>OW240924.1:81690915-81705229 GCA_933207985.1 Pelobates cultripes
CTTAGCTATGGCCTGCTTGGTCAGGGCCCTCTGCGCTGTCTGCAGAACCATTGCATGTGTATTCCGCTCCAATCTCTTCAGCGACATCACGGGACTGTCGTGCCTCAGGACAGGGCCACTAGACCAAGCTCTGAACATGTCATCCCTGAACTCGTCCAAGGTATGTGCTTCATCAGGGTCTTCTATGGAGCTACTTCCCGAGTATTCTGGGGAAAGCTCCCATGGTGCCGCCATTTTGGAGGTGCGAGGCCTAGGTGGCTGTCGGAGAAAAATGTGATGGCTTTTAGGGTGTACATTGGCTCTCAATTGCCTTGATTTTTGACCCATTATTCACAGTCTGCCTGTGTAGTGTTTGGAACCCCAAAGTTGCCTGGATTTCTGAGGTTTGTGCACAATTCCCTAATTTCTGCTACGGAGCTCTTGTGAAACACGTTCGCTCCAGTCAATCGCTAGCTCCACCCCCTCTGTAAATCCTATTTTCATGTTAATTTTTTTAAGTGAATTGTTGAATATAAATTTCTTTATAACAAGAATATGTGACCTGGGTGTTAGACCTATAGAGTCTCTTCCAGCATATGCCGTATTTAATTAAATAAAATGCCATGACCGTCTATAGTGCTATGGAGTTATTAAACCCACAAAATGAAATAGGTAGAAAAACAAACAAACAAAAAATAGGATTGTAGCATAGATTATAGTATATGAATAGTCCGTTACAGACCTATTGCACATAATGTACTCACAAAAGTGAAAATAAAATGGCATACCATCAAATCCATCTTCGCCTTGGATGTCTTTCTTGATCTTATTTGGTTTCCCGTAGATGATACCGTAATCAGAATACTGGAGACTTGGAGATTTGTTTCAGACCAAACTGCTAAAAACAGCTGATTGATGGCTGGGGGACAGAATGCTGATGTTATTTACAGATAAAGTGAGAAGTGAGCAATAGAGCCAAAAACAGGAGGAGCAATGTAAAAAGTGTGTATGTGTGTGTGTATATATACACGTTATATGATGTATATAATAAAAGCATAATATACAAATATAGATTTTTTTATTATTATCATTATTCCTGCTCCTCGTGTTTTGTTCTCAATTGGTTACTTATTCTCACTTATTCTGTGAACCAAATGACGAGGAAATATGCTTATCGGTGTACTGCAAAACAAATACATTATATCATGTACATATTTTACAGCACACCGACTTTCTCATTTTCGCACCTTTTTGGTTTGTTCTTTGGATTCGGTTCCTGATCTGACAATAGACCGAGCTGATCGGACACCAGACAAAATTCTGGGGGTTCTGAAAATTATTTTATCTTTGCAAAACAATTATTTGGAAAAAAAACTAAAATTCTCGCCACTTACAAGTATAAAATACTTAGTATAATCTAGTTTAAACATAAGGCAAATTTATTTCAAATAAAAAAGAACACTGCATAGGATTAAAACACAGATTAGAGACCTAACTTCATTCTGCCCTTATTGCAGGTTAATCCTTAATACTGGTATGTCTGATAAAGTAGAAGGATCTATGGAATGCGTTGGGCTCTGTCGCACAGTGTATCCTGTGGCACGCATCCTAGCCTTGGCAGAAAGTGTTTAAGTTTGTGTCTAATAAAGTATTTGTTTTTATTGAAAGCACTATGTTCTCTTGATTCTGTTTTCACAGATCTTTTAGAACTTGTTTGAATTACTACAAAGTGGAATGTGATTATAAAATTAGTTTTTAACTTTTTAAGGACATTTACTTTAAATTTTGCTAAATAGCTCTGGTTTGAGCAGTTAAACCATTAAGATTATATTTCTGCAGGATTTTTGTGCTCTTTTTAGCTGTCTATTTCTTGGAGTCATGAATGGTCACTCTAAAAACCATTGAGCTTAATTTAAAAAAATAATTATCCAAGAGTACATTCCAGCTTTGATATGTTTTTGGAATCCATAGTGGTCTAGTTTGTGGGTGTAGCACTTTTAGGGTGTAGCACTCTAGTTTGTGGGTGTAGCTCCCCTTAGGAGTCAGATCTGCTGTTTTTTGTTTGTTATAGCTATAAATGTGTTTACAAGAAAATAACTATCGGTATGTGCAAGCTTCAATATAGGCTTTACCAGTCCAGGTGACATGACTCATTCACCTAGAGAGAGATAAAGATCCCACAGAGCCCTAGCATAGGGCCCTCAGTTCATTCTTCACAAAAGGATGGTGAATGGGGCCAAGCAAATCCTTAATTCTGGGTCACTATCTAACCAATGCACCGTAGACAACTGCCTATGGTCACTTTATAATAATCCTGCTCTGCATTCTGTATTCACTTCTTTATTAAGAAGTGATTTTGAATCTCAAAACACACTTTATTTAAAATAAATAGCTCTGTCACATCAAACTTTCCTTTCTACAATGATTTTTTTTCTCTTCATATCTCTGAATATGTTATTCATTTTTCACTTCTGATCTTTTTGTTGTAAAATACATAAGAGAAAGTCGGGCCTACTTTGTCTTGGTATTTTTCCTACATTTGACAAAGCGTGGCACTTAAGACAAGCTCTGCTTCCTTTGTCAATTCTCATTTACCCACAATATTTACCTGCCGGTCACATCCCTTGTCTATAACCTCACAATCTATCTTCTGTACTCAGTCCTTCCTTGAGTCTCATGCATACCCAGTACAATTGGCTTTGCGTTTTGCTTCCTGGGCATGCGCGTCGAACATCAGAAGAAGGGAGTTTAGAAGAAGGCAGACAAGTCTTTACCAGGCTTCTGAATGAAGCACAAAAACCAAAGAGCTTTTGAGAGGTAAAAATGTGAAACTGTGTCAAAAGAAATGCGTTGGGGGCATAGGAGGGCAAATAGGTTCTGATGGTATATAAAAGGAAACAAAATTCCCTGTGACAGTCGCTTTAAGTCAAGTCTAATGTAAGTTCTCTTATAAAAATTTAAAACGTGGCTCATACTAGCAATTTTCATTCAACTTGCATCTCATCATATCTGGGAACTAATATAATCCCATATTAATCATGATTTTGTATAATATGAGAAACACGTATAGGGCAGCATTTTAAGTGTCTTGTATTTCAAATGGACAGCGCAAAAAAAATAAAAAATTAACGCTACGAAAAGGTTATCCATCTTGTAATGCACATCATGACTGCTAAGTAGCTTAACGTGCATTAATAAATAAAACATTGCTCAATTGTAGAAGGGAAAACCTTTTAACGGATTAAATGGCTCACACTACCTGACAGTGTGAAATAGGGGTGGGAAGTATTGTATAGCTATAAAAGAGATGGCTTTTATTAGCTCCTTTTCATTTTTTAATGAGCTGCAGAAAAATGCACTCGAATAAATATAATAAAACCCACAAAGTATGAAAAACCTACGCAGTGCTATTTAAAAAACAAAAACAAAAAAAACCGACTTTTATAATACAGGGTAATATAATATTCTATATTTTTAGAATTTAAATTTCGGTGATATAGTCCAACAATTGAATAAGTGAGTGAAGAAAAATGTGTCTTAAAAACAAACACTAATCCTGCTATTTGTGCCACACATGACCAAGTTCTAGGAATTTAATTACAGTATATAAGAGATCACGGATCTCTTATTTATTAGAAACTTGGGAATTTAGTGCCGAGTGCTATAAAAAAAAAGTTCACCTTTTCACTAAATTGTGGGAAACTGGCACCAAATCACTTGTAGAAAATGTAATTGAACATCAGATCCTGAACTCTTTAGTCAAGAGCAACTAAATCTAGACTACCTGGGGAACTTTAAATCGACTGTTGAAATGTGAGTTTCCTAAGCATTTTTAATCGTGCTGCAGAGGAAAAGGCACCAGTTTGAAATAATTTTATTTTGTTTGTTTAAGAACCAGGTACGAGGCTGATTTCAGTAAATTCTTTCATTTTAATGAGTACTGCTTAATGAATGATTTTATGGTCTGGATACAGTCAATGTCAGACAATTGGGGCTAGATTCTGAAGTCTTTATGAAGTCTGAAGAATGTGTACCATAGGCGTGCGCACGGGGTGTGCCGGGTGTGCCTGGGCACACCCTAATCCCCGTGGCACGCCTATGGTTTGAGTCCTGCAGGAACAGCGTTCCTGCACTTTTTTTGAGCAGGAACGCTGTTCCTGCAGGCACTCAGCCCCCCCCCGGTCTCACCTCTTGCCCCTGTCATGGGGAGGGCAAGAGGTGATGGATTACCCCCCCTGCAGCTCAGCGCGCGGCAAGGGAGCTCTCTGCTCTCTGCTCCCTCTCGCCGCGCGCTGATGCCGGGAGCCGGAATATGACGTCATATTCCGGCTCCCAGCTCCAGCAGACAGCCCGCGCGGCGAGAGGGAGCAGAGAGCAGAGAGCAGACAGCTCCCTCGCCGCGGCTGAGCTGGAGAAAGGCGCCCGCCCCCACTGGACCCCAGGGACAAGTCCACCAGCACTCCAGGTAGGAGGCTGGGTGGACATTTAAAAAAAAAAATTAAAATATAATAATTTGTGTGTGTCTGTGAGTATGTGTGTGTGTCTGTGAGTGTGTGTCTGTGAGTATGTATGTGTGTGTCTGTGAGTGTATGTGTAGTGTTCTGTGTGTGTGTGTGTGTCTAGGAGGTGTGTGTGTATGTATATGATATATATATATATATATATATATATATATATATATATATACACACACACACACACGCAGAGCCGGTGCACAGTACACTAACCGCACAGTACACTAACCGCACCCTCACAAACACACACAACACCTTTAAAAAAAACACAACACCCTCACACACAGCACACTAACAGCACCCTCACAAACAGCACCCTCACAGGACAAACATACACACACACACAAACAGCACAGTCACAAACACGCACCCTCACACACACATCACACTAACAGCACACTAACAGCACACACAGCAGTGTGTGTGTGTATATATATATATATAGATATATATACACACACACGCGCGTGGCGTGTGTTTGTGCTTTAGGGTGCACACCCTAATGCAATAGGCTGCGCACGCCTATGATGTGTACTATTTTTTTCCTTTTGCAAAAAGTGCAGATTTTATTAAAATTGACACTTTTATAAATAACATAGTTACACCCCCCTGGCTGTCAATCAGATATCCTGTCCTGTTACTTCCTGGTTTGTTTAGATCAGTGGAGCTAAACTCAAGAGGCAGCAATTGCCCAGAGCATTAGCCTCGCATGACTTCTCATTGAGCTGCATTGAGAAGTCTGTGATTGGACAGCCACAGAAAGTCTAGGTGGGGTTAGAAGAGGAGGACATGCAAAGACTGCAGACAAGAGAAGTACCATTTTTTTTCAAGCATTTTTTAGATAAAACGCAAATTTTCTTTTTTTCATTTTTTTCAAGTTTTCATTGAGTTATGGCTACTAAACTAGGGGTGCCCCAAAGGTAAATCCCCACATGTTGTAGGACTACAGCTCCCTTGATGCTTTGCATGCCTTTACAATGACAAAGCATCATGGAAACATCTAGGGGTATTTCTTATTGGCACCCCCTGTACTGAACATCGATTTTTATTTATTTTTTATTTGTGTGGTGGAGTGTCCCTTTAAAGGAACACTCCAAGTATCAAAACCACTACAGCCCACTAGTTATGGGTGAGGAGCCCTGGTTTTCTCCCATTGTAAGTAGTCAAACCATTTAAAAATGTTTTGTCTACTTACCTGGTGTCCTCTGGACACTAAAAAACCCCTGCAAGGAGCCTTCTTTTAGCTCCTCTGCGCAGTGCTAGCTTATTGACGAAGAGCATCAGCTGAGTACTCTCAATGAATAAAGTAAACCGGGCACCACCTGGCTAGCTCAGTGCGTGAGATTCCATGCTCCAAAGGAGGAGGTCAATGGTGCCTGGTGAACCCCAGGTAAGATGACTACTTACATTAAGAAGGCACCACTGCACTCTTGGCACTATAACCACTACAGCAGACTGTAGTGTTCATGGTTCTTGTAGTGTTCCTTTAACTCTGGAAACTGAGTAGCTGCTCTGCCTTAGACATTTATAGGAAATTTGCTATTCAATCGAGATATATTCGATCAAGATATTCTTGTCTCTTATAAAAGAATTTAACCCAATATCTTTAAAAATAGAATTTACATTGTTTGGCATATATTCCACACGTACTAATATAAAATAAATGCTTGTATATTCTGAATGGTGTTAAATCAAAGCATACACTGGGATAGATTTGACTAGACTCCAGATAAAATGTGTTTGTAATTCGGACGAAAGAGTTTTTCTTTCTACTCTTGAAGAAAAAAAAAAAATGTCACACAGCAAAATTTGTATAGCACAGCGAAGGTTAGTGGGATTGTGCCACGCTGAAATATCGTACAGCCTCATTCAATTTACCCTGCCTACAAGGTCCCCAAATCATTATGATAAACAGGACAGCAGGGTTATTTTATACCGAGGAATAAAATAATATAATTGTATGGGTGAATTGGAACTGTAAAAGTACCTACCAGGGTGCTTGAGCAATCTAGAGGTAATTATACACTGCCTCGCTGCCTGGGCCTATAACATAAAGACGTTGAATACTTATAATAAAACATATGCTTAATCGCAACAAAGGAAATGTCGAGCAGAACATATTGTAAAAATGCGTACCAGTTTGATGTTGAACAAAGAAATGAGTTGGTTTTCTTCTTACACACATTGGGGGTGCCAATGGGCAGGTTTTCAAACATTTTTGGAATAATTACTATTGCGTTCCTACTACTTCCATTATGCTTGGCAAGACATTGAGGGATTTGTAGTTTCACAAAAGCTGCCTGTCCGTTTCTCCTGCCATCCAAAGGGAAAGGAAACTGAATGATTGGGGAAAGTTTTTTTTCCGTAGGTTCATAGTCAGCAGGAATTCTTATTTAGGTAGGTAGACATTGGAGACTGGAAGCAGCCAGTCCGTACTGGGACACTAGGGGGCATCGCGTGCATGAATGAGAGTAAATCTCAATTTATAGAGAGAATAGTCAGCATTATAGTCCTTTTAGGAGACCCTTTAAACCAAAAATGTAATTTATTATCCTGATATTTTTGGAAACATTGTAGAAAAAGAAACTACATGGACAAAAATAACATACAAGAGGCTTGATGATCACCATTCTGCTATGTGAGAGTTATATATATATATACAATTAAGATTTTTGTGTTTGTACAGTGATAATTACATTCACAGTGGTCACACTTCTTAATATAATCAGAGATCAATCTGTTGATTTAAAAAAAACAAAAAAACAATCCTTTCTTTGTGTGTGAATTAAGATGGATTTATGTAAAATCAGATTGATTGCCCATTTTACTAATCCTGTTTATAGCCCTATATTTTATTATATTATTATTTTGTGTACTTTTGTTAATATTTTTTTTTTTTACTGTGATATGTCAACCCTTCAAGGACGGAGGCAATTGTACAGCTTCCAACCCAAACCAAAACAAAGGGTTTCCCATTAAATGCCCCCATATATTTTGGTTTTAAAGACCGAAAGGACTTTCTACTAATATCATATGTATAACTAATATAACATTAGGTATTAGTAAAATACAAAAAAATTGGAGACACATTTTTACTGATAATTTTCTTTTCAGTGCATTGGTAAGAAAAAGAATCTTAATATAGATTCATGCATCAGCCATGATTGTTAAATGCCTCACGTCTAGGATTTAAATTCATTTTTGGTAGTTAATGCTAACCCTCTATCACCTACCTACCTACCCCTAACCTTATGCTTACACTAATGCTAACTGTACACCTACCCTTGCTTACCTTAACCCCACACCATACCTAACCCTAAAACAGCATTAAATGGACTTTATAGGCACACAGACCAGTTTAGTTTATTGAAGTGGTCTGCGTGCAGTGTCCCAGGCCCCTTGATCCTGAAATTGTAAATATAACTTGTAGTTTTTTATAAACTGCAATGATTACCTTTCAGGGTTAACTCCACCTCTACTAGACAGTCACTAGAGAGACTTCTAGGTCCTTAGCAGACCTATAGTCAACTAAATGTTGCTGGATGTCCTTGCGCTCTGTATGAGGACATCCAGCATCACCAAAAATGTCTTTATTCTTAAAATCAATAACATAAAATCAATAAATCAGAACACAGGAAGCCAATAGTGGTGAAACGCGTCATCACGCCATGCGTAATTGCGTGCGTATAGCATTACGCTACACTGAGGACATCATCAAACTCCGCCCACCGTTACAAAGCTACAACCCGGGAAGTCAGAAGTGCCGGCTACTGGTAGTACTGAGGACTTTGAGCAAGTACCTCTGTTGGAAGTGTGAGATGGAGTATCCTGTGACGAGTGTTATTGATTTTAAGAATACAGTTTGTTCACATTGGAGTTCGGTTGTCCATCGTTTCCCTGCATAAGGCTGGGATATATATGCAAAGCGCAAATTGCCTGAGCAGTCTTTTACCTGCTCCACGTTTGTGAGTGCTATGTACATGTCTGGTTCTCTCTCTATATATATTTGGTGTTTAACAATATTACACTATCTATCTCTTGTTTTCTCTTTCATGTTGAACTCTGCATATTGCAAGTATAATATTTTAATACTTTCACAGTGTTTTGCCACAATAAACACTTTAATTGGCTGTTTACACATTTATGTGATGTTATTGCACTTTGAATTGAAGCACTGTTTTTATGAAATATTTGCACAGTAATTTAGAACTTTTTTGTAAATACTGTGGTTATTGTATTGCACGATAATTTTTGGCACAGTTTTCATCTGCAATATTGTGGTTATTGCATGATAAATTTTGGCACAATTTTAAAGGTACAGCGCACTTTATTTTTTTGGTTTGATACTTTCAATTTGTGTTTTTCGAGCTAAATACACAGAAAAGGTGCTGCTACTTAGTATTGTATATATTTGTATTTTCTTTTATTTTATTGTCAGCGCCATTTATACTTGTAATTTTGGTGTGTATGTACTTCAGTGTTAAAGGACCACTATAGTGCCAGGAAAACATACTCGTTTTCCTGGCACTATAGTGCCCTGGGGTGCCCCCGCCCTCCCGGCTCTGGGGAGAGGAAGGGGTTAAAACTTACCTTTTTTCCAGCACCAGGCAGGGAGCTCTCTGCCTCCGATCCTCCACTTCTCCTCCCTTTCGGCAGAATGCGCACGCGCTTGCGTGTTCTCTCTGTGATTTTCACAGTGAGAATCACGCAAGCGCCTCTAGCGGCTGTCAATGAGACAGCCACTAGAGGATTTGGAGGCTGGATTAACCCTAACATAAACATAGCAGTTTCTTTGAAACTGCTATGTTTTTATTAAAAAAAAGGTTATTCCTAGCTAGACCTGGCACCCAGACCACTTCATTAAGCTGAAGTGGTCTCGGTGCCTAGAGTGGTTCTTTAATAGAATAAATCCACATGAAGGAATATCTATGAAGTGTAATACTTATATCATAGGATCAGAGTGATTTACACTTCGAAAAGGTTTAAATCCATCAAGTTACATTTGTATCCACCTTTATTTCACCAACTTGAGAGCCCCAACGTTTTATACCTTACCTCCAAAAAATGTACACATTCTTGATAGAAAAAGTGGAAATCAAATGTTTAACTTGAGCAACTAACTTTTATTAATAATGCCCAAATTAAGTATTATAGCTCCAATAAAAATTGAAAATAAAGCTATCTCTTTAACCTCAATGTATCTATTTGCCGTTCAATCAAAAATCTAATTTCCTCAAGTAACTCTAGATAACCTTTAATCTCTAATGAGCTTCTTACCTTCATAATGACCAATGACACTTTTGCAATTAGGACACAAGTTAATTATGCCAGCATAGAACATCCTGTTCAGTTTGATCACCAGCGATCTGTAGCCATGCTGTCACTAAATGTGTAAGCCATTCTATTTTGGAATTTAATCGTTCAAAACAATCAGATTATTCGGACAGAACAAACTATAAATGATTTTTAAGTATTTATAAACTAGAGCTTAAAATTGCACTACATTATAAAGGTGGGGATCACAATATTGATTTCTAAAAATAATAAAATTATACTTTATCACATGCATGAAAACCCCTTATTTGTGAGTCCTTCTTGTTTAATAATTTCCTATAAGAGAGATTCCACTCATGAAATGACCTCCTTTTTAAAATCTATCTATATCTATTTTGTGTGGCATGTTATTTTGTTCTCATAATCATTGAAACTCATTATATTTTTTGTTCTATTCTAGGATATAGGAATATAATAGAGGATATAAAGAAAAGGTATGAGTTATTTGATCACAATGCTAGGCATATTCCCAATATGCAACAGCAGTCCGCAATACCAGGTATTGTATGGGTTGTCTGCCTACCCAACATCTACCTTTCCCAGTTGATCTAGTTTGATTTGCCATGGTATATACCTACCAGGTTCATACTGAATATTATCCACTGATGATAACCTGAAGTCCTAAGGTGCTTGATAAATACCAGTATTAGAAAAAGGGTCCAGGCACTCCAATGTCTTCAGGCACCTATTAGAACATGTGGAACACTGCAACGTTTCGGCTCCCGACTGAGTCTTTGTCAGCTTTCTAATATTGGTATTTATTATCTTCTGGGCTTGTGCTGGCCCTTGGTTCAGCTAAGCACTCTGTTTTAAGTGAATTGAGTGCAGTTCCTTTTCCATTTTTGCAATTTAACTAAGGTGCTTGATGGCACCTATAAGTGCCTGCTCTGAAATTTTAGATCCAGCTCACAATTGTGAAGCCTTGTGTAGACCGGTACCTTATGTAATAGAACAGCAATATACATTCTTCTATATCACGTTTAATATTGCAGGCTGGAAGTGAGTTGGCTGATGCCAATGCAAGAATTGGCATTGCCCTCCATAGCTCCAACACATAGCAGCCATCAATCGCCAGCAATAGGAAGCAGAAAAAAAATGCAGTTGCTGGTAACTGTTTTTGGCTGTTGAGTAAGCGTCAATTAGGCATCAAGCTATTTCTTGTCATTTTTGGATCCATACTTTAATATGGAAGGGCACTTTCTGCTGTGTTCTTTTGCACGTTGTTAAATAAATCACCACTTTCATGTAACCTCTACATAAATTAATGGAATCAATTTAGTGTGGTGTACATTGTTTGGATGTTGTTATTGCATACCTGTATGATTTATGAGTCTTTATCCCAAGACCGTCTTAGGCCTGGGACAATAGCGGCTAACTGGGCCTTTCCCCAGTTTGCTCAAGTCCATTACTGGCCTGATGCTAGTATGGTCATAATGTCTCTGTGTCATTAGAGATTTTTTACCTGACGCTGAAAGACGCAAGGTAAATTGTTAGCGTAGGACTCACGTTAGAGGTTTTGCCTTGACATGGCAAGTGATATTACATGCTAATGGCCATTGGAGTGATACTAAAAACCTACAGTTATTTAAAGGTGCATAGGGATTTGGGAAAGTGTGCGCGTAACTCTTATCTCTTGTTTTTACTACAATCACAATGCCTAAATTCTGGGGGTATGTTAATTAATATCTATTCTCAAAATTTCCATCACTTTCTGTAGACCTAACCAAAATATTTACTATTTGTAATGTGCCACACCTATTGTATGTCACACAAATGGTAGCATTACAGAATCTGTATGACTTCTTTGAAATAGAAAGATGTTCCAAATAATTTGCACCTAATATACACCAACATTTTGTAAAGTTTATTGTACTATCAATTGTGTAGTTTCTTGATCACATAACTATGGCTACTCACATCTTGCCTTTATTGAATCTCATTTTTCACTTGAACAGTTATAATCCTAATCAATCTAATTCTTTTTTTTTTTAAATTACAAACCTGTGTTCCTAACTCTATAGTATCCCTAGACCTTGTTAGAATTAGCCCCCCTTCAGTTGCACTTAACATTAGTCAGGGGTCAAGTCCTGGGGAAAAAAGTGTGGGAACTCTCCCCAAAAAAAACCAAAACACTTGTATGTATGTGTATATATATATGTATGTATGTATGTGTGTGTGTATACACATATATATATATATACACACACACGCGTGCACACACACATACACTCACACAGTGGTGTATTTTAATTTTATGCTGCCCTAGACATGACTATAGAGCACCCACCTAATCTAAATGTACCACTCCTTCATGTCAAGGGTGCACCGCTTCCTGATTAAGAACCCACCCCTTCCTCTTTAGACTCCACCTTTTCCTGCTCCTTTTAAAGAAATACTATAGTGCCAGGAAAACAAAGTTGTTTTCCTGGCACTATAATTCCGTATATTGCCCCCCTCCTCTCATGTCCTCCCCTCCCCCACTCGACACTGAAGGGGTTAAAATCCTAGGGGTATTTAGCAGATGCTGGATGTCCTCATGCACAGGGTGAGGACGTCCAGCATCAGTTAGGTGACTTTTGGTCACCTAACCACCCGAAAGTCCCTCTAGTGGCTGTCTGATAGACAGCCGCTAGACTTGGAGTTACCCCTCAGGTAATTATTGCAGTTTCTGAGAAGGTTTAAGGGGACTGGGACACTGCACCCAGACCACTTCAAGGAGCTGAAGTAGTCTGGGTGCCTATAGTGTCCCTTTAAGCACACTCTCTGACAGACACCCACACTGGCAGATACACACTGTAAGTAACACACACATTCAATGACAAACACACAGACGTCACTGATTTGACACACACATTCCCTGACACACACTCATTCATTGACAGAGAGACACACACTAATAGTCACACACACACTAAATGACAGACTTTCACTTATTTGACAGAAACTTACAATATCGTATGCACATACATGCAATTGCAAACATACACATGCATACACTAACAGAAGCACATACACTCACATACACACGTACAAACGCTAACAGACATAAATACACTCCTACACACACTGAGACAAACAGACATCCACAGACAGACATCCACACATCCACACATCCAGACATCCACACATCCAGAAACAGACATCCACACGTTCACATCCACACATCCACATCCACACATCCACAAACAGACATCCACACATCCACACATCCACAAACAGACATCCACACATCCACAGACATCCACAAATCCACAAACAGACATCCACATCCAGACATCCACAAACAGACATCCAGACATCCACAAACAGACATCCACACATCCACAAACAGACATCCACACATACACAAACAGACATCCACAAACAGACATCCACACAACAGACATCCACAAACAGACATCCACAAACAGACATCCACAAACAGACATCCACAAACAGACATCCACAAACAGACATCCACAAACAGACATCCACACATCCACAGACATCCACACATCCACAAACCCACAGACATCCACACATCCACAAACCCACAAACAGACATCCACAAACAGACATCCACAAACAGACATCCACACATCCACAAACAGACATCCACAAACAGACATCCACACATCCACAAACAGACACCCACATATCCACAAACAGACATCCACACATCCACAAACAGACATCCACATCCACACATCCACAAACAGACATCCACACATCCACAAACAGACATCCACACATCCACAAACAGACATCCACACATACACAGACATCCACAAACAGACATCCACACAAAGACATCCACACACAGACATCCACACATCCACAAACAGACATCCACACATACACAAACAGACATCCACACATCCACAAACAGACATCCACAAACAGACATCCACACATCCACAAACAGACATCCACACATCCACAAACCCACAGACATCCACAAACAGACATCCACAAACAGACATCCACACATCCACAGACATCCACAAACAGACATCCACACATCCACAAACAGACATCCACACATCCACAAACAGACATACAGACATCCACAAACAGACATCCACAAATACACACACAGACATCCACACACAGACATCCACACACAGACATCCACACACAGACATCCACACATCCACAAACAGACATCCACACACAGACATCCACACACAGACATCCACACATCCACACACAGACATCCACACATCCACAAACAGACATCCACATCCACACATCCACAAACAGACATCCACAAACAGACATCCACAAACAGACATACAGACATCCACAGACAGACATCCACAGACATCCACAGATCCACCGACATCCACAAACAGACATCCACAAACCCACAAACAGACATCCACATATCCACAAACAGACATCCACATCCACACATCCACAAACAGACATCCACACATACACAGACATCCACACATCCACAAATAGACATCCACAAACAGACATCCACACATCCACAAACAGACATC
>OW240924.1:81705329-81719151 GCA_933207985.1 Pelobates cultripes
CACGCCACTCACCTCCGGGATCCGCATTGATGACCACCACATACCGGTGATCAAAGCAGAGTTTAAGTCCCTCCTTGTTGAGATGAAGGTCATGTTTGACAATGATCTCTCCATTGTCTGTGAAGAGGTCCACTCAATAGAGGGATGAATATGGGTAGTGGAAGATGACTCCGACGCAAACAAGGGTCAATATCAAGGCCTAGCTGAAGAGATGGCTTGTATGAGACAGAACCAACACCAGTTTGAATTGAAATTGGTTCGAAAGAGAAAATACTAGTGACTGACTTGAATTTTAAAGTAACCAAATCACCCAAGTCCTCGCCACTGTCTCTCGAGACACTCTGGTGAGGTTCAGATCGGAAGCTGACAGTGCTGCAATTATGACCGAGGCATGGAAGACCCCACACTACGCTTTTGAAACCTATATCATCTAATTTTATGGGGGCTTTTCTCGCCCTACTGTCCAATGGCGACAGTCGCAACGGCCACTTACCAAGCAGCTGTGAGATGGTCCATATCCTACAGATGGGGCCCAGGTCACCAACTCACCATACAGCACAACGGAAGGAAGCTTTGTCTTACTGCTCCCGCAGAGTCAGCGGCTGGTGATAGAGCAGCACATTACCCATATCACCACGTTCCATCCCGCGAACCCGGATACCGTGAGCAAGAACCATGCTAAGCTGGCCAACATGTGAACTGATATACAATTGTATCTGTAATGTCTACTCTAAGCACAACCCCCAATATAGGCATACAGTGCCTGTTTCTCTTCAAAGAGACATAGCACACCTATATAGCTGAAATCATTCAAATTCTATGTCCTCTTAGTTGACGAGCCACCCTTTGGTACATCCCACATTGTAGGCCTGTATATAACCTGCCCGCCATCTGTCACTGATAGGCCTTATGACAGAATAGATTCTAGCTTAGGACTAAGTTGTGAACCTGCAGACCATTTATATTTGCTCATTAATGTTCTCACAACAAGTATAAGGCTGAAAACAATTCAAAGCTAATTTTTTCTTTATTTCTCTAAAAATGCCTAAATCAAGGAGAGTGTGCTGGTTGGTTATATCCAATCCTACCTTGGTAGCATTGTTTATAACAGCACCTTTTTTAATGGTGAGTTAATGATGGCATACTAATCCATCATCATTAACTTAACCATTACAAAACAAATAGTGATTACACCCCAAATAGTGAATAAGGAATTTCACAAGCTACTTTATTATCCTCAATTTTTTTCTTCCAATATCATCCTGAGCCGTATCAATAAATCATTCTTTGTATACCACTCAGGTTTCTTAAATCGAGATCTATTAATCCAACAAACATTTCTACTACTCTTGTGCCAGTCATTTATACACTTCATTGTCCCAAGCCTCCAACTATTTCCTTTAAATGAGCGTGCTTTAATTAGAGAATTTAGCAGTTGGCATAACCCTTCTGTTATATCCATCGCATCACAGGTGCTGTGAAAGCACCAACTTATTTTCAAAGACGCGTATGAAGAATGTGGGGAAACATTAAGAAATCTCTGTTAGTTTAATGTTACATCACAGAGAGCCACAGTTCCGTCTCCCACTAGCTGATTCTAGCCTCGGGAAATACAGAAGTCTTTAGTAGTTTCAATACGCATCAGACGGATACAATAAAACTCTACAGGATAAAAACAGAATTTCCAAATATATGAAGTCTTTGCACATAAGTGATGCACTGACTGGCAGACATCACAAAGAAATCTTGCCGGGTTTTTAATGCATTCACTACGAATGTAGAAATGGCAAGAATGTAGAAACTCGAAGTCTAGGAGTTCTTTTCTTTAACAGAATACATTTAAATTGATGATTTACATTTTATAATATATATATATATATATATATATATATATATAGATATAGTAGTACAGTGTTCGTAAAATAGTTACTTTGTAGGAAGAGATAAGAACCTTAAAATGTAAAACAGTTTTTTGTTTTTTTAATTGTCCATTTTTCATTAGCCACCTGTCACTTGTATTTGGTTTCGGGGATTTTGCCATGGTTACCAGGTTCCCAAGTAGAACACGAGATGCTTTTTTTCCCCAAGTTCACAAAGGGGGGAGTTTCAGGGTTCTTCGGATGGTCTTCACAAGTGGTGGTGACTTAATGATAAGTACTTATTTGTTCACATACAATTGTGCATTCATTATTACACTATCAATGTGCTACAATTAACATTATTTTATCTTGTTGCTGCCCCATCCTATAAAGCACCATCTTCTTCATATCCAAGTGCTCATACCATCATCTATATTTCCAACATTTCTGGTGCTGGGAAATGTCCCTCACCGTCCTTATTCTTGGCACAAGGATGACAGACACACAGTTTGATTACCCTACACATTGTACAGCTATTTCTCTGTAGAATGATGTCTCAGTATGGCACAATCGGTGATACGTGCCTCATTAGTCAACAATTATTGTCCACTGTGATTGGACTTGTACTTTGATCTTGCCATTCAGCGCACATGGGTCTTTGGTGTCTTATTAGTTACTGTTGGACTACTTTTCAAATTGAACTTTGGTACCGTATATTTATTATTTTTCTTGTATCCTGTATTTTGCTTGTACTCTAATTTAGTCTGTGTGTTAGTTTTCAGGTAGTAAAACTATCTGTATTGTTTTAATTAAAACAGTCATTCTTAGATTTCTTATATTTCTTTGTAATCTTTACAGTCCTTCTAGCAACAGATACCATATCCTGGTGTTACAGTGACAAGATCACATTGGACACAAGTTTGGTGCCCGTGCTCTTTCACAACGTAACAGAACTTAGTGTTCTGAGTCCAGACATTGGCTCTTTCCCTTGTCCTTCATATCAGTGATCCTGTCTTAATTCTTCCAAAACAACATGCTTACTTTCAGATCTAGAATACCTGTCTCTGATCCTGTGTTACAACCAGCTCCAAGTCTTCTTTGAGATGTGAGCCTTTGTCTGATCAAGGTCTTTTGCTTTAGTAATAGTATACCATTTAATTTGTCATTGTCTAATTCCAACAATTGCCTTTATAGAATATCTTTTGGATATTTTCAAGCTATGCCACTTAGTACCTATTCCATTTCCAAGTCATAGTATATGGCAAGTGGCAAGTTAATCTCAGTGGAGTAAGCCCCGAGAAAGGTTGGATACAATTCGGTCTGTATCGCAAGTAGACTCTTTCTACTACTTGTAGTTAACGTATTATTGTAAAATATTATTCAATATTTAATGAGTATATTGACAAAATTATTCCTTAACACAACAAAGAACAACAAAGAGCTAAAATGAAAAAAAAATTATTTTATTAATTGTAACTTTTGTAGCTTAATTGTAAGAAAATATAAGCTCATAATTGCTGCTGTGTTTGTATTTTGATTAGATATGGAACAGTAAATGTATAATGAAAATATGTTGTGTAGGATGTTAAGATGAAATCGACAAGCTTACTAAATAAGAGCTTCTATAAATTATTTTGGTTTGGCAAACTCGATGGCAGGTGTAACATGTAACTGCTGTAATCAAGCTCTGTGATTCACACATTGAAAATTAATGAGGCACAATCAAAAAAATAAAATAGTCTCTTGGGTCTTTAAAAAAAGTCTTTGCGTGAGTTTGTTTCATCTAAAACAAGAAGTAGAGTAATCCAATGAAAGACTATCCATTTTGATATGCCAGAATGTACCGTATATACTCGAGTATAAGACAAGTTTTTCAGCACATTGTTTGTGCTGAAAAACCCCCACTCGTCTTATACTCAAGTCAGTGTCTGTATTATGGCAACTTACATTGCCATAATACAGACCAGGACCGCCGTGCTCATTACAAGCCCGGCATTCCTGTTGGGGGCTGGCAGAGAGCTGTAACTTACCTTTCCTGCAGCTCCTGTCAGCTTCCTTCTCCTCCGGTCTGGTCAGCTCCCCTGTCAGCTCCCACTGCAAGTCTCGCGAGAGCCACGGGGTCAGAGCATTGCCACGGATTACCGTGGCAACGCTCCGCGCGGCACTCAGACCGCAAGACTTACAGTGGAGCTGACAGGGGAGCTGACCAGCACGGAGGAGAAGGGAGCTGACAGGAGCTGCAAGAAAAGTAAGTAACAGCTCTCTGCCAGCCCCCCTCCTACACAGCCCATCCACTGGACCACTAGGGAACGAGAGCCCCCCTCCCTGGCCAGACAACAAGCAGGGAGAGGGGACAAAATAAAAATTAAATATTAATAATATATATATAAAAAATATTAAAATAATAATAATTTTAAAAAAATGCCCACCCCCTACCAAGGCTCTGCATCCCACACAAACACACTCTGCATCACACACACACACTGCACTCATACACACACACACACACACACCTCATTTATACATACACACACACACACACACACACACACACACACACACCGCATTCATACAAACACACTGCATTATATACACACACACACACTGCATTCATACACACACACACACTGCATTCATACAAACACACACTGCATTATATACACACACACACACTGCATTCATTATATACACACTGTAAATAAATATTCAATTAATATAATTTTGGGGGGATATAATTTTATTTAGAAATTTACCAGTAGCTGCTGCATTTCCCACCCTAGTCTTATACTCAAGTCAATACGTTTTCCCAGTTTTGGGGGGTAAAATTAGGGGTCTCGACTTATATTCGGGTCGACTTATACTCGAGTATATACGGTACTATTATTTATCTATAGACGCTTCTGCAGATGTTAAGAGCAAACTGGCTCTATTTAATTATAGAAATAATGAGTGTTACGTCAGGCTTCTGCTCAGATAAACTGGAGTCATATTTGTAGTAATTTATGATATTTAGTAGATCCATTTATTGGGAATTAATTAGTGAGCCTATTGTCCTTTCCTTAGAGTAAATTCATTTGGGAACAACAGTGATTTAAATATGCAATTTAAAGAATACATTTAATACTAAAATACTTTAGTATGGGGTAAAGCGCAAGCAATAGGCCTTTTTTGTGCATGAAACCTGCAGATCTCAGGGTGGATTGTCCTACTCATGTAACACATGTGACATCTAAACCTAGAGAGATGCATACCTCCCAACTTTTCAAATGGACATAGAAGGACACTTAAATTTTAGGGGTATGGCTGAGGGTGTAGCCAGGTGTGGGGCTTCTCTGGGAAATCTTAGGGGACTTCTAATAAATTATGCAAATAAAATTTAGAACAATAAAAATGTATCTTATTCACACAGGCTGATTTCTTAACACATTTATTGTAGGTTAAAGACACATTACTGGTAGTATTATTGCTCTCGAGTTCTGTAATACACTCAGACACGAAAAACAAGCTCCTAGACAAGAGGGACATTAGGATAGAAAATAGGAACAGGTGGATGTGGGCCCAAAATGGACCATGTCCCTCTTAAATAGGGACAGCTCGGACGTATGGTGGACTAATAGAAGAGAAGACCTGATTTCCACTGACTCCACTGCTTCCGATGACAACAGGCATGTGTTGCAAATAGAATAATCACAGTTTCATCTCACCTTGCGGTCACTGCCAAACACTTTCAGGGACATCATACACTGTCATTGCAGTCTAGCAGCCAGATCATCATATTCAGCAGTGTACTGGTAAATATCCCAGTGGGTCAGTCCAGACCTGGAGTCACCAAGAGCAATAGCCACCAGTTCGTGCACAAACCAACAGAGTGCCAGGCTAGCAAATGCCTTGACTAATTCATACCTGCTGTCTCACTCCTACAGAACTATGCTGACAAACATACCACCAGACCTCGTAATTTTTAATTTCAGAACAATGACCCGAGGCTGCTGCCAACAACCCCATTACCAGCCTTTCTATGCAAGTGGCACGTGTGGGCAACAGCCCACCTACCCTCCCTTGCCAGTTTCACAAGATTTGCAAAACAAAATAAATACATGAGAAAACAAGCTACAAATCGAATAAAATCTGGATTAAAAACAATTATCCTAGCACATAATTAATGCTTTGGCCTCTCAACAAGAGTTTCTGCAAAGTGCATCAGTTTAAGTAAATGCGTTCCCAATATCTTAATCACACAACAATTCTTGTAATGGGAATTGAGGAAATCTGAAAAAAGAATTTCAAATGTTATACCAAAAAATCCAAACTGGATGAATGACTTTACTCTGTAATATTTCCGACTCACCTACCGCAAGTCTACCATTTGCATTTCTCTATCCATTTTCCGCGTGTTTTGCTTTTAGTGAATAAAGTCCAGCCATTTTCCGACACCACGAATATCACATGGAGAATACAGTGTGATTATTGCAGAGTACAAACTTGAACATATTTTGTCTCATAGCATGTCAAGAGTGGCAGGTAACACTTAAAATTTTTATCGACATTCTAAAAGAATTGCGTAGGATACAATAGCAAGTTCAATAATAAATCTCTATTCTTCAAAACTCCCAATTTTTCAGCAGACTTCCTATACTTTTGCATGCTTGTTAAAGCCAGCGGTGGAAGCTCATTATTAACCCATTTTATATAAGACAGTGGAGATTGGGAAGTGTTTCATTACTGGAAATTTATGGGCAGTATTTTCCCCTCTATTGAATCTTTTCCGATGTGGTCCATATAACATTTTTCTCTGCTGTTTAACAGTCGAGAAACGGCTCATAAGTGTGTTAAATTATACTGCTCTGACGTTTGCATTAGTTTTCTAATAAATGAAGCTTCTGGTTTAATAAGTTCATAGCAGTCATCTGTGTCACATTGCATTTTATTATGGTTTTATACAAGTCGGAATATTCTTTTTGCAGAAGTAACTGGCAAGGAAATATTATATTTACCGTAACAGTTCTAAAACGATAATTTACTAAGTGTCTTTTTCAGGTGTAAAACCATTAAAATTGTTAACTAAATATAAAGAGTAATTTAAAGAAGCTACAGCGGGTTTGTCATTAATTTTTAGAGGAATCATAAACCATTTAGTTGCATATAATCATGGACCATCTTTTAGTTTCTGTTTGTTGGTTATAAATATTGGGAAACAGAATACTCCCAATGCTTCCATTTATAAAGTGCTACAGTTTGAGAAATTGGGTGAAATGTTATAATATATATTATATACATAAAATGTGACCGAGTGCAAGGCATTGTTATGGATGGAGTATATTTTTCTCCAAAAGAATTGGAATATGTGAATTAATAGCCCCAGGAAGGAGGTCTGGTTCAGTCAGAGCAATTTTGCAATTTAGTATGGGTTCCTGGGGTGGAGAATTTGGAGTGAAGGGAGGGCCAGTGCTCCATTCCACAGTTTACATGCAGCACAGCAGGTGAGCAATCCAGTCCAGGAGTTCTGGATCACCCACATAGCTGCTCACCTGTTGACAATGATTAGCACAAGACCGCTATAACATTTCCCTGTCAGGGATTCAAAGAGAGAAGGGCAAGCAGTCGTCATGTTCTAAAGGAGAAAGGAAACATATATTTTGAAAAAAAAAAAAAAAAGGTCTGTGCTCAAATTTTTATTTTTGTATGGTGGGAAGCGGGTAAGCCACCCAACAGCAGTTAGAGAAAAACTGTCAGTTAGCGCTCAGAATAGAAAGGCTATTCCTTTTTTTTTTTTTTTTTTTAAATTGTCAGACTTCTTAATAAAGAAAAAGACTGCATTTACAAGAAATACGATTTGTGTGGTGTTCCTATCATAAAGACCGTGAGGTTATATGGTCCCAGGTCACAATATATTTTTATATATATATATATATATATATATATATATATATATATATATATATATATATATATGACTTGGAAATTAGTTTCTGTGCAAACTGCAATTTGTCCAAATTTGGGCCAATATGACAATTTTGTGAATTCCCGAACTCCAAGACAAAACTTATCTGAATCACAAACGAAACAAAGCGCGCAATGTCAAAGATTGAAATTTTTCTATGAGATTCTAAATTTTGCCGGTGGTGCCAAGAAAAAAAAAGTGAGTTATAGAAAAACAAAAATGATGGTGCCCTTTTTTCTGTATCTGATTTGTTCTACAATCAGAATTTCTGTTCCAAACCTCTACTAAGCCAAACCAACATCTGGTCAAGATGCAGGAGGTGAGTCTACATAAGCTGCCGGAGAAAATACTGGGCTGGTGCGTGTTCTCTCCATACTCTCCTCTTGTAATTTCTCTGGCACATCATACTCATAATTGAGTATCTTCTGGGCCAAAGGTAGAATTTCAATGTCTACAGTGGTGGGTGAAACTAAATTATCATCACTGGATTCATCACTGCCATCTCTACCAACAATAGACTTTAAAGGTCCACTATAGTGCCAGGAAAACAAACTAATTTTCCTGGCTCTATAGTGTTAATAGGTCCCCCCAGCCTCCTGACCCCCCTTCTGCTGGGCTGAAGGGGTTAAAACTCTCCTCCTCCTGCCGACATCAGCTCAGAAAGCGCATGTGCGGCAAGAGGGGCGCGCGCATTCAAACAGCCCATAGGAAAGTATTTCTCAATGCTTTCCTATGGACGTCAGCGTCTTCTCACTGTAATTTTCAGATTGAGAATCGCGGAAGCTCCTCTAGTGGCTGTCAGGGAGACTCACATACAAGCACATATTGGACTGAACGTAGTCAGAAAAAAAAATTATAAATATAGAATATTCTTTCTACAAAAAAATACTTTACAAATTAAATTAGTAAACTTAAATTAATCTCACAAAAGGATCAATGACCTAGTTTAGGCAATAGGATTTTTTTTTCCTGACACCACGGTCCCCAGGAGAAGGACTTTCTTTCCTCCCAACAGTTTAAAAAAACAAACTTTTAACAAGTTTATTATTGTAAAATAGTCTCACGCTAAGATGAATGACAAAATGCCTGCCAAGTGACAATCGCCTATATCCCACTCAATGTTTTCTCTAGAGTTCCTGGAAGTACTCGCTGCAAGATACAGCATTAAGCTATAGCAAGTCTCAGAGAAGAAGCAATGACCCAGAGTGTCTATCACTCCAACATACAGTATCACTGCTGGTCTGTTTCCACCAATAGCTGAATTCAAAATGTTTACAAGAATGCTGCTTGATAACGTAGCTGTTTTACGGCTTCTCTTATTTTTCTCCTTGTTTTGGTCAGTTGTCACTTGAACTGTGAAGAAAATTATCATTTAATGGCTGACCCCCAACCAAACGTCTATATTCTATCCCCCTTTTTTCTGGGGTCAGGAGCGGCACGCCAAATCATGAATGAAAACAAACATGTTTGGGCTTGCGTCAGTCGGTTCCTCCGAGTTTCTGGTGGATGGCTGTTTGGAAATCAGAAATTCTTCTGATCACCTGATCAGACTAAATGAGTCCGAATTGTGTTTGGTACAAAGCAAATCTCCAAGTCTAGTCTGTCTCTACCCCAATGTAATGTTTAATGTACTTAGTGATAACTGTATTGTTACTAATTAGTTTAAAGTGTCCTGGATAAAAGCAATATGTAAAACAAGTATACACATATATTATAATTATCATTATTAGCATTTATATATAGTGCCAACACATTCTGCAATACATCTACAAGGGTTTGAGATGGGCACAGTGGCATACCTACTGCGGTCGCAGGGGTCGCAACTGCGACCTGCCCATCACTCCCTGTGGACCCCTGTGACCAGGGTGCCTGCCAGCCATGTGGTGTGGCCCCAGCCTGAGCACAACAACCGCCAGGGCTGCGCATTCTGTGGCCCAAGCTCTTAGGCCACCCGATGCAATGTATTTCCAGGGGCCTGATGAGCGCTGCGGCACTTTAACAGGGTGACCGGGCCCCCTTTAATGAGGTCAGAGTGCTGGGACGAAGTGCATCCCAGTCACTTCTTCCCAGCTAATATAGAGCATCACAAGGAAGGAGAAGGAAGTCAGAGTGGGACTCCCATCAGCCTTAGTCAGCCACTGGACCCAAGGGAAGTCACCCTCCTGCATCTAAAATAAAAGAAACAGGAGGGTGACTAATACATTTCGCATATGTGCGTGTTTGTGTATCTGTGTCTGTATGTGTATTTGTTTGTCTGCATATGTGTCATTCTGTGTATCTGTATGTCTGTCTTTAAGTGCCTGTGTATCTGTATGTGTCTATATGTGTATCTGTCTGAATGTGTGTCAGTGTTTGTATCTGTAGGAGTGTCATTCTGTGTATCTGAATGTGTGTCATTCTGTGTGTCTTTGTATCTGCATGTGTATCTGTGTGTTAGTTTGTGTGTTGATGTATTTGCATGTGTGTCCATGAATGTATCTGTATGTGCTATATGGTGTGTATCTGCATGTATGTCAGTGTGTGTTTGTCTGTTTATCTACATGTATGTCAGTGTATGCACCTGTGTGTCTGTGTAACTTTCACCCCCCTTCACCCTGCCACACTCAAAATAACTCCCCAAATCCTGTCACTCACCCTTGCCATAATCACCTCCAATCGCTCTGCCATACGCACCCCATCACACTCACCTTCTCAAGCACTGTCACTCACGCCCCCAACCCTGTCACATTCATTGTCCCTGTCACCCTTTCACACTCACCCTATCACATTAACCCCTCCAATTCTGTCATTCCAACCATGCCACACTCACCCTATCACATTAACCCCTCCAATTCTGTCATACTCACCCCCCCAACCATGCCACACTCACCCTATCACATTAATCCCACCAATTCTGTCATACTCACCCCCCCCAGCCATGCCACACTCACCCTATCACATTAATCCCACCAATTCTGTCATACTCACCCCCCCCAACCATGCCACACTCATCTGGGAGGGAATGGGGGCGAACCCCAGGACAATCTTCCCACCGGGGCCCCGTGGTTTCTAGTTCCACCTCTGGATAGGCAGATATATATCGTTAGGTGTCTGGAGAGATGGTTGGAGTAGGATTCAAGCCTGGGTTTCTAAGACAATGCTGTTACTGCTGCTTTAACCAGCCAGTATATAATATATATTCATTATTTGGTAATACACCACAAAAAATGTCAATGTAAAACCACAATCCAGCAATACGTAAAAATAAACTGTCAAACACAACATATGTTGTATTTCTAGGATTGTGCTGGTCGGAATGCTCAGAACTTCTGTTGGTTTTGACGGTTATGAGAACACCTTTTTCTTTTTCTTCTGGGATTTTGTTTATGAATTATAATGCATGATCTCTTTGATTTACGGATTGTGTATTCCCCCTCCCAGCCCAGACACACCACATTTAAGATTCATTCTTTTTCTTTTTTTTTTTCTTCCAGATCTGGGATTTGCAGATTATCTTTGAGCTCTTTCTGTGCAATATCATGTTTAATACATCTTGCATTTTATCTATCAGTTCTTTTATCTATGGCTTCTCTGTGCCATTAATAAGAAAGCAGAGGCACTTGTTATCTTAAGAACACAACTGCAAGACCCAACTGATAAACGAACCAGACACTAACTAAGACCACACCAACACCAGCATATATTTTACGAAATGTGCAACATTTATTTAAAAATAAGGGTATAGCCAGAACATATATTTAAGGAAGCCTGGTGGATTGTGTATGCATATTACCCCAGAACCAGACATGAATCTGCTTTCCAGCTTTTGTCTCTACTGTTAGTCATCTGGTGTTCGAGCTCTTACACGAGTTTCTCTTGTTACTCTCAATATATCACATTATGTTTCTCTATACAATCCTCTATACCTTTGGCTTAGTATTTCTTTTTGGAGCCTCTTCGATAATTCTGACCGGTTCTTTTGGGTGTCTTTCATCCACTTCACAGCGGTTAGAAGTCTCTGGTCTTTATCTTTTCTGTGTCCTAACACTTTCCTTTGTACGCACTCGGCATGTATTACTGCATGCATACTTCACAGCAAAGGGAAGAGAGTGGGAAAAAAAATGGAGAGATTAAAGAAGAAAGCAATACAAAAAAAGACTGAAAAAGAAAGAGGATGAACTACAAAGGAGAGAAATAAGGGGGGATTGCATAATAGGCACGTTAGATCCCTACGTACAATAAAATATTTCTGCAGCAACTTGGTATAATGATTGTGTCACCAGTGCAGTCACAATGTTCCAGCCTAGGTAAGGCTTCTAGTTTGATATCCACTGGAGATATCAAAAGATGGTCTTAAAGTGATTAGTGGGTTTCAACTCATTATAGAGACACAGCAGGCACTGTAACTGCCTCAGCTCATTGAAGCAGTAATACATAGGTTCAAGGTTCCTTTGATGCATAGCCTACACATTGTGTGTAACAGTAGATACAATGTATCTCACTACTCCTTAAATACTCACCATAACCTCCACCCTCAGAGTTCTGATTTCTGGATGTCTACCACTGCAGTTTCTATCTATTTATATCATGAACTATACAGACAGTCACACATGATAGGTTTGATGCAGGCTAAGATAATATTCATAGTTTCTTACTTATTTCCTTCTTCTTTTGCTCTTATCCTACTTTTCAACATAATTTTGGTAATATTCCTTTTATTCTATACAATATTAATGCAACCTGCTTCAGGTCTAACCTGTGTGATTTTCAGGGCACCTGGCAGAATGTTTATGGGTAGACAGACTACGATTGACAGAGAACTGATAGTGACAGATCCAGAAGTGTATTTTGGATACTTGGCACCCTGGGCGAAACTGTATGTTGCTCCCCCACCTCAGAACTGTATTTTTTTGTGTGTATCTCTTTATCCTTCTTGTGTGTGCGGTTTAATCCTCTCTTATGTATCGCTTAATCCCCTTGTTTGTCCCTTAGCCTCCCTTTACCACCTAGTGTCTTTAAGCCACCCTTACCTTTGTGTATCTTTACCCCTTTTTTGTCTGTCATGTTTCTTTGCCTTGCGTCTTATGTCTCTTTACATC
Source organism: Pelobates cultripes (assembly GCA_933207985.1). Lineage (NCBI taxonomy): Eukaryota > Metazoa > Chordata > Amphibia > Anura > Pelobatidae > Pelobates > Pelobates cultripes. Next base: position 81,718,208 of record OW240924.1, read on the forward strand.
TCTAATCCCCCTATTATGTCTTCTACCCATACTTGTGCCTCTGAACTTCTCCTATTGTCAGTTGCATCCTAACAAGGGGGCAGGGGTAAGGTTTGCTCCGGTGCCACTCATTAAGGGGGTGCATTCAGGGATGGACTGAGCTTTCACCTGGCTGAGGTAGGGAGCCTGCTGCGCAGCCACTCTATCTTGGTACTCCTTTGCTTCCAGTGGTGAGGCTGGTCTCCCTTCCCTCTCGAGTAGGCATCTACCTACAGGCATCTTGCTTGGCATGGTATGTGCCTGCTTCTGGGATCTGCTGAAGATTCTCGCAGAGCAGTGCACCAAGGGGGCTGCTGAGAACTCTACACTGATTTCCCAGCTCCTTCTGGCACCCTGTATCGATACTAGAGCCAGGATATGACATCATCAAAGACCGGTCAGCAGTACAGAGATAAAGGGAGCTGGGCACTGAGTAAATAAAAAAGATACCTTCAGCTCCCCACTAGACACCAAGGATGAGGTTTCACTCCAGATTTCCATGTCAAGGTGACAACAGGAAGGCTGGTTAGACCCCAGTGTTTAAAAAATATATTATTTAATAAAATTATAATGAATAGTGTATGAATATAATTATTAGTGTTTATATGAATATTTATGTGTGTATAAATAAAAGGTTAATGTATTGCAAGTTATACACCTGTAAGAGGTTAATGTATTACAAGTATGCTGCACTGACCAGCAAGGATTAATGTATTGCAAGTTAATCACCTGCAAGAGATTGTAGATAAGAGGGAGAGTATATAAGTGAGATCGGCACCAGCACCACTAGACTTTGAGAAATCCCACCCAGGGCGAAACTAGTAAGTCACGTGGTGTAGACATTCCTGGCGTTCAGCGGAGAGGATCAAACAGTGGTATCGGTGGACGATCAACTGATCACGATCTTTGCAATTCCTCTATGAACT
>OW240924.1:81719251-81731706 GCA_933207985.1 Pelobates cultripes
GGGGGAACCTACTGTCCTCCCCCCGGCCCCCACCCCTGTGCAACGGGTGGGGACCCTAAATAAGACTGTGGAGGGGGGTACCTACTGTCCTCTCCCCGGCCCGCAACCCCTGTGCGATGGGTGGGGGCCCTAAATAAGAATGTGGTGGGGGGAACCTACTGTCCTCCCCCCTGGCCCCCACCCCTGAGCGGCAGGTGAGGGCCCTAAATAATAAAAGGGGGGGAACTACTGTCCTTCCTCCCGGCCCCCACCCCTGTGCGACAGGTAGGGGCCCTAAATAAGAATGTGCAAGGGGGACCTACTGTCCTCTCCCCCGGCCCCCACCCCTGCACGGCGAGTGGGGGCTTTAAATAATAAGGGGGGGACCTACTGTCCTCCCCCCGGCCCCCATCCCTGAGCGGTGGGTGGGGGCCCTAAATAACAATTATGGGAAGGGGGCTGCTGTCTTCCCCCACCCAGCCCCCACCCCTGAGCGGTGGATGGGGGCCATAAATAAAAATTTCCAATGTCCTCCCCCCACCCCTGCGTGGTGGGTGGGGGCCCTAAATAACAATAAGGGGGGGGCCTACTGTCCTCCCCCGGCCCTCACCCCTGAGTGGCGGGTTGGGGCACTAAATAAAAATGTACCCCCCCAGGTGACTAGGGGTCCCCAAACCCCTAGTCACCCCCCTCCCCAAAAATTACCCTTACCTACCCCCTTCATCCTAGAAATAATGAGGGGGGACCCTTATCTAAATACCTATAAAAAAATAGACTTACCATTTGATCTCTTCTTTCTTCTACACTCTTCTTTTTTTCAGCCCCAAAAACAGCCAAATAAAAATCCATAATAAATAACGTACTTTAAAAAAAAACAACAAAAAAACGAGCGCAAATAAAAAAATTATCCATTTTCACCCATGGAGGACTCTGCGCAGTGTGCTCTGTGTCATTTTACACAGCATGGGAAAATTCCAAAGAACTTTCCCACGCTTTTTAAAATGACACAGAGCACTCTGATTGGTTAGCTTGAAATCCAGCCAATCAGAGTGCTCTGTGTCATTTTACACAGCGTGTGAAAGTTCTTTGGAATTTTCCCACGCTGTGTAAAATGACACAGAGCACTCTGGTGGATTAAGTAACCAATCAGAGTGTTATGAGTCAAATTACACAGCGTGGGAAAATTCCAAAGAACTTTCCCACGCTGTGTAAAATGACACAGTCTCTTCATTTACCTGTGAGAGCATTCTGATTGGATGACTTAAACCCACCAATCAGAGTGCTCTGAGCCTATTTGCAGGGCGGGGCAAGGCTTTATAAGGCTTTTTCTTTTTTTTTTTAAGTGCGTCGGTTATTATGGATTTTTATTTGGCCTTTTTTGGGGCTGAAAAAATAAGAGCTTAGAAGAAAGAAGACATCGAATGGTAAGTTTTTTTTTTTTTTACAGGTATTTAGATAAGGGTCCCCCTCATTATTTTTAGGATGAGGGGGGTAGGTAGGGGTAATTTATTTAGGGGGAGGGGGGTGATTAGGGGTTTGGGGACACCTAGTCACCTGGGGCGGTACATTTTTATTTAGGGCGCCCACCCGCCGCTCAGGGGTGAGGGCCGGGGGAGGACATTAGGTCCTCCCCAATTTGTATTTATGACCCCCACCCACCGCTCAGGGGTGGTGGCCTGGGGGGAGGACAGTAGGTCATCCCCCCTTATTGTTATTTAGGGCCCCCACCTACCGCGCAGGGGTGGAGGCCGGGGGGAGGACAATAGGTGCTCCCCCAAATTCTTGTTTATGGCCCCCACCCACCGCTCAGGGGTGGGGGCCGGGGGGAGGACATTAGGTTCCCCCCCAATTTTTATTTATGGCCCCCACCCAACGCTCAGGGGTGGGGGCCGGTGGGGGAGGACAGTAGTTACCTCAGGGGTGGGGGTCTGGGGGGGCAATAGGTTCCCCTCTTTAGTTTAAAAGCCACCACTCGCACGTCATGGGTGGGGGCTCAGGAGGGGGGATTTTTAACAAAAAATTTTAACAGTGAGCAGCCACAGGCCCCTACTCGCGGTATAGGGAGTAGGCAGGGCCGGTGCAAGGATTTTTGCCGCCCCCCCCCCCTTATGTCCTGCCCACCATGTGACATCACAATGCCCCGCCCATATGCTCTGCCATATGGGCCAACGCCAGTCTTCACAAAGTGTCTTTTATCAGTGTGTTTACACCCCTCCTGCCTATGTAGCGGGACTGTGCGGCGCAGAACGCGGGACAGGAACTACTGTTTCCTGTTCCCGGCCGTCGGCGGACTGAAGGGAATTGCTTACTCAGTGAGCACTTCCTGTCAGTCCTCCGGCGGCCAGGTACAGGAAACAGAGGTTCCTGTCCCGCGTTCTGCGCCGCCCGGCCACGCTACATTGAGAGAGGGAGCGCTCAAATCCGGCCACAGGGATCCGGCGCTCCCTGCTAAGGTGCGCCCTAGGCGGCTGCCTAGGTCGCCTTACAGGTAGCGCCGGCCCTGCGATTAGGGGCATAACTTAATAATAAGTAACCAGCTTATATAGAGGCTTGGTCACATGCTGCACTGTCCAATCATAGCCAAGCCATTAGTAGCCATGGCTGTGATGGCTTCTTAGGGCAAACAAGTCAAACGCTTGTTGATTGGCTGCCCTGCAGCCTTTCAAAATGCGTCATTAAATTGCCGAAGACCGAATTCCAAGCTGAACATACAGTGATATGTCTGTGTTCAGGTCCGGGGTCCAAAAACATAATGTTCGGTACGAACCCGAACTTTACAGTCCGTGTTTACTCAACTTTAATCACGAATAAAAGCAAGGTGATCATCCAATGCAGGGATAGCTGTGTCAGGGAAAACAGCCGGCAGAACAGTAGGATGACGACCGTTATTAACAAAGAATGGACTATGACAAGAAGAGTCACGATTAGCATTGTTCCTAGCAAACTCGGCCCATGGTAATAATTCGGACCAATTATCTTGAGTGCTATTAACAAAACAACACAAATATAATTCTAATGACTGGTCAGCCCTCTCAGCCGTGCCATTAGTTTGGGGATGGTAAGAGGAAGAAAGTTACAATTCAATGCCCAACTGTTTATTGAAAGCCCTCCAAAGCCAAGACACAACCTAAGAACCTCTGTCAGATACAATATTGTGAGGAATGCAATGCAGTTGGACAATTTCACGTATAAAAATAAGAACCATGTCTTGAGAGGATGGCAATTTTTTTCAGTGGAACAAAATGAGCCATCTTGGAAAAGCGGTCAACCACCATAAGGATGGTGGTATAGCCATTAGAACTAGGAAGTTCCATGATGAAATCCATGGACAAGTTGGACCGCAGAATTTTAGGTACAGGGAGTGGATGCAACAATCCACATGGAAGTTTATAAGGTACCTTAGAAACTGCACAAACAGAACATACCTGCACATATTCTTTAACATCTTTCCTGAGAGAATCCAACCAAAATGATCTCATGATCGCGGACGTGGCTTTATTAATGCCTGGTTGTTCAGCAGTCACGTTGTTGTGGAACACCTTCATGACATTTTCCCTTTCACCCAATGGAACAAATAATTTATCCAGTGGATTATTACATCGTGACTGAGCCTCCAAGATAGCGCCAAGCAGAGGAGATGACAAGGAAAAGACAGTGGAAGCGATGATGCACTCAGGTGGAATAATAGGGGATTTTCCTTGTTCCTGTATAGATTCAGTATCAAACTGTCTAGATAAGGCATCCACCTTCAAGTTTTTGGGACCAGGTCTCTAAGTTATAAGAAAGTTAAAGCGAGATAGGAACAAAGACCATCTAGCCTGTCTAGAAGATAGACGTTTATCATCCCATATATAAGCCAAATTCTTGTGGTCAGTAACGATCAAAAGGGGTCTTTGGAACCTTCTAAAAGATGTTGCCACTCTTTAAGCGCTAGTATAATGGCAAACAATTCTCTGTTGCCAATATCATAATTACGCTCAGCAGGAGACAACTTTCTAGAGAAGTATCCACATGGATGCAAAGGGGTATCCTGACTCTCTCTTTTGAGAGAGAACCGCCCCTACCGCAGTTTCGGAGGCATCAACCTCTAGTATGAAGGGGTTGCTTGTCTCAGGTTGTATCAATATGTCACCAGAAGCAAACCTTTGTTTGAGAAGTTCAAAAGCTTCTCTAGCCTCCTTAGACCATATCGTACTGCTAGCTCCCTTGCATGTCAAATTGGTGATGGGGGTTATCACAGAAGAGAATCTTTTTATAAATATCCTGTAATAATTGACAAACTCAATAAACCTTTGAATGGCTTTAGTCCATTGGGCAATGGCCAATGTAGAACAGCCACTAGTTTGTGAGGGTCCATCTGAAAACCAGAGGCAGAAATGTTATACCCAAAAAACTGTACTTCTGTCTGATCAAATATGCATTTTTCCAGTTTATAATAAAGTCTATTTTTAAGTAAGGTTTGCAATACTTGTTTGACCTGTTTGTGGTGAGTCTGCAGATCAGGGTAAAAAATAAGGATATCATCCAGATAGGACAAATGAATAAATATAATCCCTGAGTACATCATTAATAAAGTCCTGGAACACGGCCGGAGCATTGCACAACCCAAAGGGCATCACAAGGTACTCTTAGTGCCCACTTCTAGTGTTAAATGCCGTTTTCCACTCATGATTTTCCTTGATCCTTACCAAATTGTACACACTCCTGAGGTTAAGTTTGGTAAAGACTTTAGCACCCTGGAATCTGTCAAACAACTTGGAAATGAGGGAAATAGGATAGGCATTTTTAATGGTGAATTTGTTCAATGCCGTGTAGTCAATGCATGGACGCAATTCACCATCTTTTTTAGATACAAAAAAGAACCCTGCACCAGCAGGCGAGGATGATTTACATATGTGGCTTTTACTTAGGGATTCTTTGATGTACTCTTCCATTATTCTACTCTCCTGTGAAGATAAGGCATAGACTGCTCCCTTGTGTGGCATAGCACCAGGTAGCAGATTTATGGAACAGTTATATGATCTGTGAGGAGGTAGAATATTGGTCTTACTCAATACCTCCTTAGCCTCCCAGTATTGTATGGGAACTTCGGAGGCCTGAGGCGTAGTAGTAGGTAATGTAATGATGCCCACTCTTTTGGTAATGTGCAATATACATCTCTGTTTACAAAATGTACATCAATTAAGTTTCCTGCCGCACCTGAGTCCATCAGGGCGTTGCATGAAAAGTTCTTACTGTTACATGTGAGTGTAATATCAATGAGGAATCTATTTTTGTTTTTCACAGAGGACGTACCCATCACACCTAAGACCTGTTCCTTTAAGGTTCTTAGGTGCGGAAGTTTTCCGGACGTATGGGACAAGCACTCCTCATATGTCCTCTTCTACTGCAGTATAGGCATAGACCCTCTTTTCTCCTGTATTGTCTTTCTGCCTCTGACAGTCTAGTGACCCCCAACTGCATAGGTTCGGTTTTGTGCAGGGAGGTCAGGAACAATAGGTCTGGAAAATCGAGGTGCTAATGACATAGCCATGCATCTGGTTCTATTTCTGGTAGTTTCTCTGGTCCTAAGTCTATTATCAATTTGCATGACAAATGTGATAAACTCATTTAATTTTTTAGGTAGATCTTTGGCAGCAATCGTGTCCAGAATTGCTTCAGATAATCCTTTTTTAAATGCAGAGATTAACCCGCTATTAATCCAGTCTACCTCAGAAGCCAAGGTGCAAAATTATATGGCATAATCAGAGATAGACCGGTTTCCTTGTCTGATATGCATTACGGCAGTGGAGGCGTCATCTTCCCTGCCTAATGGTTTGAATGTTAATTTGCATTCCTCAAGGAATTCCTGGCATTTATGTGCAATACTCCTGTTACTCTCCCATACTGGACTGGCCCAAGCTAAGGCTTTACCTTTACGTTGGTTCATTAGATAACCAATCTTAGCTCTATCTGAGGGAAAAGATCCCGGTGGGGCCTCAAAATGATATTCAATTTGATTCAGAAATCCCCAACATTATTGAATATTACCATCAAAATGTGGGGGAGGAGATAGGGAGATGGTAGGTGCCTTGTGTACTATAGGTGGAGGTACATTAGACGGAGGTGACATCATCGAGAAACCTTAGGCTGTAGATGTGCTGTTCATGTAAGAAGCGTACTAAAAGCCTGGACAAATTGATCCATAAGGTAAACATTCTCCTCTAGCTTTCGCTCGCAAGCTGTTATGTGCTGACACAATTCTACAGGATCTATGGCCATGTTGTAATGTCAGGATTACAAGTTGATCCAGAACGTAGAACTGTATCACACCTAGGACTAAAAAGTAACGTCTTACCGGGCCTTAGAATGACCGGACTTAACGTACCAGAGAATAGTCAGAATAGTCAGAATGCTTGCCGAGGTCGGGGACACAGAATGAGACACAACAAGGAGGGAAAGCCAAAAGTCAGGGATTCCAGAATACAGGGAAGTCAAACGAAGCCAAAGTAAAAAAACAGAAAATAAACGCTCAGAAACACACTCTCGGACAACCACTAGGGAAACCACAACAGGGCAAAGAGGAGAAGTAAAAATTAGTTTAAATAAGACCTTTACAAATCTGATTGGCCGAAATTGGCCTTTGAGCCCAGAACGTGAGCGCGCGTCTCCCGTGTGACGTCACATGCATCCCGACGTCGTCATCACCGTGGAGGGATGTTGGGCTATAATTTGGCGTGGATCCGTGGCGGCCATCAACATGTTGCAGGAGTCAGATACACTGACGCACGGCCACTGAGCACAGATACCGTAAGTTGAGGATGAATATGTTACTTTGATCTGTGCAACAATTTCAGTTTGACTCTTGGTTTCCTACCCACCCCAAATACATTTAAAAAAGAGGAGTGTAGTAAGGACAACCAGTTTTCTTGGAAATTAATAGGAATCATTCTCCACAGATACAGCCATTTTGGCAAAATATATGCTTTTAGGATATTAATCCTACCCGACCATTAAAGGCCATGCCTTTCCAATCCCTTAAGTTTTTGTTAGTTTGTTTCAACAGGGGTAGAAAATTAGTTTCCACTAAGTCTTTTAGCTCTGTAGTTATAGTGATACCCAAATATTTTAACTTATCACTATTTTCTTGGAGCCCAGTATCTTGTTCAAGAAGTTTAATTGTCCTTTTGCTCATGTTTTTAGCTATAAATGTCGATTTCTCCAGACTTATTTTATATCCTGAACATTTGGAATAGTTGTTTAAATCTTTCAATAGTTCTGGGACCGAGATGTTTGGTTCTTCCAATGTTAATAAGATGTCATCTGCGTAAATGTTTAATTTGGTTTGTCCTAACAGATTCATGAATCCTATAATTTTTTTTTGTCTTATTAAAATCACTAAGGGTTCTAACACCATTATGTACAGTAGAGGGGAGAGAGGACATCCTTGTCTGGTCACGTTTTTGATATAAAAATGTTGTGATGTAAATTCTGAGCTTATTACCTTTGCTGATGGAGAGCTGTAAAGATCGGACACGGCTTGTGAAATTGGTCCAGTGATTTCAAACGGATTTAAAGTAGCGAACATGAAACCCCATTCAACCCTGTCGAACACTTTTTCTGTGTCTATAGACAGAAAGATGGGTTCCATTACAGTTACTATTTTTCTAATGTTAATTGTCGACCTCCCTGGTATGAATCCAACTTGGTCATTTTTGATGAGTTGTAGTATAACTATTTTTAATCTATCAGCTAGAATAGAGGATAGTATTTTAATATATGTATTAATTAATGATATAGGTCTATAGTTACCAATATATTCTAAATCTTTGCCTGCTTTAGGGATGGGTACGATGTTTGCTCTCAACAGCTCTCCAGGACAATCTCCTGTTTCCATTATGTAGTTACAAATATTAGAGAGTTCCCCTTTTAGCTCGTCTTTCATTAGTTTTTAAAATGTATTTTTAAAGCCATCTGGGACTGGAGCAGTCTTTGTTTTAAGTTTGTCTATAGATTTAATAACCTCTATTTCTGTTATAGGTTGATTCATCAGCCTTAGTTGGTCGGGTAGGGTTTTTGGCATGGACACATTTTCAAAGAATTTCTCGATCTCTTTTGCCCTACCGAATGTTTTTTCAGGTAAACTATATAGGTTCTGGTAAAATCGTTTAAATGCTCCTCCTATTTTTTCTGGAACCATTAGATAGGTATCTTTATCTTTTATTTTATGTATTACTCTTTTATATTTATCTCTTTTCAATTTAATAATTGTTTCTGGTTTGTTGCCTTTTAAGTACCATTTTGCTTGTAGTGCTTCTAGTTGTTTGGATGCTTTGTTCATTAATTGGTTATTAATCTGTTTTTCTGTTTCTGCAGTCTTATTTGCTATTTGTATGGAAGGTGTTGTTTTATTTTGCCTTTTGTATTCACTTAGTGTTGTGTATAGTTTTGATAGGGGCGGTAATCCTTTTTTATTTTCAATAGCTGCCATTTTTATCAAATGACCTCTAACTACACTTTTATATGCGCACCATACCATAATGTCTGTGTGCCTTTGTTGTTATTTTCTAGAAAGAAAAGATTTGTTTTTTTTTTAATTTCTTCCACATTTTTTTTATAGTATAAAGTCTTTTATGCGCCACTTTTTATGAAAATTATCAAAATTATCTTTATATTCCAGCATGATAGGGCTATTATCTGACTATGCTATATCATGTATCTCTATTTTTATTTTTTACAAGATACAGTATGGTCGCGTTTCCCAAGATAAGATCTATTCTGGAGTAAGAGTTAAATGTAATGGAATAACCAAGGCCAGATTAAGAGCCCAGTGGGCCTGGTGCTGACAATTATGATGGGCCTAATTACAGAATCATATCGACCAAAAACAGTAAAACACTCCCAAGCGTCATGTATCTGATGGAGATGTTGCTGGAGAGAAAGAAAACAGCAGCTATAAGAAAACACATACCCTAGGCTAGTCTCTCTCTAATTTATGTTTTCATCTTTCAAGTAAATCCATAACCCCTAACAGCAGTGTCCAGTCAAGCAGGAAGTCAATAGGCATGGTAAAAGGGTGTGCCACTGACACAAATCACATAACCTGCCAAAAGGGGTGAACATGCCCAAAAAGAGGACATGTCTGCCCAAAGAATTAGAAGGCCAGCCTGGCATGAATGCATGTCAGGCTGCCTGCCAATCATGCAGCTGGCCAACTAAGGGCATACTATGCAGACAGCACCCTGAGCTTGGCATAAATGCATCTAATGATGCGCTCACTTAACGCTTTCTAAGGACTGTTCCCTAGTCTCCTTGCCTTCTTATTAGCAGGCAGGAGCTCCTGGTGTATATAGTATGTGAAGGAGAAAAGCTGTATGTAGTTAGTGTAGAAGAAAGGGAACATGCCACAGTGTTAGAGAGACCAAAGTCAGCATTACCTTAAAGGATCACAAGAGGGTCAGGAACACAAACATGAATTCATGACCCTATAGTGTTAACACCACCATCTAGCCCCCCTGGGACCCTCATGCCTCCATAAATATAGCAAAATCTTACTATATTCAAGCCTGAAGCTGTAACTCTGCATGCTGTTAGACTCATAAAAACAAGCAGTCTGCTGACATCATTAGAAGTGGTGGCCTGATCCAATCACAGTGCTTCCCCATAGGATTGGCTGAGACTGACAAAGAGGCAGATCAGGGTCAGAGCCACCATGATTCAAACACAGCCCTGGCCAATCAGCATCTCCTTATAGAGATGAATTGAATTAATGAATCTCTATGACAAAAGTTTAGTGTCTACATGCAGAGGGAGGAGACACGGAATGTGTGGATGCATTTTAGGCAGCCATGACCCAGGAAGGATCTCTAACAGCCATCTAAGGAGTGGCCAGTGAAGTTATCACTAGGCTGTAATGTAAAGACTGCATTTTCTCTGAAAAGACAGTGTTTACAGCAAAAAGCCTGACGGTAATGATTCTACTCACCAGAACAAATTCAATAAGCTATAGTTGTTCTGGTGACTATAGTGTCCCTTTAACTATATTCATTGTCAGCCAGTCCACACAAGTTTTGTTCCCATACATCCCTCTTAAGTTTCCATACTTAAGTAAGAGTATGTGAAAAGTAGTTAGAGTTGCCACCTTTCTTGGAAAAACATACAGGCCTTACTAATTTGCATAATTAAATATTTATGGGTGACATCACATGATGTAAATCACAAGGAGTGACATAAGAGAAAATTCTGTAAAATCACCAAAAAACTACTTAGTTTGATTCTGCTGTATAGATGGATTCCTCTCAGTGCCCCATGTCTCCCAGTGCCCTCATGACTCAGTGCCCCCATGTTTTGATTACTCCAAGTCTTAGTGTTCCCATGTATCAGTGTCTCAGTGCCCCATGTCTCTCAGTGTCCCCTAGTGTCATGTCCCCAGGTCTCCCAGTGATCCTATGTATCACAGTGTCTCAATGCCCCATGTCTCCCTGTGTCCCCATGTATCCCATGGTCCCCATGTCACTAGGACACTAGGAAGATGGGGAGACCTGGGGACACGGGGAGAACTAGGGACACGGAGACACCAGTGACACTGGGAGACTAGGGGACTCTGGCTGGGACACATGGGGACAATGGGAAAATAGGGGACACTTGAAGACATGGGGACACAGACACCAGTGACACAGATACTAGAGACACTGGCTGGGGGACATGGGGACATTGAGACATGGGGGCACTGGGAGACATGGGGACACTGAGACAACAGGGCCACAGACACTAGGGACACAAGCTTGGAGACATGGGGACATTGTAACATGGGGACACTTGAGGCACTGAGAGACATGGAGGCACTAGGAGACATGGGGACAGTGAGACACTGGCAGACTGGGGGCACTAGGAGACTAGGGGTCACTGGGAGACTAGGGGGCACTGAGACACCAGGGACACTGGCTGGGAGACATGGGGACACTGTGTCCTCATGTGTCTGTGTCATAATGTCTCCCAATGTCCCTTAGTGTCTCAGTGTATGTCTCCTTGCAGCCTTTCCCCCCATCCCTTACTTCCCTGAGCTGTAGGCTGTCTCTGCAGGGTGGGAGTTGCTGTCTGGACTCTCTGTAGCTGCACCCCTGCAGATCAGTGAGTATAGATAGGCAAGGAGAGAAATGCTGGAACTTCCTATCCCTGCCTGTCTCCACATACAGCGACCCGTACTGGCCAGTGCTGGTATTGCATAGTAATCTCTTGTTTATACTGAGAAAAATACCAGCATTTTTATTTCCAGTATCACTGCAATATTGGCACCAGCAAGCAGCCTCAAATTCTGGCTGTGCCAATAAAATAAAAGCCAGGTGGAATCCCTAAGAGTAGTGTGTGAAAAAAATAATAAAAAAAAAATTAAAAAATTAAAATCAATGGGCCTATTCCATGGGCCTGGGCCTGGGCCTGGAGCTGCAGCTCCATCAGCCCCCTATGTGATTCCGGCCCTGGGAATAACATGTATAATATAAATCTGTTGGATGAAATATTCTCCATATATCTCTTAAATTATAATTATTCAGTAAGTTTTGCAATATGTTCTCATCTTTTTCCCTATTTTTCCTATCTATCTTGCTCTTTCTATCTCTCAGCGGGCCGACTACGAAGTTGAAATCCCCCATAATTAGTACGAACCCTTGTCTGATCTGCTCTATTTTTTTTAAAGACTTTTTATGAATTTTATTGTTTATTATTCGGTGCTTAAATGTTGGCTAGTGTAAATAACATGTTGTTTATCTCACATATTACGATAACATATCACCCTTCTAGATCTAGTTCTTGATATTTAAAGCGGCACTGTCATGCCGAACTTACCTTTCCTCAATCTCTTCCTCTTCTCCCCCTCTCTCAGGATCTGTTATTCTTTTCTTCCTGTCTTCTTTAGTTTTCTTTAAAATCATAAGACAAAGTAGGGACTCTTTGCCTTATGGAGGATTCCTCCGCTTGACCAGCTCTGACCAGCGGAGGAGCAAAGTGTGCTTCATTTCCGCTGGTCAGAGCAATTTTCCCATGATCCCTAGCTTTCCTCTGTGTTCCCACAATGCTTCCTGTCACTTTCCACAAAACTGCCGAATTGCGTTCTAACTGAATGACAACAGTCTGTTCGTTTCTTTTAGAACGCAATTCGGCACTTTATTCGGATCAGAATTTCATTCTAATGAATGAAACTCTGTTCCTATTCATTGCTGTGGCTGCATCTTGCAGCCGTTTAGTAGATAACTCCCTAATTCCCACGGTATCAGGGAGCTATCTACTAAAAGGCTGAAAGACCTAAATTGGTCTTTCAGCCACATTTACTAATACTAAGTAAAGATTACTTAGTATTAGTAAATTAAATGCCCCTACTCGCTATACCGCGAGTAGGTGCATGTCTGGTAAACAGTGAGCAGCCTGTGGCTGCTCACTGTAAAAAAAACTATTGGCCCCCACCCCTAAACCACGGGTGGGGGCCCTAAAATAAAATAAGG
>OW240924.1:81731806-81760315 GCA_933207985.1 Pelobates cultripes
CCCCATGTCACTAGGACACTAGTAAGACAGGGAGACTTGGGGACACGGGGAGACCTAGGGACACAGAGACACCAGTGACACTGGGAGACTAGGGGACTCTGGCTGGGACACATGGGGACAATGGGAAAATAGGGGACACTTGAAGACATGGGGACAAAGACACTAGAGACAATGGCTGGGGGACATGTGGGCACTGGGAGACATGGGGACACAGACACCAGGGCCACAGACACTAGGGACACTAGCTTGGAGACATTGTGACACTTGAGGCACTGAGAAACATGGAGGCACTAGGAGACATGGGGACAGTGGGAGACTGGGGGCACTGGGAGACTAGGGGGCACTGAGACACCAGGGACACTGGCTGGGAGACATGGGGACACTGTGTCCTCATGTGTCTGTGTCATAATGTCTCCCAATGTCCCTTAGTGTCTCAGTGTATGTCTCCTTGCAGCCTTTCCCCCCATCCCTTACTTCCCTGAGCTGTAGGCTGTCTCTGAAGGGTGGGAGTGGCTGTCTGGACTCTCTGTAGCTGCACCCCTGCAGATCAGTGAGTATAGATAGGCAGGGAGGGATATGCTGGAACTTCCTATCCCTGCCTGTCTCCACATACAGCAACCCCTACTGGCCGGTGCTGGTATTGCAGAGTAATCTCTTGTTTATACTGAGAAAAATTACCAGCATTTGTATTGCCAGTATCACTGCAATATTTGCACCAGCCAGGCAGCCTCAAATACTGGCTGTGCCAATAAAATAAAAGCCAGGTGGAATCCCTAAGAGTAGTGTGTGAAAAAAAAATGTAAACAAAAAAAATAAATTTTTTTTTTTTTTTTTTTAAATCAATGGGCCTATTCCATGGGCTTGGGCCTGGAGCTGCAGCTCCATCAGCCCCTATGTTAATCCAGCCTGACTAGGACCAGGGAGCATAAGAGCAGCATTTGAACTAATAAAATCCAATACCCAGTGGCCCGACATTTTTCAGAGGAAAAGCACACACACAGTCAAACCCCCGTCAAGGGGTAGGTCGAGAGAGATGTCTTTTGATGTCCTTTTTCCTATGTTTGGTTAGGATTTGTTCTTATTTTATGTGTTGAAGGGTATGCTATTACTGACCGACACCGGAAGTGATGATGTAACTTCCGTGGTTGGATCGGTTTGTTCACTGATGGCCATCAGCAGTGAGTGGGATATATAAGCAGATACAGGTAAGCCCTGATACAAACACCCTTGAGAAAGGCAGCCAATAGGTGCCGAAACGTTGGGGGGCTCATGCTTCTGCCAGAGTAGGCTTGTGGAAGTTGTGGTAATTATTACTGTTTATATTAGTTTGCCTTATTATAGTCACTTTATTTTGTGTATTCTTGTTTGTTATACCTTTCTGGTTTAATAAAGCATTTATATGTATATATCTTAGGAGTTACTCTAGTGTTCAGTCTCTTTTTGTGGTACCTAGCTCTCTGTTTGGCACATCTGGGATAGCTGATGTGTGGAAAGAATATTGATTACTTGTCCACTTTCTTAATTAACATTATAAATATTTTATCATTGTTTTTTGACAAAGGTAAGTCTTACAGGTCAATCAATGTGTTCTGTTCCTCTATTTTTGCTGCGCACATCCCTATTGATGATTACTCTTTTGCAAACACTTATCACCCTGAAGACTCTTGCAAGGCATTTATCTTGCTGTGGCTAAATATACCCAATTCTGGGATGTCACATAGGTAATTTATTTTCTGGAATCGTGGCAATCTATGACAACTCTCTGACAAATTGTTCCTGCTTCTTTGCTTAATCTCTTTCCAGAGTGTGTCTGACAATCGGGCCTTTGATTTCCTCACTATTCTTTTTACACCTGCAGGTGTGCGTTTTTCTAACACTCATCACAAAAAATATTTGTAAATTCATCCTCTATTTTTAATCCCATTGTCTTTAACAATGTGTCTGAGTCACTGTTCCTCTTCGTCTTTCTTCAGACCCTCATTTTGTCTCTTATGTCCGTCCTCACAGACCTATTTCTTGTCCTCAGTTGCTTGCTGGATTAAAGGGCTCCTTTTTATGGTGCGCATAGATTCCTCTTTTGGGGCTCATTCTGTCAGGGGCATGGCCACAGTTTTTGCCTTATTAGCAGGCAGTTCCCTTTTGGACATTTTGTCCTCTGCTGATTGGTGTGGGGAATCTACCGTCCGGAAAAATGTCTGTTTTCAGCTGTGTCATTATAGTACTGAAAGTTACTCCTATATTCTGTTGATTATATATTGACAATTGTTGGTTTACCATGATGCTTCTAAAACTTTCTTGTACTGTCTTATTCACATTGCCTTGTTAGTGTTTGTGACGAACTGAACCTCGTCACGGGTGCTTGGACGAGGCATGCAGACTTTGCGACTCCCAGTCGGTAGCCAGCAGCACTTAGCCATGATTCTATGGAATCGTTTTGGGCATGGGACCATGTGTGCGGTCGGTAAAAACTATGACTTCCAGGAAATTCCTGAACCCCTGAACTGATCTGGGTTATTTTTGGATATGTTGGTCACCCAGATCAGGGCTATCAGGGGGTGTAACATTTGTGGGGATTTTACGTGTTTAAAGGTATTTTGGGGGTTTTGTAAAAATGTGTGTTTTTTGTGTTTGGATATAATTGAGTTTAGTATAATGCTTGACTCCATTATCTCCTAAGTAAAGGGGAAGGCTTATTGTATTGTATATGGGAGTGTCATGCATTGTAACACTGTTATTATTGGTCTGTGACTTTGTAACGGAGTTCCCCACAAAGTCCATATGGGAGTGCCCCTTACATGTGGATTGTCATAAAAGGCCAAGTGTGGCACCATTAAAATCAGTTCCACTTCACCCTCAACATAGAGCCTTGTCTCATGTGTGGAGGGGACAGCTATATTAATTCTGGGGATTGCTATACTCATTATACTCCCCTGGGTTCTAATCACTAGCTTTTATAAGAGCTGTTCCTGCTATACTCTCTTGTGTAGGAGAGGTTCACCCACTGAGGTCCAGGGTGGGTGGAGGGCAGCGAGATCCCCAACCAAGCTGTGGCGGTTTGTGGGAGTCTACAGTGCTAATGGTGTCTGGTGGAGTGCTGGGAGTCCTCGGTGAGCACTAGGAGCATCGACTGCCGGAGGCACCTGGTCGTGTGCCAGGCGGTCCGTCAGTGTTTTTACATCAGATTACTCTGCTTGGTTACATGATGGTTGTATCTTAATCAGGACGATATTCTCACATTGTTTATTCTTTTTCTCTAGTTGGAAGATTTACATTTGTTGCTCATAATACCTTCCTGGCCATCACCATTCATCTTATCTACAGTTTCTGAAGTGACTTTTCTAGTACTCCAAGAACTGTTATTGTTTAGTCGTTAAGATTCCTTATGTCGGCTGCATCAAAAAAAGAGGAATTTCAGAGCCCTATAGTACTTCTGATATGCATGCTGATTGGTTGAATTTTGTTCATTTATTTTTAACTAGTTCTTTGCTCCTGGGTGTCTCAGTAAAGAAGGTTAAAGCAAATATTTGCCTCCTTTTTTAATAAAATTTAGATTATTTGGTCACTGAAGCTAGAATAATCCCTAATTATAGGTGCTATATAGATTTAGGCATATATTCACAGCCCTGATATGAATGCTACATAATACAGGGCAGCACTTTTCAAGTACTGCCAATAAGGATGGAGTGACATTTCTTTGGGAAAATAAAGTGCAACTAACAACCAGTGGCGTACACACAATCCATACGGCCCCTGTGCGAAAACAGACGCATACACACTAGCTAACAGACATACATACACACTCACTTACAAAACACACACTCACTAACAGATGCACACAAACTAAGACACTCAGTAACTGACACACTCTAACACTAACACACACACACACACACACACACTCTAACACTGACACACACAAACTTTAACACACACTCTAACACACACACACGTTTTTTAAATTTTTTTATCCCCCGGCCTCCCTACCTTTGGGAGAGCCGAGGGGATTCCCTGGGGTCCAGTGGTGTTGCTGGGAGGCCGGTCACCGGGCTGGTACATGCGTGAGGGAGTGCCTCCTGTTCAGCTTCCTCGCGCGTCGCGTACTGATGCCGGAGCCGGAAGATGACGTCATCTTCTGTCTCCGGTATCAAGGCAGTGCGTGAGGGAGCTGGGCAGGGAGCGCTCAGGGGAGAGTGCTCCCTTGCGCGCGCCAGCCCGGTGACACCAGGCCCCCCAGGAGAAGAGGCTGGCCACACTGGCTTACATACCGGGTGGGCCGGGCCCGGTTTCAGCCGCGACCCTGGTATGTACGCCACTGCTGACAACCCTAACTGTAAGATATTCGTCATTATTAAACCCAGAGTTTCGAATGAATGTAAAGGTTCGGGCAAACATATGTGTGCTCAAGGGATATCCCAAATTCCACCGTCTACACTGTGCCCATTTAGTTTCCTACTTACACTAAGAAATAGTTCAGTATGCGGTTGAAGATGAATATTATTAATTTTCTTCCCCATTATGGTATATGTAGTGGTGGTGGCGGCACTCAATTTTCATGAGGACTGGATATTCCTTGACATGGTATATACCGGGGAAAGGGTAGGAGTACAGATATCACCGGGAACAGAGCATTCCCCAGCATTGTATGCAGGCCCGGACTGGCCATCGGGCATACCGGGCAAATGCCCGGTGGGCCGCGATGGCCATGGGGCCAGGCCGGCAGGAGAGATCACAGGATCTCCCCGGCCGGCCCCTGCAGGGCCAGCGCTATGCGAGCGCCGGCCCCGCTGTGTGCCTCCATGGGCCGGCCGGGGAGATCACAGATCTCCCTCACCGGCCCACAGGCACTGTTACATGCGGCCGCCGGCTGGATGAAGGAGGGAGGGAGGAGAGAGGACCCGGCGGAGCTCTAACAAGCAGCTCCGCCCGGTCCTCTCGCGGGATTCTGAGCGTTGCCGCGGCAACGCTCAGATCTCGCGAGAGTGAACTCTAACCTGCAGGTTAGAGTTCACTCTCACCACTGGACCACCAGGGAAGGCAGCATGGCTCCCCACCCCTCCCCAGGCAGAACGGAATCTCCCCCTCCCAGGCTAAAGGTAAGAAGGGAGGGGGGGGGATATAATTTATTTTTATTTTTTTATTAGTAAAAAAAATATATTTAAATAAAAAATACATTCACTCACACACACAGCCTCCAGACACAGCACCCCCCAGACACACAGCACCACCCAGACACACACAGCACCCCCAGACACACACAGCACCCCCAGACACACACAGCACCCCCAGACACAGCCCCCCAGACACACACAGCGCCCCCAGACACAGCCCCCCAGACACACACAGCGCCCCCAGACACACACAGCACCCCCAGACACACACAGCGCACCCAGACACACACAGTGCACCCAGACACACACAGCGCACCCAGACACACACAGCACCCCCAGACACACCACAGCACTCCCAGACACACACTGCACCCCAGACACACACTGCACCCCCAGACACACACTGCACCCACACACACCCAGACACACACACAGTATCCCCAGACACACAGAGCACCCCCAGACACACAGAGCACCCCCAGACACACAGCACCCAAACTCACACAGCACCCCAGACACACACTGCACCCAGACACACACACAGCACCCCCAGACACACAGCACCCAGACTCACACAGCACCCAGACTCACACAGCACCCCAGACACACACAGCACCCCCCCAGACACAGCACCACCCAGACACACACAGCACCACCCAGACACACACAGCACCACCCAGACACACACTGCGCCCCCAGACACACACAGCACACAGAATGTGACAGCAGATAAAAACACCCTCACACACAGCACCCCTCTTACATACACACACTGCGCCCTTCACACATACAATAAGTCCAAATATATATAAATATATACATACACACACACACACACTACAGCACCCCTCACACTGCACCACTAAACACATTACGCTCCAGATACACACTAGATCCCTTACCCTATATGCACTCTTAATCCTCTACACACACACACACACATAAACTGGGTCATTTGCACAGTAGATCTCCTACACACACACACTACATTCCTTGTCAGCAAACACATACAACATTCTCTAAACACACTCTCTCTGCAACCCCTACACACACTACGTCACCTATACACACACACTTCAGCCTGTATGCACACACTCGCTGCATCCCCTATAAAACTATGCCCCCTATACACACACTCTCTACAGCCCCTAGCCACACATATTACACCACAAACACAAATTATATTGACCTATTTATACAATACCACACCACACTCTACACCCACGCAATCCCACAAGCAGGCTCCAAACATATGCACCATGCACTTTCCTGGCCCTTTTGTCCTCTGGTATCCCACTTGTGGAGACACCAGAGACAATTTAAAAGCAAACACAGCGCAAGCATGTTATTAAATTTGCTTGCGCTGCGCAGAACAAATTCGGGGCCTTTTTCTAATGCCAGAGCTCTTCAGTGGGGCTCTGGGCATTGAACCAACATGCTCACTTTGAGAGGGGGGTGCTTGTCATTAGTGATGACAAAACACACACTCTCTGGCCCCGCCCCCTTCTTAGGGGGCCGCTCTGATTGAAAAATGCCCAGGCCTAATTTTTTTCCCAGTCCGGCCCTGGGTCTAACCTGTATGATTTTCAGGGCACCTGGCAGAATGTTTGTGGGTAGACAGACTACGATTGACAGAGAACTGATAGTGACAGATCCAGAAGTGTATTTTGGATACTTGGCACCCTGGGCGAAACTGTATGTTGCTCCCCCACCTCAGAACTGTATTTTTTTGTGTGTATCTCTTTATCCTTCTTGTGTGTGCGGTTTAATCCTCTCTTATGTATCGCTTAATCCCCTTGTTTGTCCCTTAGCCTCCCTTTACCACCTAGTGTCTTTAAGCCACCCTTACCTTTGTGTATCTTTACCCCTTTTTTGTCTGTCATGTTTCTTTGCCTTGCGTCTTATGTCTCTTTACATCTCTAATCCCCCTATTATGTCTTCTACCCATACTTGTGCCTCTGAACTTCTCCTATTGTCAGTTGCATCCTAACAAGGGGGCAGGGGTAAGGTTTGCTCCGGTGCCACTCATTAAGGGGGTGCATTCAGGGGTGGACTGAGCTTTCACCTGGCTGAGGTAGGGAGCCAGCTGCGCAGCCACTCTATCTTGGTACTCCTTTGCTTCCAGTGGTGAGGCTGGTCTCCCTTCCCTCTCGAGTAGGCATCTACCTACAGGCATCTTGCTTGGCATGGTATGTGCCTGCTTCTGGGATCTGCTGAAGATTCTCGCAGAGCAGTGCACCAAGGGGGCTGCTGAGAACTCTACACTGATTTCCCAGCTCCTTCTGGCACCCTGTATCGATACTAGAGCCAGGATATGACATCATCAAAGACCGGTCAGCAGTACAGAGATAAAGGGAGCTGGGCACTGAGTAAATAAAAGATACCTTCAGCTCCCCACTAGACACCAAGGATGAGGTTTCACTCCAGCTTTCCATGTCAAGGTGACAACAGGAAGGCTGGTTAGACCCCAGTGTTTAAAAAATATATTATTTAATAAAATTATAATGAATAGTGTATGAATATAATTATTAGTGTTTATATGAATATTTATGTGTGTATAAATAAAAGGTTAATGTATTGCAAGTTATACACCTGTAAGAGGTTAATGTATTACAAGTATGCTGCACTGACCAGCAAGGATTAATGTATTGCAAGTTAATCACCTGCAAGAGATTGTAGATAAGAGGGAGAGTATATAAGTGAGATCGGCACCAGCACCACTAGACTTTGAGAAAGCCCACCCAGGGCGAAACTAGTAAGTCACGTGGTGTAGACATTCCTGGCGTTCAGGAGAGAGGATCAAACAGCGGTATCGGTGGACAATCAACTGATCACGATCTTTGCAATTCCCCTATGAACTGTAAGCCAGCTACAAAGATTTTGTTTTAAATTTGTTTTATGCAATCAATAAAGTGTGGAAATCCTTTTTACCACTGAAGGCTCATTACTTGCATATACCATGAGTACACTGTGTGACCAGTTAAAGTCCCTGGACCAGGTAAGCACAACATATAGGGGGAGTGGTGTTAACCCCTGTATATAAAGTGCTACACCATTGGAAGTTCTGTATCTTTTATCCCTTAGATGTGGACCATAACGATATCCACCAGGATTTAATATATTGGATATCTAGCTAGGTGAGAGATCGTTATTATACCATTCCAGATTTTATTTGTTCTAGGTTATCAATACAGGGTGTAGCCCTTTGAGTGTTGGAGTATCAATAAGAAGCTTATTCCAATGCAATTTGCAAGAACTTTGAACATATAAGAAAGTATATTTATACTGGGACATTGTTTTGATTGAATAAGTTCCAAATATATATTTTTTATTCTATTTTCTACATCTGTGTTCTCTCTAATTGGAGAGCTATTACTATTATGTGCGCTAACTCGTTGTTGTAAGATCAGAGAGGGAGTTAGGTCACTTACTCCCAGCATTCAGAGAGAGCTGTGCAGGCCAGTAGGAGGAAAAGAGAACAGGGGGAGAGAGGAAGAAGAGAGGCTGGACCAGACTCCCATCAACCTCCGTCAGCAGACAGATCCAGCTGGACTCCAGGAAAGCCACCCTTCTATACCCAAAACAGGAAGATGGGTAAAAATATGGACTTGTTTGTATATGTCAGTGGGTGTGCATGTGTGTGTATCTGTGTGTATATATGTGTTTTGGTTTGTTGTATGACAGATGGGGATTTATCTTTTGGCCACCCTTGGACATGAGGAGGGCTCAAAAACATTTCTGGATTAGTCCTGCCACTGGTAGAGGATAACGAATATCCTCTACCACATTTTGCGAGGCCTTAACATGCCCTTATAGTTTATCTGATGGGTTTCCAAATTGGGGTTTCAGTATCAAAATGTTGACGTGCCTAACTGACATATGGCTGAAATTTGTTTTTTCTAGCAAAAATTCTATTGCCAGGAAAAATCGTTTGGCCCAATCCAAACTTTTTCACTTTGCACAAGTCTAATGTCAAATGTATAACTTATAGAGTATTATCCATCACCTTTCATATTTCACTATTACTTATGCAATATTTATTTAAATAAGTACACAAAAAATAATTTTAATATTAGCATAACATCCTCACAAAAAAAAATTAAAGTTGATATTGTCTAAGATGTCTGGAGAAATATGCTTTCAACTTATTTTAGCTTTAACCAAGATAAAAATAAGCTGACAATGTATAATGCAATGTAAAGAAAAAGAAATCCGTCTAAGCAGGAAACCCTGCATTCTGTATGCTCTGAAAAGGCAGATGTAGCACAATTTGTCTTTGTTACCATTCCTATGTCATGTTTGTTTTTTCTCCAAGTACATTCTGAAGATGAAAGCAGAACATTTTGCAGGCACCCAGATATCTTCATTCAGACAGCTGGAAAATGTATGAGATGTTTAGCTGCTGGTGAGAGACAATGGCTTTTCCCCAGAACAGCTCAACTCATTGCTACATTTTGTTGCTCTCTTGACACGTGCTTATTAGAAATAGCCTGACATCGGCAGTACAAAATTACAAAACAAAACCACATAATACCTGCCATCAGCAAAGTTCTAAGACATATAAAAGCAACAAGCAAAGGTCATCCCATTGCGTAGTCTGTAATGTAGAGTATCCCGAAAAATTGGTCATACATTAGCAAGGACTATGGACAAGGGTAAACAAGAGGCCTTTCAGACAGATGTGATTCAGAGCGAAGCTATCCCTTTATTAACATACAAATCCCAGTGGGATAGCCTTTGTTTCATGAAGGATATTAAATGGTTCATTTTAAACATTAAAATCTGGTATTTACTAGACTTGCGCACAGTGGAAAAATTTGGTTCTGCCAAAAATTACATTTAGTTTGGGACCTCCGACACTTGTGGTTCGGTTCATCTGAATATCATCCATGAAAAAGATTCTGAAAACAAATATTATGTATATATTTTGCAGTGCACTTATTGTAGCATTTTCCCAACAGTTGGTTAACAAATCAAGTGGAAAAAAGTTACAAATATAGAGAAAAAGATGAGGAGCAGTAAAAAATTAATATTTTTATAATAATTTTATTTTTAAATATTTTTATTTTTTCTCCTCCTTTACTTTTTCCCCTATTAGACAAAATAGCTCACTTTCAATATACCCAAAATAGGCTTTGTTTAAATAGTAATTCTGGGGCAAAGTCCGTGCAGGTGCAAGGACCTTTGACTACACATATGAGACCACACTTCCCTGCATGTGACACTCGCACTGCCTTCCTAAACACTTCCTGTAAAGAGATATCTAATGTTTGAACTTCCTTTACTACACAATCTTCATTAACCTAAAGATTTTTTGATGCTTATAGTATCAGTCAAATAAAGGAAAATTATGAGGTGAAAATTACCTCAATTTTTCTATGCATTGTGCAGATGGTGCATTAAATAATAATATATAAAAATAATCTGAACAATAGCATGAAAAATGAATGTTAATTTGTAAAGTGTTTTAATGCTATTTAATTTTGCAGAGCAAATGTCAGTAACAGGCAGACTATTCCGAGACTAGGTGCTTGTTACGTGTTCAGCCATTAGCTGTACTGAACGTCAGTAGATTGCGTTTTCCGACAATGTGCTTTTGGTTCTGCAAGACAGCAGGGTGGGGAGAAAGGGGATTTATCAGAATGTTCTGAGAAGTGTCCTTTACTCTGTCTAAATTCCCTTAATTATACATTTAAGAAGAAAAAAAAAATAGATTTTTGAATAGTGACGTTAAACAGAACACTTTTCTAAACAGAAAAAGGGACATTTTTTGGGGGGGGAAATAGTGTGCATTCACTGTTAGAGTGCAATAAAAACAAAAGGATGGAAAAAAAATGTAATACATTGTGCTAATTTAAAAAAAAAAAAACACAAAACTGTATGAAACTGTAATAAATCTTCCTCAGCCTTCTTTGTTAACAGATTGAAGGAAGATGTTATTGGGTCATAGAAATAGAAGAATTTTAGCTTAAACTCTTGTTTGAAATTGGATACAGCTTCAGGTGTAAGGCCTTGCCATATGTTATCATACACACAATACGCACAATTGGTGGGGGGCCTGGCCATCAAGCCAAGAGGACACAGCCTGAACGTCATATTCTTACAAAAATGACCACTAGCCTGCCTTGGGAGTCTTCTGGGCATCTCCTCACTTGAGTGCTAACACTCGTCCTCTCGGCTAATTCTGTCGAACAGCATGCACAGCCTGCGGTCTAGATCGTGGCCTGGGTAAGAGAAGTGGATGATCTACCAGACCTAGCCTGGATGGGCCTATTCTGCAAATAATCAGAGCCCTATACTCCCTCCTGTGGGCCGGTAAGGGTTATCATGGTCCCCACCAAGGGTTGCTTGCCTAGCTGATCCACCTGGGAGCTACAGTGACTAAGGCTTGGATCCCAGTGGAGGTTGCAAAATAACCGCCACTAAGGATGCCTCATAACAAATAACGACAGAGCTACATACGCAATGGCAGCTATCCTTCACACTTGCATTTGATGCTCTTTGCTCCCAGTTCTGGGAGAGACTAAAGGAACAGCTGCACAGTTGTGTGGCACCTGTTGCCCAGCTGATCCTTCTTT
Source organism: Pelobates cultripes (assembly GCA_933207985.1). NCBI lineage: Eukaryota > Metazoa > Chordata > Amphibia > Anura > Pelobatidae > Pelobates > Pelobates cultripes. The sequence goes on from OW240924.1 coordinate 81,743,493, forward strand.
GGTTGGCAACTCCCAACCTAGACCTGAAGCCATCCAGGTAGTTAAACCTGAGCACTGTCCACACACTCAGGATTTCCAACATTTCTGTGCTATGGAAGGCACCCGACGGAGATTTACCTGAGACTCTGACTCACCCCCAGAAGGCTGGGTCTGTGGATATTTGGTGCGGTTCTTTGATGACAGCCTGGGGCTAAAGAGGCAGGTTACCTGGAGCATGTGGCACATACCCGACTGGCATCTTGGGTGCCCCTCACTTGTCGGTAAATCCTTTGACAGACTTTCCAATAATGGGAATCGGATGATCCCGTAACAAGCCTGACATCAGTTGGGGGTCCTCACCGGACTATATATTTTATGCTGCACATGACACTTATCTGTATTTTAATTGCTCACCTTTGGATTGCTATAGGCTGTTTGTATGACCCAGCTGGTCCTGGATCCTAGATGGCCATACACCCTTGTCACTTGCCCAGCTATATATGTGTATCCTTGGTGGTTATATGCATACTGACTTCACAAGCTTGCCTCAGTATCAGTGTTATTCTCTTTATGCTAAGTTTTTATAGGGCAGGCTAGTTTCACATTTCATTTTCTTTATTATTTTTAAATGAGGCTGTATTTTATACTAGTTTCTACACACGTGTTGATCACAGAGGAAATACTCATGTTTTTGTTTTTTACTTTTACACATTTGTTATAGCTCCTTTCTGCTTGCATTGTATTCGTAATCTGCCTCAATAAAACAAAAATTTACAAAAACATAAAAAAAAAAAAACAAGTTAAAATGTTTATCTTTTGGAGAAAGACAATCATTGGAGATGAACAATGATTTCAAAGCGCATGTTTACTACTTTACCAAATAAGAAATTCATGGTTACCTACAAAGTAGTGTAACTGCTCTAAAATGAAATGAACAGAAAACATATTACATATATGAGCAAATTATCTACATCGCCTGAACATATAATTCTGTCCATTCTGACATTCATAAAATGTCACGAGTGGGTGGGAGAATGATGAAATAAAATTTAAAATACCTCAATAGGAAATAGGTTTACATATGGATATTTCAACCTAAAAACTTTAAGCCAAATATCAGATTAGCTCACCCCAATTTTGCTATAAAATGTAAACATAAAAGCTATGGATGAGATTAATTTCAGAGATAAAACAACCAATTACAATGTTTTTATTTTCATCATACTGCGTTAGTCTAGGCCTGGGGTCAGCAACCTATGGCATGTTTGCCATGCATAGCACTCGAGGTGTTTTTGCACGGCACTCAAAGGTGCCAGAGACCCATCGGTTTTGGTCTCGCAGCAATCACAGTGGGGCTTTAGATATCTGCTAGTGCAAACCGAGCAGTGGTTGCAACTGGTGAGGGACAATTCTCAGTTTACACATTGCAGCAATTAGAGGAAGTGACCTCAGATTACTTCATCCCAGCACTTGTGAATGGGAACCTGCACTGGAGTAGAACAGCCTGCAGCAGCCCGGTCCCCTCTGGACCCCAGGGAAGCCATTCACACTGCTAGATTTACACAGAGCTGCAGAAGAAGCCTATACCTCATACGAATAATACAAACAGCCCCCACACAAACACACACAGTGCCCACAAATATAACACCACTGACAATACATGCACACAATCCCACAAGCAGATTCACATGCAATACCACAAGTAGCCCCCACATACACACAATGTGACATCATCCACACACACAATTCCACAAGAAGATCCTATACACAGCCCACATTCCTAGGTAGCATACACAACACAACAAACTGCTCATGAACATATACAATATAAAAGCCACATGGGCACAAATACAAAACTACAAAATAACTGCAGCATCCATAAATAACATAAACAGAATACAGCAACATACACACCTCAATTTTTGTTTAAAAAGGACCAGCACACGAAGGACTTCAAGATCTTGTTCTGGCACAGTACTGCTAATAGGTTGCCTACCCCTGGTCTAGGCACTCAATCATGTTTCCGCAATTAACCCAATGCGTGATGTCTCTTCACCTCATACATCTAAATTCCACTAAGGAGTGTTGAGGAAGCCATAGAGTTGTCCTTACATAATTGTTTTTTTTTTTTTTTTTTTAAGAAAAGTCCCACTGGAAGTCAATGGAGTAGCTCAGTTAGGTATTGCAAAGGTTATCATATTCAGCCACGATTATACTGTACGGAAGATGCAAGCTACATTGACTCGAATGGGAAATTATCAAGTATATGCATTAATTCCATTCAATATGGTAATCAAGGAATTGCCAAAGATAGTTAAGCCACATTTTGGTTGAAACAGACATCAGTGAAGGAGGACCAAAGCCCTGGGACTTAAAGCAAAGAGACATTCACAGAGGAATATATTTTAATACATTATTTATAAGATGAATTAAAAAGAAGGGTGGATGGAAATTTAGCTCCAAAGTGTCCCTTTAATGATTCAGAATTTCATTTCTCTTACAAAACCAATATTTCTTCTACAATATATTGACACAGAAAAGTGAAATGTTTAATAGTCTTTTCTCCGCTGCCCTTTTTATTTTTTACACTATAAAGAAATATTTTGTTAGAAAAGTATAAAAAAGCAGATCATAAAGTTCCCCAGGGTCTCGAGTTTCCTCTTCAACTCTCTAATTGTATATTAGCATAGGAATAATCATAAAATCTTTCATCATTCTTTCTCCCAAAGGAAAATGTGTACCAACCTTTAGGACATGACCTTCACTGCCTTTTGTAAAGCGAAGGGACTAAATTAAATTATCCTGTCACCAGTATCAAGCTCATCTGTCACTTGAACCCCCCCTCTTACCTATAATAAAATTCATCACATTATTTCCTAATAGAAATCAGTACATTGACATTAATTTTGCCTTGTTCGATGTATACATGTGTACCCACATTCTCCCCAGAGTTCTGAGCAAGTTAACCCTTTCAGTGGTGAGAGAAAACAAGAAAATAGGCCCCTTTATTACAGCTTTTGTGATGTAAAATATGAATAAAATGCAATATGTGTAGACAGGAAGCTCAAGTTAAATTAGATCAATTTTAGCAAACCAGTAAAATCGCCCACTCTGCGTTTCCCAAAGCCCATGTGAAGTGTCCGATAAATATATGAACATTTCTTGGGTGAGGAGGATACTTATAGAACCTACCAGATCGTAGCATTACAACATTTGATTGGATAATATGTGTAATCATATTATGGAACTCGTGTCTTCCAGACAACACCCCACTCTAGTTTATGTTTTCCAATATTCCTTTAAATGTTTTGTGACTTATATTTATTACTCTTTTTTTTTTCCCCTCCCACAGATTTCTATGGGTGTACTCTTTCACTAGGTATTTTTATACTGACTGGAATACTGGTAACAATAAATATCAAATCACCTAGAACATGTTCCTATGATGAAGGCTTGGATCTAACTAGGTTGAGCTCACATATGTTCTAGGAAACAATGGTGAAACACAAATAGCTGTAAAGGAATCCGGGTAGAATTTGATGTGGACATTCAGATCTGACTGTTGGCTGACTGTGTATTATACAGACATGCAGTTCAGTTACTTGATATAACTAGTTATCAGCACAGTTCCTTTGGGAACCCTTGTTAAGGTGACACACTAGGCACAAGAACCACTACAGCTTAATGTAGTGGTTCTGGTGTCTTTAGCTTGTCCTTGAGATTATTAATATTAATGAGCTCAGTCAGACTAGGCTAGGGTGACTGCTGCAAGACGGGCACGCCACGAAAAATGAGTTAAGGAAAACAATTTATTTTGCTTAAATAATGGGGGTAGAATCTAAATAGTTATGTTATGTAGTGTTAGGAATGTTTGTATTCCTAACACTACAGAGTTCCTTTAAAAAAAATAAAATAAAAAGTGATTGCAGTACGTGAATGCTACATACCGTAGTGCAACACTTTTAATGTATAAATAAATGTTGTAGGGCCAGGAGGACAAGCAACCATAATCAGTATGCTGTGTCAGTTTGATAGTAAATCTCCATAAAATGCATGTTATTCTCAGATACGCACTATAAGCAAGGCAGGTCTTACTTAACCCCTTAAGGACTGAGCCAATTGTACAATTTGTGATCAAAACGCAAACAAAACCTTGAATTTGCGCTAAATATCTGTTCAGGCCAGTGGCGGGTCTCTAGACTTTGTGAGGCCTTCGGCGAAACACAAACACAAGGCCCCCCACTAATACCCAAAGTAAAAATAAATCGGGGTTCATTGTGTGTATAAGGGTGCTGTAGTTATACTGACTGGCTTGCAGCGCTGGATACAGAGAGCTAGTCTCTGTATTCATTGTCAAGAGGCTTTCAGTATTGCGGCTCCCTGTGCCACTGCGTTGTGAGCTCTCTGACTGAAGTTATAGCATAATCAGCAAACTAAGTCAATTTGCGATAAACAAATTTAATTAACAATTATGCTAATTGTTTATACGGGATTGGAGGGTATGGTTACATAGCCTTGCAGTCTGGTATGCATAAGTGCAGGTGTGTGTATTTCTGAGTGTGTCTGGAATTGTCTACCTGTCTGTGTGCATGAAAGTGTGTGTCTGACAGAGTGTATCCTTGTGTGTGAATGTATGTCTTTGTGAGCATGTGTCTGGGACCTACGTGTGTGGGGTAGCTGCTTGCGGTGTGCTGTGTTTATGGGGGCTGCTTGTGGCCTTTGTATATTGTGCATTGTCTTATGTCTAAGTGTGTGTGTGTGTGTGTGTGTGTGTCAATGATGAATGTCTTCAGTTGTTGAGTGTGACAGGGTGAGTTTGACATAGTGAGGGGGCAAATGAAAGAGTTGGAAAGGCGTGTGTGACAGAATGAAGGAGGGTGAGAATGATAGGGTGGTTGTGATATGGATGAAGGAGGGAGTGTGACAGAATTAGAGGAGGTTAATGTGACAGGGTGTGGGGGGAGTGACAGGGTGTGTGGGGGGCTGTGGGGTGACAGGGTAGGTGGCTGTGATAGTATGTGGGAAGGACTGTGACAGGGTGGGGTAGCTTTGACAAGTTGTGTGGGGGCTGTAACAGGGTGTTAGTGGGGGGACAGAGTGGAGGGGACTGTGAGGGTGTGTGTGATGACAGGGTGTATGTGGTGTGACAGGGTGTGTGGGAGTGGCTGTGACAGTGTGTGTGGGGAGACAGGGTGGGGGTGGCTGTGTCAAGGTGTGTGTCGGGTGACAGGGTGAAGGTGGCTGTGTCAAGGTGTGTGTCGGGTGACAGGGTGAAGGTGGCTGTGAGGGTGTGTGTGAGGACAGGGTATGGGGGCTGTGACAGGGTGTATAAGGGGTGTGGGAGTGGCTGTGACAGTGTGTGTGGGGAGACAGGGTGGGGGTGGCTGTAAAAAAGTGTGTGTGTGTGTGTGTGTGTGTGTGATGACAGGGTGGATGACTGTGATGGTGTGTGGGAAGGGCTGTGACAGAGTGGGGTGGCTTTGACAAGTTGCGTGGGGGGTTGTGACAGGGTGTTAGTGGGGTTACAGGGTGGAGGTGGCTGCGGGTGTGTGTGGAGACAGGGTGTGGGGGGGCTGTGACAGGGTGTGTAACGGATCACTTGGCACCCGGACTGGGTACCTCCGTTGAAGGATGCTCCTAGCACTTCCTGAGGACTCCAAGCACTGCAGCAGACACCACAACCACCGAATCGGAGAAGCATATGAATGCTCTCAAGCATATGAATGCTGTATACAGCCGAATAGGAAAAACCATGCGAATAAGTTTACACTCCTAGCAGTCAAACTGGAACAGCATACAATAAATCCTCCCCCAATAATGAGACAACACTTCACTTTGAGGGTTAAGCAGAAGCTGACTGGACTGGCACATACAGCCTCTTTTATTCCCAATCCACAAACTTAGTACTGCCCACAGGGTTTTACAGAACAACCAATAACACGTACATTACAGAAAGACACTCCCACACAAAATCCTCCCCTCTGCCTGTGATACAATTACCTTGCACAATGGGTAATCTATTTATCACAGACAGAGAAATACAGTTTCATAAAACACACCACAGGGATCCCAAAACATGTAATAACCCCATAAAAAGTATATCCTTGGAACCAGGGGATCTGGGTGAACCACATATCCAAAATTCACCCAGATCCGTTCAGTACTTTGGAAGATACAGTTTAATGCAGATTTTACAGAACATATGCAGGCTATATGAAAAACAATTACTGTATAAGGTGTCCCCTGTTGTATAGTCCAAAACCACTGCACAATGTCTCTGTGCACCAAATACTGGCGAGATGGCACCGTGTTGAAAAGTCCAAACAGTGTCTGTGAGTTAAAATGGCCGCCATCCATTGTTCTCACCATGTGCTCCATCCATTGTTCTCACCATGTGCCTCTGATACATGAAATTGTGTCTTTAAAGGGCAATACATCCCAGGGGCCACAGTCACATGGCAGGAGGCTGGCAATCAGTCTTCTCCAAAGCCCAGTGGCGAGGTCGGTTTCGCCACAGGGTGTATGTGGGGTGATGGTGTGTGGGAGTTGCTGTGACGGTGTGTGTGGGGAGACAGGGTGGGGGTGGCTGTGATGGTGTGTGGAAAGGACTGTGACAGGGTGGGGTGGCTTTGACAAGTTGCGTGGTGGGTTGTGACAGGGTGTTAGTGGGGTGACAGGGTGGAGTGGTTGTGAGGGTGTGTGTGAGGATAGAGTGTGGTGGGCTTAGACAGGGTGCTAGTGGGGTGACAGAGTTGGGGTGGCTGTGAGGGTGTGTGGGGTGTATGTGGGGTCTGGTGGGAGCTGTGACTGGGCAGGGTGGTTGTGAGAGGGTGGGGGACTGTGACAGGGTGGAGAGTTGTGACAAGGTAGGGTGCATGTGTGAGGTCAAGGGGACTGTGAGTGGGTAGGGGGCTGAGAGAGGGTAGGAGGGCTGAGAGAGGGTAGGAGGGCTGAGGGAGGGTAGGAGGGCTGAGGGAGGGTAGTGGGGGCTTAGAGAGAGTGTAGTGTGGGCTGAGAAAAGGTAGTGGGGGCTTAGAGTGGGTGGGGGGATGCGAGAGGGTGGGAGGCTGAGAGAGGGTGGATGTGGGGGTGACAGGTTTGGGGGGGCTCACACATACCTTTTTTTCTGTTTAATTATTCCCTGGTGGTCCAGTGTCTCTGTCCCTGGTGGTCCGGTGGGCAGGTTCTCTGGTATGCAGCTCCACCGGGCGCAGAGCTACAGACAACATGGTAAGTCTCTTGTGATCTCCTGTCAGAGTGTTGCCATGGTAATCCGTGGCAACGCTCTGATACACTGGAGATCGCAACACAGTTTAGTCTGCAGCTCTGCGCCTGGCGGAGCTGCAGACCGACTGTGGTGCTGGGCGGCTCTCGATCAGCGCAGACTGACTGGAGGGGTCTCGCACTGGCTGCATAAAGATCAAGTCGCCGGGCCCCCTCCTGTGTCGGGTCTTCGGTCAGAGAAACCCAACATGCCACTCTGCCATATGGCAATTTAGGCAGCAGCGAGGCCCCAATCAGCGCGAGGCCTAAATCGCCTAATTAGTAAGCTGCCCCTGGTTCAGGCGTAATTCACCTCTTTCATATTATGTGTACCCACATATATAATTTTGTTCAGGAGAAACAGGGCTTTTATGTCACATCAAATATTTGTATATTAAGCATAATTTAATTTAAATAAAATATAACAAATGAGAAAAAATAAGAAATTGTGTTTTTTTTTAGTTCTGCATGGCATATTAACTGTGAATGTCACAATACTGTTAGCTGTTACTGCAATGAAGTACACATATTTGTATTCAGCAATGTCTCACGGGTAAAACAGTACCCCCAATGTACAGGTTTTATAGTATTTTGGAAAGTTACAGGGTCAAATATAGCACATTACATTTTTCAGTTTTTACAGATTGAAATTTGCCAGACTGGTCATATTGCCTTTGAGACCAAATGTCGGCCCAGGAATGAAAATGACCTCCATGATGGAATACTATTTGCAAAAGTAGACAACCCAAGGTATTGGGTTGTTGGAATGTTGTGCCCATTCACAAGAAATGTAGTAGGGAGGAGTCGGGCACCTGTAGGCCAGTAAGTCTTACTTTAGTAGCGGGGAAAGTAATGAAAACGATGTTAAAGGATAGGATTGTTAAACATCTTTAAATCACATGGATTTCAAGATCAGAGACTTTGATCTCCCCACTTGCCGTCATGAAAAACAGCGGGGCTGGCGCTCGGATAGTGCCGGCCCTGCATAGACTGGCAGGTGAGATCCTGTGATCTCCCGTGCCAGCCTCAGCCCATGGATAGATAGATGTATTTATGTCATTTTCAATGTATTTTGAATTTAATATATATGTATATTAATATCAAAATACAGTTAGAACAAATTAAAACTGATTTTTTTATGTATTTATTGATTATTTATATATATATATATATATATATATATATATATATAATCAATAAATACATTAAAAAAATAAATAAAAAATAAAACAAAAATAATATCAGTTTTAAGTTGTATAAAAATTAATATATATATATATATAATTAACGTCATTCTACATGTATTTTTATTTTAATATAATATATATATTGATTTTAAAATAAACTTTTATTAATGGTTTATGTATGTGTTTGTGCATATAAAAGTACTTAGATTGTGTATATATATATATATATATATATATATATATATATATATATATATATATACACATACACACACATACATACATACACATACATAAAAATATATATAAATATATGATCCAATTATTTTTATTTACTTTATTAAACTTTTTATTAACTTTTGTTAACTTTATAAACTTTTTTGCAGGCATTAGGAACTCTGCAGGTACTGCATAAGCTGGCTATTCCATGTGATCACGGGGTCGCAAGGACCCCGTGATCACATGGCCGGGGTGGCCGGATCGGGCAGAGGGAGTCTGCTTGAGCTCATAGGCAGACCCCAGGATCACGACTGTCGTTGGGGGAACGGCTGGGACCCAGTAAGTACAAAGTATGTGGGGATATTCTATGCTGCCCTCCAGCATTTAAGACTGCCCCAGAAAGGACAGCATAGAATGAAATCCTCGATGGGGTTTACACAGTTATTTATATACAAACCTCCAGTTTTTTTTAGCCAACTCCCATGAAGCTTTGCAAGACATTCACATGTTTTTTTTGGCTTCCAAGGAGTTCTAACCCAAAAAGTAGTTAGAGGTGTGTTTCTTAATTGAAAAGTAAAGCATGACTTACTTGGAACCACTGGTTTCCTTCTTGGGGGCTCATTTTGCAAACGTTTCTTCTTCTGCAGTAAAACAGAAATGTGCATTCATTAAAGAAGGCCAACTGAAATGTCTTAAATTACTCTGTAGGAACTCAAAAGTTGACAGACAGACTGGAAGTTCCACTTTAAATAATTCACAGGTACTATGTAAAAAAGGGTATTTAACAAAATTAATTAAATAATGCTTTCTCTAAAAATATACTTAAAATAAATTGTTAACAAATCAACTATAATTTTAGCAGAGAACCCAGATATGGGGGTCTTCGTCTCTCAAGATGTGTCCCCCTCAGTCACGATATTATATCAGTTGAGTATCAGTTGATATAAATAATGGTGCTCATTAACACAGAGATGTGTTATGTCAAATATCAAGTCCAACAATTAAAGATAGATGATCCTGGGCTATATTGCCTCAAAGTATACTCTTTAGCTGTGTTGGTAGCACAGTGGCCATTACTCTGCTCATGTTCTTCTGCAGTAAATTAATTCATAAGGGGATTAACTAATATAATGTAGCTTTAAGTCAATGTGCACCGACTGCTACTTTCTTATTCATTCTCAAACTTGCCCCTCACAGTGTGAGTAAGGGATACCTGCCCTAAAATGTTATGCTGATACACTCAGGCTTGGAATTAATCACTAGTTGTGAAACGTTGTGTGCAGTGAACCTGGTTACACCAATAATTTAAATAAACTGTACTAAATAAATATAAAAACTACCAACAGGGCAAAATCTATCAAATCAAATAATTCCAAGAACGTCCGGCAAATTCATATTTGAATCATGCAGAACAAATAAAGGGATTTAGTATGAGATTTGAAAATGTTTAAAAGTATTTTCTAATATCCTTATATGTTTATGTTTTTTTTTACTTTTGAAGGATACAACATTTGGTGGACATGTAATAAACCGCTTCTTAACTCCTAATCCTCTTAGCTGCTTAAAGGACCACTATAGTGCCAGGAAAACATACTCGTTTTCCTGGCACTATAGTGCCCTGAGGGTGCCCCCACCCTCAGGGACCCCCTCCCACCCGGCTCTGGAAGGGGGAAAGGGGTAAAAATTAACCTTTTTCCAGCGCTGGGCAGGGAGCTCTCCTCCTCCGATCCTCCCCGTTGGCTGAATGCGCACGCACGGCAAGAGCTGCGTGCACATTCAGCCGGTCTCATAGGAAAGCATTCTCTATGCTTTCCTATGGATGCTGGCGTGCTCTCACTGTGAAAATCACAGTGAGAAGCACACAAGCGCCTCTAGCGGCTGTCAATGAGACAGCCACTAGATGCTTTGGGGGGAAGGCTTAACTCATTCATAAACATAGCAGTTTCTCTGAAACTGCTATGTTTATAAAAGAATGGGTTAACCCTAGCTGGACCCAGACCACTTCATTAAGCTGAAGTGGTCTGGGTGCCTAGAGTGGTCCTTTAAAGTATATTCGTAAAAGTGTCTTTTTTTTTTATTTTCTTTCTTTTTTCTGAACACAAAATTTTCCCAACTATAATAGTTCCTTAAAGATAATAATAATAACAATAATAATAATAAACAAACAAAAAAAAATAACTATAAAACAGTCTTGGGTATTTTTTGCTTTATCCCAGCCTTCTTATTTACGGATACACCTGATGCAAAATAGACCCAACTGACTTGTGTTCCACATTTTTACGAGTGTGTATTTTCTACGAATAGATGTCAGAAGCAGCATTTCGATGTTGACCCAACACAGCACCCTAAACAACATTAGTTTGAAATTATTACCGCAGTTATGTTGTTTGTTCTCTGTTATTTGTGCTTAAATTTAAAGATACATGAAATCATACGTTTTTATTTCTTTTCCTGCGGAGAATATGTTTAGAGAATGGTTCCTCGGGGGATATAACTCGTAGGAAAAAGAAACATAAAAATGCAATTCCCCGAACTCCTGTAAAGATGTAAATCTTTCATTTTCGTAGCTTGAGAGAGGAAAGCGAGTAATGAAAGGACACCAAGTGGAGGTGATATTAAGTAACTGATTTCAACTGTTCATTTATCATGTTGATTAAATCTTTGCAGCCTGTATAGAATCTAACATATCACCCCCAGATTGGATCTTAAAAGCCAAGACAGACACTGTAATTTGCAATTAATTATCATCAGGTATATGATTTTTTTTTTTTTTTTTTAAAGTCTTCACCACTGCATATTGTCTAGTTGAGCTAACTTGACAGATTCGCAGCAAAGTGTATCACACTGTTAACCTGTTTCCCTCCATAGGACAAGATGAATCCATTTATTTCGTGACATAAGAACATATTCATTTATCAAGACTTGATATCATGGTAGGCAGAGTAGACACATGCCTACGGGTGCCTTGTTTAAGTGCATCTATGGCACTTTAAATGCACCTTTTTATGAATATCATCCATTTATTAAGGTGACAATCTTAATTAAATGTATGCAGTATGGGAGAAGAGGTAGCAATGAGGAATTGCTAACAGGACTAAAAAACTAGCTCCTTTGCCTAGTCCTTAATTTAAAGTGGGTGCCTGTAAAGTGAACCTATAGTCCCATAAATTATGTATATGTATTCCAGGACTATAAGGAGGGGAGGGGTGGGCAGAAGGTCTACCCTGAGTGACAGGCAGTGCGGGAGACACAGCGTGCCCCCCCCTCCAGCTAGAGAAGGCACCTACCTACTGGCACATTGCTCATAGGGGTGTCTCATGGCAGGTGTCTTCTATGGCGCTGACCTCGAGTTGCATGTGGTGATGGTGCACACACACACACATTATATATATATATATATATATATATATATATCCATACATGTGCATATAAATACCAGTATATGCATGTGATTTCCTTAACAAATGTGGGGGGGTGGTGCAGATGGACACATATATATATATATATATATATATATATATATATATATTTTTTTTTTTTTTAGAGAAGATCTCATGAGAGAAGCACTGTGGACGATTAGAGCATGCGCAGCAAGTGCCACGCTCCTCCAGTTAAATGCTCTCTGAGAAGCATTAATTGAAGAACCGAGTCTGACTCTGTTATAGCAGCAGAAGCACCCTTTATTGGCTGTCAGTAAGACGAAACAGTGATAATTCCCATTGCAAAAATTACAGGGCCTTTGCACCAACACCACTTCATTATGATAGTGGTCTTTTAATGTCATCAAAACAGGACTCTGTCTTTACAAACTGGAGTCACTTTAAAGCCAGAGGGTTCATTGATTTGTTGCTCTGTCGCCGGGGCATTGAAGTGGTATAATATACTAACATGTGATGTAATTTTTTTTTTTTTAATATGTTTTTATTGTGAAAAGGATTTTGTTTTGTTTTTTCAAGAGTAAATAGAAAGACAGAAAGATAAGCGTGTAGTCTCGCAGGACTCGCAGCGTAATTATTCGTATATTATTCGTATACGAAAATCTAACCCATATCGAAAAGCAAGCATGAACAGATTAAGAATGTGCATCCCCTCTTTTAAGATATATATGTAACCCTGGTATCATGGAGTATTAGACATTTTGGCTATTGGGCAACTTCGTATAACTTAGTTTAAGGGGGGCTGCAATTTTATAAAAATAAAGGGCACTTTTCGCCTTAACCCAATGGCCGGTATTCCTTTAAAATAGTTTCTTTGACAGCGTAGGCCATAGGTACTAGATCCTGTAACCTCACATTCAGTCGCAAGTGTTTGGTACATGCAAGCCACTGTAAGCCACGTGTGTAATGGTAGGTATCTTCAGAGAACGTGTTTTTGTCGAGTTTAGTTCCATATTATAACAGTGCCATCTCTGTTATAGCTGACCACAGTCGGGACATGACCTCTTCAGACCAGTGCATGAAAAACTAACCATTGCTCGGTGCCATCGCATCTCCCATCCCACCTGGGTAACATGTGAGCCTTTCTCATGTTATATAATAAATTAACATGTGCCAGGAACCCAAGGAGCTAGTTTTGGTGCTGTTGGATCTTGAGAAAGACCTGAATGGGTCAAAACATCGATCAAACTACATGTAAATACCTGTATGGATTAAATAACAATTTATTAATTGAAGACCGCAGAGTCCATCTCTTATTGTTAGATAAACTAAATGAGCACTCTCTGACCATTTGCCCTGGCATCATCACACAGTTTAGATGCCTGTCCCGCTAAAGTTTTGAAATTGACACGTTTTACCATAGAGAGTGGCCAGGCTAACTAAGTGCCTGTTCTGTCAATCAGACTATACACAAATGTAATTAGATTGTGCGATCATGATTTTGCTTTTTTACATTCAAACCGCAGTGAAAAAAACGATTTCATCAATTTCAACGTGTATTAAATCATTGAACAAGGATTGCATTGTAGGTAAAAATGTTTAAAATAGGGTTAAAAAGAACAATAAAGAAACATTGTTGTAATATTGTGTAAAAGATGGCCTACATGTAGTGATGTCCCGAACGGTTTGCTGGCGAATAGTTCCCGGCGAACATCGCTTGTTCACGTTCGCCACAGAGGGCGAACATATGCGCTGTTCGGTCCGCCCCTATTCGTCATCATTGCGTAAACTTTGACCCTGTACCTCACAGTCAGCAGACACATTCCAGCCAATCAGCAGCAGACCCTCCCTCCCAGACCCTCCCACCTCCTGGACAGCATCCATTTTACATTCATTGTGAAGCTGCATTCTTAGTGAGAGGAGGGACAGTGTAGCTGCTACTGATTTGATAGGGAAATTGATAGCTAGGCTAGTGTATTCAGTGTCCACTACAGTCCTGAAGGACGCCTCTGATCTCTCTGACCTCACTACCCCCCACACCCTCAGCTCACTACCCCCCACACCACCCCCAACCTCAACACCCCCCACACCCTCACTACCCCCCTCAGCCTCACTAGCCCCCACACCCCTCAGCATCACCTCACCCCCACACCACCTCAGCCTCATCCCCCACCACACCCTCAGACATACTCACCTCAACACTCACCCCCCACCCACCCTCTGCATCACCCCCCACCACCCTCCTCAGTGCATCACCACCCCCAACCACCCTCAGTTTCACTACCACCCACACACCACCCTCAGTACCACCCTCAGCCTCACTACACCCCCACCACCCTCAGCCTCACTACCCCCAACCACCCTCCGCCTCATCACCCCCCAACCACCCTCAGCTTCACTACCCCAACCACCCTCTGCCTCACTACTCCCCACACCACCCGCAGCATCACTACCCCCACACACCCTCGCATCACCACCCCCACACCACCCTCAGCATCACCACCCCCAGCCTCACTACCCCCACACCACCCTCAGCATCACGACCCCCAACATCACCAGCACCCACACCCTCAGCCTCACTACCCCCCACTCCCTCAGCCTCACTGACCGAGGACCTGACACAGTCTGCCATAAGGCGGTTTAGGCGGCCGCGAGGCCCCAGCCAGCGCGAGGCCTTAGGCGGCCGCCTAAACCAACTAATTAGAGAGCCACCTCTGTTTGCGGTACGTTAAACGGGGAGTTTGGTCTGTCACTGTGAAGCGGGCGTAACCCTTACACTACCTGATCGATACAACATCATACCTGATGTTTTAAAGCACATTATTCCAAACAATTTAGGAATGTTAGGTGATTTATGCCCTTTATGGATTAAAACCAGACTCTGCATCAACTGTGTAATTTTCCATGGGAGTTTTGCCATGGATCCCCCTCCGGCATGCCACAGTCCAGGTGTTAGTCCCCTTGAAACAACTTTTTAATCACTATTGTGGCCAGAAAGAGTCCCTGTGGGTTTTAAAATTCCACTGCCTATTGAAGTCTATGGCGGTTCGCGAACATTTGCGGAAGTTCGCGTTCGCCGACCGAAAATTTTATGTTCGCGACATCACTACCTACATGTGCACCTAGAATCAGATTATTGCTTCTGGATATATTGTTATTGTATGAAGCAATATTTCAGAAAGCCTATTTTTACTATTTGATGGTTTGTATCCTTTCTCTCTCCTATTAAATGAGCAGTTAGAAAATCTGTCAAGTACAGACGAATTTGGAATTTTGTTTTTACTTTTTGCAAGTCTGGTTTCAAGTCACAACAAATCACTGTTTGAAACATTGGTACTTGGCCTATGTGTATGCATGGAGACTAGAAGTGCAGGTACGGAGTCTCTGGAGAGGTTTGAAATAACCTTTTATGGCTTATGAAAACATTGCTTCTGCTACTGTGCGTTAGCTGTCAAGTGTTCCATTTAGCTTCTAATACATAGAGGGAAAAATTGCTTGCAAAGACCAGCACTTTGTTGATAACTTGCCTACATTGTCCTGCAAAGCAAAACACAGAGAGTCGAGATTGCTTTTTTATTTTACGTTAAATAACAAAACGTGATTCTGTGATCTACAACATTTTTTTTTCTGTTAGAGATTATAATAATCTCTAAGAACTAGTTGGGTAAATTATCAGCACAGTATAAAATTAAACCAAATGTTAATTGAAATCCGTGTTTACTTTGCTACAATTTACCGTTTAGTGAACAGACCCCGTTAAATGACATTAGTGAGAGATTGTGTTTGGTATAAATCTCTAGCTATTATGGGACATGTTTTACAGTACAATGATTTGCCCATAGTAATAGTTATAATTTATTGGATGCATCGATCCTTTTTACATTGATTTCAGCTGACCTTTTGGAAAAAAACATTGAAATTAGTAGATCCAATTTAAATCCTATAATTTCCCCTGTAATAATACTTCCTGAGAGTACGTCAATTAAAATGGAATGCATCACTACAACAATATCTCAAATGTTCCTCGATACGCATACAAAGAAATAGAACCTTGAAGTATCTTTCTAATTGTTCGGTTTTAAAAATCAGATCATACTTTGTTCGTTCCGATTCCGTGTCCAGTGATGAATCAGAGCGCAGACTGGGAATCTTAGAAAATGTGCTCTGAGTGCTGGAACTACAAGGGAGCCTTTAACATGATCTGTACCTGCCGGAGGTGCAGACAACAAGCTGCTTTACTGGACCACGATTAGTGGTCATCATTAGTTACCCCTGAAGGATATTGAACCCTCCTGCTTGATAATCAGGATTCATTTTTATTTATACTGTCAAATGGCAATAAAATAAATCATGATTACAGTTTTGCAAGGGGGTAACCCGCTCCCATCTCTCACCCAAGGCAGACCCTCCCTTTAACCAATACACTACCGTTAGTGGCATCTAGACATTGGTGGCCCTCGGAGTGCCTGGTGCTTTTTTTCATGGACACATATCAATCCTTCACACCCATGAGTAACACATTGAAAGCATGGATATATGTGGAATTCATATGCTGCAGATTCTTGTTTGATTTACTAATAGTTTTCCAACATGTACAGTCTGCACAATATAATATCCCATGTTAGCACTTTCCATGTGTTGCCCAGCAATGTGTATAATAAATGTGTATTCAAGAATCATGATGTATCTGGTGGCAGTTAAGGTAAATAGCGTGTGTCATAGAAACATAGAATGTGACAGCAGATAAGAACCATTCTGCCCATCTAGTCTGTCTAGTTACAGCTGCTGGCCCTGTAGT
>OW240924.1:81763023-81893254 GCA_933207985.1 Pelobates cultripes
TTGCCCGCAGAAAAGCTGTATCTGCTTTTCTGCCTGGGGTTCGGTAGATTTGTTTGAATGTGTTATTATACCCCAGGATAGGAATCCCATGGAGCCCATTCGTATGAAACTGACTGTAAAGACTTTAGCTCCATGGCGATTAAACTGTATTCGTGTGGTCTGAGCGCCATTCACTTAATAATGTGCGCTCGGACCTGAGCTATCTGGGGATATGTTACATGTCTGTGTTTTATGTAATAAATGTGACTTTATGTGTTTTAAAGTGTTTTGTGTCTCTTTGCAACCATGTGCTTAATGGAGTCTTGTGTCTGTCCTGGGAGATAATTGAATTACTTATCTCCAGGATAGAAGACTCTGAAACTGGTTTGGGCCAGGAAGCCATGCTTCATTTAGTCACAAAGGACTTTTTACTAACTTTTGAACCCCTTGTCTGATTTGTGCCATTTTGAATATGTTGTTCTGAATGGATTGATTGAGAATATGTAATTTTATGAATGTGATGTGTATGGTTTGGAGTTATGAAAGTTGGGTAGAAAGTATGTTTTAATCCGTTTGTATAATTGAGTTTCCTCTCAGGATAAGGGGAGGGAATATGTGGGATGTAACTGATATGTGATTGGTTGTTTTATACCTCCCTGTGGGCGGTCCTGTATTTGAAAAGACTGTAATAAAAACCAGGCTGGGTGTGCCAGCACCTCAGACCACTGCTTGACCCCTCAACACAGAGCCTTGTCTCGTTCTTGGGGGGATTCACTGTATGCTGTTAGAGACTGATTGCCAGGAGTGTAAGCTGATTGTCTGCTTTTCCTGTTCGTCTGCTAGCAGCCATTTGGGAGGTTCCAGTTCGGGAGTTGGAGTGCTATTTTGTATCCAGTTCGGGAGGTTGGTGTTCTGCAGTAGCTGTGCCTGTATCTCTGGAAAGGGGGCCGATCGCCTAAACTAAGCCTTTACCCCTTGTGTGCAAACGGTCCGCTACAGACACCAGATCTACTAGAGTGGCACTTGTCAGCGTATCCACTGTTAGCGTAACACACCCGCTTTAAGGACACTGACTGCTATTCAATCTATAACGTGAAAAAAGATTAATTTTTTTTTAAATCCAAGCTATTGTGACACCAGATCTAATTAGTGGCACTGGTCAGCGTATCCACTGTTAGCGTAACACACCCGCTTTAAGGACACTGACTGCTATTCAATCTATAACAGTGAAAAAAGATTATTATTTTTTAAATCCAAACTATTGTGACACCAGATCTAATTAGTGGCACTGGTCAGCGTATCCACTGTTAGCGTAACACACCCGCTTTAAGGACACTGACTGCTATTCAATCTATAACAGTGAAAAAAGTGTTTTGTTTTTTTAAATCCAAGCTTGGTGTCACCAGATCTAATTGGTGGTACTGGTCAGCGTATCCACTGTTAGCATAACACACCCGCTTTAAGGACACTGACTGCTATTCAATCTATAACAGTGAAAAAAGTGTTTTGTTTTTTTAATTCCAAGCTTTGTGTCACCAGATCTAATTGGTGGCACTGGTCAGCGTATCCACTGTTAAAGTAACACACCCGCTTTAAGGACACTGACTGCTATTCAATCTATAACAGTGAAAAAAGAGTTTTTTTTTTTTAAATCCAAGCTATTGTGACACCAGATCTAATTAGTGGCACTGGTCAGCTTATCCACTGTTAGCGTAACACACCCGCTTTAAGGACACTGACTGCTATTCAATCTATAACAGTGAAAAAAGATTATTTTTTTTTTAAATCCAAACTATTGTGACACCAGATCTAATTAGTGGCACTTGTCAGCGTATCCACTGTTAGCGTAACACACCCGCTTTAAGGACACTGACTGCTATTCAATCTATAACAGTGAAAAAAGTTTTTTGTTTTTAAATCCAAGCTATTGTGACACCAGATGTAATTGGTGGCACTGACTGGGGAAATGGGCACAGTATGCACTGTGAGCCTGACACAGAAGCTGGCAGCAGTGGCAGACAACTGACTGCTATTCAATCTATAACAGTGAAAAAAGTTTTTTGTTTTTAAATCCAAGCTATTGTGACACCAGATGTAATTGGTGGCACTGACTGGGGAAATGGGGGCACTGTGAGCCTGACACAGAAGCTGGCAGCAGTGGCAGACAACTAAGTGCAATTACATTACATAGAAAAATAAAATAAAAAAAAAGCATACCCTTATCCCTAACCTAGCTATGCTTTTCCCTATCTTATGAACAGCAGCTACACTTTCCCTCCTCTTACTAAGCATGCAGCTTGAGAATGAATCTAAAATTTATGCTGTCCAGTGGGTGGGAGGGTCTGCTAGGGAGGCTGTGCTGCTTATTGGCTGGAATGTGTCTGCTGACTGTGAGGTACAGGGTCAAAGTTTACTCAATGATGACGAATAGGGGGCAGGTCGAACCGCGCATATGTTCGCCCGCCGTGGCGAACGCGAACATGCTATGTTCGCCGGGAACCGTTCGCTGGCGAACCGTTCGGTACATCACTATTTATCAGTGTCCAAAGGAGGACACAAAACAAAATCAGATGGTGATGGCATAAACTGTAGTTGATTAATTATTCAATATTAATAAGTCACTATTTAAGACAATTATTTGTCCTATGTTTGTTCTTTTGTTTGTTTGTTTGTTTACATCACCCTGTATCATTTGGACTCTTATTGATTCTTTGCACCCCTGATCTTGGTACCACAATTACAGGAGTTAAATTGGGTATTTCAAGTGAAACACAGCCAAATTTAATGCAAAACACATTAACAATTCACCTGTTTATTTTGTTTTGAACCTACAGAATAAATCCAACATGTATTGTCTGATGAATAAAATTAAGACAAAAATAAATATTTATGGATTCCTGTCTTAATTACAAAGTATTTACACAAAATAAACAGACAAATCTGTGTACTGTGTGACTTACCATAATGATGGCAGAAGCTCTTCGAAACAATTATTTCATTATTAATTCATATTGTTTCCATTGTAAGGATGTTTACCTTTGTGCATTTGCAAAAAAAGGTACTTACATTTCAGTTACTCTGTAATCTATCACATAATGAATACATCATCATCATCATCATCACACACTGTAAATGTTAATGAAACAAGCCTGGTTCTAGAAAATAACAATTATAATTATCTTTATAATACTCATGGCAGGCAATGCCATTTGCCTGGTGATTTGATCTTAAAAAAAAAAAAAAAGAACCATGCCAGGGTACCCAACCCCATGGCAACCGGTAGTGCCAGGAGATACAAAAACTCTAAAATATATGTGGAAATTCAGATTGTTCTCCTTTAACTTTTACCCTGTTTAGAAGAGGTAGCCAAACAGTACATTAATGAAGAGGTAAATAGAATTTAGTTTTACAATTGCTGTTCTTTTGGTTAAATATATATATATATATATATATATTAGTAAACATAATATATAAATATTTTTAAAAATATTTTTTAATTTTTTTTTTTAAACCAAAAGAACAGCAATGTTTGTTTGTAAAATGCTGTTCAGGGACACTCTTGCATCTTCCAAAGCAGCAGCAATGATGCTGTATTTCAAATGATTTCTGTGCATATATATATATATATATATATATCAAAACCACTAGGGAGACATTGCCCTTTGTGGTTCTCATAGCCATTAAGTGTGTTTGATTTCACTCCTCCATTTCTATCTGTGTTTGAACCAAGCTAAATCTATTGATGTCCCTGATTTCCATTACCCTTGACCTCTGACTAGTTTATAATTTCTTCTCCTCCCCCCTCCCTGAAGCAACCCCTAACCTGACAGATTTCTCCTTCTTTCTCAACGTACCACTAGACGTGTACCTGAGATACATTGAATTTTATTTATAACTTACCTACTGTGCCCGCCATATACTACAGGTGGAATTATATTTTCAATAAAAATTATTTATATCTGAATTTCTGGTCATTTAATTATATTATACATTTTCCTAACTGTGATGGTGTTTAATACCCCACCTGCATCTTCTACACCAAGCAACATCACTTTCTTTTATCTACATACATTCTGTTCTCACCTACAGAATAATACATTTATGCCTATTTAGGGGTAATTTCAATTATAGTCAATGTTAGATGCAAAACAAGACATTTACTGTACATTTTCCTATCTGAATTAATGTATTCTTAAATACTGAAAATCATTCATCTGGATCAGTTCTTCACTGGCAGAGCTGTTTAATGCGCCTAATCCCCTCTGATTTTGGATTTAATGGGCCTGAGAGATTGGCACAAATGATTTGTAGCTCTGGTAGAGATATAACGAATGTACAGTATAACACAGGAGATAAACTATTGTATAGCATTGATCATAGAGGTCTGTGATTTTCAGAACTCCTTTCATGGTGAAGACCACAAGTGGCAAAGCTGGCAATATAACAGAGTGTGCGAAAACAGGGGTAAACTGTGCACTTGGGATATTACGGACTCCAATACTCTTAAAGGGGAACTGTCATCTCCAAGATTTTGAATATTGTTATTTATCCTTATATTTACCACGTGTATTTGTGAGATGCAAAAATAAAATATGTAGATATCCCCTTCTCTTTATCCTGCAACTTGGAGCCTCCATCTTAGTAATTGCCATAAGCTCTGTCCTTTGGACCTGGCAGTCCGCAGAGAGAAAGCGTACGGAGAAGAGGAGAAATGCAACAATGTTTCTATTGCTCCTCTTCATTTGCATTGTGTGCTCTGACTGTGCCTGGCCTGAACTGGGTTGTGATGTAATTTGCTAAATCATAAATCTAATTTAATGGAAATTCATGCTTTCCTGAATAATGAATTCCCCCTTCCCTATTGTTTCCTTGCAAGGAGAGGGGATCTGCTGATCTCTGGTGGTCCAGTGTGCAGGGAATCTGCTCTGCCTCTGCCTGCGTGTGTGATATTTGTTATGGGTGTATTGACTGTGAGTGATATTTGTGATGGGTATTTAAATCAGAATTTTAAAAATGCATGTATGAATGCAGGTGTGTATTTTGGCAATGTCACATGCACACCGTTCCATAGTTATACAGGAATACTATCAAATACACATGCACACAGTACCACATGCACACAGTACCAGACACATAGTTACTCGCACACAGTCACACACACAAATACAGGCAAAAGGTCACACACACAGTTACAGCCAGGCAGTTAAACACACAGTCACATACAGGCAGTCACACACACAGTTACAGGCAGACAGTCTCATACACACACACACACACACACACAGTTGCAGACAGACAATCACACAAACACTGTTACAGGCAGACACATAGTCGCAGGCAGTTACAGACAGACAGTCACACACACACACACACACAGTTACAGGCAGACAGTTACCCACACACAGTTACAGGCAGACACACACAGTTGCAGACAGACAGTCATAAACACATACAGTTACAGGCAGACAGTCACATACATAGTTACAGGCAGACAGTTACACACACAAAGTTACAGGCAGAGAGTCACACACATTTACAGGCAGACAGTAACATACACTTACACAGTTACCTCTCTCCATTATATGCACTGGGGAAGGAGTGGAGGCACTGCAGTCCCTCAGGTCTAGTAGTTGGGGATGCATCTGCAGACAGTAACCGAGCAGAGGGTTCCGGCTGCATTTAGCTATGCCCCTCATAGTACGTTTAGCCCTGCCTCCACAGCCTATATAGCTCTGTCCCACAGTCCAATTGACTCCAAACCAATATCCTTTTAGCTCCACCTCCTATTTAGCTCTGTCCCCACCTCCGTTAGTTTTGGCTAACTTTTTAAATTCTGCACTGCCTTCTGCTGGCACAGGAGTGTGCAAGCAATGTCGGTGCCCAGCCCCCCTGCTGCCATGGCACCCTGTGCAGCCGCTCAGCTCACGCACCTCTAAGGCCATCCCTGTATATCTATTTTGTATAGATGGTTTTTACTGTATATTTAGTTGTTTATTCTATTTTTAATATTCTTGTTCTTATATTAAGTAAAGGGATTATCTGGTTCTTTATATCTGTAATTATATTACTATAATAATTTTATATTTTGGGGTTTATCTTTTCTTTCCAGAACCACTTCAGCACTTACTGTCTAATCCATTCGTGAAATAATGACAACTTCTATTATTCGGCAGAATCAGTTAACTCTGAAAAATTGCACTAACGTGTTTTGAGTTCCTCTGGGAAGAAAACCCCCTATATATTTAAAAAAAAAAAAAATAGGTAGAAAAAAATGTTGTTCTTTGCTTGTATTATCACATTCCTATACACTGGTTTCCTTGCTATTTGTTTTTTTTGTTAACCTTTGACCCTGGATATTTGGGACTGTAGCTATGGCTAATTGAAATGTATTTCACATGGGAGTATTATATTTTTACTTTTTACTTATTTTTTTGTACGTGTTTAACTCTTTGTCTCATATTGCTACAGTGTTTGCTCTTTCGTTTCCACATACCTCACAAGAGATTTTGCTTAGCATTGGAAAAGGTTACAAAAGTGATGTCACACTTTATATACACGTACATATACACATAAATGCTTATGTAAAAACATATGCAAACATGCATGGTGTATTCCGAAAGTATTCAGAATACTACAATTTACAATACTTTGGCCAAAATGAGCAATTAGGGTAATAGGGTCTTGGCAAGAGAGGTGGTCAAGAACCCGATGACCACTTTGGGTGAACACCAGAGATCATACATGGAGATGGCAGAAACTTGCAGAAAGACAACCATCATTGCAACACCCTAATGATCTAGCCTCTATGGCAGACTGGCTAGATGGCTAACTTCTTCTCACTAGAAGACATGAAAGTCCTCTTTGAATTTGCAAAAATAAAAGCACTTAAAGGACTTTGGGAAACGAACGCTGGCCGCACAGACAGAGGCATCAATTGAAGCAGTCTTTGATGTTTAACGAGCCAGGGGGGTGGTCTTTGTTCGGTAGTTACATCTACCAAATGCAAAAAGGAGAAAATAGTGTAATAAAAGGGGGATTTCTTCACAGTGAGAAATCCTGAACTTAAGGCACGCATGTCTCTTTTCAGCCTATGTTAGTATGTAACTATATCTTTAATGAGATTCTGATCCTGAGCGTTCAGGACCTCAGACTGGGTCTCAGATTGGGCCAAATGTTTTCCTTCAAACATAATAAAGACCCTAATCACACGCAAGAGTGTCCCTGTCAGAGCCTGAACTTGAATCCAACTGAGCATCTCTGAAGAGACTCGAAAATGGCTGTTCACTGATGATACCCATCCCACTTTACATGAGGACGTCCAGCCTCATTTAGGCAAGCAAAAGTCCTGTAAGATTCCAAAAGCACCTCTAGTGGCTGTCTGGTAGGCAGGCTGTGTTAGTGCTGCAATGTAAACATTGCAGTTTCTCTAAATGGGCTGAAGTGGTCTTGGTGCCTATAGTGTCCCTTTAAAATTAGGTAAATACAACCTCAGATGAACAACAACACATGAAATATTACACAGTGTCATATTTTTTTTTTACAAAAAGAAAGCCAAAATAGAGAAGCCATGTGTACACCTTACGATTCAATAGCCTGTAGAACCACCGTTAGCAGCAATAACTTGAATTAATCGTTTTCTGTATGACTATCACTCCCTCACATCGTTGTGGAGGAATTTTGGCCGACTCTTAGTTACAACATTGCTTCAGTTCATTGAGGTTTGCCGACATTTGTATATGCACAGGTCTCTTAAGGTCCTGCCACAGCATTTCAATCAGGTTGAGGTCTGAACTTTGACTGGGCCATTTCAGAACCTTGATTCTTTTTTTTCTGCCATTCTGTTGTAGATTTGCTGGTGTGCGTGGCATCATTGTCCTGTTGCATGACCCAATTTTGCCAATGCTTTAGCTGTCAGAGACATGGCCTCACATTTGACTCAAGAATACTTTGCTACACATAGGAGTTCATGGTCGACTCAATGACTGCAAGGTTCCCAGGTCTTGTGGCAGCAAGACAAGCCCAAATCATCACTCCACCACCACCGTGCTTGACAGCTGGTATGAGGTGTTTGTGCTGATATGCTGTGTTTGGTTTTCACCAAACGTGGCACTGTGCATTATGGCCATATATCTCCACTTTGGTCTCGTCTAAGGGCATTGTTCCAGAAGTATTGTGGTTTGATGCAACTTTGCAAACCTAAGTCATGCTGCTATGTTCTTTTTAGAGATAAGAGACTTTTTCCTGGCAACCAAGCAAACCATACTTCTTCAGTCTTTTTCTAATTGTACTGTAGAGTCTTAGGTGTACCTTGTATTTTCTTTGCAATTTTTCTGAGCATTGCATGGTCTGACCTTGGGGTGAATTTGCTGGGACATCCAATCCTGGGAAGATTGTCTACTATCTTCCACTTTCCACTAATCTTTCTCACTGTAGAATGATGGACTTTAACTTGTTTGGAAATAGCTCCCCAGTTTGATGGACAGCAACAATTGCTTCTCTAAGATCATTGCTGATGTTTTCCTCTTTGGCATAGTATTAACACACACCCGAATGCTCCAGACCAGCAAACATTTCATTTGGTTTTTATAGAGATGGTCACACTTGTTGATGCCTTTGACTAGCATCTGTCTGCTACTTAGCTTCTCCATTTTGGCTTTATTTTTGGTAAATAAATCATGACACAGTGTAATATGCCTATGTGTTTTAGTTCGTCTAAGATTGTATTTACCTAATTTTAAGACCTGTTAAGAAACAGATGATTATTTTTATGTCCTGATATGTAAAACAATGCAATTCTGTCAGGTATACCCTGGCATACATACCGCCGTCGGAACCCACTTCCGGGTTTGCGGCGCTTAGCCCGCCCCTTTTTCTGACGCGGTCCTTCCACGATACTTAGGAAGACCACGCCAGATTCAAAGGGCTGGATTATTTGCACAGGTGCCTGCAAAGAGATCAGCTGCTCTACTTTGATCCTGCCTTTTTCAGACCTCGGCTTGTAAAACGGATTTCTACCTTCTCCACTCCCAGACCTCGGCTTGTTAGAACGGACTTCCACATTCACCACTCCTATTCCTCAGCTTGTTAGAACGGACTTCTAATTTCTCCTCCATTGGGTGAATTAACCCTTCCAGTGCCAGAACTGCTTTTTAAGTTAAGTAACTCTTCTGCCAAACAAGCCAATTCCTATTACTTATATTACACAATATCTAAAGACTCACTACAGTGTCATTTTGTCAAGTTATTCCTCTTATTCATAAGGGACTACTACCAAGGCTAATTCTTTCTGCAATAATCAAACTATTACTAATTGTAACCTGACCTGCTTCATTAATAATTCTCTCATAAATTATTCTATCTCAATTAAGTTGGAAACTATCTCTTCCTATTTTCCTGCATTAATTCTATATGGGAATTAAGTGGCTTGTGTAACTCATCATTTATTTCTTCTTCAATCACAATTAACTTCCTGCATGTGTATTTAAAGATACAGTAACCATTGTTTCATATCAGTATAAAAAGAGGTGAAATGTATAGTTACTGCAACTAGAAAATTCTGCAGTTGAGTTCCAATTAAATAAGTATTACAAATTCAAAGAGGTTGTACTGTCTTTTTACCATGATTGATCATCCCATTGCATCCTATAATGTTTCTTATAAATGTGGCTATAAAGGGAGATGCTCCGAGCGCCGGCCCTTCTGTGTGCCTTCATGGGCTGGTGGGGAGATCAAACATCTCCCTCACCGAGCGACAGGTTGTGAAATGTGGCTGCTGGTGGGGGAGGGAGAGAAAGAGGACCCGGTGGAGCTCTTATCCGCAGCTCCGCCGGGTTCCCCTCGCAAGGTCGGAGCGTTGCCGCGGTTTCCATGGCAATGCTGTGATCTCGTAAGAGTGAACTCTAGCCCAACAGGCTAGAGTTCATTCTCACTGCTAGGACCACCAGGGATCGCAGTATGGTCCCCCCTCCCAGGCATAAGGTAAGAAGGAGTCAAACAACAATATGCAGGTAGCGCCAAGAAAAATACTCCGAACACAATAGTATATAATAAGAAGAACAACAAAATCAATAAGAGCAATAAAAAAACCACAGGATATAAAAAGAGTCCACAATAAAACTTAAAAGAATAAAAAATATCAAATGGTACGTCACAGTCTCAAAGGTGGCAATAGATCTTCTAGTCCTGGTATGAGACTTTCTTGGTAGCTTCGCTTAATAGTAGAATATGAAAAGGAAGCAAAAACAGAGGCAAACTAATAGTGCAATATAGTAGTACGTGGTAGGACAAAAGACACTTAGATAAGATGTCAACTCACATATGGTAGAGCTATAACCAGCTCTAGGTAAAACAGCATGCAGTGGTATACAATCCCCACTTGCAGGATATCCCTCTGGTTTTGGTACACAGTAGAATGATGGTAGATCTTATGGAATGACAAGAAAAGCAGCCAATAGTGCTTTCTATATAGATAGGTATCAATAAGGTAAATAAAAATATACTTACAATAGAGTGAGCAGACTAACCGCTCTATGTATAAAGCCTGGGTGGTATAATCCCCACCAATGATTTCTTTGGTTGGTTATCCACAGTAGGTAATGGGTCCAGATGTCAGGTGAAAGTATTAAAATAAATAATAATAAGTACTAAAAATATATGGCTAAAAGGCAGGTAGTGAGGTAGCCAAAATACTTTATTTTAACAACATATTTTAACAACTGCATCTGGATCCATCACCTACTGTGGACAACCAACCACAGCGCAAGCATGTTATTACATTTGCAGGGCCTGTTTCTCATGCTAGAGCTCTTCAGCGGGGCTCTTAGCATTGAACCAACATGCTCACTTTGAGAGGGGGCGTGCTTGTCATTAGTGATGACAAAACACACCCTCTCTGGCCCCGCCCCCTTCTCAGGGGGCCACTGTATTTGAAAAATGCCTGGGTTGATTTTTTTTTTTCCAGTCTGGCCCTGCTTCATGGTACCTAAAAATATATATATTTATTCTTAACTTATTTGGGCAGAACCTTTTGTAGCTTAATAAGCTTATTGTGTACAAAAATTTCAGCTAATAATATTCAAGCTATATGTTTATATAGCATGATGTTGATTAATGCATTTTTTTTTTCAAAGAAGTCATAAAATTCTATATACATATATCTTCAAAGCAATTGATCTCGGACAATACAGATCACATGGCCTGAAAGTCTGGTTACTTCCAGATCTGGAAACTATCAAGTAAAATAAATGAAAAAAGATTAAGACAATAATTGCTCGCCATTCTAAAGTAATCAAAATCTAATTGTAAGGAGCAAATCTTTTGCTTTGTGCTCTACCAATCAGTTCTGCAAATTCAAAGCAGCCTTCTTTACTGCAAGCTAATTGGAGCATCTGTCGTGAGGATGTCTCATTGTTCTGGACCCGTTCCAGAATGCTGTAAGTATAATATGAACTATGGAACTACAACGGATGATGACATCCATTTATTATCTAAATTTTATTACACACAGCGCTCATATTTCAAATGCACACATCTTTCATTACCCTGCGTTGACCCTTATTACAAAAGAAAGGACGTTAATATTGAATCAATGCACTGGCTCATTAAATATAAAGAAAATGAATCACACCAGGAGATGGTTATGCTGGAATAAGATTGACTTAACAAACAGACATGGAAACTTCGAGATGTGAAAACACAAAGTACATATTCTCAGCTCCTTTTGAAAATGCGTAATCCCCTTGCAAGCATGTATTGGTTGAATAGACTTTTCTAAGGGAGATGAAAGCAGCTTGTGTTTCGATGATAATTCAAAGCCATTTCAGCTGCAGCTTACTGTGCCCAAATCTACAGATACGAAGACCATCGCCAAGCAGAAAAGAAGCCAAATGCAATATTTTGTCTTTTTGTCCAGTGCAGTAGTAGTGACTAGTGACCCACGGTAAAGTGAATATTAGAAGACAGTGTTATAATGTAACCCTTGGAAGTAGTTTATAACTGATACAAACATATGCCAACTGCCAAGTATAAAAAAATACAAAAAATTTGCATAAAATTAGAACTTTGATTGACCTTCTAAGACGACATTCCACTTCTGTCTTCAAGAGCTTAATGTAAATCAGAGAGATTATCTCTAAAGAAGACAGAGGAGACAAACACACAAAGATAATATATACCCAATACAGAACTTTAAATTACACAGTGTCTAGTATATATCATTGCATTAAGGAAAGGGCAGTACAATCTAGAATTGCTATAATTACAATACATTACCGTTTCACTCATAAACACGAGCTAACTCTGCAAGCACAAAGAAAATGAAACATAATCCATTTATTTACCATTTTCTCCAAAAGAGAAACAAATTTGCATAGCCAGGTTTCTCTGTATTTGGCATTGTCTTCCCTCCACCCACCTTCCACATGCAAAGGCAACATTTGTATGTCAAACTTCACAGCTGTGTTCTAGCAGTCAGTATGGAGGAGGGAACTCTGTGTACACTGAGTGCACTATAGGGATTCTTAGCAAGATGCAATGGCAGCCTATGACATCTTCCATTGACAAGTTGTTCAGAGCATATATATATATATATATATATACACAATACCAGTCTGTGATATCCTGCACAGACAAGATGCTCGGCGTATCTGTTCTTACTATGTATTGGCTGTATGGCCACAGATAGATATTATTTTGTATTTAGGAAGCGGAAATTCAAAAACATGGATTCTAGAAACACCTTTAAACAGAGCATATAACTATTTGCATTTATGTATTTTTTTCACATCTGTTCTTTGTAAAAAATATTTGGTATGTCTTCACATTTGTAGAGTGTGCCTAAGATATCTTATAATCTCTGATTGTTTCAAAGTATAAACAACACCATGGGACAGTACTACTTACAGTGGGACGATGTCAGGGCATTCCTTGCACCATAGCCACTACACTGGGCTGTAGTGATTATGGTGCTTGGAGTGTTCATTTAGATAATAAATCACAATCCGTATGTGTACCCCAAAGGAAAGCAAATGTGACAATGATATGCTTTGTCTTAACACTAAGGTGTTTATTCATCAAAATGGGAATTGTAGCAAACTGAAATCAGAATGAAAAAAATATAATTAAAACATACTCTTATAACATATCAAACAATGTCCTCATTTCACATGGAAATAAACATCTATCAATTAAAATAGATAACCGACATGTCCTTATACATAGCAAATCATTGGTAGCAACACAATATTTCTCATGCAAAGACACTTGGTGGTTATTTATTAATTTATTTTTCCTATATATAATTTGTATTAAAGAGTATAAATAAAACTTAAAATTTTGGATAAAATGAATAGCTAAAGGTTAGAGTAGAGTAGTTCTCTGGTACCCAAAAGATTTAATGTTAGATAACAGTGACATTATTTTTTCCAATTAAAAGTTTATTGTTTTTTCAAAGAAAACTGGGTACAGAAAGGAAGAGGGGGGGGGGGGTAGTTATCCATTCACAGTGTATGCCAATCATTGTTTTGTACAAAAACATCAGTGTATTGTCATATAGAATACAATGCAATTGCCATCGTTAGTCCTGGCACTACATCATTGTCTCAACAGATCCATTATACATGGCTAGCTTGGGCTAACATGGTCATGGAATAGACAATTCCTATAATAAAACATTTCCTACAATAAAACAATACGGTGATACGTCTTTTAGCCCTACCCTATTTAAAAACATTAATGTTGTAAATCTTTACGTCATTAGATCCAAAGAAATGTGTCTCCGGGTTTCCCTTATTTGAGATAATGGTCATAGTTTGTACTTGTGCTTGGTGTCTCGACCCCGTGTTTGTGTATTTTGCTTTCGACTCTCACTTCACAGGAGAGCCATCTAGGCTTGTGAGGTCTGTCCACCTTTGCCAGTTGTTTTGTGTTACTTCTCTATGCTTGGATGTGGAGGTGGACAATTGTTCGTATTTAAAAAATTGTTTGATCTTGTTGTGTAATTGTGTTTTTGTCGGACATTCCTTTTTCTTCCAATATCCCGCTATGAAGTTTCGTGTTGCTAGGATAATAAGTATAAGTAGCTGCTTGTCGGTGGGGGAGACATGTTTGAGGAGCATGAGAAGTAGGCCTATCTCTAGTGATATGGAGCCTTTGACTATTCCCAAATAGTTGCATAGCGGTTGGGTTTGTTTCCACAATGGCTCAATGTTGGAGCATTGCCACCATATGTGGCTCATCATACCTCTATCTGTTTCGCATCTCCAACACAATGGTGAGGAGAGCGGATATATTTTATTAAATCTATCTGGTGTAAGATACCACCTGCATATCATTTTTTTGTGGGCTTCTATGTGGGAATAGCAAGATGTGGAGCCTTTCAGGGCCGATAGTGATTGCAGCCATTGCTCTTTAGTAATAGGGAGCTGTCATTCTTTTTCCATTGATTCATAAACGAGAATTCTGGATGGGGAGTGTTTTGACCTAAGGCTGCGTAACTAAGAGATAAAGATTTAGCTTTGATCGGCCTTTGTGACATCTATCATAGATGTGGAGCAGGGCTTTGCCATCTCCGGGTGTGTGTGTTGTGAGGTGTAACACCTTATCCAAAAATATACTTTTTATCTGAATATATGGAAATATAAAAGATGGTGGTAAATTGTATTTGGTCTGTAGCGTAGGGAAGGGTAGAAAGTCACCTTGGGAGCCTAGATCAATAAGGCGGTTATAGCAAAGGGATTTGATAGAAAACCTCCGTTCTTGACTTTGGCAGAAGGGCCAGAGTATAAGGCTAGCACTCCTCTTATGAACGACCTGGGAAATCCAAATTTCACAAGGACCAGTTCCATGTATTTCCAATTCAGTCTATCGAAGGCCTTCTCCGCGTCCATCGAGTGTGTTTCCATATGGGCCAGAACATTCAGTATTTTCCTTGTGTTATCCGATCCCTATCTATTTTTAATGAAACCCGATTGATCGTTGTGGACTATGCGCGTCAATATGTCTTTCAGTTGTTCTGCCAGAACTTTAAGATATATTTTGGTATCGGAGTTTAGCAGAGAGATAGGGCAAAAATTTTGTCAGACATCTGCTGGTTTTCCTGATTTTGGCAGTGTGGAGATGTGCGCCAGTAGCATGTCAGTTGGCATGGACCCTGTGGTAAAGCAATGGTTCATTAGGTCTGTAAGGTGTGGTGTCAGTAGGTCAGAAAATGTCTGGTAATACAGTTTGGAGAAGCCGTCAGGACCTGGGGACTTATGTGCTGGCATTTTAGCTATAATTTGTTGTAGTTCTTGACAAGTGATAAGGCATGTAATTGCCTTTATTTCTGATTCTGTGAGTTTAGGTAAGTTAATTGTCGATAGGAAATTTTGGATCTGTGACTCTGTCGGGGTATGGGTGGTTTCTTGCTCGCTTAGGTTGTAGAGTGTACTGTAGTAGGCCGCAAATTTCTCTACAATATCTTGTGGGCTCATTAGCTTCCCTTTCTTCTGGGACATAATGTATGCCACTCGTGAATGAGCAGTGCGAGCTTTGAGTTTAGACGCTAATACTGCTCCTGATTTATTTCCTTGGGCAAAAAATTTATGGTTGTACCTCTGTAAGATATAATTTGTTTTATCTAGTTCTATTTCATTGAGCTGAGATTGCAGTGTCCGTAGATGATCATATTGTGTTTTTGTTGGATTTTGTTTGTTGGCGTGGGTGATGGTCTTTATTTGTTGTATAAGGTTATTATAAGTTGCCAATCTTAATTTTTTGGTGTGACTGGCATATTTGATCAGCGATCCTCTGATCACCGCCTTATGTGCCTGCCATAGTGTGTCTATTTTCATAGTGTCAGAGCAATTGGTATCGAAGTATAGTGTGATGTCTTCCCTGATTTTTTCAATTATTTGAAAGTCTCGCAGGAGCGATTCATTAAGCCACCATGAGCCTTGTCCTGTGTGTGGGTATTTCTCAGTCAGCATCAAAGTGACGGGAGCGTGGTCAGACCACGTTATTTGTCCTATGCGTGTGTTCTGTACATTCGGGATGAGGGAGGTGGGGATAAGAAACTGGTCTATTCTGGAGTATGAGTTATATATGCGTGAGTGAAATGTGAAGTCCTTTTCTGCCGAGCGAAATATGCGCCAGGCATCTACTAAGTGTGCATCATGTATGTGTTGTCTAAGTTGGGATGAAGCGGTTGATCTTTTTTGGGTAGTTTTGCGAGATACCGTAGCGTCCGAGGATGTGTCTAGGTTAATATACAGTAGAAAGTTTGTGTCCCCGCCTATGATCAATTTACTATATACATACTTTTGCGTGAGCGAAATTATTTTGTCAATGAACTCTAGTTGATTTACCAGTGGGCCATAAATATTTACAAGAGTATATTGTTCATTATTAATCTGGTATTGAAGAAGGAGAAATCTACCTTCCTTGTCACCAATTTTTTTACATAGTGAAAAAGAAACATCCTTACTAATCAAGTTTGATACACCTCTCGATACGTTTTGTGTATCCTACGTGGTAGTTAACAGGGTATTGTTTAGAAGAGAATTTAGCCATTTTTGTTTTTAAGAAATGGGTTCCTTGGAAGAAAGATATGTGTGCTTTCAGTTGTTTGGCTTCATTCAGTGCCAGTCTCCTCTTATGAGGGGAATTTAGCCCCTTGGAGTTCAGCGAGAGAATGTTCAAAGCCATCACTTCAATTTCCTAGTGGCCGCTCCGTTTTTTTTTGTGCATTTGAATTTTATTGTACTCCATGACTCTGTGCATAGGATAATTGGCAATCTGTCAATTTGTAAATTGACCTGCTCGGATTCGCTATTGAATCTGTGAGGCTGTAAATATGTGAAGTGGATGGGGGTTGTATAGTGGGGGTAGAAGGGGTAGGGTGCCCGGGGGTAACTATATACAATGGGGAGAATGGGTAGATTCCCTTTATTTCCCCAGAAGGATCTAGTGGCTCCGTGAAGCCTAATTGGGGGGGAGTGTGTACTGCATACCTGTAACTTCCCACCCCTAGTTTGATCATAACATTCTTGTAATAGTCAACTTTTCACTGCCTAAAAATCATACATTTGCGCAAGGCATGTAGTTATACCTGTTACATCGTAACCTTTAAACAAAATAATATAAAAGAAAAACATTAAAATAAACCAAACCATTAGTGCAATATCAACACTCTGGATTGTAAGCTCACGTGTCTTCACGTCAGGAAACCCAGGTCATATAGTGTAATTTGTACCGTTAGTGTCCAGTGTTGTCAGTCACTTATGCTTAGACATAGAGGACCTTCTTTTTGGATCTTCATAGGTGACTTGCGGTGTTTGTCGGATAGATCCATATTCTCTTGCAGGGTAACATTCAGGTTCCATTCCCTTAGCAGGTGGATGGCTTCAGCGGTAGTACGGATTTGGTGTTCCACTCCTTTACGCCTGATGATTATCCGTGTTGGATATCCCCATTTAAAGGCATGTCCGCTTCTCTCAGCGCTTTGGTTATAGGCGCTAATTCTCTGCGTTTTGCCAGTGTTGTTGCAGATAGATCAGTAAAGAGCTGGATGCCCACATATTCCCTTGGGATGGTATCTGTGTTCCTCGCTGCTTTCATGATGATCTCCTTTGTGATATAGTAGTGCACCCTGGTTAGGGTGTTTCTTGGTGCCGTAGCTGCTAAAAACCGTGGTCTGGGTAGCCTGTGTACGCGGTCTAGGCGTAGGTCAGCATCTGTGAGGCCAGGGCATATTGCTTTAAATAGTGATGTTGCATAGTCATGGAGTTCTGGAGGTGTAATGTCTTCTGGTATGCCACGCAGTCTAATGTTGTTCTGCCTATCGCGGTCCTCGTGGTCAGCCACTTTTTCTGTTAAGGCTGCTAGTCTCATTTCAAAGGATTCAGAAGCCTCTGCCAAGTTGTTGCAGGCTGTGATTATTTCTTCTGTTTTATCCTCCAATTGCGAGGTGCGTTCCGCTATAGCTTTAATGTCTAATCTGACATCACGAGCCAGTTTTGTGAACTCCGTTTGTAGAGTTTGCTGTAAGTCTTGCAGCATTCTCTGCAAGGCTGGAGCAGTGTTCCCTTGTGATATGGATGTGCTGTCACTCCTGTCTGATCGTGCTGCTGGCAATGAGGGGCTGCCGCCGCCATCTTGATTCCGGCTCCTAGTTGGTGTACGCGCTTTAATCTGCAGCGCCGCCGGGCAGCTTTTTTTAGCCAATTTTTGTGACATCTGCAGTCTGGTTGAGCTGCTAGTGCTGTCGGTTGTGTTGTAAGGTGGTTATTGCTTTTCTAGTCGCTGTTTTCAAACGCACCCTCGACGGAGCTAAGCTCTCATGCGTCCATGTCCGTGAGTTGCCAGGCCACACCCCCAACAGTGACATTATTTTAAATAAGGATTTATTAAACTTCATCCTATAATTTATACTATTTTGAGACAGAAATCTATTACTTTCGAGAATCTAAAATGTGTGTGCAATATGTAAACTCCTTGGGTCTGGCATTTGTTATGTATCTGGTTAGCCAAAAGAAACATTTAAATGAATGATTAAATTGATAAAACTGTAAATCGTGATTTGAAAAAGAAAAATTATCATCTGGATTAAATCCTTTGCTGCCCAACATAATAACAAAGAGAGAACGCTTTATATTGCTTCAAGGAACGGTCAATACTAAATTAGACTTTAATTATAGGGCTGTTAATTATTTAGTATTTACTCTATGTAATGTTACCAGATATAAAGTATGCTATCACCCTTTATTCAAAGTAGTCATTGAGATTTGCGAAAGGTAAACAACGGCAGTCTGCGTGACTAAGGAGTGATTATTTGTAATATCTTCGTGTTTAATCAGGGACATCTGTATATCTCATGCTGTGTTTAGACATATAGACGTTATGGATCATAATTAAAAGAAGGAAACATACTGTATCTATTTACCGGATATTTTGAAATGAAAATAAACTAGAGCTTTATTTCCAGATTAATCTAGTTCGGTAATGGAAATAGAGGCATTTACATGTGTAACTTAATTTGTGTAATAGTTAGTTTTCAGAAATACAATTATTTCAGAGGAAAGAGGTCACAATGGTCAGGAAGTCTTTGGAGAATTACATTTTATTCAACTCATCATTTGCAAGTTATTATATTGAACCTTGTTGGCATCTGCTTTTTGTGCTTTATTAACTAAGAAGTCTGCAGCAATTGTCAAAGCTCCTTTAGAGATGTCCAGCCACCAAAAATGAGCCTGTCACTTGCTGAATTGAGTCACATTCATTGGCAAAATCAAAATGGGATAATTTGTCCCTGTTTCTAAACTCTAGTTGATTCACTAATTCTGTATGATATTATGTTTTCGTTGTAGACAAAGGTCCAACACTGAAGCCAGACAGATAGTGAAGGTTCCTAAGTACATTAAACAAGTTATGGGTCAAGAATAATAGGACCAGGCAGGACATCAAGTGGAAAGTTGGAAATATTAAGGCATTCAAGGGAAGAAGTGGTGATATTATATTTGTGGTGTCTGATGCTCAGTTGGTGAAGGCATAAGGGTGCCATTGTTTGCCAAAGTGCCTGTGACAATTTTGAAGCCACTTTGGCTTTGCAATGTAGGGGTTGCTCATACTTTCATGCACTATGAGGGTGCCAAGAGACAAGAAGGGCAAGCTGTCAGCAGCCACGACAATTATGTAGTGAATGCAAAAGCTTTCTTTCCTTTCAATTTGCATACTATGTTTTTTTATTTTAGCAGATATCATGAATCAAAATAAGTATTACTGCAGCAGAGTAAGACATAAAATGTATGATTTGAATAATGATGAATAATGGTTAACCAAGGTATTTTGGTAAATATTTATTTAGAAAATCTGGCAGACTAGATGGGCCGAATGGTTCTTATCTGCCATCACGTTCTATGTTTCTATGTTTAAATAGAAATATAGGTTACAGTTTGCAAATGTTACTCTGGCAGAAAACAATTGACCTTTCCAATTGCTTCTAAATACAAGGGATTCAAATAAAAGGACTTGGTTTCAACAAAACCTTTACAACTAGTTCATTATTCTTAACATCACCGCTGTAATTATTATATTGTACGATGATACATGAAGGTAAAAGATCATAACAAGATATTATGTGACATACAAATATTGCATTACAAAAATAATCCTAACTGTAATACATTTTATTTGTAATTGTTCTCAATGATTTAATACTTAAAAATGGATTACACTGAAACTATGGAGTAAACATTATCTCATATTTTTTAACATTTCTAATTTTTATTTAAGAAACTATTCCAATATTTTTTGACAGAATAAATAACAATATACATATAACATTTTCCCTCTATCTTAAAAGTATTTTAGGTCATTTTGACTCACACTAATCCAATAGAATACAATAAAATTCCTATATGATTATCCTTACATTGTGCTCCCATTATCTTCTATTTTTAATGCTTTATAAACATAATGAATTAAAAAGGAAAAAAAAACGTATACATCTTTAAATGTCTCGATCAATGCATTGTCTAGACCTCTACTAAAGCAGGAACAAAAACTTATCCCACACATCTCTGTCAATAGCGGTTTATGGGATAAGTAGTCTGAAAACAGCAGTTTTAATATTGCCTCGTTTCCACTGAGCGGTATGGTTCGGGTCGGTACGGTTCGGAAGGGTAAGAATGGTTCAGCCTATTCAGGTGAGTGTTTCCACTGCAAGTCGGACCATGGAAGGAGGACCAGGAATGGTGCGGTTTGGTTCGGTTGTATGGGCTACTTTATAATGGAAACAAACCGTACCAACCTGAACTGTACCGCTCAGTGAAAACAGGACATTAATGTCCTTTTGTAGAAGGATGTAATGGCAATACATGGAGTTCTATAATTATTTTTATTAAAATTTTGACGTAATTTGGCCAAAATGCTTAACATCTTATTTGTAAAGATATTATATATGCTAACTTTTTTATAATAACTTACACGTCGGAATTATCACCTGGAAAAAAACACGTAAGCATATTCTCGTGGATTTCTTGATAACTGCCCAAAACGTAGCACTTTGCTCCATATTTTCTCCTGTTTTGTTCTAAAACATATTTTTACAATCATAAATTTTAGAAATCAACCTTACAGGTTATTCACTGAAATGTGAGTATTCGGGAATTCAAAGTGAGTTCTAAGTGATTTTAAAATGTTAGCCTAAACTAGCACAACTAAAATTTCTAATGAATTAGGGAATCTTGTCGGCTTTAATATTTTGGCCTGAATTTAAATTCACTTTGAATACTCATCTGTAAACACAGTAGTTAATAACTCTCTCAGATTAAGTGTTAAATATGAGAAATAAAATGATAAGAAACTCAACTATGAAATAGATTTAAAATGAGTGATTTCAGTGAACACAATTTATAATATTAACAACAAAGAGCTTTCTTGATCTGCAGACAATCTTATAGAATAGAGGTTTCAGTAAAGCATCAGAAAATTACAGACAGGAACCAGACGGAACAAGTAAATTGATGGCAGAGACAGTGGCAACGGACAGTCGAGCAGGAGAGTTTATTATTGGGTTAGGGACAAAGTAAGACAAATATTCGTAAGCAAGTACCAGGAAGGGGAAAAGAAAGACCATGTGCTCTCTAAAATAAGCGTACTAAATATTTTTCTTTAATTTAACGACGACGTTAACATATGGTTTGGAGTTTGTAAGTTTTGTCTGTTTTTAGTGACACTAGACATATTGGTTACCTTGTATATCTTATAAAACAGAAGTGGAGCTGGACTGTGAAATTAAGTGTCAACATATCCTTTTCTCACAATAAACTTAATATAATTTTCTGACATTCCTTCTGATGTAGAAAGAAAATCGTGAACTTAGTTAAAGTGAATCCATTCATCCGCGCACATTGACTGTAAAAGAGGAGGATGTCACAATGTGCATCCAGCCACCAGTCCGCTGCGTTAGTTCTGCATTCACATATGGATGTGCTTTGATTGGAACCATTTCTCCTTGCACTGCATTTCCTACTTGTCATGAGAAATAGTTTTGTTGTGAACAATTGAATGGCCAGGTTTAATCGAATTGCCATCGTTACCTTCAACAGAATGTTGGTTGTCTGATTTCCATTGTTAGAATGGAGTGTTTCTTGCTTACTGCTCAGGTAAAATACAAACAACTGCAACAGAAGCATAAAATGTAGTCTTAGCTCAGGACATTTTTTATTTTATTTAACCACATACAATGTTATATTAATATGTTTTGCTGGAATTTTATCAAACAATGTAATATGCCAATACTGTACATGCAGTGATGGGTAACCAGTGTCAATATAGGTGTTATGGACTATCAGGGTTATTTACTTAAGTGGGATTTCAAAGTGAATTTTAAATTTAAGGTCAACCTAGCTGAATTGGAATTATTCTCTATGCAGTTATGTTTCCATTTTGGCTACTTTGCCACTTTCAATTTACTTTGAATAGAGTAACTCTCTACATCTCTTGTGATGCTCTACCAATAAGGCAAAACTAGTTGTGTAGTATGAAAGTACGTCTAGCCAATCATTAAATCACAATACAGAGATGAGTTACTGGATAATTTCAGGACTCTTGACTCAAGAGTATTGGAGTATTTTGTCCACACTTTTCTTTTTTTAAATGGACCATAAGTACTGATTTTGTTTTTATTTAAATTGGGTTTTAAATAATAAGAAAGTTGCTGGGTTCCTCTACCAGGGAAGAAATGTGTCAGTCCTTGTGAAAAATTAACCATCAGTTAACAGACGCGAACAACCCAGAGTCATCATACAGATGTTGTGCGCACCTTCCGGCATCACATGACATCCAAAGACCAAAGAACAAACAGCTCTCCTATCAGCTTTATATGTTTTTTCTCTGTGCCGTGATGTGGCTTCCAGAGTAGTTATCTGGGATTACATTGATTAATTCTTCATATTTTGACCCTGGGTTGTACCTTGACTATTCTACCGTTTGAATACCTTAATGTTTGGCTTGTTTTAACATTTATGTACTTTCTGTCTCCCTGACCTGTTCTGTACTATTCTATTTATTAGTGTTAAACCCGTCAATTCTAAGGTCCGGTAAAACGCTTTAGTATTTTGGTTATATTTTATTTTGTTAACTTAAGTTCTGTGTATTGTGTATTGATTAAATCCTGACAGGAGAGCCCTATCAATTGTATTGAAACAAAAACAGAGAATATGAAAACCCAAAAGCTCACTTGTGCCATTAGAAAGAGAACCTATACTATTTGCATTTCAGACTGATCTCACCCATTACGGCAGTCCAGAATCGAAATGCCTGCAAGTTCTCTATGCATGAGAGATACAGCAACTCCAGACAATCGTTTCAGCCTTCTTTGGGCCTCATCAGCGAGGTGTAGCTGATACCCCTCTAGGCACAACAAGCACGTGGTCCACGTTTGGATTACCCTTTTTGTGCAGGTGAAGTTTATTTTCAATTAAAATACACCAAGTATATTTGTAATGACACTTCATTTGAAAATGTCAGGATTACAAGTTGATCCAGCATGCAGAACTGTCACACCTAGGACTAAGGATAATGTATAACCGGACCTTAGAATTGCGGGACTTAACGTCTCCAAGAATAGTCAGAATACTTGCCGAGGTCAAGAACAGAATCAGACACAACAATTAGGGAAAGCCAAATCCAAGGATACCAGAATTCAGGGAAGTCAAAACGAAGCCAAAGTCAAATACCAGAAAATAAAGATCAGGCACGCACTCTCGGATTACCATCAGGATGAATACATGACAGGGCAATGAGCAAAAGGAGAATTGGGTTTAAATACCCCTTCTGTGGATCTGATTGGCCATAACCAGCCTTTGACCCCAAAAGCAATTACCAGGTTTCCATGTGTATGATTGCTGCTCGGCACAACTTTTCCTGTCAGGACGGTAATGTTGCTCGGCACAACTTTTCCTGTCAGGACGGTAATGTTGCTCGACTTTTCCTGTCAGGACGGTAAATGCCATTAACAACATTTTTATATGTTAATGAATACATGACAGAAAGGCCGCTAAGATAGCTCAGTGGGCTAATGCATCATCAGTAGAATCTGTTCAACCCTTCTGAGGTAGATAAAATGAGTACCATTATATTGGGTAATAGTAACAACCCCTGGATGTTGGGCTAAGGTAACATCCCCAGGATGCACTTGAAAACCAGAGTACCATATATACTTGAGTATGAGCCGAGTTTTTCGGCACATTTTTTGTGCTGAAAAATCCCCCCTCGTCTTATACTCTAGTCAAGGCCTGTTTTATGGCAACTTACATTGCCATAATACAGACCAGGACCGCCGGGCTCATTACAAGCCCGGCGGTCCTGTTGGGGGCCAGCAGGAAGCATTTACTTACCTTTACAGCAGCTCTGTGCAGCGACCCTGTCAGCTCCGTTCACCTCCCCTGTTCAGCTCACAGTGTAAGTCTTGTGACACCCGCGTCCGTCAGAGCGTTGCCACAGGTTACAGTGGCAACACTCCACGCGGCACGCTACCACAAGACTTCCACTGTGAGCGGAAGGGAACGGAGGTGAACGGAGCTGACAGGGGAACTGCAATGAGCTGCTGTAAAGGTAAGTAAATGCTTCCTGTCGGCCCCCCCACTGCACAGCCCATCCATTGGACAACCAGGGAATGATATTGCCCCCCTCCCTGGCCAGGTCTTATGGGGAAAAATCTGATGCTGGGTGTCATCATGCAGAGCATGAGGACATCCAGCATCAGATACTGGACCTATTAAAAATCATCTATCTTGCAAAGATAGACCTTGTCATAATGTGTTTAAGTCCACCTCTGCTACAAAGTACCCTAATATTTTTTAAAATCACCTTTCACATATTTGTGGTAATGCATTTCGACTTTCTGTAAGAAACTACTCAGTCTCAATCTTTTTTTTTTTTCATATTCATGAACAATTTTATTTTTAATTTTTAAGTGCTGTACTACATTTTCAGATAAACAGAACTGCTGTAACTTGGCTTGTTGAATGGGCCTGATTCATTTTGTATTTGAATGTATATCCAAGCAGTCGTACTGCAGTTCTGCTTTTAGGCGAATGCGCTGCCCTACACCTCTCTGCATGTTTCTTTTACAGAACAGCTATTGAATGATCACTTGGCTTTCTTCATTCTCCGCATGATAATCAACCTGTTAATCACGCTAAATTTATCTTAGGAAGCTTAAAAGTGCGGCACGGCAAATTTCATGTTCACAAATTGTCTCTATTCTTTCATCCTATTGGAAAATGATCACATGTTGAGTCTATATTTCTTTTTGTCGAACAGCAGAGGTGGGAAGGTTATTGCTTCGCAGCAATTTAAATACCAATTTTCTGTACGCCTTGTATATCATTGAGCAGAGCACACAGCAGAAAAAAAAATATATGTACATATCTATATCTATCTATCTATCTATGCATCT
Organism: Pelobates cultripes; assembly: GCA_933207985.1. NCBI lineage: Eukaryota > Metazoa > Chordata > Amphibia > Anura > Pelobatidae > Pelobates > Pelobates cultripes. Next base: position 81,788,444 of record OW240924.1, read on the forward strand.
GTGTGGTTTTTTTTTTATTATCATTTAAATAAATTATCCGAAAATATTTCATGTTGTTATTGTTTACACATTGAGGTTTGTATGAGAATGTCACCTTTCAAAAAAATGACGAAGTAATTAATGCATTCACTTTTTACAAAAAAAAAGCAGCAATTAAATAAAGGTGACACTAAGTTTTATGAAGAATATTTAACACCTTAAGAGCCAGTTGAAGTCCATGGTATCACAATCTTGTGACTAGTGATTCTATTCATGGAATATTTTACATCTTTCTTAAAAGCCTCTCAATAGAGGCTGATGTTTAAAGGAACATGCCAAAAACCATATCCATTATAGCATGCTGTAGTTTACTGGACATTGGTGTCTTAAACCATAAGTAGCAAAATATACTATGCCTTATGAAAAATATCAGCAAAATATTTTTTTTATTCTTAAAGTTAATTAAGTTTTATGTAACAAACAAATTCAATTGTAACTGTAAATACAATGCTTATGTTTGTACAATCTTATACCATGTTTCAAATTTACTTCAAGTGATTGAAAATGTTTATTAAAATCAATTACCTTTTATTACTGCTTCCAATTTAAGTGACATGATTAACTTTTTTTTTGTAAGCTTTTTAATTTCCAACGCATAATTTTTTTTATTTTTTTTTAACAAATAGCAAATAATCCTGAATCATGCCTCTGTAGTTCTAATGAGATCGGGTGTCGTAATGAGATATGTTCAGGATTATTATTTGTGGATTATTAAAAAAATGCACACGATTCAACCATTTACATATATATTTCCAACAAACCATGTCAAAGAAAAACAAGGTGAATGAATAAAAAAATAGCTTTCTATTGTGCTTTATAATATAAATGATACAAAATGGTAGAATTAAACAAAAAAGTAATTTATTATGATAATAATAATAATAACAAAGTATTTAACCAGGAAAGGTACATTCAGATTACCGTGTATACTCGACTATAAATCGACCTGAATATAAGCCGAGATCCCCCAAAAAACTGGGAAAACTTATTGACTCGAGTATAAGCCTAGGGTGGGAAATGCAGCAGCTACTGGTAAATTTATAAATAAAATTAGATCCCAATAAAATTACATTAATTGAATGTTTATTTATAGTGTGTGTATATAATGAATGCAGTGTGTGTGTGTGTGTTTGTGTGTGTGTATATAATGAATGCAGAGTGTGTGTGTGTGTAGTGTGTGTAGTATGTGTATATAATAAATGCAGAGTGTGTGTGTTTGTGTGTGCATTATATACACACACACTCTGCATTATATACACACACACACTCATACAAACATACACTCTGCGTTATATACACACACACACTCTGCATTATATACACACACACACTCATACAAACACACACTCTGCGTTATATACACACACACACTCTGCATTATATACACACACACACTCATACAAACACACACTCTGCATTATATACACACACACACTCATACAAACACACACTCTGCGTTATATACACACACACACTCATACAAACACACACTCTGCGTTATGTACACACATACACTCTGCATTATATACATGCACTCGTACAAACACACACTCTGCATTATATACACACACACTCATACAAACACACACTCTGCATTATACACACGCACACTTCATTATATACACACACAATCTGTGTGTGTGTGTGAATGGAGTGTGTGTGTATATGATACAGAGTGTGTGTGTGTTTGTGTAGTGTGTGTAAACTGGGTGGGGGGGCATTTTTATTATTTATTATTCTTTTTTTATTTTATTTTAATATAATTGTAATATTGAGTTTTAGGTTTTTTTTTATTCCCCCCTCCCTGCTTGTTACCTGACCCAATTCTCCTTTTGCTCATTGCCCTGTCATGTATTCATTCTGATGGTAATCCGAGAGTGCGTGCCTGATCTTTTATTTTCTGGTATTTGACTTTGGCTTCATTTGACAAGGTCTATCTTTGCAAGATAGATGATTTTTAATAAAAATAAAATTGTTCATGAATACGAAAAAAAAAAAAAAAGATTGAGACTAAGTAGTTTCTCACAGAAAGTCGAAATGCATTACCACAAATACGTGAAAGGTGATTTTAACCAATATTGGGGTACTTTGTAGTAGAGGTGGACTTAAACACATTATGACAAGGTCTATCTTTGCAAGATAGATGATTTTTAATAGGTCCAGTATCTGATGCTGGATGTCCTCACGCTCTACATGAGGACACCCAGCATCAGATTTTTCCCCATAAGAAAGCATTGATTCAATACTTTCCTATGGGGAAGTCTAATGCGTGTGAGGCATTTGCCCTGCATGTGCATTAGAGCCTGCTCGTAGTGGGACACCGGAGGAGGTGGAGCATTGGCCCAGCCCTGACGTACAGTGCTGGGATCAGGTAAGTAAATAAAGTTTTTTTTAGCTCTTTATTTACCCGGGAGGGGGTAGAGAGTGGGGGTGAGAGGGAGGGGAGGCAGAGGGAGCTGTAGTGCCGGGAATACAGCTTTGTATTCATGGCACTATAGTATCCCTTGTGATCCTTGTCTGCAGTTAGCATGGTCCTTTTGGGTAGAAACATGCACAGTCTTTAAAGGTAACTTAAGTCCAGGCACTTTATTGTTGAGCTTCTCCACAAAGACAGCAGCACATGAAAACAAAAATGTAACAAAACCCTATAAACAAAAACCTAGCTCGGTCTGAGCACTAACTAACATCAAGTTCCCTCTCTCTCAAGGGTTTAATCTATAACAAAACAAGAAGTGGTTTCACCAACCTAGTGTCTTTGTCAGCTCTCAACATTCCAGTGTTTTAGACAGCCTGCTGCTTCCAGCCCTTCAGGAGAGAAATAAACATTCTCATCTACCTGCCTAGCAGGGAGGGGTTTATTCCCACTGCTGCAGCTGATTACCTGCAGCTGAGCAGTGGGTTGGAGACAGTCCAAAGCCTGGTCTGGACCTAGTCTCCCAAGAGAAAACAAACAGTGGAGTGGAGCACTGGCCCACCCTTCTCTCCAAATGCTCCACCCCAGGGGCCCATAACTAAATATGCATTTAAGTTACATACATACATACATTCCCCCTGGGGTTAAAGATCATATGCCTCTCTGAACAATGCAGATGAAATATAAACTCCCTCACAGACCACCCCATTCACCTTATCACACCCTTTAATGGCAACTGTACATATCAAATATAGCTGCTAGGTGAACTTTACACAATTATAATTTACCTATTATTAGGTCCACCAGCCTACATCCAGTGCCCGAGGCATGAGCTACAGATTGCAAAGGAAATACACCCTTCGAAAGTCAAAAGAGAATCCACCATTGGACAAAAGACTCATCATGAACCCTGAAATTGTCAATTCAGAGGGAATTTTATATATAAACTTTATTTTTAGTCTTCATAATCATGTATTTAACTCTGGTTAGGAAGGTAGAAACCAGGGTCTTATCACTAGGAAATATGAAATGACTGCGTGATATAATGGCTGCTTGTTATTTACTCACCTAAATGCTATGCATCAAAGTTGATATTGCCTAATCAATAAAAACTCGAAATCAATAATATTACTATGAACAAGTTAGCTTTCAGTCAGCTTACCACTGTTTTAATTTATAATGATAACTGTAATATATCTCAATAGTTATAGTCAGCTGATGTTTGTAATCTTTGTATTCAGTAAACTGCTGTCAATGTAAAATGAGCTCCCCTTAGACAAAATTAGTATCAAATTGCTTTCAAACAACCATTTACAAAATCTAGATAGAGCAATTTTAATAATATCCGTGTTTGCATGAACGATGAGTAATTCACATAGATACACTCATGGCTAACACATGTATCATCCGGCTGTTAATTTATAATCTGTTACGACCAGGGCAGACAACCTGTGTCTGTCAAGTGACTGGATTCGCATAACGCTCAAAAGGCGCAGATCTCAAATACTATTCTTAGTCCACGGTATAATACATGTTTTATATATATTAGTTAAATTAAGATTTTTTTTTCTTTCTCAATGATGGGGAAAATCTAATTAAAAGTAATAAAAAAACTGCTGATTGTTCCTGAAATAGATCTTAAAATGAATAAAGAGATTATACTTCATCAAGGAATCAACTCATAGTCATGAGAATGTCGTCTCCATGAATTAGTTGGTAATTGTTGTTCACATTCGTACAATTATGATAATGATAAAAATAAGAATTGAATTGAAATTAAACTTATTTTTATAACATTGGTTCTAACTTCTTTAAAAGTTTTTGCTCATTTGGAAGACAGACTCCCTAAGCTCCTCATCTAATTATCTTGAAAAAATAAAAATCTAAAAAATAAAATGAAATGGCAACAAAAAAAATTAGTTTTACCATCCTTAAGACCGGTGTTAAAGTAAAAAAGGACCTAACTAAATTCCCTTGTGATCCCCTACTCCATGTGAAATGGAATAAAGAAAAAAGTAGGAATTCTCGATATTATCTTGCAACCAGGGGTAATCTGTTTGTGTGGGGTGGGTTGATATTAGACTTGTGCATGCCGAGAAAATTTGGTTGCCATATGGCAAAATTTCGGTTGCAATAAACTGATTTGAACCTTTTTAGATGGACCAAAAGGATGCGAAAATGGGCCAACCAGTGTACTGCAAAATTAATATTTTATGTATATTGTGCATATATTTAGAAGTGCACAGATGAGAGCATTTTCCCACCATTTGGTTCACAGATCAATTGAGAAAAACAAACTAATTATTAAATACACTGAACAAAATTATAAACGCAACACTTTTGTTTTTGCCCCCATTTTTCATGAGCTGAACTCAAAGATCTAAGACTTTTTTTTCTATGTACACAAAAGGCCTATTTCTCTTAAATATTGTTCACAAATCTGTCTAAATCTGTGTTAGTGAGCACTTCTCCTTTGCCGAGATAATCCATCCACCTCACAAGTGTGGCATATCAAGTTGCTGATTAGACAGCATGATTATTGCACAGGGGTGCCTTAGGCTAACTTGGCGGCACAGGGAGAGTTAATTTGGCCATTTTTACTGCAAAATAAAATTTCCCAGGTTTAGAACATTTCATGGAACCTGTTTAGTTATAGACAGGTTTATTAAAATGTTTTTCCCAGTGGATTAATCAAGACCAATAAGATTATGTATTTATTTATGTAATTTACATTGTTGACTTGTGCTTTAGACTGCTGGGAATGTATGAACATAAAAGCTGTATTAGATATGTTTTGTTTTTTATTGAACTTAACACCTATGGTGTGAAGCTGACGGGATCTGTCTCATTGAAAGGACTATATAAGTCAAGGTTATTTTGAACCTACGTGTCCTTTAGCCCAGCCCAAAGATAGAATTTTATAAACATCTCCAGAATAATTACACTGTCGGAACACAAAAACACAAGTCATTTGAAATACCAGTGCATGCAGCAGAAGGTGCCATAAATATATGCACGGAAAATCCACTTAAATTCTGGAAGGGTGAATCCATGAGAGTACAGAACACAATTTAATTACTTCTGATCAGTAATCACCATACAAAAGTAACAATTATTAACAGAGAACTTGTTTACACAATGTACCTTTGGAATTAAGTTCACAGCAACAGGTTTAAGCTGACAGGTCTCTTTAGATTGGAGTTTAATTTATGACAGTGGTTTTACCTGGGGCTACAGTGATCTATACCTTCCGAGTAATTCTCGAACTACCTCATTTCGAATGCAGTCAAAGGCCGTCGTATTTCACTATGACAATGTAATCACAGATCCACATTAAAAAGTCATTATTGTTTAGAATCCAGGATGGTTTGAAAAACACTTACTATAAAATTCAACAGCCTTAGTGAATTATCAAAAGGTTTACTCAAGAATACAAGGTGGAGTGATTTAAATCTGGATCTTACAATTTTATCGACTGTGAAGGTAATTTGAGACCACTTCATTTACGAGAAATGAGCACTAAATTATCAGATTAGTAAATTCCATAGTATGCTTTCGTTAGATATACACATATACAAATAAAACACACAAAAATATACTGTACTTCTAAATGTAAATGCATCACTACATTTATCAGTAACTTTATTATCATCAAAAGAGTATAAAGTCCTTCCTGAATTGTGTCTCCTTCAATAATCTTCACCAGAAATTAAGTAGTCGTAAATGTCCCGAACATAGCTTAAGGATGTTCTCAATTAGCCCTCAAATTGCTCAGGATTTAAACACTAAAGATACTAAGAAATTATAGACAGTTGTACGACGGTTAAAGGGACACTCTAAACCAGGGGTAGGCAACCTTCATCACTCCAGATCTTGTGGACTACATCTCCCAAAGCATCAAGAATCATGTAGACCACAACATCTGGATTAATGAACTTAGCCCTGCAGTTTAGGCTTTCTGCTCTCTGTCAGATGTAATGGATGACGAGTGATGCCCGACAGACCACAGGTAAGAATTCAAACCATTCTAAAACAGTTTGAATAGGGGTCTGTATACTTCTTACACTACAACCACAGTAGCATACAGCAGTGGTTCTGATGCTTAATGTGTTACTCTAATAAAACAGATGTCCTGCCCACCCACTGGGTATTTTTCATTAATCCGTACACACAGAGACACTCAAGTCTTCCAGATTCCAATTTTATTTATTGATTTATTGATTTACTGTTTCTTTGTTTGTATTGTTCCGATTGCCCTTTGTCTTTTTCTGCAGTTGGGGTAAATTCTGTATTTTATTTTTATAAAGCAGGAAATTAAGATATAAACGTCCATATTCCCATTTGAACAAATGTCCAAATCTGCATACATTATAGTGAATTAATACGCTTTGCTGGTAATTGTCAGCACTCTGACTTAGCATATTCAGGGTTAATCTACAAACATTCTCCCAAATAGCCTTTAGTGAATATCTAGATAGTAATTTTAGTTCAAATTTGTAGATTTTTTTTTTGTACTTTGGCATAGTCATCAGTCAGTGAATAACCATGTGCATGTATTGTATGGGCATAATCATTAAATAACAACTTCTGATTCCAAAAAGCATTAAAAAGAACATGGCATTTTCTACCACAGGCTTTATATGAGTTTACACTATTCATGAATATACTATTCATAGCCTTTCATTGTGCTTTGAATGTTTTAAACTAGAAAAAAGCCACAAAAAAATATATATATACGTATAATGTGTTTTAAGAATTGTCGTCTATTTTCACAGTGAGCACATTACAAAGTTTTACAGGCAGTTTCAAAATGCCATGGTTTTGTTAAACGTTTATTTCCCTAAAATTGAACTGAAGATGAAATAGAGGTAAAATAAAATTAATGCATTCTAAAGCTTTCAGCTTTCAAAGGAACACGTTCTTTAAAAGGTACAAAATGGAGCCATAACCTTAAAACTATGAATGCGATTAAATACATCCATTTTCTTTTCAGCTTGCTTTTAAAATGAATAAAAGTGGCGGGTTCTAGGCTCTTCTGACATTTGTTTCTGATCTCACTTTGTATTTACCGGGCTAAAGCCTGGGGTAGTCTGTCTAAAGGCCAAACGCAATCATTTTTTTCTACCCATGATAATTCACTTTGCCATCAAAGTGTTGTTTACTAAACCATGAATGGTCAGAATTGAGCAGGACTATACATAGGGCACAAGGTCACGCATTTAGACTGGAAGAAAGGAAATTTAGTCTAAAGCAAAGGAAAGTTTTTTTTTTCTTTTTAACAGTAAGAACTATGAGGATGTGGAAAAATTGGAAGTGCTTCAAACTGTGTTTTTTTACCTTTTGGATCAACAGCAAAAACAGATGTTAGAAAAGCTGAACTTAATGGATGAATGTCTCTTCAGTGATGTAACTATGTAACAGTAAATTAAAGCTAAAATGACTGATTTGAGGAATTGTATTTCCATATAGGCTACTGTGGCCCAAAATGTGAAATTCTCTAGTGAATTCATGACAATTCACTGTTTATTGAATAACCTTGTTAGTGTTTAAGTATCAAACACACTTTGGCACTTTGTTAAAATAGCACCAAGTACATCTTTAAATTTAATCCAGTCATAAGTTCCACGTTTTGTTGTATAATGAAACAGATGTAGGTGCTCACTATAATCAATCCATAAGAATGGGCTGCAGTAGACCAGCAAGGATTCCCAAACCTTGCAAGGTGTGCAAATAGTGAAAAAAACAGGAATGATCGACTGCGCCAAAACAACCACACAAATAAAAAATAATATTTAAAGTGCCCTTAGAGTGCAGAATTAGTATATAATCTTATATATACATGCACTTATTAACAGTCAAAGATTGGCAATTCCAGATCGCACAGGACCTTAAAACACAAAAGAGTATATACAGATAATAGTGCAATATGTCAGATCTGTGTGAGAGTGTTTTAAAACTATATAGGTGTTAAACTCACACTTTTCTGAGCTGCTAAGAGCTCTGCTGTATAGTGCTTGGACGGTGCAATCCCCGCCTCAGGATATGTGAAGATCTGCTCAGAAGTGTATCTAATAGAGATACTACTATGGTGTATAATAATATATATAAATATAATTTTAAAAAAATCAAGAAGTATCGTACTTACTATTGTTTGAGCAGTAACTTGCTCGCGTTAGTGTGTATAGCTTTGTGGGTATAATCCCCACCTGATATAGCAGGAACCAGGATATTGGAACAGAAACAAAAACAATGAACTATTATTTTATTCCATATGTTAAAAGACATTAGAATAAAAAAAAAGTATATATATATATATATATATATATCAGTATAAATATCAGTTAAAACAAATATATGCAAAATAAAAAGGGCTACAATACACACTTTCCACGTTTCACTCCTTAGGGCTTCCTCAGACTTCCTCAGAAAAGTGTGTTTAACACTTATGTAGTTTTAAAACACTCTCACACAGATCTGACATATTGCACTATTATCTGTATTTACTGTTTGTGTTTTAAGGTCCTGTGCGATCTGGAATAGCCAATCTTTGACTGTTAATAAGTGCATGTATATATAAGATTCTATACTAATTCTGCACAATAAGGGCACTTTAAATATAATTTTTTTATCTGTATGGTTGTTTTGGCACGGTAGATCATTCCTATATTTGCACCATTTCCACGTTTTATTGTGTCTTGTGAGTGTCATTAGCCCGTACACTTACCTTTGTGCCATAACTATATTATTAAAATAAATGCTTAACATTGATATGTCCAGAGCAAGTTATGCAGGGGTCAATAACGACACAATTAGCAAAGAAAAAACAGGTAACAAACTACATCATCCACACAAATTCACACTCTGCCAAGCAGCTCCTTACAACCGCCACAAGAGATCTAAATAAAAGTATAAAACCCATAGTTTGCTTGTATTCAGATTGTAAAGCACAGGGCTGGGGAGGAGAGCGCACATCAAGGAAAAGGATGAGGAGCAGATATCAGGGAGATATAGTATAGTGATTAGGCAGAGTTAACAATAAGCACACAACATTTGGTACAGTTGTAAACACACATATGCAGATGCATTCATTTTTATTAACCTTTTACATTTCACCTTTCATAGATTCCCTGAGCAACTGGGCAGAGGTGCAAGAATGGTAAATAAATATAACTGGTGCTGTAAGTAGCACAAAATTACACACAACACAGGGGTAGCTAGAGGACCATGTATCTACACAGCCTTTGTTAGTGTCCAGGTGGAATACATTTTATCCATCATTACAATGTTTGGTTTTAATAAAATATTTACAAGTAAACAAAAAGGTAAAAAAAAAAAAAAAATTAAACAAAAGCAAACCGGAGAAGTAGCTTAAAGTTGAGACTACAGAGGAACACGCAATCAACAAACTAGCTAGAATATGTTAATGATAAATAAGTTATTTGCTGGTCAAACATTGTAAAAACCTTCTAAATGATGTAGATATGTATGACGTCAGTGGTTTGCATACCTTTAGCCTCTCCAAAAAGACCCAGGTGTGCATGTGTAGACATTGAGTTCTGAATTATAAAAAAAACCTCTGAATAAGGCTAACTGGGTGTTCAATAAACAGATGAAAAGGCCTGGTAATTGACAATAGTTATTGAATTTCCTTTAGGCAAAACATTGGTTGAACTGAACTGCCTTTTGGTGAATGTCGTAATCATTAAATAATACAGAGAGAGAGTGAGTGCGTGTGTGTGTGTGTGTGTGTGTGTGTGTGTGTGTGTGTATGTGTGTGTGTATGTGTCTGTGTGTGTGTTGTCTCTGCTTGTGTTAGCTCACTCTGTTTTTTTTATTTTTCATTTTCTAGGTTAGGTCTCTTTGGGTGCCATCATGTATAACATATATATATATAAATATATAAACCTTTCCTTTACCATAGCTAGCCCATAATTATGCGCGATACAGTATCATGGTTTATTACTAACCAAATATTGTTGGGGTTTCACTAGGGAATTGTAAATTTAAGGCCAAAGCAGATGAGACTGAAACAAAGATGACAATGTTTCCTGTTCAGCAGTTTGCTCTAAAATGTATTTATTAAATTATAATTCTGCTACCATTCAACAGATCATGTTCTAGTGAATAATTCTGCATTTATTAATTTGCATAATGTTGCTTGTGAAGTCTCGTAACTCAGAGAAGTGTTGGATAAATTATGACTTGATTCCTACATTTGGCATGTCAGCTCAAAGAACAATAACATATGCATATTTCAAAGACATTACTGATTAAAACTTGGTTTTTCGAGATCACTAGCATTAAAGGGGTGTCCTAAAAAAGACACTGGAGAGAATCACTGCTGGGGATTTCCAGAGTAGATTTACTGAAGATTAGCGGTGGAATGCATAGGCATCAATGCATATATACTTGTCCTATTCGAAGGGATGCAATCAGACCACGTAGACCAAAATCAGAGACTCCTGATTAGTGGAGCATCTTCCTGGTGTGAAAAAGATCTTCCAAGAGATGCAGTCTGCTTCTCTAATCTCTCCATTTTCAGATCTTCGAATCTTGGAAGTTAAACATTTTTTATTGTATTTATTTTGCATTATTTTTAAACAATAACATTATTTAATTCTAATATATTTAAAAAAATCAGGTCATTTTCAACCGTTTTTTTCTTTTTAAATATCCCAAGATGTAAAAGCCAAGAAAAATACTTGCAAGCTTGTACAGCAAAATAATTAATTTTCTTATCTAACAATATGAAACATTTGCAACTATTTAAAAAAAATAATAGAATTTTTATTAAAATGTTCAATAACTTATGCAATTTCTTGAACACTATTTCCTCTTAAGAGTACGCTCGTTCTTCGTTTGTATGTATTTGTATTTCTAAACTTGGCTAGTCATTTTTTTTCCCATCAATACACTGATGGTCAGAATTTATTTCACAATTTATAGAAACACTCTGAAGTTTGAACATAAACTGTGTCATACCCTTGATTCGGCAGGATACTGTTAAGTACCTACCAATCTTCGCCTGATACAATGTATTTTAAACCCCAATGAATATGCTCTGCCGCAGAAGCCAACTTTATATCAGCTATCCAGGATAACCTCCACAGACAGGAACAAAATACAGCTGGCTAATCCTTACTTACCAGCAGAGACAGAATAAATTCATTTATATGTGGAAGAAACAATTGCGGATTTTTCATGCTGTTGACGATAACTGCTGTGTTTTATCCAAATTGTTTCTGCTTTGCAGGTGACATTGACTTGTCCTTACAGCAAATGGTCACTTACTACTGTTAAATATACATAACCTAGAATGAGTTCTTGTAGCTATTTATTTTCAAACTCTTTCATTTTGACATCTTTTCTGATGTTTCTTGACATTTATATATGGACATTTTTTTTGCGACATTAAAAAAAAAAAACTAAAAGGAAAGTTTCAACAATATTTTTAATTTGTATAAAACAAAAAAGTAAAAAGAGACTAGAAGAACAGATACGCAGTGAATGTAAGAATTAAAAGCTTACTCCAATGATATATTGCCATTGGTTTAATTAGACACCAGTTACTTGATGCCCCCTTCCTTATTTCTGTTAAAATCACTGTAAGTTAAATATAAGAATTTCCTTGAATCTAGCACAGACGAGGGTTCTTCGTCACCTCTGTGGTCCAATCAAATGCTTCTCATAGAACAGAGAGCATGCATGCTCGGAGCCAGGGAGGGAAAGGAGAGAAGGGGCAAATCGATGGACATATGCAATGAGGGGCCTGGTCGTGTGCTGTGGCGCTTTAACAGCGCGATTGGGCCCCTTTTATTCTGCATAGAGAGCTGGCAGGAAGTGACAGCCCCTCACTTCCTCCCAGCTCACACACTGAGACCGAGCCATGCGGGAGGAGGGAGCTGCAAAAGTGGGGCTGGACCAGGAGAGAAGGCCCCTAACTCCCACCAACCATAGTCAGCAGAAGGTAAACTGCTGGGTGGCTTATTTTTTTTTAATGGATTTGTTTGTATGTGTGTGTGTATCTGTGTGTTTGTTTGTTTGTGTTTGTTTGTTTGTATGTATGTGTGTGTTTGTATGTGTGTAATGTGTGTATCTGTGTGTGTTGTTTTGTGTCTGTATCTGTGAGTGGTGTGTGTGTAGTGTGTGTATCTGTTTGTGTGTGTAGTGTGTATTGTGTGTATCTGTATCTGTGTAGTGTGTGTAACTGTATGTGTATCTGTGTATCTGTATATGTGTGTAATGTGTGCGTCTGTCTCTGTGTAGTGTGTATCTGTATGTGTCAATGTCTGTATGTGTCTGTGTGTCAGTGTGTATGTATGTGTATCTGCAGGCATATCAGTGTGTGTATATCTGTATGTATACCAATATATGCATGTGTGTCAGTGTTTGATACATATACTGACACACATGCAGATGCACAGACACACATACATTAGCACAGACACACTGATACACATGCAGATATGCAGACACACAGATACAAACACTGCCACACATGCAGATACATAGACCAAAAGATACAATCACTGACACAAATGCATATACACAGACATAGTGTATAGGTAAGTGTATTGGCTGCAGTGCACACACAGACAAATGCTACATCCCCAGCACACGCACAGACACACACTACATCCCCAGCACCAACACACAGACACACACTACATCCCCAGCACACACAGACACACACTACATCCCCAGCACCAACACACAGACACACACTACATCCCGAGCACACACACACACAGACACACACTTCATCCCCAGTACACACAGACACATATCATCCCCAGCACACAGTTAGACACACACACTTCATCCCAAGTACACACACAGACACACACTACATCCCCAGCACCAACACACAGACACACACTAAATTCCCAGCACCAACACACAGACACACACTACATCCCCAGCACACACAGACACACACTTCATCCCCAGTACACACAGATACACAAACTTCATCCACAGCAAACACAGACATATATCATCCCCAGCACACAGTTAGACACACACACTTCATCCCCAGTACACACACAGACACGTTTTATCCCCAGCACATACACATAGAGACATACCATTGCAGAAACATATATGTTGGGGGTTTTTTGGGTGCGGGGGGCAACTTTTCATTCTTGGACCCAGGCAGCACAATGTCTTGGGCCGGCCCTGTATGGTCGTATTCTAAAAAAAAAAATAATCAAAATTTCGGGCAGTGTTCGTAACATATAGACACGTGAGATTTTGATCTCTAAGGTTTTGTTGGAATTTTCCATTGAAAAAAACAAACAAAAAAAACATTTTTATAACTGTTGAAATTATACCAACAAAGATGAAAATAAAATAAAGGCTTTTATATATTTTTACCTTTTCAAAAAGAATGTATTATAAATTGTGTTTGTTGATAAAATGTTTATGTCTGCAATTTACTGTATATATATATAAAGGAAAAAGCACATTACTGCCACATTATCCCAGCATTCTCACATTCCTGATATGAAGACTACTTAGCTTTTATTGTATAATTTCATCCTTACTTTCTATTCTACTTTGGATACATTAGTGCTGAATTAAGTGCTTTGAATGTATCTGTACTTGCCCTTTTGCACAAATAACTCATCTTTTCACTTGACTACTTTTGGGAGTACAATTCTTAAGTCTTGTCAAATCTGATTTCTTGCTGTTATTCGCTGAAGCCAAACTATGTAGCTTGTTCAGCAGAAAAACAAAATTCAGCCTGCCATGTCATTTGCACTACCGACCAGTACACAAATCTAGTAAAAGGAATCGCTGGAAATGTTTGTCTGAATAACAAGAACAAAGGAAAGACTTCTCCTGACATTAAAACTATTAGAGCAATTGTTTTTAATAGGTTTTTCTATTTTGGGTCAAGATTTACTATTTTTTGACAAGTTTTTAAAATTATATAATATTTTTGGATAAACTTTTTTTAAATGATTTAGTATCATGAAAATGTTTTCATAATTTCATATTATTTGCTAAATGTATACCATTTTTAATATTGTAATAATTTGAAAAAAATAGTTTTCATACTTTACCCGAAAATATTAAATCTTTTGAAAAACTCTAGACTTGGAGCTCCATAGCCACAAGTGGTGAGGCGCAATTTTGGGGACTGGCATTGCTTGGTAATATTAAAATTAATGGAGTAAGGACTTATTTTTTACAATAGGGACATGGGGATTGGGACTTCTCTGGCTGTATGGGTATTTGGAGCAAGTGGCTGTGCATCGCCTATTCATTTTATTGCAACCCCATGTCCCTGAGACTCATAATTATATTACTTTTGCCCCAATTCCCACAGGGTATGAAAAGTCCTGGGGCCATTAATCATGATTTCAGATTTGTAACAATGGCGAGTGAGGATCACAGACTCTGGGATATAAGTGGTGACATTACCCAGCATCTCTTAAAACCCTTTAAGGACACATGACGGAAATTTTCCATCATGCTGACCTTTTACTTCTGAAGCTGTGTCCTGAAGGGGCTTAACGCCCAAAATATACAGAGGCCTGTAGGAGATGAGATGACAGACTAAACTGAGGCCCGGAAGTACAGCAGAGGATGCAAGATTAGGAAGTTGTTAGAAAAGAGATAGAGACTCAGGGTTAAGCAGGGAGCAGCCACCTATAGATACTTAATCTGTTCCCATAGAGTAAATAACAGAGGTGCCAGGGGGACGAGCATGGGTGTGGGAGGAGCTCCCAAACTTACAAGGACATCACACTAAAGTAATCATCTGTATATCCTGATCTTTCTAGAAGACACTAGGTCATGTTGCCAACAACTGTCAATAACATTGTGTGTACAATAACTTCTTAACACAGGATTTATCCATGATTTGTTTTCGAGAGTAACAATTTTACAATACATTTTAATTTGTGCTATTTACATTAAGTTCTGACTCAAGCCACTGTTTAGATATTTATTGGAGTTAACAGGGGTTGGATGGTAGTCGGTTTTGATGTTTCTCATGAGATGGTTTAATTTGAGACATGTGTCTCAAACAACATTAGGCCAGTTTTGACAGAATTTAAATAAGTAGAAATTGAGAAATCTTTCCAAATACAGATTTAAGCTATGATCCATTGAGTTTCTGTTTTTTATATTTATTTAAAAATTAAGCAGCATATAAAAGACTAATTACTGCCCTTGCAGCGATCTCGGAAGATTAACACACATCTTTCAAGTAAGCCAAAATGTTTCACGTTAGCTAAAATGTTTCACGTTTATTTTGTTGACTCATTGCTCTACATATAGGTAATGTTTTTCTTTTTACATAATCTGTGGTGTATTTTTGGCCTATATGTCTTTTCTGTGTCTTTGTCCTGTAACTGCCCTTAAGGGTCAACAATGGATGATATTCCAAAATGGCACAACGTTAATGAATGGAAGGCTAATGGGAGCTGCAAATGCTAAAAAATCAAGACATTCAATATATATATAAATTCTCTAAAGACCAAATAGCAATGGTAGCAAGGACACATATGAAGCGATAATAAACATATGCTGTTCTTTTGCACATGAAAACCAAATAGTGAAATTGTTCAAAGAAAGTGCTGTTTTTTTACGGTTGTATTTTAGCACAATTTAGACATTTCCACTGCAGTATTTTTTGTAATCCTTATTTTCCAGCCACCCCCCATATTAGATTGTAGCAGTTAGGGCAAATCCTACAGCGGCAGGATCTCATCTAGCCCAAAAAAACATGCCCACCGCTGTCTCCTGTTTATAATTGATTATGTATTTTATTTTCAACCCAACTTGTTTTACTTACTCGTCTGTTACTATATGATCAGTCATCTGTTTTTCAAGCTCGTCTCCTCTTCTCCACAAAAAAACAGATGGATAAAAACCAACACTATGAAATGGATGATGAAGACTTGGTGTAAAATAAAAACAATTGGAAGTAACACATGGATATATTACATAAATATTGACATCAAGATGAAAATATTAACATAACTCGTCCAATTTGAGTCCGAACCTAAGAGTTTAATAAGACTTACAGACACTCCCAGAAGTTTAGACTTTGGTTTATACTCTTATAAACTACCAATGAATCTTGCTCAATTTTTTTCCATCGTCTATATTTATATCAGCTGCCATATCAAAGGTGACACATTTATAAAATCCCATCTACATCACATACGTATTCTCCCTTGTACTTCCAAATGTGATTAGTTAATACCAACACAATGAATAAAGAGTTACATTAAATAGTGCTTAATAGTTAATTTGACCTTACAAAACATGAGTAAATTTCTGGCAATCGTGATCTCATTGTAGCCTTAATGACCTCATGTAATTATTGTTAACAGAGAGATCTTCCAGTACTTAATGTGAGTCACTGAATGAGCACCACAGTCTTAATGAACTCATCACACTGTGCTAGTCCTTAACCAGAAACAGAGATTCATTTGGAAAATTAAAAAGAAAGAAGCACATTAAGGAGAGGAAGCCTGAGTCCAATGCACATTTATCCCTTTGACATAATAAAAAAAAAAAATATGATAATGACATTGCTTTAGAAAAATGTTCACTGACAATAAAGACTTTCGAGACCAAGGAGGTTTGACCAAATCGTAAATGTTTTAGAAAAATGTTGCACATTTAGTTTTTTGACATATCTAAGGCAGAAAACATAATACGGAAGGTTATATATATATAATGAATGTACATTTATTTTTATTTTTTTGAAATTTTATTTCAGTAAAAAAAATCGAGAAGGCTAAAAGACAGATAGCAGACAGACTTTAGACCGTTATCTAGAGTTAATACGAAATTTTTGCCGCGTTATCGCAATAAACCAATTTAGGTTGTAATCTAGCTAGTTTTACCTAAAATTTGATGCCTGGTATTATTTGACTTTGAATTCCTGACACTTTACACTTTAGTGAATAACGCTGATAGTAAATATGGTTCAATGGGATAGAAACGCCAAAGTGTGGTGCGTAGTCCCGTAAGGCTCGTAACAGTCTTTTTGTTTTTGTGTTATCCCACTGGGTGTGTTCTGCTTAACTGTATATTTAAACCTGTTACATTGTTTATAGAAAGGAAGAGAAAAAAAATGAAAAAGAAACCCAAAGGAAAATAATAAAGTGAAAAGGAAGAAAAGAAAGAAAAAAACATAAGGAAATTAAAAAAAGGAAAGGAAAAGAAAATAAAAGGAAAAATTAAAGGGAAGAAAAAGGAAAGAAAGGAACATATAAGGGGAAATTGAGAGGAAATTATCAAACTTTCAAGAGAGACCCAAACTATTAAAAGGAAAAAAATGTGATTATGTTTTTCTTTACAAGTTAATATTGTGCATACAGGACTATTTTTTATGTTTTTTTCTGCCACACACAGTTAAATGCATTATAGTTTAAGCACTTTTTCACAAACAAAACATACTTAAACAGTTTTTTTTTCCCTCTTTACATTTAATCTTAATGTTATTTTAGGCTGCGAATGATATAGTGGCTTCATGGAAGCGTTAGCACTTTTTTTAATCTTTCCAATCAGTCGCCTATTACCCTCCCACGGAAATCCATCAGTAATCTCGGAACAGTAAAAAGAAAGCTGATAACTGTTCTGCCTGCTGCTCTCCTGTCTAATAGAAAAAGGCTGCAGATATAGATTTAATCAGGAGATATGCAAACCATTGATTTTTTTCTTATTAAACTGAGAATGAGTTCCCAATCTATAGTATTGATTCATAGGACCAGTGAAAAAGAGCTTCAAGTGGCTCAGTTCACAGTCCAGAGGACCATACCTGCTCAGAATACATATAACATATATATATATATATATATATATATATATATATATATATATATATATATATATACACAAACACATACACACAGACATTTTTTTATTTTTGTCTCAGAAATGCTTTTTTTATGCCACTGGGGGAAAATGTCACTATTCAATCATTCTGTAAATGTTAAGTGACAAAAAGAAAAATAATTAAAACAAAATAGCGAGGCATAAATAAGCAATCTTATTATTTTAAAAAGCCTTGTTTATTACAAATCATTAACTGGGGTAATTTTGGGCTCATTAGCGCTGATACATTCAGGTTTGATTCATTGCCTTGAAGTGATGTGGAAGGCATCTAAAAATCAGTAGTTTCTTAACCTTTACGAGTGTCACAAATTCTCACCATCACTCAATTTGTCACACGTTGAGCTAGGAACACCAAAGAGAGCTTGGTCCAAACAAACCATTTCCATCCAATATGTTGCCTCGGTGAGAAAAGCATGAACATGCAGTTAATATAATCATTTTGAGGTCCGTAGGAAGCAGGGAAGTCTGTTCAGACCTTTGCAGACGGTGGCAGGTTTGATTGACATGAACATGTAATAGCAAAAGATTCTAGACAGAATATCTTTGGGTATAAAAAATAACACACAAGCATATTCCAGAAATCCTAGAAATCTATTTCTCAACTCATGTAATCTTTCTCAAGCACGTATTTGCTGTTTGTTTATGGAATCATTACATAAACAGGTGGAACTGTCGATGAAATGGTCCACGTAAAGCAGACGTCTGAAAAAACAGGAGTCAGTGTAAAAAATTATATTTTGTCTTTGGTCCTAGAATAAAATAAAGTAACTTGTGTGGTTCTGAATATTTTAATCTCAAACCACTGGCTTTAGTCCTCTTTTTCACTATATCTAGATAGACCTCTGTATTGACTATCAATGACACAGGAATGGATCAGTCATTTACCATAAACTGTGAGAGACAAAGACGTTGCTATCATTTTGTATCCTTAGCTTCCTATTTTTACTTTTTGTTTTACGTATATGTTTTTCAGTTCATATTTTTTGAAGATTTGTTCAGTCCAGTAAAAGGTATTGACTGCAATTAAATAGCTTGTCAGTAAATGGATTAAAGGGCTAATGATGTAAACTAATTTAAAAACATATGGGATGTTATTCTCAAGAAAAAGCAAGAAATATCAAAACAAATGTAGAAAAGGCAGCATATATGCACAGTCCTTATAATCCATACCTTCTAAACATATGGCACTTTTTATAAATACTTTGACGTATTGAAGCAAAAACAAATAGAAGATACAACAACACAGATAACAGACAAAACATTTTATAACTTGCTGTATGGTTAGTCCACAATCAAACTCATTTTTGTTCACATGTGCTATTACACAGAGAGCCTAGACCAGTCGCATATCAAACTGATCCTACCTACAAAGTTTAGGCAGATCCAAAATTAAGCAAGTTCCCTCTGCACAAGCGATATAGCAACCCCAGATAATTGTTTAACAGTTGGGGCTCATATCCCTCTAGGGAACTATGAGCAGCGGATGTCTAAATGATCCTTATCACTTAGTAAGTACCCAACCAAACCCACTGAAGCAAAAACAAACAGAAGATATGAAAATCCTAAGAATGGGTAAAAACTCAGTAGAGTGTCCTTTGATTAGTCCACACTCAGGTCTCAAACAAGCTGCAACTACAGAGGGAACCTATACCTTGGGAAGTCTGATTTACCTGCTGTATATCTACTTAATTATTGATCTCTATATATCTAGTAGTTAAACTTGGTTTAAGATCGATTCATGTTTTATTTTATATAAATGGAAGAATACAGATAATTTTCAAGTGTTCACGAACTTTCGCTCACCACTGTGTACTTACAGAAACGTGTGCCCCATGTGTACAATGTTCCCACGTATAATGTCCATATCTTACTTCAACACACTTACATGCATACCCAGGTAACAATGTACT
This sequence comes from Pelobates cultripes, assembly GCA_933207985.1. NCBI lineage: Eukaryota > Metazoa > Chordata > Amphibia > Anura > Pelobatidae > Pelobates > Pelobates cultripes. Next base: position 81,808,670 of record OW240924.1, read on the forward strand.
AAAGAACAAACAAGTTGGTCTCCTTTTATATTAGAAGAAGAAAGCAAAATATCAAGAATTGGTTGATTAATGGTTTTCTTGACTGGGGAAAAAAAAAGGACTGTAAAAGTCATTAATATTTAAGATGTGTTTTGGGAGTAATGTATCTGTCTTCCGGAAAATAAATGGTATGAAACAAAAGAAATTGTTTAGATATTTAGCTTACATCTCTCGGGAAAGAGAACGGAACGGTTCTAGAGGCAGACTTCAGACGTAGATTAAACAGGAAGAGATGTATTCAGAGGGCTACCAATTACATCAAAGAAAATAGAATGGTTATTTCAGTACCATCTTCAAGTACCCAGCTTGAGTCATTTCTTCTGTTACCATAATACCGTTGTGAGTCACATAATTTTATCATTTATATGGCAATCCATATGCCTGTCTCAGTCGGTTCTCCGATCCAGGTTCAACGAACAACTTATAAAGTATAGTATAACCCATTTACTTCCATAGCCAAGTAAAAAATTGGATCGGTATCGTATTTCCTTGCTATCTTTAAAACAGCAATTCTCACATAATGTGAAATGATAACCAACCATGGAATGAGATTTTAAAAGAAGACTCGATTTTTTCCACCCAATTTTAAAAAAAGCATTGAATAGATGTAATAAACACATCTTTTATTTATCTCACACAGAAAAGACTCCTGGTTGTTTTATTTTTTTCTTCACTTAATTTTTTTGGCATGTTCTTAAATTCTTTAATATTTTTTTTTTAAACAACAAAATTAAAACAGTCATTGTTTAAATATTAAATGCTTTCAATGTCACCAAGATAACGTCTTGAATTTAAATTTTTTTATGAAAGTCCTTTCTTTCCGTTTTAAACAATGTAAACATGTCAGATTCTTTATAAGTAAAATTATTTTCATAGATATATATTTTAGGTTTGTAGAACGGTTTGTGTTAAAAAAAAATCATAATTGTACATCATGGATGAGTCTGGGGAAAAGAAAGAGCAAATCAGATACAAACGCTGAACAAACATACATTATTTATTACAGTAGTGGAAGGAACTGTCATGTTTTTGTATGTTTCGTAATTCATGTTCTACCTATATTTTTTGGCAGCTTTGCAGTGACACATTAAGACTAGACATTAAGAATTCTCTGTGTTTTCCTAGGGTTTTTTAAAGATCGAAACAGTAAGTTCAATGTTTCTTATTATTTATAAATCACTTTTGCCTGCAGATATCTCTGTTCCCAACATATCTTACAAAAATAGAGTCATTTTTTTAAACTATAATTTTAAAATGTCTTATTATATTTGAGTGGGAGTGAGCTGGAGAAAGACAAGGATGGGAATAGAGGTCTTTAGAGATACAAACATGAGTGGGAGGCATGTGAGTGTGGGGTGGGGGGCATGGATACATACATAGGAGGCAGTAGGGAAAGTCATTTAAGGGAAAGGGCAATGGAAGGTGAAACAGGAGTGAGAGGGATATGAAGAGAGACAAAGAATTGTGAGAAAATGCAGAACAATATAGTAGTGGGTATAATAGAGACATACACAAGGGTGGGTGGTATGGGGAGCAATGAAATTGGGGGATGGGAAGGCAGGAATAATGGGGAGAGACACAGGAGTAGGTAGAAGGAGAATGCATCCAACTCCCAAATGTGCATCCCTCCCAACTGTCCCTATTTAAGATGGACAGTCCCTATTTTGAGCCAAATCCCACTAATCCTCTTTTCTATCCGAATGTCTCTATTTTCTAGGAGCTCCACATTGTTGGTGTGTCCACAGCAATAATACTCCCAGTAATGTGTCTTTATGCTACAATAGTAGTTTTTAAAAAGGGTAGGCAACCTTTTAGCAGCACTGTGCCGATATAGGATTGTGATGTCCCGTAGCGTGCCAGACCTATTTTTTTTAAATTGAGGTGTGTATGCTGCCGTATTCTGCTTGTGTTATTTATACTGTAATTGCTTTGTATCGTTGTATTTGTGCGTATATGAGCTATTATATTGCATATGTTCAGGAGAAGTTTGTGGTATCATGTATGATACATATGAATGTGGGCTGTGTATGGAGGCTGTTTGTGGAATTGTGTGGATGGATATGTCACATTGTGTGTTTGGTAGTGTGTGTGTATGTGGGGCTGTTTGGGGTATTGCATGTGAGAGGCTGCATGTAGGGTTGTGTGCATGTATGTGGATTGTTAGCAGGTTACGTTTGTGCAGATTGATTGTATGCTTGTTTGTGGGCTGTTTGTATTATTTGTGTGAGGGGAAGATTATTCTGCATTTCTGTGTATATCTAGCAGTGCTGGTGGCTTCCCTGGGTTCCAGTGAGGACCAGGCTGGCCAGGTACAGGACAGGAGCTGCAACAGCCGCTGCGGGCTGCTCTACTACTGTGTGGATTCCCATTCACAAGTGCTGGGAGGAAGTGATCTGAGATCATTTACTCTACGTGCTGCAATGCATAAATTGAGGACTGTCCTTCACCACCTTTTCATCTTAGCAGATATCTGAAGTTTCACTGGGACTCCTGATAGGCCAGAGCCTGTTTGGTTCTAGCAGCCTTGAGTGCCGTGCAAAGACACCTTGAGTGCCATGCCTGGCACTAGTGCCGTAGGTTGCCTACCCCTAGTTTAGGATCAGTCTGGTGAATAAGATACATTGTTCTAGTTCTAAACTCCATTCTAGTAGCATGAATTGGTTACCTAATATTTCTCAGATAAGTCCCGCACCTGGTCACATCCCTTCTCACATCTTTAAAATTAAAGTGCCCCTCTTTGTCTATTTGAAACCTTGGGAGGTGGAGAAATAAGGTCCTACAAATGGCGATACAGGTGTTATAAGTAGAAATAAGATCACTATAAATCATTAGAGCTCATTACAATAGATCTACTAAAAGTAAAATACTATATTTTAATATACATATATTATATAGGTTACAGGTAATTATCTAGGTTAAATACAGGTTTATTTCCTGGTACAAAATGCCTGATAATAATGTTATACTGGTATGATATCTGATGGCAGACCTGTATGCATAAAAGATAGTACATACTGACTGACCACACAAGTGAATTTTCCCCTAGTTACCTTGGGTAGGCAACCCTCCTTTTATATCATAGAGCCAGGATACTGGCTCAGCAACATGTGAGTGAGGATGTTAATTAATCATAATTACATCTGTTTTTTTTAACATAATATGCTATTTACACTATTTTTAGTTTATTTCAGTATATGTATTCTCTGACATCCTTATGTAATTATAAAGTTAAACTTTCGTTAACCTCTTTTCATTACTAGTATAAGGCTGTATAATTGCATTGTTTGCGAAACATGTGTGCATATTTTTACCATAACACTGTTATAGTTTTAAAAATTCACTGCTCTCCTCCCAGTAGTTACCACAGTTACCCAACATAAATACATACTGTTCTGCTGCCCTGGAGATAATGGAGTAGATCATTTCTCAAATGTTTAATATAGACTGGGGAATAATTAAACCTTTAGTTTAATACTGTTAATTTTATCAAAATTTTAATTGTGCTTTTATTGTTAGTGACGGGAAATAAAAACAGTTTTGCTTGTAGTAGACAAAAGGCCGAGACACCAAGATGTAACAGATGTCCTCTGAATCTCTGGTTTATTATGGTAAATTCAATAAAATTATGTCACTTACATAAACATAGCTGATTTGTAAATAAGGAAATATAGATTGTGGTTTGTTGTTTTACGTGTATTGTAATGTCTAACTATATCTCAGGATATTTATGCACATTGCAATATTTAATTTTGTTGCACCGCAGTAAGCCATATCTTATGCAAATCCACCATTAGGGTATTTGTACTATCGGATGTCTTTCTTAAAGGAACACTATAGTGTCAGGAATACAAACGTTTAAAACACATTTTAGGTGGCCAGCCCCCCCTCGTAATAAAACTCACCTTTATTTCAGCACCATGTGGGACTACTGCGGCTGGCTCCGATTCCTTAGCGGAGAGCAACAGAATTGACTATCTCTACCAGTTCAATGCTTTCTCAAAGGAAAGCATTGGGAGGCTGTTGTGCATGCACGGCAAAACACAAAGAAATGAATTAATGCATGTCTGTGAGGGGTGTGTAGTTTCTTCGGGCACAGATTTGATACGCTGAACGTCAGTATTGCACACTGTGAAGCACTGACCCAGGAAGCACCTCTAGTGGCTGTCTGAGTGACAGCACCTGTAGGTGTCCCTAGCATAGGCGTGCGCAGCCTATTGCATTATGGTGTGCACCCTAAAGCACAAGCACACGCCGCATATATATATGTATGTATGTATATATATGTATATATATATAATATATATATATATACACACACATATATACACACATACACACACTGCTGTGTGGGTGCTGTTTGTGTGCTGTGTGTAAGGGTGCTGTGTGTGTTTGTGAAGGTGCTGTATGTGTTTGTGAGGGTGCTGTATGTGTGTTGGTGCTGTGTATGTCTGTCGGTGATGTATGTGTGTTGGTGCTGTGTATGTCTGTGGGTGCTGTATGTGTGTTGGTGCTGTGTATGTCTGTTGGTGCTGTATGTGTGTTGGTGCTGTATGTGTGTTGGTGCTGTGTATGTCTGTGGGTGCTGTATGTGTGTTGGTGCTGTGTATGTCTGTGGGTGTTGTATGTGTGTTGGTGCTGTGGATGTCTGTGGATGTTGAATGTGTGTTGGTGCTGTATGTGTGTTGGTGCTGTGTATGTCTGTGTGTGCTGTATGTCTGTGGGTGCTGTATGTGTGTTAGTGCTGTATGTGTGTTGGTGCTGTGTATGTCTGTGGGTGCTGTATGTGTGTTGGTGCTGTGTATGTGTGTTGGTGCTGTGTATGTCTGTGGGTGCTGTGTATGTCTGTGGGTGCTGTATGTGTGTTGGTGCTGTGTATGTCTGTGGGTGCTGTATGTGTGTTGGTGCTGTGTATGTCTGTGGGTGCTGTATGTGTGTTGGTGCTGTGTATGTCTGTGGGTGCTGTATGTGTGTTGGTGCTGTATGTGTGTTGGTGCTGTATGTGTGTTGGTACTGTGTATGTCTGTGGGTGCTGTATGTGTGTGGGTGCTGTATGAGTGTTTGTGCTGTGTATGTGTGTGTGTGCTGTATGTGTGTGTGTGCTGTATGTGTGTGGGTGCTGTGTATGTCTGTGGGTGCTGTGTATGTGTGTGTGTGCTGTATGTGTGTGCTGTATGTGTGTGTGTGCTGTATGTGTGTGGGTGATTGTGGGGGTGGAGGTGGGGGTACATTACTAGATATCCCCCCTCCCTTCTTACCTTATGCCTGGGAGGGGGGATCCTTGTTCCTGCTGCTTTCCCTGTGGGGCTAGAGTTCACTCTCGCGAGATTTGAGCGTTGCCTATATCAGTGCGCACGCCTATATCAGTGTTTCCCAACCCAGTTCTCATGGACCACCAACAGTCCAGGTTTTGTTAGTATCACCATTGGAATAAAACAGAGACACACATAAATCCTGGACTGTCAGTGGTCCATGAGAACTGGGTTGGGGAACACTGGTCTAAATGATGTAGATCTGTTCGGTGTAAGTAAGTAGCACAATACTTTCTATAACACTGCAGTGCAGCTAACTCATTTGTTTAGTTAACCTCTAATAATAGTGATTCTGTGGCGTATCAATCAATGTAAGTAAAGCTTTCAAAACACCTAGTCCTACTGTAGCTCACGCAATCCTGACTTGATCTGATCTTATTTCCATAATAATCTGTTATTTCAATGACAACAAGAGGGTAAGGGTACTTTTATGGCTGCAATAAAAACAGCAAAGCGATATTCTGATGGCACTTTATTAGAATTACTATATCTTCCTTTACTGAGCATGACATACTGTAACCTTTATCTGTAAAGTATAAATGAATGTCTTAGAGCTCCTAACATAATTGTAGAAGAAATTACTCTGATTGTCAGTTTGATCTGCATTTGTATCCCACACAAATGATCCCGAGATAAACTGCAGGAAATTATTTTTCTTGAGTGGGTCGCCATGGCAACCATTGATAATTCGGCTCATTCTCAAGTTACTTTTTCGGTTTGGGTTTGCACAGAATGAGTACACAGAGGTCGAAAAGAGACCCCTTAGCTGCATTTACACATATCTCCGAGAATACAGTGGATCAGAGTTTGTCTGCAGTATCCTTGTAAATATTGAACTGTTTAGACATTCTCAATATTCCCACTGCTTTAGGGTCAAGTGGGAAATTCAAGCCTAAATCTAATCCATCAATTTCTCTTCTGAACAGACCGAAGGGCACATCAACAATATTGTTTAGTGTTGAGGTCATTGTACTCTTAGCTATAAGATTGTCTCTTGTGTGAGAGAAAATAATACGTCAAAACACCTTCAATGATACAAACTTGCCAGCTAAACATGTTAGTACAGACCAATCTATACAGAAGATATGAAACATGGACTACAAATATATTTATTATTCAGGGTATTCAAATACTGTCTTAAAGGGTTGTAGAATGTTTTTTTCTATATTATTATAATTATTACCTACTGGAAGAAGAAAAAAAGAAACCACTTGAGAAACAAAATAATTTCTCTGTTGAATAATATCCCAAGCATATAATTACATAAATCAGATATTTAGCAACATTATATGACAATAGATTGCAAGCTCATCTGCCAACAACAAGGCAAATCTCTTTGTATGTAAAAAGTTATTTTGTTTGTTCTGTTATATATTTTGTTTCAGTATTATAGTTAATGCTGCTAGCAAGGGATGTTTGGAGTTGAGCACAGATCTGATGGTTGTTTTTGTTGTTGTTGTTGTTTGTGATATTATTGTCATTGTTTATGTACTGTTCTTATATAAGTAACTGTGACAAAACAAGTTTGGTATATAGGAACCAGAATTCTGCTCAATTTAGCTTACAGCCTAAAAGAGCTGGAGTATGATAGAAGCTGAATATGCATTCAGGAGGAGGTCAGTTTGTAGGAATGCTAACAAAATGCAGAACGTGTAAATTAAATTACTTATAATGATTGTAATAAAGAAGGTGGAATTTATACAGACAATAAAGATGTAGGATGGGTTAGGACTGCTACAGGAAAAGAAACAATTAGCTGATAAATTTTACAAGCGGGGTCAAAGTTTACAAAACATTGTTGTATAATGATTATGATTTTGAAGTATTTCTGGGGGTAAGTTAATATGCACAGGTGTCGGGACTCACAATTCCAAGTATCGATCACCAATCCCAAACAACACAATCTGGGAACCTGAAACCCTGAGTTTGGGTGTTGATAAATATTAGACTTATTGCCTAGTCTAGGCAATCACTACAATAGAGCTAAACGGATCACCTGAGGCTAATTTGTGTATTGGGGCTTCTTATATGAACTGAACTTCTCCCAAAGATACATTGAGACATTCCTGGCTTCATGCATCATTCGTTTTGACCCTTTTTGCATATTTCTTACTTGATGACGTCTCTTCACATAAATGACACTTTCTTGAGTAGGTCTGATAATATATAATAATAATAATAATAATAATAATAATTTGTGATTTTTATAGCACTTTTCTCCCTGTGAGACTTAAAGCACTTTACAAATATACAAACATTAAGACATAAAAGTTAGGAGTTTCTGATGGTCAGACTGAATCCAGAAGCAGTGATTATATTATAGTAAAATAACTTATATATACTTAATTTCCATCTAATAGTGCCTCATTTCTTTAAAGGGTTTATTTCATTTTGTAGGTGGAAAGGCCCTCCATCGGGGCATGAATGGTGTTAAGAGGTCAGTAGTGGGGCCAGCATGGGGCCCTTTCACACCATGCTGTCATGTTGTGGATATATTTATATCCCCTCAAACTGGACAGTGTCAAGAAGGCACACCTGGCCAGGCCTCTGGACAGCCTGGGTGAGCTCACTAACTCCTTTTATAGTAGCAATGAACTTAAAGGAAGTGACTTCATATAACTTCCTCTTATATCAGTGTGTCTGACTGTGTAACTGACTAAGTGTCTGTGTCCAAGTGTGTATTTTGTGTGAGTCTAAGTGTGTTTCTGTTCATACATGAAAGTGTATGTGTCTGAGTTTGTCTGTTTATGTTTAAGAGGGTGTGTGTATTTGACTGTGTGTGTCTGCGTGTGTCTGCGTGTGTATATATATGTTCATGTGTAAGAGTGTGTGTGTGTTGTGTGTGCCTGTTCGAGTGTTTGTCTGAGTGTGCGGCAACATATATCCAAGAGTGTGTATGTCTGTTTGTATGTGATTGTGTGGATGAGAGTATTTGTGTGTATCTGTGTTTGTGTATGACAGAGTCTGTCTGGGAATATCCCTAGTTGTGTTTATCGTTAGGTGGATATTTTGTGTGTTTCTGCAAATGTTTGCTTGTACATGTGTGCATGTCTTGGAGTGTGTGCTAAGGGGCCCCTGCAAAATTGCTCTAAATAGGGCCCCTTAACATGATTTCTGATGGCAACCTTGTCATGAAATGCCTTTTGCCCTTAGTATTTCCATCCAGACTTTTTCTTTTTCACCAGAGAGAAAAAAATATGCTATTTCCTTACCAGTTTCCAGGTATAGACATGTCTAGCTATCTATTCTTCAAAGGGCGCTTTAACTGTCAATGAAGGTAATACATTCTAATAGTGATGGAAAGTTCACAGTAGCTCAGTCTAGATTCAGGTCTCTTTTAAAATTCCATCACATTCTTTGGGGGAATATTAAATGTGAATCCAAAACATAAACAATTTGCTATTTTGTTGCCACTAAAACACCGGAAGATCACGTTACCTTAGCTATGATTCCAAAATCTTCACTATAGCAAATCGCATTAACTGCTTATATTGCCAACACAAAAACATTATTACATGCATTGCAACATACAATACAAGCTTCAGTCCAAGTGTCAATCAAAAATCTATTGATGCGGAAATGATACCTTGAGATAAAACTGTATCACATCCCAACGTGGTTATAAATGTTCCAAAAACAATATAGAATAGCTCCTGGATCAGTATGGTTGAATAGAACTACACTGTAATCAAGTATAAATACACTGAATAAAAGTGGAAACACAGCTTTCTCAAATGTGTTAAAAAAAGCTATGTTCTTATTTTGTATTCGTTAAGCATACTCAAAAGAAACCTGCTGTTAGAGTATACTGTTGGAATGAAGATGATCTCTCTTCAATACCAAATCCGTTCTTTAAGGGCAGACTGACAGATGCATAAAGGTCGACTGATGCATCATGCAAAATAAGAAAAGGATTCTGTCTGTTAACAATTTAGGTGTTGAAAAGGCAGATTAACGATCTGCACAGCAATGTGTAAATAATCTTTCATTTTTTTACCCAAAAGCGTACAACTAGGAATCTAATCAGGAAAAAGCAAGTTGCAGCAAGCTAACAACTGATTACAATGATTACATTTTGGACAAAAGACACAGTTTAGAAAAAATGTCCCTGTTCCCAATTTGTATGCCATAAAGAATATGCATCCTGCCAATAATAAGACCACAGGGTGTAAAGTTACCTGCAAACATCCTTTGCTGATGTTTAAAGGGACACTCCACTGCCCAAATAAAAAATATATAAAAATTGCTTTTTAATAGATATATCTCAAATCTAAACTTGCATGCATTTAATTATGCATTTTTTTTTATTTGTGGGTATACATAAAATCAGTTTGCAAAAGCTACTGATCTCTTGTCTGAAGTATTTTCAATTCCTCCCTTTTAACCCCAACCCAGACTTTTTGTAGCTGTCCAATCAAAGACTTCCTTTTAGTAATTGCTACCTATTGAGTTCAGTGCAAATAAGCTAACCAAACCAGGAAGTAACAGGACCTGTTGTCTGCTTGAAACCTAAGGGGGTGTAACCAGGTTAACTTATAAAAGTGTCAAGTTCTTTTGAAATCTGCACTTTTTGCAAAATTTTAAAAAGAGGACACACTCTTCACGCATAATGCTTTTCAGCAAGCTGTGAGTGCTTTAGGGGTCTGGAGTATCCCTTTAACCAGTCTGCTTTCAACACAAAGGCAAAATCTCTTATGAGACAGAAGCACCTGATATTAAAACATCCAAACTTAGTGTTTATGTAGGGCTCACCTAAGAAATTTACCTTTATATTGAAAAGTGACCTTACACCTTATGGAAATACACTGTTACTAAAAAGTATTTTCCTAAAAAAAAATGTATTTAAGAGTTTTGCATATATAGAGAGCTAACTATTCCTGTTATTATTTGATTGTACATTAAGTTTGAGCAGAGAGCTCAGCCTCTAATTACTCTTGTATTTCATAGCCTTTTATGAGTGCAGTAACCTACCCCTCTTTAGGATTCATGAGTTTAATGAGTTTTTATAATAATAATAATAATAATAATAATCCCCCACTGCCTAATTAGAGATTTTACCAGTGTACTGAAAACAGCCAATACATCAGCCTAGGACTCACCTACATTGTCTGTCTTGATTTGACAGGTGAGCTCACACTTTATAGTCATACAATGGTACTAGAACCCTCTGTTTTTTAATATCAGGATATGTTTTACACTGTGGTTTGGAATAGCAAGCAGGTAACACTTTTCATCTGTTTGTGTTAGTTTCCAACTCACCACAACTGACTGTTTAACAAAGAGAGCCCCTTAGCATCCAAGCCACAGAAATGCAGAGAATAGTCTTCGGTCACGTAAGATGTGAGCGCACAAACATACCATTGTAATCTGCTAATTTAGAAGCAGCTGCTCTACTGTGAAACCTGTTATGAATTTATCTGTTCTACAATATGTCATAGTTATTTTGCCAATCATGTTTTGGCGCAAAGCATCGTCCTCATCTGTAGACAGACAGTAGTCAGAGAACGTTATCAGCCTTGCATATCATTTGTCTTTTGATTTCACAAATACAGTCATCTAAATGTTTTAATTCGCTTACCAAAACAGCCTTGGTGAACACCATTTACAGTAGATATATATATTTATATATAAAACCCAGAAGAGAAGAATGATGACTTGTTGTAATAATATTAGTCGCGGAGGGCCTGCTATGTCTTGCTCATCAGCAACAAATCAATAGATATTTCCTCTGCAGCTGTTGAGCGTGTTATCTGGACTCCAGGAAATAAGGCAGAAGGGATGAATGCAACCCATGAAAAACATCAGCTCTTTATCTTTTCAGCATTAACACATTGTTACGGATCATCAATCCTTAGTAATCACTCATACTACAAAAACATATTTGAATGTTAATGACAGATTTGTTTGGAGAGCCCAGTGTTTGTCTAAGTAAGCCGCACTCTTGCACAGTTCTGTTCTAGATGTTTTCCATTGGCTTACTCATAGATCCTTTAGATTTATACGCTGATGAGAACACCCTTGAAAGCCGTAATGTCCTATTCCAGTGTTTATGGAGCTCTTTGCCAGGCTAGGGGCATACAGAAAGGAGTCTTTTTTTATTGAGATTAATTTATTTTTTTATGGCATTTTCACATCTCAGTGTAAAAATTGTTTTAGTGACAACAGGTGTTTTTTGGAATAGGGAATTAAATAGTAATAAAAAACCTATGTGTTCTAGCTAATTCTAACTGTCTGGGACACAGACAGAAAAGTAATCAAATGTGTCAAAAAAATAAATAAAAAGGTCAAGAAAGGTGTACCTTTCTCCCTGTTTTTCATGAGGCAATAAAAATTATTCTGTTTTAGGAATTATGGATTTATCACATCGTGCAACCTTAACACTTATATGAGAATTGATGCATTACCTACTAGGTTTCAGTAGGTGAAAATGGAGATAATGTGTTTCAGAAAAAAATGTTTGGACACATCTTGTATTGGAAAATACCAACTTGCATGAAGTTCTAGTCCAACTTAGAATGAAAAAATATTCCCTGCTCTATTTAGTTGGTTGGGATCGGTGGTTGAGAGATTGACCAACAAAAAAGTGTTTGAGGGAGGCAAGAGATGTTGTTCATTTATGAATAGGTTAGATTGCCAAGAGAGAAAGTACTAAATGAGGATAGTTGGTGAAAATGAATTGGAAGAGAGTCAAAATCCAGATACATAAATATGTGACTGCGAGGCTCTGCATGGACTGAAGACAATAGTCAGTAATAGCAAAAAATCAAGAAGAATTAGTAGAGTGGTGACTTCATAACTTAGGATGTATCAAGTATTTTGACATTTTGATTATTTAAGTTATATCGAACTTTAGTAAAGGTGACCTGATAGCAGTACTGTATCCAAACCTAGTACACACACTTACTCTGTTAGTGTTCAGTTTCCACACCTGTTGAATGTGCCCCACTTTAGTTTCACAATTGAATATGCCAGAGAAACAGATCGATTCCAGACTTTTTTTTGTTGTTGAAAATATTGATAGTAGTTGTGCTTAGTGAATGGAATAGCATTAGAGTTGAGCGAACCCGGACTGTAAAGTTCAGGTTCGTACCGAACATTAAGTTTTTTGGACCCCGGACCCGAACACGGACATATCACTGTATGTTCGGGTTGGAGTTCGGTGTTCGGTGATTTAATGGCGCATTTTCAAAGGCTGCAGGGCAGCCAATCAACAAGCGTTTGACTCATGTGCCCTTAGAAGCCATCACAGCCATGCCTACTAATGGCATGGCTGTGATTGGCCAGTGCAGCATGTGACCCAGCCTCTATATATAAGCTGGAGTTGTGTAGCGCCGCACGTCACATGAGGTCTTATTAGTGTAGGGAGTGGATGCCGCCGCTGTGAGGGACAGCTTAGGAAAGAATTCTGCAAACTAGTACATTAGTGGGGTGCACTTCATATCTGAGAGTCAAATAGAAGCGTCAAATACTGCGGTTACATCTGAGTTTTAAAAAGTCAATTTTTTTTGGTGCTAAATAGTACATTAGTGGGATGCACTTCATTTCTGAGAGTCAAATAGAAGCGTCAAATACTGCTGTCACATTGCAGTTTTAAAACTTAAAATGTTTTGGGTGCTAAAAAGAACATTAGTGGGGTGCACTTCATATGTGAGAATGTGAGAGTCAAATAGAAGCGTCAAATAGTGCGCTTACTGCGCAGTTGTAAAAATTATTATTTTCTGGGTGCTAATCTGCTAAATAGTACATTTTGGACGTGCTCTTCATATCTGAGATTCAAATCGAAGCGTCAAATAGTGCGATTACAGCGCAGTTGTAAAAATTCTTATTTTCTGGGTGCTAATCTGCTAAATAGTACATTTTTGGGGCATGCTCTTCATATCTGAGAGTCAAATAGAAGCGTCAAATAGTGCGCTTACTGCGCAGTTGTAAAAATTCTTATTGTTTTGCTGCTAAACTGCTAAATAGTACATTTTGGGGCCTGCTCTTCACAGTACAGTTGTAAAAATTCTAATTGTTTTGCTGCTAATCTGTTAAATAGTACATTTTGGGGTGTGCTCTTCATATCTGAGAGTCAAATAGAAGCATCAAATAGTGCACTTACAGCGCAATTGTAAACATTCTAATTGTTTTTCTGCTAAACTGCTAAATAGTACGTTTTGGGGCGTGCTCTTCATATCTGAGAGTCAAATTCAAGCGTCTAATAGTGCACTTACAGCGCAGTTGTAAACATTCTTATTTTCTGGGTGCTAATCTGCTAAATAGTACATTTTGGGCGTGCTCTTCATAGCTGAGAGTCAAATTGAAGCGTCAAATAGTGTTCTTACATCGTAGTTGTAAAAATTCTAATTTTCTGGGTGCTAATCTGCTAAATAGTACATTTTGTGGCCTGCTCTTCATATCTGAGAGTTAAATAGAAGCGTCAAATAGTGCTCTTACAGCGCTGTTGTAAAAATTTCTAATTGTTTTGCTGCTAATCTGCTAAATAGTACATTTTGGGGCCTGCTCTTCATATCTGAGAGTTAAATAGAAGCGTCAAATAGTGCGCTTACAGCGCTGTTGTAAAAATTCTAATTGTTTTGCTGCTAATCTGCTAAATAGTACATTTTGGGGCCCACTCTTCATATCTGAGAGTCAAATAGAAGCGTCAAATAACAATATAACAATATTGTAATTCGGGGGCAATACCCTCACAAGTCAAACTGAGAGGTCAGTTTATATGGAAAACTGTTGCCTGGATACAATTCTAAATGTGTGCAGTTTGGAGGAAGAGGCGCTGGTCGCACAGAGGCACCAGCACAGCATAAGAGAGAGCAGGGTGCAAAAGCGGAGTGGCTGTCCCCTAGTGCTCGTCGACATGTATTATCTTTAGAATTCCCACAATTATCCAAGTAACAGATGGAGCGATAAAATGAACCATAACAGATTTAGCGAGCCATTCTCAGTTTCGCAGTCTGGTGACCGGGACCCAGACACTGTCTGGGCAGCGGTCGGATGACCAGGACCCAGTATGCCTCATGTTGAAGTTAGGAGTCACAGTGTGGAATGGATTAGCCGGGTCTGGTGCAGGGTAATCGCACGCCCCTTGGTGTTGAGCACCAGCGTTTGTGCGGCCACATACCATGACCCTGATGCAGCTTCAGTAAAAAGAGTACTGGATACCATAAGCCATCACCAGACTGATCCGCAACTTGGAACAGGATGTGACATTCACTGTAGTGGCTGTGTGCGCTTTTGGCGTTCTCACCCTGCTGCTGCTCGCCTGTCTGTGCTGCAGCGTAACTTTGGCCTTCCCGCTCACCGCCTCATAAGCGACATGCCCACAAGGTGGAACTCCACCTTGCACATGCTGGAGAGACTTGCAAGCAGCAGCAGGCGATAGTGGAGTTTCAGCTGTAGCATGCACAGGTCAGTCGCTCTGCACCAGACTTGCCCTCCAATTAATCAGAGTTAAAGGATTTCAAGTGGACTCATTACAATTACAGGGCCTCTAAAGAGTCCTGTACTGTTATTTGTCATCACTACCTCCCCGCGTCGGGAGTGGGTCATTTGCGTGCCTGCTGCCTTCCTTGCATGTGGTAGCCGTTTGTCAGGGTCCCTGTACGGAATTGAACCCTGACTCCTCGTTACCCGTGGTCACCATGGTAGACGCAGTAAATGGCATCGAAAGTTGATATGGATTGACATACGAATGCGTCGTCGCCTTTTCGTTGGGGAGCACATTGAAAAAGTGTTCTAGCATGACGAGCTGAGTGATCTCCTCCGGGAACTTGGCTTGATGGGAGTTGAGCCAGTTCTGGGTTGCCCTTGTGATGCCACGGTGTATACCCAGATATATCAGAGGTGCTGCAGAAAGTGCAGGCCGTCTGTGCACGCTTTCCGCATTCTCACCCTGCTGCCGCTCTTCTGTCTGCGCTAATGCGTAACTTCGGCCTTCCCGCTCACCACCTCATGAGACTGTGCGAGCAGCAGCAGGCGATAGTGGAGTTTCAGCTGCAACACGCGCGGGTCAGTCGCTCTGCAGAACAGTTTTCTTTTTTATATGACCCAATATTTGGGGGGCTACCCCAATAAAAAATTTTTTTTAAAAACAGTGTTGGCTACCTCCTCCACCGCCGCTTTCACCTACACCGCCACGGTGACCGCCTCCACAACCTATGGGTCACTTAGTATAACTATGTTCACACTAGCAGAGGCTTGTGAAGGCCTTTTCTTCATGCATCAGGAGTTGAGCTCAGTTTGAACAATGAAAGAGAATACCCTGCACTCCAACCCTCTCTCAAATGGATAATTCTGGTGATCCTCCTGACAGCCATGCTTTAGATTTTGATTTATGTTCTTCCAAAGCTAAAATCAAAGCTTCCATCTAGTGCTATTTTATGGCTCAGCTGTATTTATAATTTTTATGTTATTTTAAGTGATTTCCGTATCCACGTTTGTTTGCAGGGCACTTGTCCTACTCTTACCCCCATTTTACATCTTTTTGCAGCCCTCTAACCCTTTCCAGGACATTTTTAGAGGCATTTTAGTGCCCAAAAGTTCGGGTCCCCATTGACTTCAATGGGGTTCGGGGTCAAGTTCGGGGTCAAGTTCGAGCCCGAACCTGGACTTTTTTTCAATGTTCGTCCGAACCCGCTGGACCTGAACATCCAGGTGTCCGCTCAACTCTAAATAGCATTTTTTAAGTAATTTACGTAAATTGTACATTGTTACCAAAAAATGGTTATGTTATTTGTTCACTAAAAAGTAATCTATTATGAATTCTAACTTTCTGATCTCAAATTGCTACAATAGACAAGTAGTCAAGGGAGCTGCAGAGGGGGTCTCCAGTTCAGCTATTTTTGAGTTATGTAATTGAGCTGTGAAGGTTATTTACTAAGCTGGGAAAAGTAAAATGATTTGCTGAGCTGGAGAACGTTTCCAATTCAATTAATTTTAGAATTAAAATATACAGTTTGTCAGTTCTCTATAATTTTGGTATAGTAAATATTCTGCAATTATGATGTACAGTATCATAGATAGCAGGGCCAGTTCAAGTATTTTTGGCTACACAGTTGAATATGCATTTTGTCACCTCCATCCCTCCAAAAAATGTATCATTACCTGTGTGTGACCAACTTTTGTGTCTTATCCCCTCTTTTAAGTGTTTTATACACTTTAGTATATTGTATCCCTTGTGTATCCCTTTAGTGTATTGTATCCCTTGTGTGTTTTACACTTATTCTTGTGTGTCTCTTGCTTCCTTCCAGCCTCTCTTTGTGTCTCTCTACAGAACCTTTGTTTGTTTCTTTCTCCCCCAACCTCTTTGTCTCTCTCTCTCCCCTGCCCCAGCCCATCTGTTTGTCTTTTCCCCCTAGCCCATTTGTGTGACTTTTTCTCATTCTTAAGCCCCGCTTTCTCTGTCTCCCCCAGCCTCTTTTATGTTTCTCTTTCACCCTTCCCCAGTCCCTCTGTTTGTCTCTTCCCCCCAGAACCTTGTCTCTCCCCTCAGCCCTTCTGTGTACCTCTCACCCCACCTTCTCTGATTTTCTCTTTCCACCCAGCCCATCTGTGTCTCTTCCTTCAGCCCCTTTGTGTTTCTTTTTTCCCCAGCCCCTCTGTTTGTATCTTGCCGCAGCCCTTCTGCATCTATTTCTCCCTCTAGCCTATTTTGTGTGTCTCAAACCCCTTGCTGCTTTTGTGTTTCTCTTTCTTCCCTTACGCAACCCCTGTGTGTGTCTTTCTCCCCCTCAGCCTGTCTTTGTATCTCTTTCTTCCTCCAGCTACTCTGTATCTGTTTCTCACCTGCCCAGCCCTTCTGTGTGTCTTTTTTCCCTAGTCCATTTCTGTGCCTTTTTCCCATTCTCCAGCCCCACTGTGTCTCTATCTCCCCAGCCTCTTTTGTGTTTCTCTTTCACCCCTCCCCCAGCCCATCTTTGTGTCTCTGTATATCTCTTCCCACATCCCCCCATGTCCCTTTCTTCCCCATCCCCATTTGTGTTTCTATTTTTCTGTGTGTCTTTCTCCTCCCTAGCCCCTGTGGGTGGCTCTCCCCCACAGCCCCTCTTTGTGTCTCCTTCTCCCAACTAGCCCCTATGTGTGTCTCTTTCCCTGCCAGACCTTCTGTGTGTCTTTTACTCACCCCAGCCCCTCTGTGTGCCTTTTTCCCATTCTTCAGACCCACTGTATCTGTCTTCCTTAGCCCCTTTTGTGTTTCTCTTTCACTCCTTCCCCAGCCCCTATGTGTGTCTCTTCCCCAGCACTTTGTCTTTTCCCCCAATCCTCTTGTGTTTCCCCAGCCCCTTCTGTGTGTCTCTCCCCCTAACCCCTCTGTGTGTCTTTTCCCCACCTTCTCTGTTTGTCTCTTTCCACCCAGCCCATCTGTGTCTCTTCCCCAAGCCCTTGTGTGTCTCCCCCAGACCCTCTGTTTGTATCTTGCCACAGCCCTTCAGTATGTATTTCTCCTGCCAGCCTATTTTGTGTGAGCATTTGGTTTCATCCAAATTGAGATTCAGACAAATTTGGGCCAATCAGCTATTCAGTCAAATTCTGTATCTCTGAAGTACCATGCAGAGGTAAAAAAAAAAAACAAAAAAACATCCTGAACAAATTTAAGATTCACAAAAAATGTTTGGATAAATTGTACAATCACAAAAGTCTAAATATTTTATATGCTGGGAATTGCGGAATCTTGAGAAGGGAAATATAAGAACAATTTGCTGAACTGGAGAATTATTCAAATTCAACTAATTTAGAATTAAAAAAATGCAGTTTGTCAGTTCTCTTTAATTGGATAGATAGATAGATAGATAGAAAGATTTTTACTTGCACTGAATGTCTCTGAGAAGCACAAACCAATGTCAATAAAAGAGGTATTCATTAAACCGAAGCGTTGACTAGATCATAAAGCTATTTATCACTCCTACATGAGTGCTATGGACCACAACTAAAAGCTACAGCTCCGTAACACGTGTTTAAAGTTTAAATGAAATCTATAATTGTTACTTTAAATGAGATGTGTCTGAAGAGGTTTGTCCAGTTGCTTTCAATGTTCATGAATCACATATTAGGTCTTTATATTCGAGGTCAAAGAGTTCCGTTGAACCAGAATAATATCACTAGCTTGAGTCTGAATTTAAATTCATTAAAATCTGACAACCACCAGCAAATAACATGTTGTATTTCTTTGTGTGTCTGTGACCCTGAACTGATCGTTCTGCTGTTGGGCGCTATATTTTTTGAGAGCATCATAAAACCAAAAGGAGAGGTTGAAGGTAGATTAAGAACGATAAAAATGCTATTAAGAAAGTCTGTGGTAAGTTTAGCAAAAATGAAGGTCTTCATCAATTTACAGAAAGTAACTCTTCCTCTCGTACACATGGGAGCAGTTATTTTAAAGAGCTCCCATGAAACTTATGGTCCCATGCTATCAAAAGCAATATGCGATAAAACGGTTGATGAGATAAATTATCGACTGTTATGCTATTCGATTGTCGTTTCTCTAATGTTTTTTTTTTGTATGTGATAGTTTTTAAAACAATTTATTTTTCACATACATGGCAATGGTATTGTCTTAAAATGTGCTGCCCTCTATGGATTCCTACAAAAATATAAAAATAACAACAAACAAGACACGTTTATGGCAGAAATGTTGGTCTAAAACAGCTCAATTCTTATTAAGCCTGTAGAAGAAGCATGTGAGGTTGAGTCTCCTGAATGAGTCATTAATGATATTAACCTATGCAATATTGTGTAAATATTAAAAGGGGTATTCCAGGCACCATGACCACTTCAGTGATTTGAAATGTTCATGGTGCCTGGAGTCTGTATGCTCATTGTTTCAGTATGAAACACTTTCACACCTCAGTATGAAAGGTGGTATGGTGTTTAACCCCCTCTGCTGCTGCTGGAAATGTATCTCTATGAATAGAGGTGTCATTGGGGTGTCACCAGGCAACCCAAAACTAGAACTAATTGAATTGCGCAGAATTGCATTCATTGGCTGAGAGCAGTCAGCTGATGCTCACAGCCAGTGACTGCAGCTCCGCAGAAGCCAGAAGTGCATCACCAGGCCACAAGGGAGCCTTGGAGCTTGGCGGGAGCCTACTGTTGCTAAACAGTTTGCTCTGTTACCAGGGAACTGGGCCAGGGTATTCATTATATCGTACCCACTACAGCAAGCTGTAGAGGTTATGATGCTTGGAGTAACCCTTTAATTAGTACACATATGACACATCACGCAATCGATTTTCAGTAACATTCGGCCACTAAACCCCCAATGAAACAATTGAGCTTAACAACCAGGAAGTAACAGGACTGGTAGTCTGATTGACAGCCAGAGGGGTGTATCAAGGTTTGTAACGTATCACCTGGCACCCCAACTGGGTACCTCCGTTGATGGATGCTCCTAGTGCTTCCTAAGGGGTCCAAGCACTCCACTAGACACCATAAGCACTGCAGACTGAACCTCTCTTCCTACGGAGAGCGAAGCAATAACAAGCTCTTAGAAGAGCTTAGTGATTATAGCCAGGGAAGTATAAAGCGTATAGCAATCCCCAGTGTAGATGCAGCCTTTTCCCCCACACATGAGACAAGGCTCTATGTTGAGGGTAAAACAGGAACTCAGCAGCCTGAGGGTTTATTGGCACTTATATACCCACGTGGACCTTGTGGAATACAGGACATTATGTTGTAAAAAACAATCAGGACAAACTTGTACATTTAAACATTCCCAAATACTACACACAAACCCTCCCCTCTGCCTGTGATATAATTACTGAACACAATGGGCTAACTTAATAATCACAGGCAGGAAAATATACAGTTTTATACAATATTCATAACTTCCAAACTATACATACAATTTCCACAAAAGTTATATATTCTGAACCAGCATAATCAGTATACAAACATATTCAAAAATCATACAATTTGGTGCAGTGGTTCAAAAGATAGGTGGAAGTCCTATTTGACCGACTGCAAGCATGGCTTTCCTGCCCAAAACACTTCCACAGATTTAGGCTGTGCAGCCGGTCCATCTTCTCCTCTATTCTGGAGATAATTGGCTTAAGTGGGTGTGGTAACTTAATTATCTCCAGGTACAGGGAATATCTCTATTTACAACAACAGTAAAAATACATAAAAATACATAATTCCTATTATACAGAACAGAACCCCCACATTCAACCTCTCCCTAGATTGCTTGGATCTGAGCGTTCAATATATCCAAACAGCTCTCAGATCCCACGAACAGAATAAATCGCCATGGTGTTAAAGTTTAGCAAGGGCTGGTGAGAGATTTAGGAGGGACAAAGCAGCCAGTTTAAACTGGTTTGGCAGTGTATCTGGGACAACGCCCTGCTGGTGAAACAATAGACAGGAAAAAGGGGGAGGGGAAGAGGCACATTTTTTCATGGAATTAAAAGGGCAGAAAAAGTGTGGTACAATCCAATAGGCCCAATTAATGTTTTTTAAAGGGCCATACACCCAAGGGCCATAGTCCTAAGGCAGGAAGCTGGCAATCAGACTCCTCCAAAAGCCAGGGGCAAAGGGCAGTTGGTCACATAAAAAGCCAGTGACAAAAGGAAATTTGTCACAAGGTTCATTTATAAAAGTGACAATTTCTCTTGTCATCTGCAGTTTTAAAAAAGAGGTCATAGTCTTCACACATGAAGAAGAACACACTCTGTATGCTTACCACTGAAATGTATTATCTTTCCCATCAAAATAGTCTTCTCAAATCAGTGAGCATTACCAATCACACATTAAAATAAAACGTTACCAATATGAAGAATAATCCGTACTTTGGATTATAACAGAATAATACGATGTGTACTTTAAAATAGCATTAGCATCCCTATTCTTTTTGGGTATGCCCTGGTTATATTAATATAGTACACGTCTTTTATGTGTAAATATACCAATTTGAGATGTCAAGCACAATCTAGACTCCGCACATCATTACAGTATATAATGCAATTTTTTTGTATTAAATCATGTTTCTATCACTATTGTTTTCATCTACCACTTTAAGGGCCTAATTGGAAATCATAGAAGTCGTTTTATATACTCTATGGAGGTTCTTCAAATAATAACATTTATAATATATTAACCTTCCCATGCCATGCTTGATATTGACTTTGTCGAAGACAAATCAATGCTTCAATGTTCCAGACAATAAGAAAATATTATGCTTTCGAAATAAAACCAAATCTATGATATGTATGTATCTTGAATCCACCAAGTATGTCTGCTTTTTATGTCTTTGCAAAACTATACAAACAGTGCGAAGAACAAAGAACTGCTTAGAAAATATGGGACTCACGTGAAGATGTATCCACAGGTCTGTTCTATTCAAAAGTGTTATTTCTATGTTGTCTCTCCATTTATCAAAGCCATCATGTAACTAAAGAATAGTTTTGGCCACAGACTTGTAAACTGCGGCACGGAAAGTAACATTGATAAAGTCTCGTAATAAAACCATAAATTGCTCGTTGGTTCATATTGTTATAAAATCAGTGAACCGTGGAATTGCTACACTGTGATCTCAGCTTCATAAGTCAGCCATAACCAAGGTAAGTCACTTTGTGTATCTGTTCTCTGTGTGTATGTGTGATTTATAGTCCGCTTTCTGGAATCTCTTTCTGCCTTATATCCTTGCATCATTCTTGTGACAATCCCTTTAAATCAGACGTGACAAACTACGTTCCCCAGATGTTTCTCGGACTACAACTTCCATAATACACTGCAGACTCATGTTTGAAAGAGAATTATGGGAGCTGAAGTGCAATCTCAGTAGCAGACGTTCAGAATCCCTGCTTTAAATAACAGACGGTCTACTATCATTAAAAATAGCAACAATAAAAACTAGCAATAGAGAACTGTACCACCAAAACTTTTTGTAAGTCAATAGTTATAATATAACAGGGTTATTTACTAAGTTAAGCATTAAAAGTTAATTTCACTTTGAATTCTCAGTTTCTGTACATTTTTATAAACCTATACATTTTTCTGAAAATTTCTCTGATGAATGAGCATCTCCTAGAATAAATTCTATTCAAATTAAAATGTGTGAAAAAAATGCTCTGCTATGTAGTTTTTAAGAAAATGTCAAAAATATTTTGGTGTCCTACGTGTCCCAGATCTGCTTTTGGCATTGCTGAATGGCGACCACTGTACAAACTGCCCTAAAATTTTAGTGCCGTGTCTTGGCTGAAATCCTGAGTTTGGCTGGAAAGCCCCACAAGTCAATATTTTAGCATATGCACTGTTCAGCCTTAAATACTGATAAAAGGCCTAGACCAAGATGGAATTGAATTGCTGCCCATTTATTTGAGGGCAGTTAAGGGTGCATACATTATTTTTCTTTGATCTCAAACCCCTGATATTATTGAAACCTATCAGCACCCCTGTCTCTGGGTATGGTAAGATAGATCAAATGGTAACTTGAAGCTAACATTTCAGTGCCTGCTAACTGTCCCATCATCCAACTCCATACACTTTAACAGATTTTTTTCCTTGCATTCAAATAATAGTGTTTGTAATAATAACCTAACCCTATCCTCACCAGTATGCGCAAATCTTTCCTTTTCTAATCTTTAACAAGTGAAAAAAAATGTTTCCAAGGTAACATTTGCCTGTAGAAATCACCCACTGTGCATACAAAACTCAATCTATATGCATAAAACATACCAGTGTTATAAATTACATTGGTAAACACTGTAAATTGAACTAGTTCATACATTACATTTCAGCCTTAACCTTTGACAATGTCTATTAAATTGTTGATTGAATGAAGTCTGATTTCAATATAGCGGTGAGATGCAGACATAGTCCGTTAGGTAGCAGTTTAGTGAAGAATTATGACTCATTACTTTGACTTGTGTTCACAAACCATAATTCTCCCATCTGGATTATAATTGCATTGTGCCTAACCTTCAGCTTCCAAATTAATGCCAACATTTACAAACAGTAGAGACAAAGGCAATGCTAACCGGGGCGATAACTGCCGCAGGATAAATTAGACAGCGCTGGAGCCAATACCGAAATACCTGAATGGGCCAGTGCCCACTTACTGCACCTCAGGTGGGATCTGGGGATTAGTGGCACGTTTAGAGTACAAGAGGTATGAAGAGACACAGAGAAAGGTCATAGGTTAGAAAGTGAATTTTAAAGAGTTAAAATGATACTTCAAATACCACTGTCCTTATCCCCAGTAACTTCAAGTTATACTTTTATTTTAAGTTAAACTTTTATTATTTTTTATCACTTTCAAAAAGACACAAATAATGTATTATAACCTCTGTTTTTGTTATTTTGAAATGCATATATATATGGCTTACCCATGCTGTATGGGGGCGGCCATCTTTAAGTCATCCATCTTTAGAACCACAGCTTATTCATCCCAAACAACAACACGCAGGTAATCGAGAGCTAGTATGTATGTGCAGATCGTAACATCATGTGCAAGTATTGTTCACCTCAAGAACACACTCTGGAATGATGTCTGACCTTCAAGCTTGTTTTAGAAAATAACTGCAGCTCCTGAGCAAAGAGGACTAAAAATGGCCATCTCCATGGAACAAGGTTAAACTAGGAGATACAAAAACAAAAAAAAAAGAGTTATTAACTCTGAAATGTAAAGTAGATGTATTTATAATGAAATAATAAAATTCTATTTTACATGCATTCTTTATTTTTACTTAAAAATAACATTTAATTTAACCCCTTAAGGACCAAACTTCTGGAATAAAAGGGAATCATGACATGTCACACGTCATGTGTCCTTAAGGGGTTAAAGTAACACTTTAAACACCAGAACGCTAACGGCTTTGGTAAGAGGTGCTTGGTGAGAAAATGCCAACATATATGACTATCAATATCACTCAAATTTTATTCACATATATCAAAAGTGATGAGACGAGGATTTATATATCAAATAAGCAATGCCTAGAATATTTTATGCAAGACATCATTTACATAAAAATAATTAACATTCTAAACACCTACAAACACCACTAGCCGTTATATGGTTTTGTTGAATACGCTGCATATAATATAATAGTGAAAAAATGTGTACTTTTTAACAGACCACAATTGTATAGCAAGAGATCTCTACAACAGACTACAATTGCAAATCAAAATGTGATGTATAACAGGAAGGCACTGTCAAATTAATATAATACAATATTTAAATAATCCACATCCTTTTTGAAGTAGTTCAGTCATTTTCCCTTCTGAAGCAGATCTGTACATAAAAATACAAACACCATAGATTCCTTTTATCTTCTAATTTATGATAATCACAGCACATCAATAGATTCAGTCAGTGTAGAACCAAACTAGACTGGAGTTGTCAAAGTGTTTGATAATGTAATGTAATACAATCTTCCTCGTAGCTTTTTTATCTTTAGTAAACATGATTCAATGGCCATTATTTTTCTCATAGCCATGTTTTTTACGACTGGAACCTAAAAAACGTCGGCATCGGCAATCAAACACCTTGTAATTGCAAATTCTTTAATCTGCTGATCGTTGGTTCCTGGTTTCCTTTTCTTTGGGGGAACAAAGGAGAAAGCTGACCCCTTTATTTTTCTACCAGTCTACTAATCATAGATTTTCTTCTTAATCAAATTCATAACAAAATATGGAGCACTTTACATACAAGCCATCTGAAGCAAAGAGCTCCTGTACTCAATAAAGGGACACTCCGGTTCCCTAAAGCTGCTTTTAAGTACTGTAGGTGTCCTTACAGGCTTATTGTATAAAAGTCTATAAACTCAATGTGGATTATTTAGGCATCCTTTAAATTAACATTTTAAGAAACAAAATCAGGTTAATAAAGATCATACACCTGCAATCTCACTGCTCAATTCTCTGCCATTGATAAGTTAAATTATTTTTGTTTATGCAACCCAAGCCACACCTACCTGCATGTAACTCATATGGTTTCATTCTCAATCAGATTTTACAGCACAACATGTTTACTTTAGAAGTTATCATTTCCTGCTCTGCTAATTGAACAGTCACAGCACTTAAGAATGAGTCGTGAGCACTGCTTATTTTTTTAAGAAGATGACTAATAGTAACTATAAAATCTTTTTTTTTTTTTTTTTACGGGAATCACATTTATTGCCCCCCCTCAATTTATTGTTGTACTTATAGCATCTCTGTGGTGGCACAGGGATTATACAGTTAGGCAGCTCTATTCAGAAACAGTTATTAATGTATGTTAGGAAGGGTGTTGGATTATTAGAATTGGGTTGCAGCCAGCTTTTCAACTCTTTCTAAAGCAGGGGTGGGGAACCTTTGGCCCTCCAGATGTTGTGGGCTACATCTCCCTTAATGCTGGTAAAGCATCAAGCTAGATGTAGTCCAAAACATCTGGAGGGCTGAAGGTTACCCACCCCTGTTTTAAAGTGTTCAGTGGATTTGATACCAGAGATCTGCAATGTCCCGTGTGGTAGAACCAGAAATTGGCCTTTGGCCCTACATGTGGTAGGTATAATCTTTTTGGAATTCACCAAGCTCATAAGGCTCAAGTATTCCTAATGTTACAATGTTTCCCTAACTATTTAGATTTAGGCATTCAATAAATATGTGGGGTTTTTTTTTGCTTACTTGTAATCCCCCAGTGCCCCTGTCTCGCCGTGGCCATTGATCATCAAAGTCCATAAATGTGCTTCCAATGCCTATTTGTCTGCGGTCAATTGCCAAGTGCCCATAACATGTTATCAACTATTTAGGACCGAAAGAATGAAATAAAGGCCTCGGTGAGAAAAGTTTACATGTTACGTATTTTATGATGAAGTGATTTTTTTACATCAAGAAACTTGGATGATATAATTAAATGATAGGTCTTTTCCAACCATGTCCTGAGGGTTATCATTCACAGTGAAGGTTGGTAAAATGTGCATATTGATTGCTTGCCACAGAGTAAATGTGCAGACCTAGTTACCATCGTCATAATAAATTTGGGTATAAATCTATGGTCTTGGATGATCTGGAAGCTAGTGCAGATGGTGGATGGAAAAAAAAGAATCAATAAATCTCTTCTTATCAGTTTGTGAAATAATTAATTTCTAAACAAAGCATAAACTGGTGAAAATCCAGTGATTCTTCAGTTAAGAATTATGGGGTAGGAGTCAAGATGTCATGCTGTAGAATTTAAATTAGAATTGTAGTTAGGCATATGTGTTAAAAGGAATTCTCTTTTTTTTATAGAAATACATTTATTGGTACAGTTTGCAATATCTAAAAGGTTTTGTAGCAAACCCAAATTAAATCTCAGAAATCAAAATTTTTATATCTATATTTGTTTGTACTTTATCCAAATTACATTAGTATTCTTCTCATTATAGGTCATTATGCTATCATCCAAAGTATATGCAAGCAGTACAGATATATTTTGATAATAGGCCACAGTTCAACATTTTTTCAAGATATTAAAATATAAAATAAATATATATTGTATATAAAAATATATATCTATAGATAACAAAAAAAATATATTTTTCATAATAATAAATGATTTTTAAAGAGTATCCAAAAATTCTATATTGAGGCCATAGTACTTGCGGCAACTATACATTTTTCTATACATAATTGCGTCTTTTGATTAAGGTTGCTTTATCCATTGCTTTATCCAGACGACCATGTGGTTGTTTAGTATTGGGGTTTGAAAGCCATATTGAATGAATGTGAGTAGCTCTGCTCTGTATGTCCAGATTTTGCTCTCTAAAGTTTCTTATAGCTGATAAAGTAGATATAGACTATATTCGTCTACCCGAGCGACAGTCTTGTGTGCATCTTAAAAGTTGCTGCAAGGAACCAGTCAATTTGAAACCTACATGATAGTCACAGATGGTAAAAGTTTCTCCTTGTCCTATCCTCTCTTGACCTGCTCATCAGACGTTTATCTGAAGTCTGACAAATGTCTACTACTTTTTAAAAAATGCATCTGATCCTAAATAGCGCATAAATCATCATGGGAATATGAGATTTCATTAAAATGAGTAGTTTAGGGTAAAAAAATAAATAATGCAATCCATAATTGATACTTCCATAACCTTTGGGTGTATTTAAGGACCTCAGTCCCAGGTGTTAACAATGAATTTAGGGTTACCTTACAAAAGAGTTTTAAATTAAAATAAACCAGCTTCATGGGTTTTGGGGTTTATGCCCTAAACAGTGACCTGGCAAAATATAAGCCAAAATATCTCGGGGTGGAAATCAGAATTTCTGCTGTCTTAGCTATGTTGATCTTAATTACATGTTTGCTTTTCAATTCCCCACAATTTACTGTTTTAAGAATTAAACCTTCAATCACTCTTTATTGGACAACACATCCAGGAAGAGAATGCTCGTTGTAATTATAGAATCTGTAGAGCATTGTAAGTAGTATTTAATTCCACTATTTATCATTATTGAAAAGTGCAATCGATAAAAGGTGTCAAGAGTGTAATCATCCATAAGTCACTTTGACCCCGGAAACCTTTCAGGCAAGATTTCACATTTTACAGATTCAGTGGTAGGAAAATGTGCAGCATTGATTAAAAATGTCTTGTGTATCATATTTTATGCCTTATTTCCTATTATATTATATTCTTATATGCATATACACAAGTTCAATATATTGTGGATGAAACTGATCATCATTAGATATTCAGATACTGGATATTAGAAATATTAGATGCTTCTAATGACCTATTCTATTCTATTACCACCAAGCCTCAACATAATGTCACCACCATGATTGGCCACAGGCATGTTAATTCCCAGGTTTGACGAGTGATGTTGGGTTTATACCTCACATTGTATTTTACTCAAATACTAAGAGGTTAAATGATGGTGTCATCGGGCCACAGAATTATTTTTAGGTGTAGGTTTTTATGTGGTGTATGTATAGCTTTTCATGTGACAAAAAGAGAGATTCCACATACACAGATCCCTTTATTTAAAATCAGAATGGTAATTCATTATCTGAATGTGTTTATCTTACAAGGTATAAAATATAAATGTTTATAAGGATCTAATTTTGCAGCTTTTCATGTCCTTTTGGTTTTTTTTTTTAACCTAAATATGGATATCACCACCGTTGGTAGACATGTACAAGTGGGGAAAAGTGTCAATAAGTAGAAGATATAAATGAGGCCAAGCACAAACAACAATGAAATTGCTTTGGACTTAGAATCCAGAAATTTCTGTATACCAGTTAAACATCTATAATACTCCCGGATTGCTATAAGGATGAGTTATAATTGTCAAGAATTACCTTTCATCCCTGTAGGAGAGAGTTTTGAGATACATATTAAACAAGAAATGTGTTAGCCATTACTGATCTTGGCCATACAAACCCCCATACATACTTCCTGGGCAAAGCCCACAGCAGATCATACTAGACTATGGTTAGGCAACCTTTGGCACTCCAGATGTTGTGGACTACATCTCCCATAATGCTCTTACAGCCATGATGATGGCAAAGCACTAGGGTAGATGTAGTCCACATCATCTGAAATGCCAAAAGGTTGCCTAAACCTGTAGTAGACAATCAGAATTGCTCCTGACCATTGAGCAAAATAATTGGCCTGATCTTCAGAAAATCAACTGCTACACAGATAATGGAGTTTCGACATGGGTCATTAAAATTAAGGAGACTAGGACTTGCAGATATCGCATGACACTAATGAATACAATTAGGTTGTAGCACTCCCTTGAGAGCTGGGTAAATTAAACCAGTGCTTACACGAAAGAAAGACATGTTCATTAATTTAACCTGCACTACAGAGTACACTCATAAAATAAATTAGTATTTCGCTTGATAGAAATTTAGGCCTGAATATTAATATCACAAATAGCTTAAAAAATAATATGCATCATAGGATAGCGAGATGGTAGAGATGGTATGTCTGGAGGAATGCCTTGAAGTAGGTGGAAAATTCATGGTATCTAAAATCAGGTCTATAATTTATCAATACCAACACTAAGACACTGCTGGGGCATCTAACCTTAGCTCACAGCAGTGGTTGGACACTCAAGTGGTCGATCAGTCACAATGGCTAACAGAGTTTGGGCACCTGATTTTACCTATATTATCTCAATGAGCAATCTTGGGACATTGGGAAGAGTCTGGTTTCATCCCATGTACCAATTTAATCGCAATCAACAACTTATAGTGTATATTATTTATTTATTTATAAAATATTTTACCAGGAAAGATACATTGAGATTTCTCTCGTTTTCAAGTATGTCCTGGGTCCACAAATCATTGCATTGTTACATTAGGTACAACAAAATACAAAAACAATATTAATACACAATATATACAAAATTTAACATAGAACAGGCAGGAAATATATATTCAACCATGACACGTGCATTCTGTTTTGAGATATGTAGAGAGGGATCTCTTAAATGACTTTAGGCTTAGGGAAGATTTTAAATTGTGCGGGAGGTCGTTCCACAATTGCGGTGCTCTGTAGGAGAAGGAGGATCGGGCCGCTTTCGTTTTGTATTGAGGTAGACTAAGTAAAGTGCTTGTACTGGATCGGAGGTTATAGAAAGTGGGAACAGCTGGGGAAAGCATTTTGTTCAGGTAGGGTGGGAGTTTCCCAGAAAAGCTCTTAAAAACAAGGCTGGAAAGATGAAGGGTGCGTCTGGATTCCAGCGACAGCCAGTTTAGTTCCTTTAGCATGTCACAATCATGGGTCCTGTAATTACATTGTAGCACAAATCAGCAGAACGAGTTATACAATGTGTTGAGTTTTTTAATGTGGGATTGCGATGCAGACGCATATACTACATCCCCATAATCAATGATTGGCATCAGCATTTGCTGTACAATCTTTTCCTTTACTGTAGGGCTTAGGCAGGCTTTGTTTCTGTACAGGGCACCTAATTTTGGATAAAGTTTAGATGCAAGCTTTTCTATGTGCAGGCCAAAAGATAGATTGGGGTCTAATATCATACCCAAGTATTTGAAAGAGTGGACTGCGGTCAGTGTGCCATTTGAATTTGTTTTGATGGATAGGTGGGGATTGTGTAATTTGTGTAATTTAGGTACTGTTCCAAAGATCATTGTGACAGTTTTGTCAGTGTTCAGGAAGAGTTTGTTTTTTGCGATCCACTTTTCTACCTCTGTAAACTGGTCTTGGAGCAAAGCCTCAAGTTGCGGTAGTGATAAGAACTATCATGAAATTTATAAGGCAGGACATTGTTTTGATAACTACAAAAAAAAAAAAAAAAACCTCCTTTAAGTATCTTGTAGCACAAAAAACCTGTCTTTTTCACATAAGATTTTAACAGCGATGAGATCAGTATCATTAAATAGTATGAGAGTGATTAACTATACAACCAAATAAAATATAAATTTTTGCAGTATCTGGGATATATTCTCCCCTTACTGGCAATTAATTGAGATGTAGTTTTATTAATACATGCAATTTATTACACAAAATCCTACTTTTGGCTGAAACATTCCTGTTAGTTCTACAGTTCTCCCCCAGTGGATGATAAACTACATTTTCAATGGATGCCAGGTGATAGACTGAAATTATTATGCCATAGCTATCGCAGTTCTCATTCGATTAACAGCAATCACAGTGTGAGGAATGCCTTCACATGTCCCCAACCACATTCCTTTCATCAACATCTGCCTCGTAAAATATTTCAAATTGTCAATAAATTCATAAGAAGATTATTCGGAAACATTTTTCCTGTGAAGTAACATCTGTGTCTGGGATACACTTGTTTTCTTTAGATTTAAACTACTGCCACGATTTAATGATACAGGTTTCATGGTGGTGATCTCATCGATTTTCTTTGAAGATGCAAGCTACGTTTATAATGTTAGTGTATGGCAAAATCTAGTAAGCTAAAAGATTTTCCTTTAAATGTTACTGTCTATATAGTCTTACGCACTTCAGATGCTAAAACTACATCCTGTAAGGAGTATATGGTTTGATGTATGATCAGAAAATGTAGGTACTCTTGGGTCAATGTGACAAAGCACTCAGCTATCTGATAGACACTATTTCCCATCCAGTGCCCCATCTTAATGTCTTTCACAAGCTATAAAATTAGTTTTTTTTATCCGATACACACAATCCTTTCATTTTTATAGATCAATAGGTATATTTAAAGCAGCATTGTCAACTCCCCTGCAAAATGAGATAAAATCTTTAGGAAATACTCATACTGACCACTGAAATTCCAACCCATTCAAAACATATATTGAGACAAAGTTAGAACCAAGTGTCAATCTCCAAGCTGTCACCAGTGATGGCTGTAGAGATATTAGCTGAATATATGGAGGATGTTTCGGTCTTGAGGGATCCTTCATAGACCTCAATGATGTCCTCTTACAGCAGAAATGTGAGTGGTGATGTAAAGCAGGGACTAGGAGCAAACTACTTGGCGGACATAAGTACATATAAAAGACTACCTATGTTCTGAAGATATACGTAATTCTTTATTTTTGTAGTAAAAGGTACAAACAAGAATATGTAGACATATCACATAAGGATAAAAGGTAAGAGAAAGGTGAAAACATTGCTGGAAATGTCATCAGGACTGCACTATATATTTTTTACAGGAATAAAGAGGTCAGCAGGAGCACCATTCTATATAGCGTTAACAAAGAGAAATGCATAAGTTGTAACAGAGAACTCTGTAGAAGTTCAAGATATAGAATCCACTGGGCTATTCAGCTATGAAAGATGCTTGATAAGAGGCCATGTAAGACACTTAATAATGTATTGTAGCAGATAAGAGTCAGCATATCGTACAGTTAACTTGACAACAAAAAATAAACGAAACAAATAAACATGGCTGTTCTGTCATATGCCTACTCAGGGAGGCCTGCTCCCTATAGGTGTAAGAGTTCATCTGATTGCTCTGGTGGACCCCACTTGCTCCATGAGTTGCTATTCTACCAATTTGTGCTTCCACGAGACAGGCGGTGTCCAGTGGCAGCAACAGCGCTCCTGGATTGTTTCCATGCACACCACAGGTTTTGCTAAGCATGGACCCTCTGACAGCACCAGTTGCATTCATTGATTCGGTCCCCTCCCATGCACTGTGCTTGAGTGTAGCATTGCGACTTAGTGGCAGTCTTTGTCGAGGTCGTAGCCGATATCAATGGATTCTCCGTCTCCTTGCGGTCAGATAGTAGTCCCGTGTGAGCATTGAGATCCGTACTCCCCTCTGGGTTTATGAATGGTGGGCTGGGTATTGCTCCAGTCAGACCCCTGGCCTGGAGGAAGATTGAGGATCTGCAACAGCTGCCTGGTTCCCCAGAGGGCACTCAAGGTAGGACAGCGAGGCAGCTTAATAAGCTGTGCCAGAACGCTTGGCATGTCCTCTTAAAGTTTGCTTCAAAGATTTTTGGCCATGACTCAATTCAGTGGGGAGTCGACTCAACACTTTAGAGAGGTTGGTGTACCCAGTAGAGACAGAGATATAACCCACCAGTCCAGGGGGAGGAAATGGGGCTGCAAGGAGTCTACTCTCAGATAGGAGCCTCTCTTCCAGACTGTCAGTTGCAGTAGGCCTCAGGATACACACGGTATTTGTCCATCTGGACACCCTGGTTCTGGCTCAATACATGGCAGCTTATGGTAAGGGTGACTCTTGAATAGTGAGAAGCGGTTTCCAGTAGGATTTAATGTGTTGTTCACCTGTTTGTAGCATAAGTTAGCCGGAGCTAGAGAAATACATGTCTGGCCATCTTTTGTGTCAGGCCCTGCGCCCTGTTCTGAAGATATAAAGAAAACAACATACACTACATATTTTATATCGAGTTATTTAATTTATATGTGTTTTAGTTCCTCAGAAAATGCCCTCAAGTTGAGTTGATCGTAATTAAAGTTATTGGCTACAAATGATGCTGAGAAGCTGCCATTATTGATGGCAGAAAAATAATACTAATGCTTTAAGTAAGTAGTGAATGGCTTCCATATTTTATTAATTAAAAAATGAAAAACATCTCCTTAACATGGAGACAGAACCCCTTCCATAAGGTTAATGCAGGAGCTTGTAAATCTAGCCTTGTCTATAATCCTTCCTACCTTTGCAATCTTGGCAAGAACTGTGTTACTTCTGAAGTATATATTTTCTTAAGAAATAAAAACAGCTTAAATTAATTAAGGGTAGATTAGGAGACTTGGTGTATACTATTTATAAGATGATTGATTCATGAGTTTAAAAAACAAGGACATTTCAAAAGTATTAAAGGGACACTATAGTCACCCAGACCACTTCAGCTCAATGAAGTGGTCTGGATGCCAGGTCCCTCAGGTTGTAACCCTTCAGATGCAAACATAGCAGTTTCAGAGAAACTGCTATGTTTACATTTGGGGTTAATCCAGCCTCTAGTGGCTGTCTTCCGGACAGCCACTAAAGGCGCATCTGCGACGCTGGAGGCATATTATATCTCCATCACGCAGAGCGTCCATAGGAAAGCATTGAGAAATGCTTTCCTATGGACACTTTGAATGTGCGTGCGGCACTTGCCGCGCATGCGCATTCGGCTCTGATGATGTCGGATGGGGTGGGGGGTGGGGACACCCTCAGGGCACTATAGTGTCACTATAGTGTCAGGAAAACCGCTTTGTTTTCCTGACACTATAGTGATCCTTTAATCTGTTTACTCAAAACGTAGTAGTGGGATATACAGTATGTATCCACAACTTGTATGCGAGCAACAATAATTGATTAAATTAATGTAATGATAACTATAATAAAATCAAAGTAATTAACCAAGAAGGCTACAATTATTTTTTGCCCCATGTTATAATCACCCAACCCAATGGTGGGTATTTTATCAAACCGTTAGTAGATATAAGCTCAGTTGACCTTGCCAAGTCAATGAGCTAACCAATGAGCTACTTAACGGAATATAATTATCTTATGAAAATTTCAATTTCACTACAGATTGAAATTCTATCCTTCATTATTCTAACTCATGCTGTAATTTCTTCTTTTAATTTGCTATTTTAAGGGATGAATATGAAACATTTGCATTTTATAATGTAGCTGCTTTTTCAAACGAGATTACTAGTATTAATTTTCTGACTATGGGGTCATTCGATGTCCTCTCTCATCCTATATTAACGTAAAGTCTGCATTCCTAGTTATTACCATTTTATTTCTTAACTACAATTATCAATTAACAAAGGTGTAATTATTTGTACATGTTTTACAGTCTCCAAGGATTACGAGATATTGTTTCTTTTCATCCTCTCATTGTAATTCAACCATCAAGGACATGAATCTGATTTATTTTCCACCTATAATGAGAGTGTCCACTGCTTGCTTTTTCCATAAATAAACAGGTAAAACTGCTGAGTTTTATAAAATTCTTCATGATTACATAGAAGACATTATTATTATTCCAAAATGAAAAAGCGTTTGTAATCACTGAATTTATGCTCTTTACTACCTAGAATCTCATTATACGTTAAAGCAAGTGATGCAAAACTTCTTCATTTTGATAAGTTGCTGTAGTCATTAAAATCCCGACCACTTTATTGATGGACTTTGGTGAACAAAATCATAAATAACCCATGCGACGTGACAGTTATTTGTTGATAATCATGTAATGATGTCTACAGGAACCACTGTGTTTCTTTGCAAGGAGTAAACCTCATCTGTTTTTTGCGAGCAACAGTCCAGAAAAAGTAGACAAAAGTCCCATAGGTGTATAAAAAGACGGGTGGAGATTTACGATGAAGAAGCGTACAAGAAGTGTTTCTCTATGGCTGATTCAGTATTTCCCCAATAGATTTTTTCCTATGGTATGTTGGATGTTTTATCTGCACACCAATATAGTGTAATTTAATATTCAACCATTAACTTGATTAAACGCAATAATTAAAACAATAATATTTTTTTTGGGGGGGGGGATTGGCTGAGCAGAATTTCAGTACTGAAAAACTGATTCGAGAAACCAATCAGACGAACCAAAGGGTGTGAAAAGGAGCCAATAAGTGTACTGCCAAAATATGTCACGACAGTGACCTCTTCACGCAGAGAGTAACCCAGAAAGAGACGTATACCGGACCTTAGGGTGGCCGGGCTCAACGTCAAAGAATAGTCAAAGGAATAGCCAGAGGTCGAGGGAGTACAGAAATTGGAATACACGAGAAATAACCAAGCCAATAATCGGGGAACCAGAGAGGAGAGTAGTCAGTAAGGAAAGGCAAGAGTCAATATACCAGAAAACAGACAAAAATCGCAAGAGCACTAGAGGGAACACTAGAACCACACTAGGGCACTGAAGGAAGGACAGGGGCGCCCTTTCATAGTGAGGTGTCTTTTACTTTAAAGCCACGCCCCCAAAAGGTTCGGGAGCGTGGCCACGTTTGAATTTCCGCGGCAATATCCTGATGACGTCAGCGCGCATGCGCCACGTCATAAGAAGAGGCGTGCCGCGAGCGGCCAGCATCAGACAGACTGTGCCGCCTCCCGGAAGCAGCAAGGGAAAACGCTGCGCGGGTCCGGAGGGTAAAGGTAAGGTATCGTTACAAAATATATGCTTAATAGCGGGGAAAAGAGAAGGAGCAGAAAAGTAAGCTATATTTATATATTGAGATGTGAGTAGTAGTTTTTTTAATCTTTACTATTAAATTCTAGACAGTGATACTTTTCACACCATTTCACATTTTATTAAATCTTGCGAAATACTCAACTAAGTGGATTCAACTTGTGCTTCTAGCTGTATGAATGGATGGATGGTGTTTTGAAATATTTTTAAAACCTTTCCAAAGCATAAATAGTGTGGACAGGGCACGTTATTTCTCTCTACGTAAGGCTAATTGTAGAAGACAATAAATAAACAAACGTATTAAGCACTTACAATTTCACAAATGCATTATACATTTCAATGTTATATGTTAAGCATCAATATCAATATCTTATTGTCACCAAACCCAGGAAACTGACAAACTGAGATAACACATATTTTTAATTGATTCTCCAATTCCATTTAAAAACTACAAAACATGTTTCGTGCAGCACTTTAGTAAATTAACAAGCAAGGTTCCATAACAATTATCTGGGAAATTACCAAAGTGCTAACCCACTGTGTGAAGTGAATTTACCATTTTCCTATCTTTTTATTTTTAACATCATCTGCAGGACTATGAGTAACCGTAGGGGTCTTTTGTTATATTGCAGATTTATTAACAGGTGCTTTTCAGATGTCTTTGAGACTATTTCCATAACTATGGAAATTGATAACGAAACATCTCCATTAACCTAACCCGAGACCCCACTAATCTCACGCATACATTCTCCAGAATAATTACATTTTCTCGTTCTGCTCTTTTGACTGTGTTAGCAATTGTTAGAGAATAACAGCATGATATGGTGTTGTTGAAAATTCTTCATGCAATAAAATATGGTAAGTTTGAGAGAGATAATATTTATGTTGCCTAACAGAATTGTTTTAGAGTGCAAGCTTTAACCCCTTAAGGACCGGACTGTTTTTGCGATGTTGTACATTTGCGACCAGGCCTCTTTTTACACTTTTGTGGTGTTTGTGTTTAGCTGTAATTTTCCGCTCTCTCATTTACTGTTCCCATACAAATTATATATTGTTTTTTTCAGGACAAAAAGGGCTTTCTTTACACACCATTATTTATATAATCTCATGTAATTTAATTAAAAAAAAAACAAATATGATGCAAAATTGAAAAAATACATGCTTTTTGACTTTTACTTGAAAAATATTTTACTCATCTACAAAAGCTAATGAAAAAACTGCTAAATAGATTCGAAATTTTGTCCTGAGTTTACAAATACCCAGTGTTTATGGGCTTTTTTGCTTTTTTTGCAAGTTATAGGGCTATAAGTACAAGTAGGATATTGTGGTTTCAAAACATACATTTTTAAACTTTATCAATAGTGACATTGTAACACTATTATCTGTCATAAATCTCTGGAAAACACCCCACATGCATATATTTTTTTTAAAGTAGACAACCCAGGGTATTCATCTAAGGATATTTTGACACTTTCTATGCAGCCATTTTACCACCAGTCTTTGCCAAACTACGCGTAGGCAGATCCTGTTATGTGTTGCTGCCAAAAAACACTAATATATGTCCAGCAACATCTCCTGAGTACAGTGATACCACCAATGCATAGGCTTGTCGAGTTGTTTGGGGGATAAAAGGCCACATTTGGCAGGTGCGCATATCCATTTTCCAACTTGGAATTTTTACATGTAGTCAACCTGCGCACATGTCCTATTTGGGACATTTGTAAGGCCGACCAATGTATCTTACCCCCTCAAACCATATATTTTTGGAAAGTAGACACCCCAGCGTATTTCAAATGGTGGTATTTTAACGCTTTCCATGCACTAATTCTACCACCAGACTTTGTCAAACTTTTAGGTAGTTATTTTTTGTGTGTTTTTTTTCACACACATTGTATTTTAGGCATGAATTAACAGATCCTGTTATATAACATTGCCAAACAACACCCCAATATGTGTTCAGCAACATCTCCTGAGTACAGTGATACCACCCATGCATAGGCTTGTTGGGTTATTTGGGGGCTAAAAGGCCACATTTGGCAGGTGCGCATATCCATTTTTCAACTTGGAATTTTGACATGTAGTCAACCTGCGCACATGTCCTATTTGGGACATTTGTAAGGCCGGCCAATGTATTTTACCTCAACCAAACCATATATTTTTGGAAGGTAGACACCCTAGAGTATTTCAAATAGTGTTTTTTAACACTTTCCATGCATTAATTCTACCACCAGACTTTGTCAAACTTTTAGGTAGTCATTTTTTGTGTGTGTTTTTATACCATGTCTCAGTAACAGCGACTAAATCTACACTATCAGTTGCCATTATTGCCACAAGTTCATGGATCTTATTCCCTAAACTGCGAGCATTTGTAGACATGACTCTAAGCTTATCATTTTTAACACACTTGCTACAGGCAC
Organism: Pelobates cultripes; assembly: GCA_933207985.1. Lineage (NCBI taxonomy): Eukaryota > Metazoa > Chordata > Amphibia > Anura > Pelobatidae > Pelobates > Pelobates cultripes. Next base: position 81,846,952 of record OW240924.1, read on the forward strand.
CTTCTGTGTTTGTTTTGGGGGACAATTGGATTGATGTTTTATCACCCTTTTGCCCCCTCCTCCTAGTTTAAATACATCCTAGCAAAACCTCTGAACTGCTCACTGAGAACATTTGTTCCCTTTTGAGAAAGATGCAAACCATCTTTTTTGGACAGGTTATTTCCATTACAAACAGAGCTACCATGAGAAATGAAGCCAAATCCTTGCTCCCGACACCATTCACCAAGCCACAAATTAAAGTCCCTAATACGCATCCGCCTGTCGTTCTGAGTGTTATGCACAGGCAGAACTTCAGAGAATGACAGTGTGGAAGCAACCTGCCGTATATCATTGGCAAAAACACTAAAAACTTCCTTAACCTCTGAAACCTCATTGCAAGCCAAGTCATTTGTCCCTAGATGGACAAGTACATCCAATTCCCCTTCTTGCTTTGCTTGCTTAACAATATTACAGATACGTCTCCTGTCTCTGTGAGCAGTAGCCCCGGGAAGACACCTCACAAGACCACCATTGTGCATCTCCACACCTCTTATGATGGAATCTCCCAACAACAACTGCTTTCTATTAGGCCTCACCATAGTCTCCAAGCCAGTCTCCACAACACCACTAGCCTCAGTGCCTCTCTCCACAACACCACTAGCCTCAGTGCCCCTCTCCACAACACCACTAGCCTCAGTGCCTCTCTCCACAAAACCACTAGCCTCAGTGCCTCTCTCCACAACACCACTAAGTGCCCCTCTCCACCACTAGCCTCAGTGCCCCTCTCCACAACACCACTAGCCTCAGTGCCCCTCTCCACAACACCACTAGCCTCAGTGCCTCTCTCCACAACACCATTACACTCTGAAAGTGCAGAAAATGAATTATGTAGAGCAACAGACTGTGCAATATGCCTTTTATCCACAACTCTAAGTCTACCAGATCCTACAGTAATCCATCTGCCATTCCTAGTATGTCTCTGCGGCAGTGGCTTTGCAGCAGTTCCAGTCTGAGTTTGTTCACCAGATAATTTACAAATCTCAGACTTCAAAAATACAATCTCCTGCCGCAAGATAGAGAACTGTCTACAGATTAGACAACAACCAAACCTCCAAAAAGTGGAACGTGAAACAAATGCATAGCAACTATTACACTGAACTGAGTCTGCCATTCCAATGAGGAGAATAATTTAAATCAAATGAATCTTAACTTTTTATTTATCCTCCTGAATACTTCAGATTACCTCCAGTTTACCTCCAGAATATCTCCAACTACACATTTAGAAGTAACACTCTCCAGAATATCTCCAACTACACATTTAGAAGCAACACTCTCCAGAATATCTCCAACTACACATTTAGAAGCAACACTCTCCAGAATATCTCCAACTACACATTTAGAAGCAACACTTAGATGAAGCAACCAAGCTATATTAGCCAACTCCTAAAATCACCACCCACTAGGAATGTTTAACATCTGGGTAGGCCTCTGCTTATTTGCAAACAATAGCTAATTTAAACAGCAATCAATAGCAAGTAGTTAACTAATCAAATCAAATGCCTTATAATTACCAAAAGGAATTCACACCTTGTGCAATCAGTAACCTTTTCCTACAGATGACTCTAACCTTGTGCAATCAGTAACCTTTTCCTACAGATGACTCTTACCTGTAACAGTAGAAAAGAAAGCTCTTAGCACAACTCTTAGACAGTTGAAGCTTCTGTAAAACTCTCCAGAATATCTCCAACTACATACTGTGATAAAGTGAAGGCAGATAGGCCTTTTAACCCCAGGGGAAGAAAGTGTAGTTTGTGTGTTGCACAACACAAAACACTGTTTAGTTATGGGCCCCTGGGGTGGAGCATTTGGAGAGAAGGGTGGGCCAATGCTCCACTCCACAGTTTAGTGGTTTTCTGGGGAGACATGGATCCAGGCCAGGGTTTTTTTGGATCGTCTCCAACCCACTGCTCAGCTGCAGTTAATGAGCTGTTGCAGTGGGAATAAACTCCTCCCTGCTAGACAGGTAAAGGAGAGGGATTGCTGGCTTCCTCCCAGGAAGCAGGTAGGAGAGAGAGGCTGTTCTCTCCAGATAGTCAAGAAGACTGGCTTGGAGCACTGGGAGTGCAGAAAGGAAAGCAGTCAGGGCAAGGCTGGCTTGGAGCACAGGGAGTGCAGAAAGCAAAGCAGTCAGGGCAAGGCTGGCTTGGAGCACTGGGAGTGCAGAAAGGAAAGCAACAGGTTAGATAGCAGAGCGTTGCTCTCTAATAAGGTTGGTGCAATATTGTGTTTAGTTTAACCCTGAGAGATAGGGAACCTAAAGTGAGTTAGTGCTCAGACCGAGCTAGGTTTTTGTTTATAGGGTTTTCTGTTACATTTATGTTTTCATTTTACTGCTGTATCCTGTGTGAACTTACAAATAAAGTGCCTGGAGTATATGAATTACAAGGACTGTGCATGTTTTTGCCCTAGAGGACCGTGCTACCTGCTGACAAGGATCACAATATGGTGGAGAATGCGGGCATAGTAGCACATTGAGGGTCTGTGGGTGTGCCAGTCATTCAGTAGTCTGCTTGAGGACTTTTTATTTTTGCAGACCTGTTTAAAAAAAAAAAACAACAACAAATTAGTAGCCTGTACCTTTAAGACTGTTACCTGCTTGGTGCTATAATGGAGGACCTGCTGAAGGCTCTGGTACAGGCAACTGCTGTACAACAAGAGGCAACTGCTATACAACAAAACACCAACCATTTCCTGGCTGCACAGATTAAGAACCTGAGGGACGCTCAGCAGGAGTATAGAGCTGCCCTTACTGATGTTTTGCAGATTGCCTCCAGCAGGGTGTGTGGGGACAAAGGACCCCGTAACCAAGCTACTGACATCCTGCATAAGATGACAGAGGCAGTAGAAGAAGTCTTTAGCAAGCTGAAAAGCATGGAGGCAGCAAAGCTTGATGTTGAGAAACACACAGAAGAGAGAGAACAAGAAATAGAAGGCAAGAAAGATACAATTGAGCCTGAAAGTAGTGCTAATGTGGAAGATGGTGAAAAGGCAGTTGGATCATCCATGGAACAAAAAGCAAAAGAGAAAAAGGTAGTAACGAGACCAGCAAATCTAAAGGAAAACCCGGAATTGTCAAGAGGCAGTGATGGTGACAGTGATGACATGCGGCAAAGTAAGAGAGGTCAGAGGAATCAGAAGGGAGAACGAGACAAACTGATTACTGAAGTTGACAAGTGTTTATTTGAAAATCAAAACGTTGCAGCTTCACATGAAAGCCTCAAACTTGCTCTGTATGGCATCCCAACAGATAAAGCGATCTTGGGAAAAGAGTTGGAAACAAAAATATTTTCATGCTCAGAAACTGAATCTTGCATGTTTCAAGAGAATGCTGGAAAGACATTTGAAAACCGAAAGGTACTGATAAATCTTCCCAAGGTAACAGAAGAAGAATCAGAGGATGATGAGGATTATGTTCCTTCAGAAGACTGGCAAAAGGAAATAATGGTTGGTTCCATGTTCCAGGCAGAGATTCCAGTTGGCATCTGCAAGTACAAGGAAACTGAAAGAGTGTATGAAAATGATGACCAGTTATTGTGGAACCCAGATTTTATAGTGGAAACAAGAGTTCTAGATTTTCTAAGTGAAGCGTCCAGAAGGACAGGTGAAGAGAAGGGAATAGATGCAATTCCAGGGGGATCACATATAAAAGAAAACGAAGCAGGAGCCCCTGATGTACACCCAAGTGAACAAGTTAAAGGCATGAAAAGCAGACTGACTTGGGGAGTCAGAGAAGACAACTGCAAAAGAGCTGAGCTTAATGGAGAGAAGCAAAGCACCCCAGCTGAGTATAGCAATGCGGTGCACTGTTTAGTAGCCAAGGCTACCCAAGATTGTCGACCAGCTGTTGAACAGTTTGGCAGAGAAAAGAAAGGCAAAGTAGCCGCTTCTGATCTAAGCCAAGAGAGAGCGACAGTTACAGAACCAAGCGGTGATGATAAGATGGGCACGTCCGCAGCTAAGCCAGACCAAGGCGAACGTCACAAAGTAGGTGACATTGGCGTAGCAGAATTAAATATTTCAAAGACATCTGGTATTGCTACAAAGACTTTGAATAATTTTTCGGGAGCCGTAGAACTTGATCTGCTGGCAAAGACTACTGCTACACGGCCTGGGCGCACTAACTACCTGGAACACCTGCCAGACTCTGGGAGCACAATCATGGAATCAAAGGTGGAACTCGGAATTCCTGACCGGCTGTTTGATACCGGGGCTGTCATGACCCAGCCAGAGGCCATGACTGCGTCTCCGGATAACCCCGAGGGAGCAGGGAGACTGCCAGACAGCCCAGAGGAAAGCTTTTCTGACAGTGAGAGGTGGCCACTCAAGGCAGAGCATTCGGAGGATACCCCTGGGGAGGAAGCCAGGCAAAGGAGAGATGAGCTAAGCCAGGAGTCTGGGCCTCAGGTAGAACAGCGCTCCATGCCAAGCCAGGCCGAGCATGATGGGATGGAGCTGGGATCAAAGGCTGCATTCGTGCAGGAGGAGGGTGCTCTAGACAGCCTCCTTGGCCAACCCCCTGAGGATATAGAGATGAGACCTGTAGCATTAACCGTAGAAAGCAATGAAGGTTCCCAGGGATTCACAGAACAGATGGAGGATGTTGTGAAGCCCTTCATGGAGGGACCGGTTCCAGTGAAGGATGAGCTGGTGACAGAACCAGGTCTTGAAGAGGTTGAGCATCCAGCAAATTCGTCTTATGAAACAACTGGACGTATAAGTGATATAGAAAAGTTAGTTACACGCAAAGCTTTTGTAAAGTTTGCGTTTGAAAGTAACTCGGACATTGAGAGACTATCAAACCAGAAGCTGCTGTGGATGTGGAAGCAGATGATGATTCAGAGGAACTTGGCTACCAAAGAGCCACACAGTACTGATCATCAGCCTAGATCTGCTAGCAACCAAATAAGCGGGGAAACTGGAAAGAAAGGACAAAATCTGATACTGAGTCTGGGACAATATAATGGTAGAACGTACCCAAAAGTCCCATTACAGCTACGAGACCAGACTGAGAAACTCAGATGCTTCAACTGCCACATGCATGGACATATTACATATAACTGTCCTGAGAGTGAAGAGCCAATACAGTGTGTCATAGGAATAAGGGCTCTGCATAGGATAGTATTGCCTTGCTTAAAGATGTGTATGGTGACTGGTGGTATTACAGCACAGCTAAAAGTGGTGATGGTGGTAGGGAAGAGTGCACAAGCACTAATTAATTCAGGGAGTGAGGCTACTTTGAAAAGTGTTCTGCTCCAGCCAGAAAAATTTGGTTTAAGACAAGTGATCGATATTGTGGGTACACATGGTGACACCCGCACATACCCCATGGCAGAGGTAGAGTTTGTCACAGAGGTAGTAAAAGTTAAATGCCCTGTAGTACATGTAGCTCAAACGCAAGAGCGTATAAGTAAGGCCAGTTTTCTGAGTACCTTGGACCTGGTCATAAGGTATTGGCAGGTTCCCCTGACAGAGAAAGCAAAGGGAAGGACAGCGTTTTCTACTCCCAAGGGGTTATGGCAACATAAAGTACTGCCATTCAGGTTGCATAGTGCACCAGCCCCTTTCTGCATATGAATAGGATACTTTGGCCCAACAGAGAGAATGCAGCTGCCTACCTTGGTGATGTGGCGATTCACAGGGTGGACTTGGAAGCACACCTGATGAGGGTCCAGTTAGTTGTGAATAATGTAAGGGCTGCCGGTCTGACCGCTAACACTAAGTGTTATCCAGGATTTGAGGCAGCTAACTATTTGGGTTATCCACTTGGGTGGGGGTTCCTTAAACTACAAGGGAGCAAGGTAGGAGCCATCTGCAATAGGCCACTTCCTGTAACTGAGGAGCAAGTCAGGGCTGGTACAGCCCTAGGTGACGTGATTGTTCATGGTTTGTATTCTAAGGTCGCTCGACCCGATGGGTCTGAGCTGGGGGGGAGGATATGTGATAAAGTGAAGGCAGATAGGCCTTTTAACCCCAGGGGAAGAAAGTGTAGTTTGTGTGTTGCACAACACAAAACACTGTTTAGTTATGGGCCCCTGGGGTGGAGCATTTGGAGAGAAGGGTGGGCCAATGCTCCACTCCACAGTTTAGTGGTTTTCTGGGGAGACATGGATCCAGGCCAGGGTTTTTTGGATCGTCTCCAACCCACTGCTCAGCTGCAGTTAATGAGCTGTTGCAGTGGGAATAAACTCCTCCCTGCTAGACAGGTAAAGGAGAGGGATTGCTGGCTTCCTCCCAGGAAGCAGGTAGGAGAGAGAGGCTGTTCTCTCCAGATAGTCAAGAAGACTGGCTTGGAGCACTGGGAGTGCAGAAAGGAAAGCAGTCAGGGCAAGGCTGGCTTGGAGCACTGGGAGTGCAGAAAGCAAAGCAGTCAGGGCAAGGCTGGCTTGGAGCACTGGGAGTGCAGAAAGGAAAGCAACAGGTTAGATAGCAGAGCGTTGCTCTCTAATAAGGTTGGTGCAATATTGTGTTTAGTTTAACCCTGAGAGATAGGGAACCTAAAGTGAGTTAGTGCTCAGACCGAGCTAGGTTTTTGTTTATAGGGTTTTCTGTTACATTTATGTTTTCATTTTACTGCTGTATCCTGTGTGAACTTACAAATAATGTGCCTGGAGTATATGAATTACAAGGACTGTGCATGTTTTTGCCCTAGAGGACCGTGCTACCTGCTGACAAGGATCACAATACTTAGATGAAGCAACCAAGCTATATATATCTCGGTCTAGGCATTGTTTGGGAGTATATAGGAGTCAAACAAATTAGGTTGGTGCTCCGGTAAGAGCGGATTGATTGCTTCCTTATTATCCCCATGAGCATTGTAAGAGTCCAGAATTTTTTAAGTTCAGGGACATCTGTGGGATGCCAAGCATGCACCCTGACTGTATAGCTACCTGGATTGGTCTCAGTAAATTGGCTAGCGTATAAATTAGTCTGGGAAACAATCTCCTCCCAGATGGTACCCCCTAAAAATAACTCCATATATTGTATAGGGGAGAAGTCAACCACATTCACATTAATGCCTGCGTTGGCACTAAAAGGGGGGATGTTGGGCTCAGCTGACTGTGGAGGTACCCAGTTCTCCTCCACATTCGGCGTAGCAGGGGAAGCACAGCTTCTTTTAGCAGCTGGCTCACACACAGATGACATGTCACTAGACGTGTCGTTAAACTGACCTTGGTCAAAATCGGATGCAGTGTCAGTGGCGTCAGAGTCTGACGCCAAGAAGGCATATGCCTCCTCCAAGCTGTACATGTGCTGCATGTTTCACACTAACAGACTAAACTAACAATATACTAAACACAAATTTTTATATATATATATATTTTTTTTTTTTTTTTTACTAAAACAGACTAAAACAGTAATCCCTAAACTAACTCCTGTTAAAAGAATCTAATGGAGATTTGGGGGAAGGAAACTGACTGACTAACACAGACTAAGACAGTCTAAGACACAGATTTCTAAAATAAAGTTAACCCTTTAGGGCAAAAAAAAAAAATACAGACAGTACAAATACACTGTCTGTAACAGATCTGCCAGGGAAGGGGATAAAATGGGATTTTTATTCCCTGCTGATACTTTTTTATTCACTGGAACACTTCTGCTGCAACAATATATCACGATCTCTGTCTCTCTCGCCTCACAAAACGCTACAGAGGGGAGAGAGGCAGAGATCAGTGTCAAAGTGAGTGTTTGTAACACCCACTTTGACACCAGCCAATTGTGAGCGATCGTGGATCACTCACACGCCGCAATTGGCTGTTTCTATCTGCCTGGGATGCCGGGCAGATAGTAACAACGGGATTTCGGCGGAAGTGATCTCCGATCGCTCCCGCCGCCCATTTTCCGTTAGGATGGTTCAGGACCGTCCTCGGTCGGCAATGCAAAAGTGCCGAGGACGGTCCTGAACTGTCCTCGGTCCTGAAGGGGTTAAAGACTATCTGGGTTTCCACTTCAGAGGTTTTTAATTATTCAAGCGAAAAGTAAAAAAGGAAAACCATAATGAGATTGAGAATTAAAAGAACTAGATTTAATTATTAACATTATGTGACATATATTATGTTATTTATCTTCAATGTCTCTATAACATACAATATACAAATGAAATATATATATATATAATATATTTATCATTTATATATACACACATTGTCTATTATTATATACAGATCATGTTTTTCTTTTGCCGATTAAGGGATTTAGATAGGGATTGGGAATAATTCCAGGTCACTATGTAACAAACACTGACAGTGTAATAAAGATAATAGTTATAGAACTTGTTGAATAACAAGTTGCAGATAGTAATATGTTCTAAATAACTAACAGGGTTATTCAGTAACGTGACATTTAAAGTGAATTTTATATTTAAGATATGCAGAACTGGAAGGATAGCTGACTTATAGAATTGTTACAGTTTGGCTAAATTGACCTTAAATTTGAAATGTACTTTGAATTCATTTTGAATATCCCTGTAAGTTTCAATGTCTTGCCATACTTCCCAGCTCATAGTAGGAGTCCTGTCTGAAGCAGTTACCCGTGGAGGCATCGGTGAGACATGTAATGACTTGGAGTCTTCGATGTAGCTAGTGATACCATAATTAATGTGATAGAAGTCAGACTTCTGGAAACCTGACTTAGAATTAGGCATATGGCTATATCCCTTATTGTGGTACTTTGCTTTGCTTGTTGGGAGACTTGACATTGGAAAACAAACAGAGCTCTCAATAGAATGTTGGTATAACCTGGCACTGGGTAGTTTGATCTCAGGATGAGGCAGTAAACGAGCTTCTCTATCTCATGAATTGATGCAGGATATCCACCCTGATATCTGGATACTAGGATTGGACATTGACAATCATGCAAATGATCTGTGGACCAAACTTTTTAGTGTCAATCGGCTCATATGAATCTGAATGGAACTGAACTGAATGCTTTTATGATACCACAATTTCACCTCTCTCAGCCTTTTGGATACATGAAGGACATTTGTGGCCCCCTTTATGCCTTTCTCGGAAGCTTCCCCTGAAGGAGACCTTCATCCCAACAAGGGTTACCACCTGCATATTATGTCCAGTTGTAATACAACCCTATGATTTAACTGTGATAAAATGTAAAAGACTATTCAGGTGTTTGAAGTATTCTAGTAGGATTTAGATCAGTTGATTTTAAACTTTTTTGACAGGAACCCAAATAACACTCATGACATGCTTGATGACCTCCTCAATTGTGAAATTAGCTCAGTGAAACGCTACACAACTGTAGTATAATACATAACAGAATATTTACTTAAAAAGACCTTCATTAGACTGCAGATGTCATGGAATGTGGCAGAAGACAATGTTAAATAGATAGTTGGAGATCATGGGGTGAAAGAAACAGAGCACAAAAAAAATTGCAGGACACATTCTTAAGATCTTGGTGAATAGCAGAGATGGAGATTACGATCAGTCAGATCCAGTGTCATGTTGAATGTCAGAATTTTGAATCGAACTTTGGCCAAGATTCTTTACAACTGAAACATTTTGAAAATCAGAGCCATATAAATTCAGAAGATTTGAAAAATGTTTTCTGTTCACAAGTGTAGTAGTGTCAGGGCTTACCTGAGTTTGGAGTCCGGCAGGCAGAGATATATGCTCACCCTTGCAAGTAAACACAGGCCGAGGTGGTCAGGTAAGAATTCACCTGGCCTGTGAGTCGGTGCATGGGGGCTGTGCAGGATAATTCTTCAAGTCGAAGTACAGGAATGGATAAAGCAGGAGAATCAGCGTGGGTAAGCCAGAGGTCAGAGGGTGCCAGAAATCAGGATTAACGAGAAGAAAGCCGAGGTCAGAGGATGCCAGAAGTCAGGATATACGTAGTAACAAGCCAAGGGGCAGGAATCAACAGGAACACACTGGAACACAAACAGCAAACTGATCACCAGAGTCAAGGAACTGACACTGCCTTCTGGGAGAGGCAGTGTTATATATCTGGCTAACGAGACATCAACTTCAGGTGTAACATGAGTGGCAGGAGTAGTTCCACTAAATGTCCAGCCCCCAGTGCTAGATACTAGACAGGGCTAGATACAAGCAATAGTAAAGCTGAGAGGTGGCTCAGAGGTAACACAAGAGCGCCAGGTTCCCAAGTTCGAATCCTGACAAGTAGCTTCTATCACTCAACACCAACTTTGAATGACAAAGTTGTAGTTTGAGAGGCACATTGGTTTTCTTCATTTAAGGGCTTCAAATCAAACCAAAATATTATAAACCAAAAGACCAGAACTGAAAAAGGTAAAAATCTGAACCATATCAATTTGGAAGAACTGGAAATTTTCAATTATGTAAATTCTCATGATGACTGGGCAGGTTCTAAGGTACATGGAAAGATTCTCAGGGTTTCTAGATAAACAGACAAAACAAAATAGATAGGATGGTTAGAATGGGCAGAATTCTAGGGTCTTGGGATAAATAGTCTTAGGATAAAAGTATAAATTCAGGCATATTAAGCACAAGTTAGTCAATGGGGAGACATCTTGGCTGAATGCATATGTCTTTAGTAAGATTTTTCAACTTGTTTATTAGGTATTTGGCCTATCTACAGTTACCTTGTTGTTGTTTTTTTAACAACTCAGGAAACAGTTTCCAGAATTTTTTAAAAATTTTTTAAGTCTTACCCCCTAAGGACTCATGACGGAAATTTGCCGTCTTGCTGGCCTTTTAGTTCTGAAGCTCCTTAAGGGGTTAAGTCTGTGGTTACGTTGAGAAAATCGATCAGTTGGTTAGCCTGAGCAACACTCAGAAGTCTGCTTGCAAGCTACGATAGTAAATATCTCAAATCTTTTAAATAACTTCCATTCACAACTCACTAAATCAGTAGTTTTACCATTATTTAGTAAACTTGGTAAATAACCGCTACAATGTAACAATTTTACTATAACCTTCAAACTGCTGACAACTAATTTTGAGAAATGGTAAATATCTTCAAAGCTTTGTCCACTGTCACTTGAATATCACTGTGTTCACTGCTCTAGAATTATGAACGCTATAATAGCTAGGATTGCCATATGGCTATCATGCCACTTAATAGATATATTGTAAAGGTGACAAGATAATTACTGACAACGGTAGCAACAGAAATGTATCAACTGTATGCGTCTTGACATTACTGTGTGGATGGGTGAGTCACCTTTACTGGAAACCGACTGCAAGGAATATAAAAATCACAGCGTGAAGAGTGGCATATCGATACAGTGTATCTAGTATGGAAGATGTTATCATTAATGTTAAATATTCAAGTGAAGGACAAAAATCACATGATGTAAAAAAAATGAAAAGTCTTAAAATATTTTGCCACTTTGTGTTAGTGTGGGAAAAAAATCAAACAAACTTGATATGTGACCCAAATATATTCTTGTTGGATTTTGATTGCTTGTAAACTCTTTTTGTAAAGTATTTAGTAATGCTTCATTTTTGGAAAGATTTGTCCCATTGAAATATACATCTAATAAAAACCGTGCATAATTTGACATATTTCCATCTGCTACTGTTATAACTGTCTGTACATAATCAATGACTAAACAGATGTTTACCCTATAAAAAAAAAATAGCATTATATATACAGATAAATGTGGGAAAATGTGGTTGTTGTTTTGTGACACTCCATTGCTGTGTGTATTCCATAAGGTTCACATTCAGGGTTGCTCAACTGGTGTCAAAGAGAATGAGTATTTTCTCACATCTACTCCTCCTATCTGCCTATAAGGAGGTACTTAGACCTGTTCGTGATAAGAAAATTGGCTCTACCATTTTTTCCAAAAATGGAAACATTTTCGGCACTCCCAACTTTCAGCCAAATGTCGGTACAGCTGAGCAGAATTTCAGTAGGACATTCTGATTTGGAAACTGAATCAGAAGAACAAAAAAAGAGCTTAAAAAATTGGCCAATCAGTTTGCTGTGAAATTGATACGTATTTGGTAAAAACAGGAGGAACAGTAAAGAAAATAAATCTTTATTATTATATATTTATTACATAATAATATAATATACAAATATATAAACAGAATGTAAAATCAACATCGACAGGGTTATTCAGTAAAGTGACAATGCAAGGTGAATTAATTGTGAATTTCAAATTTAAGGTCAAAGTAGCTCAACTGAAAATGTTCTCTAAGTCAGCTATGCTTACAGTTAATTCACTTTGAATTCTCAATTTAGTAAATAACCCTGTTAGTGGCTGTCTCCTAGCCATCAATCATCTTTTTTACCCATCGATCATTTCTGTTTTTAGCATCACGGACAGAATTCGGAATCATGATCCCAAACATGAGCATTGCACATTTCTGTTGGCCTATGATTAGGGTACATTTAGGTTCGGAGTTAAGGAATTCGACCGATCACCCAATCAGCCCAAAATCAGACGAATTTTAGTTCAGCCTGAAATGAATCTCCACGTCTAGAGTTAATGTCCTACTTGATACTTGAAGTAGCCTTACAATATGGTCAGAAAAATAAAACCACGAAAATCTTTTAAGGATTATGACCTATTCATCACTTTTGTTAATTTTATCTGGAGACACTTTGAACAGATGGGTATGTAATATGTACAAACTGGAGTATCGAAGGACCATTCTGGTCATATTGGCAACCTAAAACACCACAATAAGTAGTTCTGTATTAAGTAAATATTACAGGGCTATGGAGGTGGTGGTAATTAGATGAGAAATAATTTGACAACACAAAGGAGTCCATTTGAACAGTAGAATTGTGAGGTGGTTGTGCAAGAATTTGTGTTTATCAAAAGGCATGATGTATCTTCTGCACACCTGATACATGCAAGGAAGGTAAATCAAGTAAATCATTCACATTCATGGCCAATCCAAGACAATATATTATAAAGGCAATGTTATAGTAATGCAATACAGAGAAGGGATGTACATCTTTTGAAGCTTATTTTAAAGAAATAGGAGCGTGAGTCTGTAAAGTATCATAAGTGGACCCATCAGAGTGCACATGAAAAAACATTAGAGAAATTCATCGAGATTATGTAGCACCAGGTAGTCTTAAATAATAAGGGAAGAAGAGAACCATGGAATCGATCATATTGAGATACAAAAGAACACTAAAAAGAACAAACAATAATCTGTATTTACAGAAAGAGATCCAATGCAACAGGACATTTAGCATTTCTGGATTCCTGCACATGGTAAAGGGACTGTCTGTCATTCATTTCTTATTAATGAAGTGATTTGGAGGCATAGATGCTACCCTCACATCCTTGCAACTGGAGCCATTGCTTTTCAGAAGAAACAGCTCCTTTCACATTTTGCAATTTAAATGCCTACCACAGGCTGTCTGACAACATCAGAACAACAGTAACTCAATTATAGAATCTACCTGCATTCAGAATCAGCAAAGTACGATGACACTAGACACTGTGTATGTCTAGTGCTTCACTGTGAGAAGAATGTAATTGGTGGATAGCAGTGATTGTCGCTAATGCATGATGTATCCGCAATCCAATTTGTCCAATCTGATTGGGCAAAAGTTATCAGTCAGGCTGCATCAGGCAGCAGAGAAGAGTCCATTTCCACCACTGGAATAAAGAAACTTTAATTTAATGTTTTAAAGATGATAAAAGGTTGAAGGTTATATCCTCTAGGTGCAGTGGGAGAAGGATGAAAGAAGGCCAAAATAAGCAGCAGAAATGAAAGAGAATTGGCAGCTAAGAGACCAGAATAAGGAAATTCTGAGCATTGATTGGCTTTCGGTTACCCATAAATTTCACTAGATTTATTACCAAAATTGTGATCTGCCAGGAATTAAAAGTGAATTTCAAACTTTAGACCAAAAAAGACCAACAAAACAAAACTTAAAACCATAGTGCCTTGGAGAATTTCTCAATTTTGGCTATTTTTGTCTTATAATTTGAAATCCCTTTGAGTTCCTCTCAATTCACACCTTAGTAAATAACCCTACCTATCTCCCATATATAGCAAAGAAGATAGAGATTTTAACTTATATCTTTTTTATTTAGGTGCGATTATCTATATTTGAAATTCGAAATATCCTTTCACATGAAAGCAAAGTAAAGATATCCATTGAACGCTCCTTTATCAAGTTAGAAATGGCTTTACAGGTATAGCTCTTGTGCTTAATGTGTTATTGTGCACGCTCGTGAAATTTAGTGAACAGCCAACTCACGTAATGTAGATACTAAAATGCAAAATATGAATCACACATCATTTTATTTCAATGTGTACAGTCTGTGAAATAATCACGCTAAAGACTTTTAAACTGCTGGGTAATTTATAAGTCGGTCGGAATACAATGCATTTGCAAGACAAAACTGCTGCAGACCTGTGTAGGATTAATTACAGCATTATTATTTTATAGTTTCCAATATATGTTGAGGGGAAAAGGAAAAGATCAAACAGGGAGCAGTCAAAAATCACATTACATTTATTTTTAATGCATAAAATTACATAGACCAACTCCTGGAAATGATAATTCATAGTTCAAAATGTCAGTGCTTTATCGGGCACCGATTGTCCTTGGTTCCCATAATTGAGTGAGTAAGGACAAGATTATATATCAGTTATCCCTTGTGATAAAGCTGTCTGTTAATATTACGTTTTATTAATAAAGTATTTTGACAGGAAGGATGCATAGCAGTTTCCGGAGAATTCCGAAATGTCTCGTATGGGTACAAAGCAAAGATAAATAAACAAAACGAATAAATTAAAAGTTTCTTTGAAAACAAATGTTTTATTTCTTATTGTAACACAAAATGTATTTGCGGTGACACTCCAAGGGGCGTCTGATTGTAGAGATTATGCTTTAAAAATATGTAAAGTAATACAATGAAAACACAGAATGTTAAACTTGTTTGATCTTCCTGTTTGTATTTTTTGCATAGACAAGAAGTGGCTAGTGTTTCTCAGTAAATCCTAGTCAACAAATCCTAGTTCTAACTTTGGTTTTTGTAGGAGCCCTGTAAGTATCCCAAGTATCCCTTTGACATAAAGACACTTAATACTACTCATCAAGTTGATAGAATTAACTGTACAGCTTTTGCGGAGTTGCTAAATAGCTTTGTTTGTGTTTTTCTGCTAGGTTTCTAAGTAGATTAATTGACAATAGAAAAAAAGTTGTCATATTTATAATTTAACCTTGTTACACCCCCTTGACTGTCAATCAGACAGTTAGTCCTGTTACTTCCTGTTTGTTATCTCAGTGAAACTTAAGGAGAGAAAAACAAATAGCAAGAGAGGTGAGAAAGGACAAAAGCTAAATTAGCCTGCCCTTCGGTGGGTCTCTGCTCAGATCTCAAGCTGGTTTTAGGACACCTTGTACCATTACAGAGAGAATATGTCTGAAGCATATCAGACTGGTCCCACCCATGCGGACAGTCCAGATCCGAAATGCCAGCAAGCTCACTCTGCACAAGAGATACAGCAACCCCAGATGATCGTTTTAACCTTGTAAGGTATGATCAGTGGGGTATAGCCAATATCCCTCTAGGCACCGTGAGGTAGGAGTCTACGTCTGGATTCCCCTGTAAATTTAAGGAGAGAAATACAAGTAGCAAGAGAGGTGAGAATGGACAACAGCTAAATTAGCCTGCCCTTTGGTGGGTCCCCACTCAGATCTCAAGCTGGTTTTAGCTCATCTTGTGCCATTACAGAGAGAACATATCTGAAGCATATCAGACTGGTCCATATTTTAATTCATTATCCATATAAGATAGGGAGAGACCGACCCAGAATGCTCACTTAAGAACAAACAATAAGGAAGATGTATATCTGGCATGAATAATTTTTCATAACTGATACTTGTTGATTTGAGCAATAATATTGCAGAGTATATGTATGTGCCACCAAGCAACAAAATATAGTATAATTCCATTATTGTGATACTCCCTGTTTTAACTGTTTATACAGTGTTACTTTATATATTAATAAAGGAATAGACAGACAGAGACAGAGACAGACAGAGATAGAGAGATAGATAAATAGATAGATAGACAGACGGAGAGGCGGACAAATGGATGGGCTGACGTACAAACGGACAGACAGACATATGGACCGACAGAGACAGACAGACCAACAAAGACAGATGGATAGACAGAGACAGATGGACAGTCAGAAGGAAAGATAGATAGACAGATATATAGATAGAGACAGACAGACGGACGGAGAGGCGGACAAATGAGTGGGCAGGAGTACAGACGGATAAATGGATGAACGGACAGACAGATAGACTGACAGAGACAGACAGACAGACCGACAGTGACAGATGGACAGTCAGGACAGACAGACAGTCAGACAGAGACAAAGAGTAGATACCAATAGATAGCAATCGTTAATAAGAGTAAATATGTCAAATAAAAAGACATGCTTGCTTTATCACAGATGATGTTGATAACAACCCTTTTTATTGATATTTTAAAAACAACATCTAAATAACATTTATTCATTCTGCTTACAATATTTCCTTTTTTTATTGCTAAACATGCCTAAGCCTAGAAAATATTTGAATACCTAACTTTACAAATGATACATATATATTTAATTATCAATAATAATAAAATCAGGTAATAAAATATTGCTACATACTTTTACAATGTGTCTCAAAATCTTGAAAATATTGCAGGGGTCTCTTCATTAAAGTAAATGTTTAGTCATGAAATCTTCAAAGCTCCAAATAAATCCAATTAAATTAAAGTATAATTAATGAGCTTATAATAAGTGCTTGCAGGTGATACCTACTGAGTTTGGTAAGTAATCTCCATGAATTCATATAGGTAGCTATTCCCCCTTTACAGAAATGTTTTATTAATCTATTGACATTAACTTTCTAAAACAATCCTTGGGAGAGATTACATTAAAATATTTTTAATGCGGACCCCTAATGATAAGAAAGATTTGATATTGAATACATCAATGAAATGTAAATTATCAAATTAAATATGCAAGTTAATCCACTGGGGACATGCCTATATGAAAAGAAAGATCTTCAAAGTTAATGGGGAGTGCCATAAAAAGGTTGAAATTAAGCCATTTGTTATACTAGCTAATCCACGTTAGACCTGAATATTGAAACCAAATCTGGATTAGAATTCATTAGTTTGTCTGTAAAAAAAGACAAAAATTGCATACTAGTCAATGTTTCTTTGTGTCTGATTTTTCTTCATTCTCTTTTTGTGATGATCAATTTCTCCTTTTTTTTCTTATTTTTCTCGCTTTTTCTGGTATTGTGTATTATTTTTTTTTAAATTGTATTATACATCTCAGACAGTTTTGGTATGTCTTATTTTTATGTATATAAATGGGGAGCACAACAAATATATATATATATTTTAATTTCACATTAAATTACGTTTATTAGCACGATGTTCACTTTTCCTAGTAAAACTAGTATTTTGAGTAAAAAAAAAAAAAAAAAAAAGCAAATGTTGCATGTCAGATGGCATTTGCTTCCTGGGTACAGCTTGGGTGACGATTGACAAAATGGTAACTGCCCAAACTGAAGTTAATTCTTGGGAATATGTGTCATCACAATTTATGTTTTCTCTGTCAATGAATAGCTAGAAGTAAGAAATCACTTGAAGACTTAAAACATGCAAAATAAAGGCAAAAGGTTATATCCTTCAGTAATATCTAATGTGGCATATAACTTCATTGCCTTTAGTAAATGCAAAGTAAAATATAACTCAGACAGGTAGAGGTATAATGAGGTAATAGATATAAAACATCACAACTAGCTCCTCGGGTGTCCAAAAAGCAGTGATAACACTGTGATTCATAGATTATATATGTCCTCTCAAAATCTCCACTCGCCCTTTGGCCATCGGAAGTTAAAATTTAGAGTAGAAATCACCCCATGGTGAGTGTGACATGGACCCTTCATGTTTGCAGTGATGAGTAATAGTGATGTCCCGAACTGTTCGGTTCGCCACGGACTCATCATTGAGTAAACTTTGACCCTGTACCTCACAGTTAGCAGACACATTCCAGCCAATCAGCAGCAGACCCTCCCACCTCCTGGACAGCATCCATTATGAAGCTGCATTCTTAGTGAGCTGTCCAGGAGGTGGGAGGGTCTGGGAGGGAGGGTCTGCTGCTGATTGGCTGGAATGTGTCTGCTGACTGTGAGGTACAGGGTCAAAGTTTACTCAATGATGAGTCCGTGGCGAACCATTCGTGGCGAACCGTTCGTGAACCGTTCGGCGAACAGTTCGGGACATCACTAGTGAGTAAGTTTTAACCCTGTCCATATATACATCAATAGATGGTTAGGCAACTTTTGCCATTCCAGATATTGTGGGCCACATCTCCCATAATGTTCTTACCACCATAATGACTAAACCAACTTTTCCAAGCTCAGATTTTAGAAAAAAAAAAGAAGTAATTTCTCTTAAATGTGATCATTATTAAAGGTAAACATATTGATGTTGAGGATGCATAAATAGTCTGAAATAGAACAGCGTTAACACATTATAATAAAGGCACATTATATTGTAAATGTATCCTTGGCATTTTCTAGTATGATGGAGGTTAAATATAGTCAGATCAGGAGCAAACTAAATATTCCATTGTTTTCATATGGTGTTTATTCCAATTCTTCACCTTGAATTCGCAATTGTGCTCTAAAAATAAAACCTTATAGTTAAAATAAGGGACTATAAGTTTCTTAATGGAGAAAAAAAAACACTCAGTGGTTAATTTGATAAAACTTTATAGTTTAATCTGACGTAATTGTGCATTTACAGTGGGACAAGTCAAAAACAACCAACCTTACAGGTTGTGGACTACAAATGATTCTTACTCACACGCATATTAGCAGAGTTTATGCCTTTTTCCACCGCCATCACCAGCATGGCCATTTGGCAATGACAACACTGACAGAGCAAGCCCCTTCAACATTCTGCCTTTTGTCAAGCTCAGCGTTATCAAAAGGACAACCCAATCCCTATATTTTTTATATCGTTTTAATGTTCTGGAATTTCCATTTCAGCCCAACTAATATGAGTGTTTCAAATCAAAGATTACATAATCTTTGCAATGTCACCGTAACCCATAGTCATTTTGCAAATCTCTACTTTTTACTAAATATATCCCTAGGATGGGTCATACAGTCATAAAAAGAGCACATTACAAATCAATTAATTGTGAAAATGTTGACAGAATGGATTAGTTGTTTTTTTTAGAGAATTCTTTTACAAATTGGTGCAAAAAAGTAAAAGTTGTTGGGTTGACCAATGAAATGTGCCTGTTGATTCCACTGATTTCCATAGTAACTGCCCCACTTTTACTACTGTAGACCACTTTTTAGAATAGAACAAACTGACTAATTCTTAATGTAATGCAAAAGTCCCACAAATGAAAATACACACAAACACATAAAAATAGATCTAAACGCTCCCTATCAGTCTGCCAAAGCAAATCAGGGTAAAACAGTTTCCGTAACCTCCTTGACATTCCGCGTTTCAGTCCGTACTAACACCTCAATGTTCTGGAAATGCTCCCTTGTCAACGATGTTTATTTTTGAGCAGTAGCAAGTCACAGATTATTAGTATTTTTATAGTACACAGCATAAACCCGAATACATTACAAAAACTACATATATTACAATTTTATACACACAAATGGAAAATACGAGCTACCAGTAATGGATGCCGCTTCTCTACAGTAAAGACACAAGATATCTATTTATTTTCCTCCCACTGCAATATTCTTATGTAGAGCAATATATGTTAATAACATCAACAATCCCTTATGCCAAGCCAGAAATATTCAATTACTCCATGATATGCTTCAATATTGCTCTTGCCAATAGTGCGTCCTCGAATTAATTTGTTACCATGATTGTATTGCCGTCTGCAGATTCCTATTATGTGTTAGCGTGTTTACTTTAACTCTACTGTTAAACAGAATAGAATTGGAGTTAATATGTCATTTTCAGGACTATGGACTAAAAATGAGCCGTTAAAATTTTTTTTCACTATTTTGTAAAAAAAAATTTTTTTAAAAGTGCTAAAGGCTATTCCTACTTTACATACAAAAAAAATAATAATAATAAACATCACAACTTGTTTTTTTACTTTAGATGGTTATACATATATTTGTTCTGAACACATTTCTGTAATAATTAACACTTTTATTGTGGCAAACATTTGGATTGCAAGGGGATGGAAACAGAAGCACAACTTTTTAAAAACAGCTTTTATTAATCAATTACCGTGGCAATTCAAGATGGAAAATGGCAGAGCATGGTTTTTCGGTTATCTCAATAAATCAAAAAAAGTCTCTTACAAAAGTAAATCTGATTTATGGTCCCACGACAAACCTATACTTATGAATAAGTACCTCGAACTTACCCCAAATCTGGATGGCAGCCATAGATGTTTGTGTATTTCTTTTTTTGTTTCTTTGGTTTTTTTTGTAGTTTTTGTCTGTAGTTTGTGTCACTGATTCATATGTTTTATGTTTTGTTAAAGGGACTCTCCAGTGCCAGGAAAACTTATTTGTTTTCCTGGCACTGCAGGTTCCCGCAGTGCCCCTTTACCTCCCATCCCCCATCCCAACCCCTTCAGTGACTTACTGGAGTCCCTTGGCGCTGGGTCAGGCTCCGCCTACTCTCCTCCCTCACCGATGTCAGCCAACGGTCGAGACCTAATGCGCATTAGACCTCCCCATAGGAAAACATTATACAATGCTTTCCTACAGGGATTTCGGCGACGCTGGAGGTCCTCACATAGCGTGAGGACATCCAGCGTAGCTGAAAACACTTTTCATGTTCTATGAACACGGAAGTCCCTCTAGTGGCTGTCTAGTAGACAGCCACTAGAGGAGGACTTAACCCTGCAATGTAAATATTGCAGTTTAGGAAAACTGCAATAATTACACTTGCAGGGTTAAGGGTAGTGGGAGTTGGCACCCAGACCACTCCAATGGGCAGATGTGATCTGGGTGCCTGGAGTGTGCCTTTAAGTCTATTTGCCTATTTAAAGTCTATTTGTAAATTCTGCGTTCACTAAAGAATATACAAACTAAATTGTTATACAAGTATTAAAGTATTGTTTGGCTTATCAATTATATTGCAGTATATTAGCAATTCTACATTCTATTGTTCATTAACCATCATGCTAATATTGGTGCTAAAACTGTAAAAATCGATTTTTAATACTGTCATGTTTTAAAGTGATATTCTGAAGGCAGTTCACTTTAAAATAGAATATTTTACTGAATTATCAGTTCAGTGCTCTGTTTAATTATGCATGTTTTGTGCGCTAGGCCTCTTTAAAAATTAATAAGATATGTTTTTGCACTTATGACCTAAGCCATTTTTTAAAGTGTGAAATATCTTTAAAACAAATGAGTAGTAGGAAATAAAAATATTTCTGCTTTTTCGGCCTATAAAAATATGTAATTAATGAAGTTGTTAAAAGGTGCTGAAGGTTCACAAGAGTAATATGATTTAGAATAATAAAAAAAGTATTCTCTAATTTATTAATGACTTCAGGAAATCATTAATGATGCATCACATTCTATGATATTACCTTAATTGGGAAGGGGTCGGTTTTCAACAGATGTTTGGCTTTGAATAGATGTAGTTTGTTTAGAATAAGTTCCTGTGTATTAAAGGGACACTCCACTGCCCAAGTTTAGTATATATACCCCCAATGAAAACATGCATGCTATTAATTATGCATTTTTTCATCATCGAAAAATAGCTTGGAAAAACTGTAGTTCTCTTGTGTGCTGTGTGCCACCTTTGCAAGCCCTCCCCTTCTAACCACGTCCAGATATTCTGTGGCTGTCCAATCACAGGCTTCCCAATGCAGCAGAACTATTAGCAAGACTCTGAGCAATTGTTCCCTCTTGAGTTTAGCTCCACTGAGCTAGCCAAACCAGGAAGTAATATGACCCATTGTTTTTTTGAGACCCCGGGGGTGATGAGGGGGAGTAGAGGCAGGTTAACAAGGTTAACTTACAAAAGTGTCAATGTCTTTTGAAATCTGGATATTTTGCAATTAAAAAAAAATAGGGCACACTCTTCACACATAAAGCTTTTCAGCAAGCTAAAATGCTGTAGGGATCTGTCGTGTCCCTTTAATTGAGACATAGTGTTGATCATATATTTAGAGAAGCATGCAGCTATCTTGAAGGTTAAAGGGAATATTTAATGTTTTGGGCTAAAACAAAAACACTTTTGGAGCCAATAATCATTGATTTTTCCTATATATAACTCATTATTTAACCCCACTTCTCCCAGCAATTTAAAGGGGGATCCTCATAAAGATTTAGTAAAAGTGGTCAGTTGTCATGGTAGTAGGTAATCATACACACATCGTATAAAACAGAGCCAAAAGGAGAGACATGTATATTGATACTGATCCCTAGAGTTGTAAGAATATAGAGCATGGGTATGACACTAGTAGGTAGGTAGGTGACTATGGACTGTAAGTGACATACTACTACTTTAACATTTAGATAAAAGCATATTGTTAGAATATTGTTTCAGTGAAATATGCACTCTTAACACTATAACCATTACAATTTATGAAACATTTTTTCCTGAAACTTTTTTTTTTTTAAATGCCCACCTGGGGTACCAAAGACTAACCCCTCTGTTACTGCTGATATAATCAGTACAAATGCTTTGTCTTAAATAAGCACTTGCAGCCTCTTCTTACTAATTAAATGAATACCTTCAAATTCAGGTCATGGTACATTTACTCTTAACTGTCAGCATATTCTAATCCCACCACCTCATCCTAATTCATCTCTGTGATCTCACCTAAACCTTTTATTAATAGAACACTACACACACACAAAGCATGAGCTTGCTTGAGCGCTTTGCGTGTGAAGAGTTTGTCCTTGCAAAGACTTCTCATTGAGCTGCATTGGAAAGTCTGTGGTTGGACAGCCACAGAAAGTCTGAGCGGAGTTAGAAGGGAAGGCTTGCAAATACTGCAGACAAGAGATCTGCAGCTTTTGAAAGCTGTTTTTACATATACCACCCCCAAAATGTTTTAATTATTTCTTAGTGCAATGGATTGTCCCATTAAGACACATTGACATGATCAATGACAGAACTTTGAGTAAGTTCTAACCTCAACTATCTCAAACCTTTCTTCTGGCTAACGTCAATGCTATCATACTCGAGTCTGATTCAGCTCTGTTTTACCCCCATCCAATATTACATTTTATATGAAGATCTGAAACCATTCAGTGTGATAAATATGCAAAACTCTAGAGGAAATCAGGAAGAGGTAAATACTTTTTTTCACAGCACTGTAATAGAACACAGTTGGTTCGGTATTCATTTATAATCATCCATGCGTTTTCTGGTCTCAGGAGTCTAGCTGTATTCTTACTACTTGAAAATGCAAAGCAACCAATCAAAATACAGTAAAATGCATAACAGACAAGCTCTAATAATTTAACATACATAAATGAATTTGTTTTACTGTGCTATTTTACATAGAAGACAATTCTTAATAATTGAAAACAATTCTTAATGTTGAAAATATTTAACGCACAGACCTTGATTAAATAAGATATTAATATTAAAACATGTTAAGCAGTATGTATTTTCAATTTTAATTTAAACAAACAGATTAATTGAATCTAACTATACTATAGAAAAATTCATTATCTGCGCCTTGCACGTTTCAACATTTTCAACATTTTTATTTTTATTTTATTTGGTCATGTTCTGCATAGAATGCATATAATGGTTTGTCAGAGGAAATATATGTGTCTCTGGCACAGAATATCATCCTTGGAATATTCTAAAGAACATTAACATGTACCATTTAGGCTTGGCATCAATATTCTGGCTGCAGGTAGAAAAACATCTATGCGTCCATCTGTTCATCACTAAAAAGGCCAGTGGACAGGACTATGCTGGAACGATCTCCATTTCCATGGATCATTTCCAAAACATAATTTGATTACTAATTATGAATAGCTAGTAGTTAGTATCTTTATGGAACAGCATTCATAGTTAACTATTCAATCAAATTGTCACTTAATATTTTATATTGCCTTTCAGAAACAAGAATTGTATTTTTATAACCTGTTAGGTTATATACCATAGGTACAGACAGTTCAGAGGGCACAGGTGGTGGAGGAAAATGCTTGTAGGCTCATTAATACTGTTTTCACTGGAGAATGTGCCCAAACAGAAGGCAGTGGATGTGCCATAAACAAAAAATAGGCTTATTTCTGGGGGACGTGTAAAGGAATATATTGGCATCTAGTTTAAAACTCTAGAGAAATGGGACTCGAGATTTGGCTAAACAAGATAGGCATGTGGTGAGATGAACAAATCTCTGTAGACAGTGCTAAGGACTTATCCAGGACTTTTGTTAAACAACAGTTTTATAATGAAAGGTATATAACTGTATCACGAGTGCTTTGAAAGAAGAAAGAGTTTGCTAAGTAGTAAGTAAAAGGTGTGAGAGGTAAAGATCCTATAAAGGAGGATAAGAAGGCACCATGAAGTAAGTAGACCTCATCTTTATCCTGCAGCCCCGGTGCCATGAACATAGTATAATTCTTATAGTTTTTATAATTCTTATAGTTGTATACAAATTGAAATTAACACTGATGTTTTAGAAGTCTGCTGAAGAAATTGTTTGATCAAATAACCAACATTTACTACATTTTTATAAGCTATAACAAGACAAGGTACCCCATGTCTTGTTCTGTCACCACACCTGGACCACCTGCTTATAATACAATAACATGTGCTGCTTATGTAACGGCTGGTGCCACCACAACCACAGGAAGTAAAGCCTTTCCATCTTTAGCACCACCATAATGCTTTTCATATTCAGATTCTATTATCAAAATGTTCTTAATTTTCAAATATATCCCAAGGAGTATTGGATCTTACGTTGTTTGTACAGTTCGGTTAGCTCAAGTTTTGGATCATGATTGCATTATATTTATTACTGGGTAGCACTAATTAATACTAACTCTGTAAATTAATTTATTAAATTTAGTAAATTAATTTATTAAGTTTATAAAAGAATATATTGATTGCACTCAGAAAAAAAAATATTTGTTATTTTCTTTATTGAGAAAAGTTGCATTAATTCTACATATTCATTTACTGTCCGTAACGTTTTTTCAGTCCAGATCTCAGTATGTTTGAAGCAATGAGATCATTTCAAAGAAGAAAAGGAATGGGTGGTGGGATCTATTACTGGTTTGCAAAAGTAGGTCGGTTTAGAGTTAACCTTTCCAAGAGGTGGTAAAAAAATCACAACTGGTAAAAGTCTAGGTCAGGGTTACATGTATCGAGATTGTCACAGTTTATCTAAAAGGTCATCGCAAGCAGAAAAGGAGCTGAAATGGCTAAACTAGCCAGGGTCAAAGAAGGACAATGGTAATCAAACAAGCTGGCTTACAAACGACAACCAGAGAACAAACAATTTTTATTGAAACCTTACCTCGCTGCTTTCATTTTTACAATTATTTTTTCTCTGTAGATTGTGAGTGCATGCCCCCCTCACTGTGCTATTTAAAAAAAAAAATAGATCTAACCTTACATATAGTTTTTCTTGTGCGAAAAATAAAACATAGAACATAATTAATCCGGTCACTAGATAAAGATTAGTTCTGACAGTCAAAAGGTCAGTTCTGGCTGCCTTCCTACAAAATACTCAGAGTTTCTCTTTTGCTAATGCCGAGTCTGCAAAAAAGACACACAAAATGATATAAAATAGGAGTATTAGGTGAGTAACGGGCCAGTATTTAATAAACGAATGACATTTTCAAATTGCCTAAAGAAAATATTCCTGGTGTGCGGACTTATTTTAACATCTGGAAGGCTAAGATGATGAAAGGAGACAGAGGACAGGCCTATAATTTGATTGGGGTCACAGATGGATATAATAAAATCCACTGCTGTGAAGAGACATACAATTGTGCCATAACTCAATATGATTCAACGCACTTTATTCACCTAAATATAAAACCATAATAACAAAAATGAAAGCTAAGCACAAAATAGATTATGGCATTTTATTTTTTATTTTTTTTATTTACTTTTTTATTTTACATGTTTAGAGTAGAGAAAACACAATCCAATCTGTTATCAGTAACAAAATATCTAAAGTTGCTTTATTACTCCAGATATTTATTACAAATCAGTCGTTTAATGCACTTTTTATTTTACGTTTGTTTAGATATAACACTGTTCTGTAGCTGAAATTTTTAACTCTAGATAAATGTTACTTGTAGCCTAGAACAGACTTATTCATATGACATCTAGATCATTCAAACTGTCCCCATGCAATGTGACACTCTTCTTGATTCGTTCGGTGGAATCATTTGCGTTCAGTGTGCCCATAATAAGAGTTGCTATGATTCTATGATATCTTGTTGCAAGGAGAATGTTTTGTACTACGTTCTGCCAATATCTGTAACTCAGGGCACCCCAAGGCACCCTCGGGCCATTAGCATCAAATCCAGATACCTGTTGAATAACTCTTTCTCTCGAGGAATTCATATTGTGTTCAATGACATTTCAATGCCTTCCGAAAAATACCATAATTTTTAGCATTCTAGTTTAAATGATTCAAACAGTACAAAGCATTTTAATAAACCAACAATTTATTACACTAAGGAACTTAATAAGATCCTTCATTGTAAATACAGTAGCTTCTCTAAATTGTAAGCTCATTCGCAACAGTGTGTTTAGTATTTGCTATTACATCCCAACATAACAATTATAAACTAGAAATTTCTGGGGAAATTGTGTGAAGTGTTCTTGCATCCACCAGTAGTCTACAACTTCAGTGGGCGGAGTAACTGGGTGGAGTGGCTGGAATAACTGTTGTGTGGTTGGAGTGGCTGGAGTAACTGTGGAAAGGTTGGACTTGGCAGACTAACTTTATGAAACATTGATTAGCTGTATTGTTGTAACATTGTATGTTACTGTTTTTCTGTTACAGTTATAACGAATTGACTAACATGGAAATATATTTATTAAATGTCATAGTGCTCACGTTTGTGTTATCAAAACTGTAGGAATGACAGCAGTTTAGAGAATGTGCTTCACCTAGCAGCCTCTGTGTTCCGGAACACTCTGCTGGCTGCTCACACACCTGGGTTCCTATGGCAACTCACTCTACAGCAAGAGCAGAGAAGAGCGGTTAAAAACAAACTGCTCCAAATTGCTCACTTCCCTGGCGTTGCCATCTTCAAACGGTCGTAGTTTAAAAACTATAAATCCTACAGCGAAGAGCTATATATTGTGAGAATCACAAGACCCAGACCTAAATTTTGATGCATATGTCTCTGAATATTAAAAATGAAGGCACAGTCGCAGTTTAGAAATTGCCCTTCAAATTTGAGGTGGCTAGAGTGGAGTTTCAATGAATGTCAATGGACGGAGTTGCAAACAAATGGTCATATTGTGAAAACTACCAGGACTATGGCTTAGCCGTGGACATGTTTAGTGGCAGCAGGGATAGCCGGACGTTTTGATATAAGATTTGTGTAGGTGGGCTTGAAAATGAGGGAGTGGTGGCGGTTTAGAAATCATGTCCTGATTTTTCAGCTCACACTCTAGCTTTTGTCAGCTCCCACTCTAGTTTTGAACATTCCGCCATTCATTCCTATGGGACCAATTTTGCCACAAACGATGATATTTCGTGAACCATTTGGCGTAACATTCTACAAAGTAATATCGGGAACAATCCGCACATTTCGGTATATTACTGTCTATGTAGTATAAAAACTGTGGGAGGAGTTAGGGTGGTAAATTTGGCTATAATAAGAATAATGATATATATGTGAGATAATAGTAAGTGGTCTTGCCATGCATTGGGGAGGAACAGGTCAGGGACCAGGGAATAAAACAAGATGGCGCCGAGTCCCTGACCTCTTTATATAACATCTGTGTGCCCCACCTACTGGTGGGAGGTGGTCGGTCATGTGATCCCAACTACCTATTTAAACCCAGCACACCTTCCAGTCAGTGCTTGTTTATTTTGCTTTTTGCTTTATACCTGCCTTTTGTCCTAATCTCCAGCTTCTGTTCCCGGTTCCTGCTTCCTGATTCCTTGGACAACTGCTACAGCCTGCTTCCTGACCTAGATCCAGGTTAATCATTTACCTATGTCTGCTGCATTTTCGTTTGCTTTTCCTGCTGCTGCCTTCTGGAAATTTATTATTTTTTATTAAAGGCCTCCATGCCACCACAGATCCTTTGGGACCCTGTATCCACTTCCAGGTGCCTCGTGTTAGTAGAGAGTGCTGTTCCGCTGTGAATTGGGTTCCATCTGCTCCACAACTCTCCAGGTGGGTGTGACACCATGCAGAGAGAGACAGAGGAGGAGCAGCATCCCTAATCAGTGTTGGTGAATACCGCCAGTGAGAGATACCAGCAGTGACAAAAACACCCCATATTTTAATGTAATACAGATAAATAATCCATAACAAATATGCAAACACATTTTAAAAATTAAGACACAAAGTTTCTGTAAAGACATTCCCCGCCATCTCCAGGATGAGGCTCCACCAATCAAGAGCCTCTCATTTTGGTCTATAGGATCCATTCTTATAACATAATTCCTACTAACCAGGTATCTCCAACCGGGGTTAATGGAATACGTAATTTATCCCCCACAACAATTCCACACACAACACAATGCTGGAACATAAACTAAAAAAATCATCTAATGCAAAGTTGTCAAGCAGTGACCTTCACATACTCAACATCTTCAATTTTAAATGGTCATTTGTGTAAATATATAAAAAACGTTAAAAAAAATATTATTTTTTACTGGGTCATTTGTCAAAAAGTGCTATATACACAAATTGAGATTTTTTTTACACCAAAACAACTCTTTATTCATAGTCACCATGATTATGTGTCTCCCCTTATCTAATGTTTTGATTAATCAATCCTTTATAAAAAGGGATCCTTTTAACCCTGATTGGTTGAAAGAAGACTGGAGAGAGAACACAAATAAATATCAGCAGTAGTATGAGTAAATAATTGGTACATGAGTTTCAGATGACAATAAAATATATTGGATTATTTCAGAGTACCACTGAGAGTAAGGAATTGCTGATTTCTTTACGTGGAGATAAGCTCTGCCTCGGGTCCTCCAGCATTGCCTGCAGATGGTCTGGGAGTTGTGATGACTCAATAACCAGACTTCAGGGAGAAAACTTGTGAAATAGAAAATCTCTACTGATTGCAAATAGTTATGGTGCCATTAGCGAATGACACTTTCCTTTGTACAGATGAATTGTTTGGTGGCAGGTGCTCCCAAATGTGCAATGTGTTTTCTCTTCTCTAATCACAAACTACGACTGATAATTGTTGAAGAGTTTGAGAGTGATTTATTAACCATTTTGTTTTTTGGGGATGGAATTTAGCAGTATGTATACATAATTTCTCTGTGACAATTCCTTTATGAAATAACCCTCCCATGTGATTTCCATCCGGCACGTACAAGGTTATTAAAGCTGCATCAGACTGGACAATATCACTTCTTGGCTTTAAAATGTGGACTTTGATAAACTATTTACATTTACTAGTTCATTCAATTATATTGATAAGGCAAACAGCAATGGAAAATGTATTTATAAACATCAAACTAGAAAAAGATACACATCTTTAAAGGTACACTCCAATGCACAAATAAAGAAAAAAATCACTGTTTAGTACATATACTCCCAACGGAATCATGCATAAAACCGTTTACAAATGCTATAGATCATTTGCCTGCAGCCTTTGCAAGCCCTCCCCTTCTAACCCCGCCCAGACTTTCTGTGGCTGTCCAATCACAGACTTCCCAATGCAGCGCAATGAGAAGTGAGGTGTTCTAGGCAAACCACAACAAGAGGACATATTCTTAAATTAGAGGGCTTAAAAATAATATCTGGAAGTATTACTTTACTGAGAGGGTAGTGGATGCATGGAATAGCCTTCCAGCTGAAATGGTAGAGGTTAACACAGTGAAGGAGTTTAAGCATGCTGGGATAGGCATAAGGCTATCCTAGATATAAGATAAAGCCAGGGCCTAATGAAAGTATTTAGAAAATTTCGCAGACTAGATGGGCCGAATGGTTCTTATCTGACGTCATTCTATGTTTCTAATTGCTGCCTCTTATGTTTATCTCCACTGAACTAACCAACCAGGAAGTATCAGGACTGGGTCTAACTTTGTTAATTTATACAATTGCCAATTTCTATTAAATTCTGCACTTTTTGTTTAATGAAAAAGAGGACACGCTCTTCACACATAAAGCACTTTAAGCAGAAGTATTTTAGTGGTCTGGTGCGTCTTCTTAATTTTCTGCAAATAACCAGGATTTTCAGTTCCCTGCTATAAACTCTGCCTGGATTAGTAACTGCTGCATCCCGGTCAAGCCTGACGATTTCATTGTTTTCAATGTGAGCACTGGGAATGTCCCATAAATACTTGCACATCAGGACTTTATGGATTATGTAGTTCAACACTTGACAGTTATTGCATTCATCAGCCATATGTCCTTGACAATAATTTAAGAATTACCTCTTTGCATTTACCAGGGGTCTGCTGGGCACTGTTCACAGCCTTCAGGAGAGCCGGGATGACAAAGCTTCCTTTAGCTCATGTGAGCTAAACCCTGCACTCAAGGGCCAGCTGATTGGCTGAGAACATTGCCAGCCAATGACATAAGCCCTGCAGTGTTAGCTGTGAATATAGCTTCTGGCTTTAATAGAAGTTGTGACTGGTATTCTGTGGATGCCAAATAAGTTTTCAAACCATATGTAAACAGAAGGATGACAGGGTACTCCTGCCACCATAAATTACTGCCCATTACAGTGGTAATAGAGCTTGAACTGTTTTTGATGACATTTGCTAGAGGTTTGGTGGCCAACTATACAATTACGTGTAATAAAAACTGGCATCAGCACCATACACTAAATGCTAAAGAATGAATACATGTACAGCTGTATAGTTGCAGATATAGCATTTTCCCAAAGACAATGTGTGTTAAAAGAATAATTCTATAAATAGGGCAATTCTCACATTCTCTTTTCACAGTCATTTATAAGAAATATGACTGCATTTTGGGAATTCAACTTTCCAAAAGAAAAAAACCCACCAAAATTTAAAATATATCGGCATGTGGATACAATCTCAGAACCCTTCCTCTCTTTTACGCACTCTGTCGTTTCTACTGAAGAATTCTCTCACTGTACTATAAACTATAACAGGTTCTGTAAATCGTGGGTGGAGTAGGGCTACTCATAGCTGCTTAAATAATCATTTATGTAAAGACTATATTAAAATATGTTATTACTAATTAGTTTGCACAAATTACTTTGCACAAGATGTTTCCCATACAGTAAATATTTTAGGGACTAAACATAAACAAAACCGCAACTCGGTCCAACTGACCCTAATATTTGATAACTTGCTTCCTTCTTATCAATGCAAAGTTAAACGTAATGTCTGTCTGGTAATAATGAGTAATCTTTGACAAATGTCCAAGATATTTGCTGATTCTGCATAATGTGACGTAATGCTATGTGATAAGATACCTATATAATATGATACGTTATACAAATAAACTCAGAATTGATTTGCAACCTCACAACTTTACGGTTGTGTGTTTCTGTAACTTCTCCAAGCTTGTAGGTGTGATGTGTTGATTGGATTGCCAAGTACTGACTGCAGCCATTAGGAATCCCCAGGAAGAAATTTAGCCCTAATCAGTAACATTTATAAAAATGAATTCCTCCGGTGGATGTAGACTGGTAACGAACTGGGGTAATGTTGCTTTGCAGTGCAAAATTTAATTTTGTCTCTACATATAACGTGTTTTAAAGTAAAGGTTAATTAAAACATTTGTAATCTCTAAGTATTACAGTCTTACAATAAGCTGCAGTAACGTGGGTTTATTAATAAAGAGTGCGGCGTTATACCAATGAAAATCGATTCTCCATATACATCTATTTAATAAACATTACCCATATTAAACTGATATTGAAACCAGATTATAAAACAGAACACACAACAATTAACTGAAGTTAAATAGAGAACAATAAAAACTGAGATTTCTGCTCCAAAGACCTTGCAATCTAGCAATCTAGGGTGATTGATAGGGTGATATATAGAAAATGAAAGAACGACAATTGTAATCAGGAGAGCCAAGCCTTTAAAACATTCCCCAATTAACAAAGAATGTCACAGGTGTCACCAGACAAGATGTAGTTTGATTGGCTCGTGTTGCGTAAGTGATGTCATTTGTAAAAGATGCGACAAGTTCTTTATTGCAAAATTCTAATTGCTTCTCCCAGTACCAGCTTTACAGATAATGGGCAATTAGGAAAGAATGCCTATAAATTTTTATATTGAATATATAAGATTTTACGCTATGTGAATTACAATGGGATAGTAACAAATGGATAATGTTGTTGGGACCAACATCAAACAATAATAGTATTTAAAATGCATTTGATTTTATCTGATTCTATCTTCAGTCTCGCATAAATATTGTGGTAACATCTACGAATTAGTTTCTACTACGATCAAATATAAATGTCTGACTTGTGTACTAACTTACGGTACTAGCTGCATAGTTCACTACATTTTAATGATTTCTCTCCTACTCTGTTTTTATTTTTGCATATGTTCTTGTTGTTGTCGTCAAAGTTGTTTTATTGAGGGTTATACTATTTAAAAATA
Organism: Pelobates cultripes; assembly: GCA_933207985.1. Lineage (NCBI taxonomy): Eukaryota > Metazoa > Chordata > Amphibia > Anura > Pelobatidae > Pelobates > Pelobates cultripes. Next base: position 81,879,681 of record OW240924.1, read on the forward strand.
ATACATCTTTTGTGAACTTTACCTTTCTGCTACCAAGTTGTAGTCGCTGAGACGTCTTCAGTGCTTCTTCTAATTTTATCATGGAGAACGGAGGGTCTTGCTGATGGGTCGAGCTAGTCACAGGCAAAACACATTATACAGATACATTATGGACTTTGGCTAGGAAAGATAAATCCGTATACCATTTTGGGGTATTTAGTGAGGGCCAACATGTCTTTATTGGGATAATAAAAGTTAATTTTGTATATATGTTGTGTATTATTATTGTTTTTGCATTTAATGTACCCTATTGTAACAATGCAATGTTTTGTGGACCCAGGATACACTTGAAAATGAGTGAAATCTCAACATATCCATCCTGGTGAAATATTTTATAAATAAATAAATTCCGTTTGCTGTTCAATTTCATCACGTGGAGCACATGCTGAAAAAATAAAACTAAGATAAATCTAGGTCTAAAACAAATAGGGCTTTCTTGGACTTCTCGGACTCGTATTGTCTGTGTCTCCTATTTTGTCCTTCTCTACTTTAGCCTAGTTACCTATCCTACTGTACTTTATTTAGTGCTATACGTTTGCACGAATTGAGTTAATCTCCATTCTCCTTACTTTTGCTACATGTTTACATATTCTGTAAGTCCTTTTTATTGGTTTACATTTTGTGTATTCTATGAGCGATCTTACTAAATCCATTCCATTAGTAGTTACTGTTCTTCTTTCTCCCACCACTACTAATGAGAGTCTGACCAACATAAGGATACCAAAGGGTTTTGTTATGTTTTGCATAGCTCTTTATCACATTTTTGTAAGTTCACATGAGACTAATTTAACATTACCTTAGTTTATAATAAAAAGCAGGGTTCTCACTTCCTTTTACCGTTCTCCCCACCATAGGTCTCCTCTTGGAGCCTCTGAAGTTGATGTATGTTTTAAAATATCCTGCTTGGATTACCCCCTCATTGGGGAGCACAGTTACTGGTGATGTTGGGGCGGCTGTCCATTAGTCCTTGGTATTTTCTCGGGCTGACAGACAACCCCCTTTTTTCTGTTTTCTTTTTAGGTATAAAATAGTATTTTCTTAATCTTTTCCCTAGTCATTATAAAAAAAATAGTAGCAGATATTTTGGCTAAAGGTTGTTATTACATGACAATATTCTAGAACCTCTACGGTTACAAAGCCTGGTTGCAACACTGTCTGCTACCATTTTCTATTGTCTGCAGAAACACACATTTTTCTTTGTGAGTGATACATTCACCTTCACTCTTCTTATATTCTGAAGGCCACCTTGAAAGGCTTCTTTTATCACTGGTGGTCAGTAGACCAATTTCAGAACACTGATTTATTGCATATACCAATACGATAAGACCTAACATAATTATTGGTGGCAGCCAGTAATCACAACCGATGAGTCAAATTAAGGAAAAAAGGTTAAAGCAAAGTTGAAGTCAATCACTCTGCCAATCAAAATCAAATCCAGAACACAATCCAATCTCTGCAATAGCTAGTGGCGCAATGTAGGAAGGGGAAAGATAAGGTCAACAAAACCAAAATTAATCTGGTTATACAGACTCCATACATGTAAATAAAATAGATTTATGCCAAAACGATATTTAATAGCTGGCATATCTCCACTTCTTTGCAAGAACAGAAGGTTTCTGACCACTCCATAAAAAATCATAGAAATTAAAACACCCTATTGTTAGGATTCCCTAGAGATCATGGTGAATGGTGAAATAAAATGCAGTTTCACTGAATCAATATCTCAAAAATAAAAAAAATTTGCTTGGGTGGTCCGAAATTCTTTCATTTGGCATATCGATTTTGACAAATTTTGTCAAAAACAAAATATAAATATTGCGCATTTTCTGAACTTTAATTCACAGATCAAGCAAGAAGAATTTACCAAAAGAGGAGAAAAATAATCAATATTTCTATATTAATATTTATATTTATTAAATATATAATATATAAATATAGATTTTTATACTGCTCCTCATTTTTTGCCTTTATTGGTCACTTTTAACTTGATCTGTACATAAAATCAACATTTTGTGGCTGTCCCCTAACCAACAATTATTTCTTTTTTGGCTGCCATGGATAGACCTCCAATTCATGAATCAAACAAAATAACTTGTCCATTTAGTTTGTTTTGTGATTCAGTAATGTAATAATTTATAGCAGGGGTTCCCAACCCAATCCTCAAGTACTCCCTACCAGTCCATGATTTAGGGGTTGTGTCTAAAGTGTTTTTTTCTCTTTCTAAAAGCATCTTAGACACAACTAGGTAATCCCTAAATCCTGGACTGTTAGGGGGTACGTGAGGACTGGGTTGGGAACCACTGATTTAGAGTTATGAAACTTGGACGACCCACTAATCACCCAAAGTTTGAATCATTCCGAATTTGATTGAAACCATATGCACACATCTACCAGTGAGCATTAGAATGGTCAGGCTTGATGCACAGAACCTATGAAGAGTTAAGAGCAATCATAGTGATGACAAGCCTTGGTCTAGGGGAACCAGCATATCACAATAATAAATAACCAAGCCGGGTCAAGATACCAAAGCACTGCAAACATGAAGAGAGTACAAGTCAAAATCATAGAAATCTATAATATACAAAAGAACACACTTTTAGGTGAAAATGGAACCATGAAGTGCAACAGATACAAACCAAGCAAGGGTTTAAACAAACAGCTAAGTTTAATCACTTCACAACAGGCTGCAGGTCTACGTCTTAGCATTATCAGACTAACACCAGTAATTAACAGGACACATGGGCATGGAGGGTAGCACCTGGCATCACAATTGATACAATAAGTGTCTGGATGGGTAGGAACCAAAACTTACAGACCAAATCACAATAAATGTACTTTCCATTTACCGGTCCTTAGAGTGGCTGGGCTAATGGTGAACAAAGTCAATGAGAATTGCCGAGGTCAAAGAGATACAGAGAACAGGGTAGAGGATGCACATGTCACAGCTTACCTGAGGTGTGTCTGAAGCGCAGAGATGTTTGCTCACCCTTGCAGATAAACACAGTCCAAGGTGACCAGGTAAGAAGTCACCTGGACTGTAAATCTGTGCACAGGGGCTGTGCAGGAATAGTGCTCCAAGTTGCAGTATAGGCAAAGGCAATCAGAAGGTTAGTCGTGGAAAGCCAAAGTCAGGGGAAGCCAGAGGTCAGAGTAAACAAAGTAATAAGCCAAGGTCTGAGGTCAGAATCAGTCTGGAGAATACTGGATCAAGATGCACAATAACAGGAACCAAACAGCAGAAGGTGCAGGGAGGCAGCGCCCGTGGTGTTGTTTTCTTAAATCCAAGGTGATATGTGAAATAAGCACAGAGAATGTAATATAGTGTAGTATGTTATTAGTTCTGATTATATCTGAAAGAAACGAATTGCACTTACAGTTTTCTGGAGCTTATGTTCATCTCCAGATGTATGCGCGTGTATGGAATAATCCCTGTCTGTGGATATGGTGGTGGGTCTTTGTGGTTGTTAGCAGGTGTTGTTCCCCGTACTCTTGGTGATTATACCGCAGTCTGGCATTAGGGTGTCCTCAGTATACAAGAGAAGAGATAAAAACAGAATATAGTGCTCTCTGTATGTTTGGATTGGGATAAAATAAAATGAGAGATACTCACAAACGGAGAGCAAATTAAGGTATTGCTCAATCCCAATGGGCTTAGGTTGTATAATGCCCACCAAGGATATCGCTGTGTAAGTCCTCTGGATAAAAAGCTGTGAAATGAAAAAAATGATCAAAAAACACTGGAACATCTTAAAAGAAGATGAAATTCTAAAAAATATCCTAACAGAAAGACCAAAAATAGTATTCAGGGGGGCACCCAATCTAAAAAGATGTCTCACCAAAAACTACACAAAAAAAACCTTGCAAAATATATTTTCTTTAATCAACAAAAAGGGTTTTATAAGTGTAAAAGATGCCTCGCATGTTAAAGCACTAAAAATGAGAACACCATAACCACCGCTTTTAAATCCAACACTCATCTAAGGAATACAACATAAAAGATTTTATTACATGCAATTCAAAAACGTGATTTATATATTAGAATGTCCATGTAAACTGAAGTCCATTGGAATGACCACCAGGAATGTAAAAACATGCACCACAGAACACTGCAGAAATATTTTAAAAGGCTTTTTAAACCACTCTGCATCCAAACATTTTCTAACCTACAAAAAAGACCCCAGATGCGATTCTATGCCATAAAAAAAGGTCGCCCCCCAAGTGAGGTGGTAACCTCCCCAAATTACTGGGCAAAATAGAAATGAATTGGGTTTTCAAACTGGATACATTGGCACCTAGAGGGTTAAATGCTGACTTTGACCTTTTTAACTTTTTATAATTTCTGTAGATCTATGTTTCTATGTTTTTATTCTATTTCACGATCCATTCTAGATATCTGATATCAGCTTGTATTTTGATTAACACGTCTGTTATTATGCCTTTGCTTTTACCTTTATCAGTTTTTCTTAAGTTTTTGTCATCAAAGTATTATTGGCCATTATTTCTTTTTTACATTTATTTATGTTTTTATATGTTCAAGATGGCCCGTAATGTTTATTACCATATGTGTTTTATGTATAATCCTTTGTTTTTATCACTATTTATTACTTTCACTTCAGCTCGTTTTTCTACTACATTTCCCATACTCCCTTGCCATGAAGAGGAGTTACCCTGCTGCTCTATTATTATTATTATTTTATTATTTATATAGCGCCAACAAATTCCACAGTGCGTTATAGGGGGTGGACGAACAAACATGTAGTTGTAACCAGACAAGTTGGAAACACAGGAACAGAGGGGTTGAGGGCCCTGCTCAATGAGCTTACATGCTAGAGGGAGTGGGGTAAAATGACACAAAAAGGTAAGGATAGTATTAGACTAGTGACAGTTGCAAGAGAGGAATCAGTCGGGAGCTATTAACAGTTTAATTGATACGCTTTTATGAAGAAGTGGGTTTTTAATGATTTTTTTTAAAGGAGTGGATATCTAATGAGGAGGGAAGTGAGTTCCACAGGAACGGTGCAGCCCTCAAGAAGTCTTGAAGGCGAGCATCAGAAGTGGGAGTACGGACAGAAGCTAGACGTAAGTCTTCAGCAGAGCGTAAGGGCCTAGACGGGACACACTTGTGTATTAGGGAGGATAGATAGGTGGGAACAGTATTATGTAGAGATTTGAAAGCAAGAACCAGAATTTTAAATTGAGCCCCATATCTTACAGGAAGCCAATGTAGGGACTGCGGGTGGACAAAAAGATGAGCCTCGCCGCCGTTTTTATTATGGACTGTAACTGCGCCAGTTGGGAGCACATAAGACCACTGAGCAGCAGATTACAGTAGTCAAGGCGAGAAAGGACAGTGGAATGGACACTTTAGTCGCATCTGGCGTTAAGTAGGGTCGGATGCGCGCAATGTTTTTGAGATTGAAGCGACAGGACTTGGCAATAGACTGAACATGAGGCATAAAAGAGAGGTCGGAGTCAAAGAGAACACCTAGGCGGCAAACCTGCGTGGTGGAGCTGATGGTAGCACTGTTGACTTGCAGGGAGACAGACACAGGAGTAGCAACACTTAAGGGAGGAAAGACCAGAATTTCACTTTTGGTCAAGTTGAGTTTAAGGAAGCGGGCAGCCATCCAGTTAGAAATAGCAGAGAGGCAGTCAGAGACACTACTCAAGAGGGACGGGGAGAGATCAGGAGAGGACAGGTAGATTTGCGTGTCATCCGCATATAAATGATATTGGAAGCCAAAGGATCTAATGAGTTCAACCTGGAGGGACCCCAATAGAGAGGAGTTGGGGAGAAGAAGCAGAGCCAGAGAAAGAAATACAGAAAGAGCGCTGGGAGAGGTAGGAGGAGCACCATCAACAGTGTCAAAAGCCGTAGACAGGTCAAGGAGAATTAGGATAGAGTAGTGACCACAAGAGTTTGCAGTGATTAGATCATTGGATACTTTGGTCAGTGCCGTTTAAACAGAGTGCTTAGCGCGGAAATCAGACTGAAGCGGGTCTAGCAGAGAGTTGGACTCGAGGGGGTCTGTCAATCTCGCATACACAACTCTTTCAAGGATCTTGGATGCAAAAGGCAGTAGCGAGATAGGACAGTAGTTGGACGGGGAGTTAGGGTCAAGGTTTGGCTTCCTTAGAATTAGGGTTATAGTCACTCTACAAAGTAGGCCGAGTATACCACTCCCCCAACTCCTCGACTCTATCAATTACACTGCCCCTCCTTCCCTCTTAGTAGTACCTTTCCAAAGACAAAGCACCCTATGACATCCTGTGGTGCAGGCCGCGGACGCCATATTGGCACTCCAAAATAAAGTGCAGTTTCAGAATTTCTAGTGCTCATTTTTAGGGGATGAGCATCCCAACTACCATCTACCACCCCAACTTCCCCTCTTCTAGTTCCACCTTATATTTCCCTCTATTAGCCGCTCCATCCACAAAGTATAGTGGTGGCCATCTTTACACTCCTATTAGGGAAATCGCGGTGGCCATCTTGGTTCCCCCCTCTTAAAGCTATCTCACACAAAATTATAATATTAATTTTCTTTTGTAATATATTTCATTTCAAAGTTGTTTTAACACTTTGAAGTACTGTTTTATTATATTTTTTCTGTTCTTTATCTACCCATAAAGACCAATATATTTCTAGGATAATGGGTTTCTAAAAATAGATGTTAACTCATCAAGATTGCACCATAAACTATTTAATGCATTCAATCTCACTTACGTTTTTCACCAGTGGACCCTCCTGATTTTAAAGAATTATATAGATACTGCATTAAAATGTGTGTCATTTGGTACGAATGCAGGCTTTAATTGTGTATTGCAAGTGTGTATGTTTCTGAATGTAATTGTTCTATATATCACTCTATCTCCCACACCCCTGCATCTTTCCCCCACACCTCTCTCTGCCTCGTGCCTCGTGTCTCTGTCCACATCTTTCCACTTCTTTATTTATTTATTATTTAATTAATAATGGCATTTATATACCACCAACAGATACGTAGTGCTTTACAATATTATGAGAGGGGGGATTTAACTACAAATAATACGATTACAAGAAAACTTACAGGAACGATAGATTGAAGAGGGCCCTGCTCAAACAAGCTTACATTCTATAGGAGGTGGGGTATAAAACACATTAGGACAGGAAATAGCAATCAAATAAGGTGGGAGTGAATCAGAGCTGGAGGAGAGAGTAGAGTGCTGCCCTTTAGGAGAGAGCAAGAGACAGGTATGTGAGGTAGAGGTTACTCTGGGAGGCCATGAGCTTTCCTAAAGAGATGGGTTTTAAGGCACTTCTTAAACGATTGAAGACTAGGGGAGAGTCTGATGTCGATCGGCAGGCTATTTCATAGGAAGGGAGCCATCAGCGAAAAGTCCTGCAAGCATAAGTTGGCCGTATGGGTGCGAGCAGCGGACAGGTGAAGGTCGGGCAGAGTGGAGAGACCGAGAAGGGGCATACCTATGGATCTGTGAAGAGATATAAGGGGGGCTAGAATTGTTCAGTGTTTTATAGGTATGGGTTATCACTTTGAATTGTCTCCTATAGGATACAGGAAGCCAATGTAAGGACTGCAGAGGGGTGAGGTGTAAGAGGACTGACTAGAAAGGGGAATCAGTCTGGCAGCAGCATTCATTACAGACTGTAGTGGGGCAATATGGCTTTTGGGAAGACCAATTAGGAGAGTGTTACAATAATTCATGCGGGAGATTACTAGAGCATGGACAAGCTCCTTGGTAGTGTCTTCCATAAGAAATGGGCGGATGCAGGCTATGTTTTTTTTTTTTTTATAAATTCTTTATTTGTGAAGAATTTTGGGGTAAGGGTACAGAAGAGAAATAGGGAGTAGACAGTTACAATATGAGTCATGCTCAATTTGCTTTTCTAGTTCAACCAGTTCATTTTGGTTAACACATTCTGTCTAGGTGTTTGCGATCTTTGCTTCTTTATCTAGTGCTTCCTTTTGTTCTGTGTGGTGGTTCGATTGTCTACTGATTGGGACGGGGTACAGAAAAAAGGAGGGGAAGGGGGTAGGATACCCTATTGTGTTGCCTTTTTGTCGTTAAGCTATTACAGTATCCTCTTACTAAGTTTTGGGTCCGGTTTGTCGTGAACCTTTCGGTTCTGTGAGTGTGTGTATTGGCTGTGTTTGGTTGTTGGGTCACAGCACTCCTCTGTGTTGTCTTTGGGCGGGGAGAGGTATGGGTCGGGTAGCATGTGTGAGGTGATTGTCTGTCTTTTCGACTCTAACAGGCTTGTGCATCGTTTTGGGTGATATGTGTGTGGGCGTCCGTGGTGTCATTTAGTCATGTGGGTGTTGGTTTGTGTAGGGGTTTCGGTCTTGAGTGGGTTGTGATTTTTCTGTGTGTCCTGTGGGGTAGGACTTTTCGCCCCGTGCTCCCTGTGTTGGTGGGTGGGTGTTTGTTCTGTTCTCTAAGTGATCTTTTCCACGTGTCCACCTTCCTTCTCTTTTGTTTTCTAGGTCCAGAGGTGGGTATGCCCCTTGCGGGTTCTTGTGTATTTTCGGGTCTCAGTTGTTAGTAGTTGTTAGTTTCTCTCTGTAGGGGGTATTTGTGTGTTGTGTGTTAGCTGGGTTAGGTTGTTCTTTTAGGAAAGTGTTATGGGGAGGCTCGATCTTTTGCGGTGAGGGCGTGTGTTGTTTCACCTTGTGGGGTGTTTCCCCTGTTTGATATTTAGGGAAGGGTTGGGAATTCATAGATCCAGGGGTCCCAAATCTTGTTGAAGTGTTTGGTCGTGTCGTGAATTAGGGCGGACATTTCGTCCATTTTTATTGTGTCTTTGATTTTTCGTTTAACTGTGTCTATGGTTGGTATGTCCTGGCTTCCCCATTTTTCTGCGATTGCTCTTCTCGTGGCCAGGGCAATTTTGGCAACGAGTTTGTTTTGGGCCCTTGGGGTGCCTGCCATGGGTTTGGACAGGAGCCAAATCCATGGGTCTAGTGGGACATTTGTATGTAGGACCTGTGATACCATGGTCGCAGTTTGGTGCCATAGTTGCGCTGTGTTGGGGCATTCCCACCACATGTGGAGGTACGTTCCCTTCTGTCCACAGCCCTTCCAGCATGCGTCGTTGTCTGACCTGCCCATCTGTTTGAGTTTTAGGGAGGTGAGATACCACCTCATGAGCGTCTTGTAAGCTTGTTCTTTATGGTTAACGCATATTGAGATGGTCGCTGTGGCTTCCCAAATATCGGCCCAGTCTGATGGTTCTGCCGCTGGACCTATATCTCTCTCCCAAGCCGACACGTATGTGAGTGCTCCGTCTTTAATGTGTTGTATTATGTGTGAGTATATCTCTGATATTTGGCCTTTGCGTGCTGGTGTTTGTAGGCATTGTTTTTCGAAGTGGGTCATCGTTCTGGTCCCCCCCTGTGCTATTGTCGGTGTTTCCAGGAAGCTTTTTATTTGTATGTGGCGGAACATGTCAAATGTGCGGAACGGGGTGGTTTGTGGAAGCTCCGTGAATAGGATTGGTGCGCCATCTTTGTCGAAGTGGTATAATCTGGTTAGGTCATTGTCTTCGAAGCGCGTGAAATCTTTGGGCGTCATGCCTGGTGGGAATTGTGTGTTCCGGAGTATGGGGGTTAGCGGTGATGGTTGGGTTGTAAGCCCGCTTTTGTGTGTTATTTTATCCCATACCTTGATGGTGTTTAGGATTGCGGGGGATGTTTGGGGTAGGGGGGGCCTCGCTGTGCCAGGTAGCCATATGTACATGGAGGGGAAATCCCTGCCAAATATATCATGCTCCAGGTCGACCCATCTTTTGGCCCCTGGTATGATGTGCCAATTCTGCGCTTGTGTTAGCTGTGCGGCCTGATAGTAGTGGGTGAGGTGTGGTAGGCCTAACCCCCCTTGTTTATTGGGTACGTATAGGGTTTGTCTTTTTATCCTGGCACGCCTGTTGGCCCATATAAATTTATCAATCTTGGTTTGCAGCTGTTTAAAGTCTGTGGCGCGTATCGGGATTGGGAGGGTCTGGAACAGGTATAAAAGTCGCGGCAAGGCATTCATCTTAACGGATGCCAGCCGGCCAAGCCATGATATCGGCATGTTTTGCCATCTTTCGATATCGTGGGTGATTTTTTGGATCGTGGGTGTGTAGTTCAGGTCGTAGCATTGGGAGAGGTCTGCTGGGATGGTTATGCCCAGATATTTTAGGTGGGTGAGTGTGAGGTCGAATGGGTATATGTCCTGTATAGCTATTTTGGTGGTTGTGTCTATGTGTATCGGGAGGGCCTCCGTTTTGTCGATGTTGAGCTTGTATCCCGAGACTTCGGCGTATGCTTTTAAGGCGTCTAGGAGTGGTGGTAGGGATGTTGCTGGTTCTGTAATTGTAAGGAGCAAGTCGTCTGCGTATGCCGCTGTTTTATATTCTTCTTCACGTATTTTCATTCCTTTTATGTCCCTGTTGAGTCTGAGAGATTGTAGGAGTGGTTCTAGGGACAGTGCGAAGAGTACTGGGGAAAGTGGACATCCCTGGCGTGTACCGTTATGGATTGTGAAGGTCGGGGGGTGTGTGAGAGGGAGGAGGAGATGTGCTTGTGGTGTGGTGTAAAGTATCTGTAGGGCGTTTATAAAGCTTCGCGGGAATCCGAATTTCTCTAGGGTGGCGAATAGGAAGGGCCATAACAGTCTGTCAAATGCCTTTTCGGCGTCCAATGATAGGAAGAGAGTTGGGATGCGTCTCGTGTGGGCTGTCCAAATGAGGTTGTATGTACGTCTTGTGTTATCACTCGCCTGTCGTGACGGTATGAAGCCCACTTGGTCTGGATGTATGAGTTTGGGTAGGTTGGGGCTTAGTCGGTCCGCTAGGGTTTTAGTGAATAATTTAATATCTACATTGAGGAGTGAGATAGGACGATAGTGTCCGGGTTCAAGGTTTGTTTTGTTGGGCTTGGGGAGGAGGCATACATTCGCTTGTAGCATGTCGTTCGGTAGTTGGTCTCCCTGTAGTATGGCGTTGTATAGTGTGCAGAGGTGTGGGATCAAGATGGGGGCGAATGTCTTATAGTATAGCCCTGTGAACCCGTCTGGGCCCGGGCTTTTGTTGGGTTTGAGTGCTTTTATCTGTCCTTCGAGTTCTTCTGGTGTTATGGGGCTGGCAAGGACCTGTGCTGCTTCTGTGGATAGGGAAGGCAATGGGATTTGAGTTAGGTAATGGTCTATTAGTGTTTTGGTTGACATTGGGTGTTGTCGTGTTTCAGGGGTGTGGTCGTATAGGGTACTGAAGTAGTCTTGAAAGACTCTGGCTATTCTCTCTGGATCTTCTGTGGTTTCCCCTCTCGGGGTGGTTATTTTGTGTATCCGTTTATTTTCGCTTCTTTGTTTGAGTCTGCGGGCAAGTAGCGTGTCAGCTTTGTTAGCCTTGTCGTAGTATAGCTGTTTTGTCCAGAGTAATGCTTTGGTTGAATCTTTCGCCATGTGTTCTTTAATCTTGTTTTGGCATGTCAAGATTTGCTCATTGAGCTCTTGTGTTGGTGCTATTTTATGTTTTGCCTCCAGGGTTCTTAGGGTCTGCAGTGTTTGTTCGAGGAGGGCCACCTGCTTCTTTTTGTGTATCGTTGCTTGATTGATTAAGGCTCCCCTGATTACCGCTTTGTGTGCTGCCCATAGATTCCCTTCGGAGGTTGCTGTGCCTTTGTTGATTTGGAAGTAGTCTGTTATGGATTTGTCAATCGTTTGTTTGATTAGTGGGTTGTGTAGGAGGTGTGGGTTTAGGCGCCATGTCCAGGGTCTCGCCGTTCCTGACAGGTTAATGGTCAGTGTTATTTCAGCATGGTCCGACCATGTGATGGGGCCTATTGATGTGTTTTTAGTCATAGGCGCCAGTGATGGTGATGTGAGGAAAAGATCTATACGGGAGTGTGATTGGTGTGGGTGTGAAAAGAAGGTGTAGTCTAGGGTTGTGGGGTTCTGGGCTCTCCATGCATCTATGAGGCGTGTGCGGGAGATGAAGGCCGAAAAGAGTTTATCTGCTTTTGCTGTTGGTTGTCTTCGTTGCCTATCTGGCTGCGAACGGCGTCTGTCTACCGTGGGTGATGGGGTAGCGTTAAAGTCGCCGCCTATTATGGAGTGGTGGGAGGGAAAGAGAGCTAGGTGTGCTTGTATTGTCTGCCAGAATGAGCCACTTGGGGTATTTGGTGCGTACAGAGTAGTGATAGCGTAGGAGCGTGTGCCTATCTTGCCTGCGACTGTGAGGAATCAGCCTTGTGGGTCCGCTACCGTCCGTTGTATGGAGAGGGGGCATGATTTCCGTAGAACGATGGCTACCCCGTTATGTTTCTCTTGTGGAGAGCTGGCGAAGTGGTTTACTCTATAGTGTCGGCTCAGGAGAGGGAACTGTTTGGTTTGCGTGAAGTGTGTTTCCTGTAAGAGGAGTACGTCTGCTTTAGTTCTATTTGCCCATCTCATAAGCTGGTGTCTTTTTGCGGGGCTGTTCAGGCCTTTGCAGTTAATTGATAGGCAGGTCAGAGTGGCTGGCATGCCAGTTGGTGTGGCGCGAGCCTTTGAGTGCGCTTTGCCTTCTTGTCTGCGGTTGCGTTAGTCTGTGGTGTGTGGGGGGGTTGTGGGTAGGTTGGGGGGATTGGGGTGGGGTGGTGGTGCGAAGTGCTGTTGTGAGGAGGTGTGTATGTGGTTTGGACTGAGTTGTACCAGTAGAACTGGTAAGTGGGAGTGTCAGGTGGGGCCTGGTCTTACCGGTCAGTTGCCAGGCGTCTGGTGGGCGGTGTGAGTCACGTTCGAGGGTGGGCGAATTTAGTGTGTGTTAGAGTGTGGGTGCTTATATGTTTTGGTGTGTTTCGAATGTGGGTAGTGGTATGTGGTCGATGGAGTTTGTTGGGGGGATAGAAGAGTGACTGTGTGACGCTCTCTCCTCTACCCCGGGTGTCTGGTGTCTACTCCGAGGGTGCGGCGCTTTTGGAGGGGTTTTATGTGGTTTTGCTCTGTGTTGTTGCCAGGTCGTTTCTAGAGTTTGTATGCTTAGTGTATATCTGGGGCTTTTGCGTTTGTTGGTGTGCTGCTGAGATGTCCAGTGTGATGTCTGTTATGTTAGTGTCCGAGTGTGGGGTTTTGTTCTTGGTAGAATTCGGTGCTTGTCTTCGTTCTGTGGGTGTTGTTCGCCTTGTGTGTGGTTGTATTGCGGCAATATGATGCTTGTGTGTTTGCGTGCATTGTGGCGTGTTTGTGGTCGAGGCTGGTGTATATTGTTGACTGACCTGTCCGCGTCTGTCGGCCTTTGAGGTCCAATATGTGGGTTGGTGTTCTGTCATCAGGCTACCAGGGTCCTTTTGGGGAGGTGGTGTGACACTTGTGTCATAACTTTAACAGAAATAAACAACATGTTATCAATAATCCATAAACTTCAACTGTAACCTTGGCTCGTGGTGGCCTTGCATCGTGTGCCCAGGGTGGGTGTGTTAGTTCGGTACGGGTTGCGGTGGGGGGTCTCGCTCAGTGTGTGCTAGAGACTTTCGACGGATCCCCTTGTCCCCTCTCTGTCTGGCCCCTGTTTTCCC
>OW240924.1:81893354-82055854 GCA_933207985.1 Pelobates cultripes
CTGGACAGAGGTGGCAAGTGGGTCTGTTCTGGGACCCCTTCTATTTAACATGTTTATAAATGATCTTGAAGACAGCATTAAAAGTCATGTTTCAGTGTTTGCAGATGACACAAAACTCTGTAAAATAATACAATGTGAGCAAGATATTACTTTGCTGCAGAGGGATTTAGATAGACTGGGGGACTGGCACTCAAATGCAGATTAAATTTAATGTTGAAAAATGCAGTTATGCACTTCGGCGTAAAGAATTCACAAGCAACGTATACCCTTAATGGAAGCGAATTAGGGATAACAACACACGAAAAGGACTTGGGAATTGTTATAGACAACAAACTATGCAACAATGTGCAATGTCAATCAGCAGTGGCCAAGGCCAGTAATTGTCATGCATGAACAAGGGCATTTTTTCTCGGGACGAGAATATCATTTTGCCTCTTTATAAATCACTGGTAAGACCACATATTGAATATACTGTGCAATTTTGGGCACCTGTTCTAAAGAAGGATATTATGGCACTAGAAAAAGTGCAGAGGTGGGCTACAAAATTAATAAAAGGAATGGAACATATCAGCTATGAAGAAAGGTTAACAAATGTAAACCTATTTAGTTTAGAAAAACGTCGCCTGAGAGGGGATATGATAACATTAAACAAATATATTCGGGGCCAATACAAACCATTGTGTGGAAATCTATTCACAAACCGGACTTTACATAGGACACAAGTGTAACAGAACTATGATTTTGCCCGTGCTTTTTGCCTGGACTTAAATAACAACGCTGCTGGATGTATCACACAAAAACCGAATGGCTATTTTTCGTGGAAATATTCTTACTAGAGAATACAGCACAAAATACCGAACATCGGACCACCCAGGGGAACAGTTAATTGATATTTTACCTCCCAGCGCTTGTGGAGCCGTTCGCATGGTTCATACGAATTCCTTTGTGCTCAGGTTAGATGGCCGCCATTTCGGGACTTTACACGTGTTCGCGGCCATCTTACGCACGAACGGCGGTGTTTGCCAGTGAACGCCTGGAACTAAAAACGAATACGCAAACAGGCGAACACCGCTGAGACCTCCAGGAGCTGGTAAGTTCGTGCCGGAACTACCGAACAATCGGCCGTTCGGTAGTTTTGTTTAAGCTCTCATAGGGATTCCAGCGAACACCAGGATGACTGTGGATGGCAAGGGGTTCGTGGGGTTTTTTTTTTTATAAATTCTTTATTTGTGAAGAATTTTGGGGTAAGGGTACAGAAGAGAAATAGGGAGTAGACAGTTACAGTATGAGTCATGCTCAATTTGCTTTTCTAGTCCAAGTTCATTTTGGTTACCACATTCTGTCTAGGTGTTTGCGATCTTTGCTTCTTTATCTAGTGCTTCCTTTTGTTCTGTGTGGTGGTTCGATTGTCTACTGATTGGGACGGGGTACAGAAAAAGGAGGGGAAGGGGGTAGGATACCCTATTGTGTTGCCTTTTTGTCGATAAGCTATTACAGTATCCTCTTACTAAGTTTTGGGTCCGGTTTGTTGTGAACCTTTCGGTTCTGTGAGTGTGTATATTGGTTGTGTTTGGTTGTTGGGTCGCAGCACTTCTCTGTGTTGTCTATGGGCGGGGAGAGGTATAGGTCGGGGAGCATGTGTAAGGTGATTGTCTGTCTTTTCGTCTCTTACAGGCTTGTGCGTCGCTTTGGGTGATATGTGTGTGGTCGTCAGTGGTGTCATTTAGTCATGTGAGTGTTGGTTTGTGTCGGGGTTTCGGTCTGGAGTGGGTTGTGGTTTTTCTGTGTGTCCTATGGGGTAGGTCTTTTCGCCCCGTGCTCCCTGTGTTGGTGGGTGGGTGTTTGTTCTGTTCCCTAAGTGCTCTTTTCCACATGTCCACCTTCCCTCTCTTTTGTTTTCTAGGTCCAGAGATGGGCATGCCCATTGCAGGTTCTTGTGTATTTTCGGGTCTCAGTTGTTAGCAGTTAGTTTCCCTCTGTAGGGGGTATTTGTGTGCTGTGTGTTTGCTGGGTTAGGTTGTTCTTTTAGGGAAGTGTTGTGGGGAGGCTCTATCTTTTGCGGTGAGGGCGTGTGTTGCTTCACCTTGTGGGGTGTTTCCCCCGTTTGATATTTAGGGAAGGGTTGGGAATTCGTAGATCCAGGGGTCCCAAATCTTGTTGAAGTGTTTGGTCGTGTCGTGAATTAGGGCGGACATTTCGTCCATTTTTATTGTGTCTTTGATTTTCCGTTTAACTGTGTCTATGGTTGGTATGTCCGGACTTCCCCATTTTTCTGCGATTGTTCTTCTCGTGGCCAGGGCAATTTTGGCAATGAGTTTGTTTTGGGCCCTTGGGGTGCCTGCCATGGGTTTGGACAGGAGCCAAATCCATGGGTCTAGTGGGACGTTTGTATGTAGGACCTGTGATACCATGGTCGCAGTTTGGTGCCATAGTTGCGCTGTGTGGGGGCATTCCCACCACATGTGGAGGTACGTTCCCTTCTGTCCACAGCCCTTCCAGCATGCGTCGTTGTCTGACCTGCCCATCTGTTTGAGTTTTAGGGGGGTGAGATACCACCTCATGAGCGTCTTGTAAGCTTGTTCTTTATGGTTAACGCATATTGAGATGGTCGCTGTGGCTTCCCAAACATCGGCCCAGTCTGATGGTTCTGCCGCTGGACCTATGTCCCTCTCCCAAGCCGACACGTATGTGAGTGCTCCGTCTTTAATGTGTTGTATTATGTGTGAGTATATCTCTGATATTTGGCCTTTGCGTGCTGGTGTTTGTAGGCATTGTTTTTCGAAGTGGGTCATCGTTCTGGTCCCCCCCTGTGATATTGTCGGTGTTTCCAGGAAGCTTTTTATTTGTATGTGGCGGAACATGTCAAATGTGCGGAACGGGGTGGTTTGTGTAAGCTCCGTGAATAGGATTGGTACGCCATCTTTGTAGAAGTGGTATAATCTGGTTAGGTCGTTGTCTTCGAAGCGCGTGAAATCTTTGGGCGTCATGCCTGGTGGGAATTGTGTGTTCCGGAGTATGGGGGTTAGCGGTGATGGTTGGGTTGTAAGCCCGCTTTTGTGTGTTATTTTATCCCATACCTTGATGGTGTTTAGGATTGCGGGGGATGTTTGGGGTAGGGGGGGCCTCGCTGGGCCAGGTAGCCATATGTACATGGAGGGGAAATCCCTGCCAAATATATCATGCTCCAGGTCGACCCATCTTTTGGCCCCTGGAATGATGTGCCAATTCTGCGCTTGTGTTAGCTGTGCGGCCTGATAGTAGTGGGTGAGGTGTGGTAGGCCTAGCCCCCCTTGTTTATTGGGTACGTATAGGGTTTGTCTTTTTATCCTGGCACGCTTGTTGGCCCAGATAAATTTATCAATCTTGGTTTGCAGCTGTTTGAAGTCTGTTGCGCGTATCGGGATTGGGAGGGTTTGGAACAGGTATAAAAGTCGCGGCAAGGCATTCATCTTAACGGATGCCAGCCGGCCAAGCCATGATATCGGCATGTTTTGCCATCTTTCGATATCGTGGGTGATTTTTTGGATCGTGGGTGTGTAGTTCAGGTCGTAGCATTGGGAGAGGTCTGCTGGGATGGTTATGCCCAGATATTTTAGGTGGGTGAGTGTGAGGTCGAATGGGTATGTGTCCTGTATAGCTATTTTGGTGGTCGTGTCTATGTGTATCGGGAGGGCCTCCGTTTTGTCGATGTTGAGCTTGTATCCCGAGACTTCGGCGTATGCTTTTAAGGCGTCTAGGAGTGGTGGTAGGGATGTTGCTGGTTCTGTAATTGTAAGGAGCAAGTCGTCTGCGTATGCCGCTGTTTTATATTCTTCTTCACGTATTTTCATTCCTTTTATGTCCCTGTTGAGTCTGAGAGATTGTAGGAGTGGTTCTAGGGACAGTGCGAAGAGTACTGGGGAAAGTGGACATCCCTGGCGTGTACCGTTATGGATTGTGAAGGTCGGGGGGTGTGTGAGAGGGAGGAGGAGATGTGCTTGTGGTGTGGTGTAGAGCATTTATAAAACTTCTCGGGAGTCCGAATTTCTCTAGGGTGGCGAATAGGAAGGGCCATAACAGTCTGTCAAATGCCTTTTCGGCGTCCAATGATAGGAAGAGAGTTGGGATGCGTCTCGTGTGGGCTGTCCAAATGAGGTTGTATGTACGTCTTGTGTTATCGCTCGCCTGTCGTGACGGTATGAAGCCCACTTGGTCTGGATGTATGAGTTTGGGTAGGTTGGGGCTTAGTCGGTCCGTGAGGGTTTTGGTGAATAATTTAATATCTACATTGAGGAGTGAGATTGGACGATAGTGTCCAGGTTCAAGGTTTGTTTTGTTGGGCTTGGGGAGGAGGCATACATTCGCTTGTAGCATGTCGTTCGGTAGTTGGTCTCCCTGTAGTATGGCGTTGTATAGTGTGCAGAGGTGTGGGATCAAGATGGGGGCGAATGTCTTATAGTATAGCCCTGTGAACCCGTCTGGGCCCGGGCTTTTGTTGGGTTTGAGTGCTTTTATCTGTCCTGCGAGTTCTTCTGGTGTTATGGGGCTGGCAAGGACCTGTGCTGCTTCTGTGGATAGGGAAGGCAATGGGATTTGAGTTAGGTAATGGTCTATTAGTGTTTTGGTTGACATTGGGTGTTGTCGTGTTTCAGGGGTGTGGTCGTATAGGGTACTGAAGTAGTCTTGAAAGACTCTGGCTATTCTCTCTGGATCTTCTGTGGTTTCCCCTCTCGGGGTGGTTATTTTGTGTATCCGTTTATTTTCGCTTCTTTGTTTGAGTCTGCGGGCAAGTAGCGTGTCAGCTTTGTTAGCCTTGTCGTAGTATAGCTGTTTTGTCCAGAGTAATGCTTTGGTTGAATCTTTCGCCATGTGTTCTTTAATCTTGTTTTGGCATGTCAAGATTTGCTCATTGAGCTCTTGTGTTGGTGCTATTTTATGTTTTGCCTCCAGGGTTCTTAGGGTCTGCAGTGTTTGTTCGAGGAGGGCCACCTGCTTCTTTTTGTGTATCGTTGCTTGATTGATTAAGGCTCCCCTGATTACCGCTTTGTGTGCTGCCCATAGATTCCCTTCGGAGGTTGCTGTGCCTTTGTTGATTTGGAAGTAGTCTGTTATGGATTTGTCAATCGTTTGTTTGATTAGTGGGTTGTGTAGGAGGTGTGGGTTTAGGCGCCATGTCCAGGGTCTCGCCGTTCCTGACAGGTTAATGGTCAGTGTTATTTCAGCATGGTCCGACCATGTGATGGGGCCTATTGATGTGTTTTTAGTCATAGGCGCCAGTGATGGTGATGTGAGGAAAAGATCTATACGGGAGTGTGATTGGTGTGGGTGTGAAAAGAAGGTGTAGTCTAGGGTTGTGGGGTTCTGGGCTCTCCATGCATCTATGAGGCGTGTGCGGGAGATGAAGGCCGAAAAGAGTTTATCTGCTTTTGCTGTTGGTTGTCTTCGTTGCCTATCTGGCTGCGAACGGCGTCTGTCTACCGTGGGTGATGGGGTAGCGTTAAAGTCGCCGCCTATTATGGAGTGGTGGGAGGGAAAGAGAGCTAGGTGTGCTTGTATTGTCTGCCAGAATGAGCCACTTGGGGTATTTGGTGCGTACAGAGTAGTGATAGCGTAGGAGCGTGTGCCTATCTTGCCTGCGACTGTGAGGAATCGGCCTTGTGGGTCCGCTACCGTCCGTTGTATGGAGAGGGGGCATGATTTCCGTAGAACGATGGCTACCCCGTTATGTTTCTCTTGTGGAGAGCTGGCGAAGTGGTTTACTCTATAGTGTCGGCTCAGGAGAGGGAACTGTTTGGTTTGCGTGAAGTGTGTTTCCTGTAAGAGGAGTACGTCTGCTTTAGTTCTATTTGCCCATCTCATAAGCTGGTGTCTTTTTGCGGGGCTGTTCAGGCCTTTGCAGTTGATTGATAGGCAGGTCAGAGTGGCTGGCATGCCAGTTGGTGTGGCGCGAGCCTTTGAGTGCGCTTTGCCTTCTTGTCTGCGGTTGCGTTAGTCTGTGGTGTGTGGGGGGGTTGTGGGTAGGTTGGGGGGATTGGGGTGGGGTGGTGGTGCGAAGTGCTGTTGTGAGGAGGTGTGTATGTGGTTTGGACTGAGTTGTACCAGTAGAACTGGTAAGTGGGAGTGTCAGGTGGGGCCTGGTCTTACCGGTCAGTTGCCAGGCGTCTGGTGGGCGGTGTGAGTCACGTTCGAGGGTGGGCGAATTTAGTGTGTGTTAGAGTGTGGGTGCTTATATGTTTTGGTGTGTTTCGAATGTGGGTAGTGGTATGTGGTCGATGGAGTTTGTTGGGGGGATAGAAGAGTGACTGTGTGACGCTCTCTCCTCTACCCCGGGTGTCTGGTGTCTACTCCGAGGGTGCGGCGCTTTTGGAGGGGTTTTATGTGGTTTTGCTCTGTGTTGTTGCCAGGTCGTTTCTAGAGTTTGTATGCTTAGTGTATATCTGGGGCTTTTGCGTTTGTTGGTGTGCTGCTGAGATGTCCAGTGTGATGTCTGTTATGTTAGTGTCCGAGTGTGGGGTTTTGTTCTTGGTAGAATTCGGTGCTTGTCTTCGTTCTGTGGGTGTTGTTCGCCTTGTGTGTGGTTGTATTGCGGCAATATGATGCTTGTGTGTTTGCGTGCATTGTGGCGTGTTTGTGGTCGAGGCTGGTGTATATTGTTGACTGACCTGTCCGCGTCTGTCGGCCTTTGAGGTCCAATATGTGGGTTGGTGTTCTGTCATCAGGCTACCAGGGTCCTTTTGGGGAGGTGGTGTGACACTTGTGTCATAACTTTAACAGAAATAAACAACATGTTATCAATAATCCATAAACTTCAACTGTAACCTTGGCTCGTGGTGGCCTTGCATCGTGTGCCCAGGGTGGGTGTGTTAGTTCGGTACGGGTTGCGGTGGGGGGTCTCGCTCAGTGTGTGCTAGAGACTTTCGACGGATCCCCTTGTCCCCTCTCTGTCTGGCCCCTGTTTTCCCCGGATATGTTGTGTGTGTGTGTTGTATTCCGGGTTTAGTTGTTTTTGGGGGGTTTCCTCTGTTTAGTGGGGTTTTTCGTGCCTTTCTCAGTTACCCCTTGTTTTCTTTTTGGGAGAGTAATCTTGGGTCTTAAACTCTGGTTGGTGTAGTGTGAGGTTTCCTGACGTTGTATTTGGCTGTTGGGCCCCCTCCCTTTTCTGCCTTTAGGGCTTGAGACCCTCCGAGCATCGGTGGTTGTTTGCGGGTGCCGTTTGCAGGGCCTGAGTTTAAACTCTAGTATGTGATCTGGGTTTCCTGCTAGTGTCTGTGTTGTGGCCCCCGCTATTCTGTGATGTGTTATGGGGATCCGAGCTTCGGGTGGGTATTTAGAGGGAGTTGGTGGTACCTTGTGTTCCGTGCCCTCTGCCCGATACCCAGCGTTCCCTTGTTTGTAGGGTTCAGTGCCCCCTGAGTCTCAGGTGTAATCTATGTGAACTTTGTTCAGTCTATCTGTCTCTGGGTTACTTGTCAGTACGATAGAGCATAATGTGTGGGCTAACTGTTCTCGGTAGTCTGCGCATCTTGTACTTGATGTGGGGTTGCTGCTGGTGTCTATTGTTGCGGTTAATTTTTGGTGCTAGGTTTAGGGAGGTTGTTTACCCTGCATTTTGTGGGTGCTGGTCTCATAGCTTGAAGGGTGTACCCTTCGTTTGTGCGCCTTGCAACTTTTTGCCTTGGCTGTTGCCTGTCAGTGTGACTTCATTTTAGAGGTGCATGTTTCCGGCTATCCGGCTATTCTTTTAGGGTGTAAGTGCTTTGGTCACATTGTGGGGGTCCTTTCCCTTAATGGCCCCCTAAGGGGGTGTGGTCCGCGTTTTGTTAGGATGGTGCCCCCCTCCCCCCCATCCCCCCGAGCCTTATGTGTTCCCTGTAGTGGTAAACTTACTGCCTTGGTCTGGCATAAACATTAACCATTCATTAACCCCCTATTGGGGCATAACATCATATAACAACATATAAATATAAATATACTACCGGCTGTGCCGTGATTGTGACGTCCGTGAGCCCGGTTTTGGCGTAAATGCCACAATTCGGACTTGGTGTAAGGTAGTGTCCTGTGCGCATCGAGCGCTACCGTTCAGGTGTCCCTGTGTGGGTGCTCTTGCGAGGCCGTCGAGGCTTTCTTCTTCGGCTGCGTGCGCGCCATGTTTGCGCGGGAATCATTTCGGCGGCCTGAGCTTTCGTTGATGGTGAGTTGAGGGTCCGCCGTCGGGCACCGCAGTTGTATCCCCAGGTGAGTTGCGAAGTCTCGCATATCTGAGACTTGGTGAAGGGAGTAAGTTTGGTCCCCTTTTTTAACCGTTATGCGGAAGGGGTGCCCCCAGGTGTAGCGCCAGCCGGCCTCAAGCAGAGCTGTAGTTAGGGGCTACAGCTCCCGCCGTTTTCTTAGTGTTGAGGGGGCCAAGTCCTGGTAGAATTGAAGCTGTTGCCCTTGGTAGACTGGAGGACGATCTCTGGCTGCCTTCATGAGCTGCTCTTTTACCGGGAAGTGTAGCAATTTAACGATAACGTCCCTTGGTGTATTTGTGTTGGGGAAGGGGGGTCTCAGTGCCCTGTGGGCCCTTTCGATATAGATGGTTTGCCCTGGGTTGTCCGGCAGCAGGGACTGGAATATTGCTGTAATGGTAGGGAGTATAGCCTCCGGCATGACAGATTCTGCTAGGCCTCTTATGCGTATGTTTTGCCGCCGGGATCTATTATTTAGGTCTTCCATTCCGTCCTCCAGAAATAGGATTCTGTCTTTTAGTATCCCCATGTCCCTGCCATGGTCCGCCGCCTTTGTTTGTATTTCTTGAAGCGTGCGTTCGGTGTCGCCGGTGCGTGAGGCCAGCGCCTCGATGTCACTTTTGAGGCCTGCTATTTGTTTTTCAAGGGCTGCTGTGGTATAGGCCTTGATGTCTGCCGAAGTTTCCTTCAGCATTTTTCGAAGGACTTCTTGAGTTAAGGGTGACGCGTGGGTGCTCTCGTGCTCGCTCTCTTCCGATTCTGCGCCGGAGTTTTCTTGGCTTCGGGCCCAAGATGGCTGCCTGTCTTCTTTTGTTCTGAACATCGTGGCTACTGATGGGGTTAACTCCCTTTTCTTTTTAGAGCCCCCCATGTGGGTGAGTGTGGTCGTTGTCTGTGGGTAGTTTCGTCGCGTTTTGGCACCTTAGTGGAGGCTGATGGATGCGGATTTTGTGCCCGGGGTGAGAGAGCTGAGGCAACACACGTCTTACTCCATTGACAGTTAGGCTCCGCCCCCCGCAGGCTATGTTTTTAAGATTGAATCTACAGGATTTGGCAACAAACTGGATATGAGGCTCAAAGATGAGGCCAGAATCAAGTATGACGCCAAGACAGTGCGCTTGCAAGGATGGACTGATGTAGATACCACTAACTTGAAGGGAGAGTGAAAGAGGAGGATCAGTATTAGGAGGAGGAAAGACAAGGAGCTCAGTTTTAGAGAGATTTAGTTTCAGAAAGTGGGAGGACATCCCATCAGAGATGGAAGAAAGGCAAGAGGTGACATTGCACTTCTACGTCTTTTGAGTATCTGGATTTACATGCAATATAAAGTGGCCATCTCCCCAAATAAAAGGTGCTCATTCATAGTCATTCATCTCTCACTTATATTAAAAAACAAAAAATCCCTGGAAAGTTCCAAGACAGAAACCCACAGATCTATGTACTTATAGGCATGTGCCTATTCTACCTTCTACCAAGTCCAGACCTGGTTCCCATTGTACCCGAGCTCTGGAGGGGACATTTCCAAAGATTATCTTTCAGGCTGCTCACTCACAAATACTGCTGCATTTGCCCCATTTGTAGATCGCTGCCCACCTCTCTAGTACATGAAAATGTCATAAGTGGGCATTTTGGTCCTAAATGTATTTCTATTTTTACCTTAAATGTTTGGGGGGTTTTGTTTGTAAGAAAATGTATTTTCCATTTTTTGGGGGGGAATGTAGGGTACTCTCTGCAAGCAGGATTAAACTGATTACATCCTGCATGTACATTACATGACAACTGTAAATAGGATTGTTACACAGGGGTCGTATGGATGTATACAATACAAATAGTCCTGCAGTCTAGGGGTTAAAATGTTTTAGGGTCCAGTGAAGGCTAGACCTCAGATACACTGTATAAATCAAAGTGCAGTCCAGGATCATAGTTATGAAATTAGAAGACAGCTTTATTCTGTAGCATTACAGTTATTAACATGGTTCTGACAAACGTTTGGTATTAACTGAAATGATAACAGAGTAAAGCTGTTTTTGCTCCTTTTTGTTTTAGTTTTTTTTACATAAAGAAGACATTGAAGAGCAGTTAAACATAACAAACCCTATATATTTATATGCTGTATGCCTATCTTAATGTGTATCAGAATACTTTCTAAAATAATTACACATTTTGTAAAAATAATTAAGTCAAGCTTGTGTGAAATCTCTCTTTAATTATACAGTTAAAGCAAAGTATATGTTTATATCTGATTTTCTGTGTGTGTGACAAAATTATTACTATTATTTTTATTATTGTTATAATTAAATTTGTCTTGTTCTGTCTTTCCAAGCTATCTTATTTACAGCGTTGGATAAAATACTCTTTTTGTTTCATTGTTATGAACAAACAGCCCATTCACATTAGTTGACAATACTGCCATCTAGTGTTTTGTTTTGTACCAGTAGTGAAATATATTCTGATGTACATGCATATTTTATTATTATTATTATTATTATTATTTTATTATTTATATAGCGCCAGCAAATTCTGTAGTGCTGTACAATATACAGAGCGCCAGTGACTAAAGTGAGCATTCAAAGGGAATTTAACATTTAAGATCAAAATAACCGGACTAGAAAACAATCTCTAATTAAAGCTTGGTTTTCCATTTGAAATTCACTTTAAATTTACTGTAGTCAATTAAACGGATAGATCAACTTAAAATCTAATTATCACCTATTCTCTGAATATTAGTTTACAATGAAGAACATTACAAAATAGTAATATGGATTGTCTTGTGGTCAAGTTATTTATTCATACTTTATTGTCTTTAATTTAAAACTGGATTTAAAAATGAGGTTAAAATAGTTCAATTGGAAACATTCTACCAACTTGCTATTGTCACAGCTCGGCTATTTTCGCCTGAGCATTGAAACTTGGTTTTCAATTCACCATTTAGTGAATAAACTACAATTGTATTTAATAGTTGTTTAAATGTTTAGGATTATCTACTGGCTACGAAAGCTGAAGTATAAAAGGGTTTCATTTAAAACGAAATAATTTAATAAAATTAAGTGAAATGCATTATAAGATAAGATAAATGAAATGTGCGACAGGTCAAAACATTTGTTGTCTCCGGACATCAAACATGGTTACCTTTAAGGCATGGTGAATGGAATTTCTACTTTGTGAGATTTTGGGGGGTTCTTTTGGAGTGTAATTTAAGCCATTTTCCAAAATGACTGACTTCTAGTCATGACTGGAAAAGGACTGGGAAATGAAGTAAAGGATGTGAAATGGCATTGCATGGCAGGTTTTTGTATGGGAGGGAGATGGCATGATAAGGAATGATGTAAGCAATGAAGCTGAATGGCAATATATTGGAAATAAACAATAAGAAGGAATGTACTCTCCCCTTTATGGCCCAATGGGAAAGGAGAGTGGGGTTGGCCTGTCACCCAATTCACTGGACTCAACTACTCAATGCCATAGAAGGAGTTACCAAGTGCTATACACACATAGAAGCACAAATGTATATACAGCTGTTACCTTACCCCAGAAAGACTTAGTAAAATATACAAAACAACATCCAATAAATGTTGGAGGTGAATTGACAAAAAAAAGGAATGATGCTTCATCTATGGTGGAGTTGCACTGAAATATGACCATTGTGGTTAAAAGTTGCAACACCGAATAGGCATATCGTTCCAACATACACCCGAGGTCTAACTCTTGTTTGATTTCCTGTCTTTTTATGAAAGAGCATTGACATGCCATGGCTCTTTAGTGGAAATAAACCTTCTAGCCTTGAGTTGGAAGATGTCTGCGTGCCCCACTGAAGCACAACTATTAGATAAAATCCACACAAAAGGCTTGGGTTGAATACAATTAAATAAACCTACATAGATCCAGGTCACCCTTTATTAGGTCGATGGAATGCTGTGACATGACTGTGTTTTTACATGAATGTCTTAGTGTTTGACATTGTGACATATCAATAAAAATAAAAAAATCATGAAAATGGAATCTGGCATGAAAAGAAAAAGTGTAAATGGCACAAGTTGTCTTTATGGTCTTCCCTGCTTCACTCCCGGCACAGTGCAGTGACAGCATCAGTTTGACCATTTGACAAAAATCAGCTTTAGTGCGGTTAATAAAAACATGCATGGGGATATAATTAATAATGTGTGCTCATTATGCTTTTCATACATCCTCAAGTCTCACCTGGTCATAGAATGAAGCCGGGAAGACCATAGATACTAATTGTCAGTTTTTAAAACACTGTCCATCCCAAGGTGTATGTATATGGCGGGAGGATCCTTTCACATACCAAACAAAATGATTTACAAATTCTTCTTTTAAAATAAATATATATTTCTGTTCAATACTGGATGAAAGGATTATTATGTTAAAATTATTTTTGATGAGACAGTTGTCCTTTAATAAGTAAGAGAAGAGTGTTGGCATGACAGTAGACAGTGTGGTGGTATTGTGTGGTAATAAACTTTAAAATATGTGATATTGCATTAAAGATCAAGGTGTGTGCAATGCTTGGAGGAGGTAAGTATATATGTGTGTTTGCTGCCTATAGAGATGGTGTGAAGCCAGTGAGTCAAAGTCCATTGGTGAGCCTCAAGTCACTTCAAAGTGTGCCACGAACTCATCAACTTCAGCGCTGTAATTAAGTGCAATCTTTAAAATGTGTCTTTAAAAATGTGTCAGGTTTTAAAATTGGGATTCCCATACGCCAATTAAAACTGATAAGTCAATTTGACTGGAACTATGCAGATCTGTCTCATAAGAATTAAAGTAAATGTGACATTTATAATCTGCCGATGAAGGTGGGAAAAAAAGCATTTCTTTCAAAAATGTCTTTGGTTTAAGAAGACAGACAGCAAAAAAGGTGGAGGGGATAAAAATATATTGTTGTAAGACACACAATTGCTAAGTACGGTCATGCCAACAGGTCTCAATCCCAAAATAAATATTCAGAATTCATAATGTTTGAAGGAGCTAATAGAATGCCATTTATCAAACTGAGCCTATTGAGAAATAACTTTGGATATGATTTCTTATGTGATTTTACTTATAGTAAATTATACTAACGAGTATATCATTAATCAGTTTAGACAAGGCAAAGCCAGGCCGAACAGTGCAAATGTAGAGGAGAAATAAACACTTTGTATCATCTGTTTCTCTTCTCTCTATGATTTCTCTATCTATGAGAGGACAGACATTATAACAATGACAGACAGGGAGCTAAGATGGAGTCACCCAGTTTCAGGGTAAAGTGATGTAGATGTCTGCATTTAAAGGACCACTATAGTGCCAGGAAAACATACTCGTTTTCCTGGCATTATAGTGCCCTGAGGGTGCGCCCACCCTCAGGGCCCCCCTCCCGTCGGGCTCTAGGAGGTGTAAATTTACCTCTTTCTCCAGCGCTGGGCGGGGAACTCTCCTCCTCCTTGGCTGAATGCGCATGCGCGGCACGAGCCGCGCGCGCATTCAGCCAGTCCATAGGAAAGCATTCACAATGCTTTCCTATGGACGGTGGTGTATTCTCACTGTGAAAATCACAGTGAGAAGCTCGGAAGCGCCTCTAGCGGCTGTCAATGAGACCGCCACTAGAGGCTGGATTAACCCTATTATAAACATAGCAGTTTCTCTGAAACTGCTATGTTTATAGAAAAAAGGGTTAAACCTAGCTGTACCTGGTACCCAGACCACTTCATTAAGCTGAAGTGGTCTGGGTGCCTATAGTGGTCCTTTAATAAAAAAATTTCACACCTCACAGATATATATGTTAAATATAAGGATACATTAACATAATGTTAAAATTCCCACGGGGTTACAGTTCCCCTTTAAGTAAACATTCCACACAGATCTTCTCTAACTGATGATTATTATAGTAAATGCAGTCTTCACTCGGCATGGGTTAAATAATGGCACCGTCGTGCACATTGTTTAAGACTCAATCTTTAGTGACTAATTGTACGAGTCCCAGTTCCTGTCACTATTAAGTTGAAGGGGTTTTTGCACACTCTGACATCATGTCTGCAACTGGAAGTCACAGACATATTTATGTCTGTATTGAGGACACAGATGTTTTTTTTTTCTTTTCTTTTTAAATAACATGTACAGACAGACAAGAAATTAAGTAAAAAAAAGAAGCCTGTCCCTGCTTGATATGATTACTCTTCCAGACCTCGTTTGTGAATATTTATTTGCCAGAATAGTCAATCTAGATGTTAATTTAGGACAACCTGCTATAACCCTTTATGTGTCACCAGGAACGAAAAGTACTTTTTTGCAATAGGGTTAAACAGCAACAAAGAGTCAATGAGGGTGTAGTACTGCATGTACACACCTCGTCTCTGTTAATATTTTGTAAAGGGCCGCGGAATGTGTTGGCACTTGATAAATAATAATAATGATATATGGTAATGGCGGCAGGATGTGATAGTGTGTTTACACTGACAGCTTCTGTTTACATTGCTAGAAAGATACATAGAATAAGCTCCAGAATATCATAACAAGTTAACCATGCCAATGTACCTCATTAAAAATTATCCTGTGCTGTCTTGACGACCAACAAGATATAGAATATGATTACAACAATGCATCTGTTTCTATTGCCATTTACTAAAAAAACATATTTTTATTTTAAACTTTATAGAATCCATCCATCTATCTATCTATCTGTCCATCTATCTATCCATACATCCGTCCATCTGTCTGTCTGTCTGTCTATCTATCTATCACATAAAGTCAGTTATGGGGTCAGTCGACCTTGCGGTTATGGATTCTCTATTTGAACTATATAACCAATTGTGTTTCAACCCCCTTAGATGATAAAGCCAAAAGCATTCAAATCTCTCAAGCCCCAGTTTATTGATTAAATTACGTCTGTCAAACTAATGTTGGCTATTATACTATATAATTATCTCCTGTATCCATACTATATGAATTAATATTAACAATAAAAGTACAAACAAACAAAAAAGTAATTTGTTCTGTTTCTATTTGAAGGTATGGAAGAAGTGTGCATGTATAATTGTGTTATAAGATTAGGAATCAATATTTGTTGCATCATTTGAAAGGCTACATATAACCTGTGATGCATTTCTTAGCCCTCCGGTTCGTAAAAGGTTACAGAACACAGAGGATGAACGTAGTGCATGAATAAAGCAGTCTAACTACAAAGTCTATTCTTTGTACTTAATTTAAAAAATGTCAGTTCAGCACTGTGGCTAACTACATGCTATAGATATGGTCTTAAAACTGTCTCGCCTAATAAATCAAGCCTTGAATTTGAATAACCTCTAGTGGCAGGTAATTTTTCAGAACAATGCTATATTTTTGGTGGTAGTAAAATGGTTTAAATGTCCTGTTTGAAGTTAACAAATTAATACGACTTATATCATGGCTTGCATGTTTACCATGATTGCTCTTCATTATACGTTATTAAATAAAGTAACTGCAAGGAGACTACAGAATACATATAGCCCGAGCCAGCATACTTTGAAGGAAAATAGTCTTACCCTGATTATTCCCAAAAGATTCGCAAATTATGGGTTAGATGGAAATCAGATACATCTGTTTATTAATACGAACATTCTCGTCAATGTGACATTGCAATAAGGCAGTAGTAAAATACTTGTAGCACAAATACTCTTAGAAAATTAGTAGTGAAAATCAGAACCAGGGTAGGTAATAATCTTAGGAAAGTGTCACTGTAAAACTATTTTTTAACATATACAGATCTTTAGCATAGTCTAATCAGTTCAGATAATATATCGTCCCATCTACACATTAAGCGAAAACAAAAGGGAAATAAGGAACTGTGTTACAAGAGTACAGATATCTTGCAGTCAGTGTCATCTGGAAAAGTAAAGTCATAGTCTGTTCAAGTATCGAGGCAAGGGCAGGCCACAAAGGTTTGTAAATCCAATAGACAAGATGTGGTGACATTCTGTCATCAAACTAATATGGTGACCAGGGATCACGTGACCAAGCTCATGTACAGTGGGATAAGCTTTACCTTTTGAAATGGTAACTGGGTTATTCAATACCTTTACAAGTCAGGAAAGAGACAACCACTCCCCCCTTTCTCCATTCCTCTCTGTTCCTTCTTGGCTGTGCTGCAGAGCAGATGTGCAGATGCCATGTGCTATCTTGATGAACCATGTTACTCTCTGTTGCTTCCTTTTCTTCCTTGGTGGATGTGATGTTGAACTTGCAGCAGTGAGCCATTACTAGATGTGAAGGCCTAACCGTGGGTGAGATCAAACGTGTGGGGAAGGGGATTACTATATAGATAGATAGATTTAAAAAGGGTTGTTGCTCCGTGGGTCTGGGCTGTGTGTTTGTGATACATTTATAGTATTGTGTTGTTGCCTTTTAATAAATACCTTTTAATGTAGACGAACCTTGTGTAATATATATATTAATTTGGTGATACACCACATAAGACTGGGGTCAAGAATCCAGATATCAATAACAGGAAAAGGGAGGACAGAAGTGAGAACAGTCTAAGGATATACTATGACCCAACACATTGTAATATCAATGTTATACATCTAAGTAATAACACAACCTTAAATGATGTGAATAATACTCTGCCGATAGAGTGACCGGACTTAATATCAATATACAATGGTCAGAGACAAGCAAGGGCAGAGGAGACAAATAGGAATACAAGGAAACTGCAGTAAGTGGAACAGGGCACAGAAGGAAATCTACAATGGGTTTAAAGAGGACTAGTGTCACAGTGCCTGATCGGCACCTCAGTGTGACCGCACCTGATCGGTACAGTCACACTATCGCATTGCCTGATCAGCACCCCAGTGTGGCTGCACCTGATTGCGCGTTCGCACTAAATAGGGAGAAGTTACTCACCTCACCCCAGAGCCTCTCCCTCTATGCTGTTTGTGGATCGGCAGCCAGGTCCAGCATTGGGAGGGACGCCAGCCGCTGCAAGATGGCGCTAATTAATAATGTCGCCCACAATGATTTCACTAGTGACGTGAACGTAAATGCAGCATCACGTTTTTGCCATGCACGCACGTTCTGGGGTCGTGGGACCCAAATCAACCAATAGAAGTATTTACTGGGTTATTTAAACCCAAACCTGCAGTTATTCAGTGCCCTGTCGTGGTTTCCATCCTGTTGGTTATCCGAGAGCGGGTTCCTGATTCTGATTTTTGGTTTTTGAGCTTGGCTTGACTTGACTTCCTGACCCTTTGGCTTTGTTTTTTCCGTATTTGTTCCTTTCTGTATTCCTGACCTTGGCTTGTGACTGTTTATTCTATTACGTTAATTCCGGCAATTCTAAGGCCCGGTAACACGTTGTTACTATTTGTATTTGTTACATGTTTTACTTAATTCTGAGTGTTGGGCCACTGGTTTGTCCTGACACCTAGGATGGCAAGGAATTAGCTGGGATTAGTTGGAATTGCCCTTGTGATGTCTAAACATGCATGCGTCTTGTTAATGCTAAGATGCATTAACATATGCATTGATTATGTCAGCTGTAGTTCTAAATGAGCTCAAGTGAGAAGCAGAAGCATCTATTAGATGGGACCGAGGCGAACCCTATATGGCTCTGCTGTAATGTATGAGGCCACTTTGGGTTACCGAATATGCGCCGTGACAATCAGGAGCAGAAAAAGGTATCTCTTCCCATGCTTAGGTGAGACAGAGTAACCAGCAGAATACTATATTTAAAAGAAGAAAAACTACCACAACAAGAGCACATAGTCTTAAATTAGAGGGACAAAGGTTTAAAGATAATATCATAAAGTATTACTTTACTGAGAGGTTAGTGGAAGCATGGAATAGCATGAAGTGGTAGAGGTTAATACAGTTTAAGCATGCATGGGATAGGCATAAAGCTATCCTAGCTATAAGATAAAGCCAGGGACTAATTAAAATATTTCGAAAATTGGGCAGACTAGATGGGCTGAATGGTTTGTATCTGCTGTCACATTCTATGTATTTAGGTAAATCATATTTGGAAAACATGTTAATGATGTATATTATTGGGAGTTCTGACAAAGTAATACTAGTGATAGCTAAATATGACACTCCACCTGTTTGTGAACTACATATCCAATGATTCCTAACACAGACTGTTTGCTGAGAATTATCTGAAATGTGAAAGAGGCCAAAATGGGTCGAAACCTTAATCTTTTACATTTTGGATATAATTCACCTATTTGAATAAATTGGTTTACTTAAGACCTGCGAGTGCTCCCTAGTTCTGTAGATAGATAGATAGATAGATAGATAGATAGATTTGATTTAGAGCTAACTGGTCCTTCTGACATATTTCAAGGTTGAGGTAAAAATATCATAGTAGGAAAACATATTAGATTCAGCTATACAGCTATATTTAGTGATTACAAATTAAAAATAAAAACATTAAAATTGGATTTTAATGGTCTTAAATTTACAAATTAATTTTTAATTTAATCACATTTCGCTGTATCAGTGAACACAAATATAATACACATGATATTGTATATATTAATCTAGGATAAATAATGATTAAACTTGCATTATGGAGAAACAATACCATTGAGAGGTTTTGGAAAGATATATTACATGAAAAAGTCATAGATTTTATATATATTTTAATAATGTGTGTTTCTATTATTTATGTTATAACAGCTTATGTTCTATCATGTTTTACAAGTGGTCCGAAGCTTCTTGCTGATTATAGACACTCTAACATATGTTTCCAAACATTTTACACAGGTTGATATTTAATAGAATTAGAAAACAGATATTCATTACAGGGGTTAGTTTAATACATTTTATATTTCTGCTATAACAGTTACATCTTCCATCCCTTACAGACAAGTATACATGTTGGTGATAAAAATTATATAACATGGGATGTAAATTTCAAAGTCAAGGTTTACAAACCATATCAACACCTCGACATCTGCTGTTGACTACGTCTCTCAAGATCATTAATTTTAAATGGAATGTATCAAGATAAGAAAGAGGAGCTGGTGTTTCTGCCTACCAATGATACCTTTCTTCTAAATCATTCGGTCTTTCGGTCCTAAGAGCATTTCGGAATTTCTTGACGTTAATATATCGCTATAGCCAACAAAACGTGCAATTTGCCTACCGCTAAGCATTCACTGGAAATGTAAACCATTGAAGTAGTAGAAAATCTAGTTTTAAAAGCGCTTCTTGGGGTCAGTCAACGAAATGTTTCTCTTTTATGGTTTGTCTGTTTTTTTCTATTGTTTATGTTTTATGACCTCTTTGAGAATGGCAGTAGTAAGTCACCAAATCTTTGTTGTATTAGGTAGTGAATCCAGTCAATCTTTTCTCTCCAGTTGCATTGTTTCTGTGTATACTATTGTTGTTCTCTGAGTCAACTGAATTGTTGTACGTAGATAGCTCCTTAATTGCTTTTATAATACAATCTAGGGTCATACCGATGATTTTAAGGTACTATAAGTGTATGGCTTTTCCACTGTCTGCAAAATGATATTCTGGAAAGTATAAGAGGGAAGCTCCTGAATTCTTAATTAACTTTGACGGAAGTCCTTCCCAACCCAAAGATGCAGAATCCAAAAAACACCCAAAAAAACAAAGTGGTAGCAGCAACCCTAATCTGCACCTAATCTATAACTGTAATATCTGCACCTGCTTAGATTTAGCAAACAAAATGTTATATTATGCACCAATTCCATTGTCACTTAATTATATATATATATAGTAAAAATGTATTCCATTAAATTGTTTTGCTATTTTAACAATGATTAGTTTTCAGGAAGATTTCATTGATATCCATTACTAGCCTAATCACTGAGAAAAAAAAATGTCATTTCATGTATGTACTGTGATTGTAATCTATTTATTGACGCCCATTTTTTATTCTTTAAAACCATTTTCCCCTTCAGAATTAGACAAAAGTAAACAGTCGATACTCTCGCACAGTAGAGAGAGCATAGCCCTAATTACTGATTCACACCACATTCATAAAGAGAGAAGGGTGGTGTGTGGGGGTCAGGGAAGTTCTCATAGATTCTTCAGATTCTCTATCTAGAATGTATTTTTTTTCCGAGAGAATGAAATCACATTTAGAGAGCAAAAGCTCTCTAGAAATCATTTTCCAGGCTATGGTTATACCCAGATACACGCATCAATTCCATCAAGACTTCTCAACTTATTTTTACTAGCAGCTATCTAGTAAATAAACAGCTTTCTAGTTTAACAGACCTCCTGACATCCTGTGTAATCTGTTTTCAGTTATATCGGCAACACGAGTTATAAACTGTCATCCACATTTCCACCTCCGCATAGAATATGGCCTTGTGAAGGGGGATTAAAAATGAAATACATTTTATCCTCGTTGGTCTCCTTGATCCTTTGTTTATTTTTCCCCAAGAAAACAAATCAGAGAAATTCATAATCTCAGAATTACTAAAGTGTGTAGCAGATGTGAAACAGAGTAAGTTTCAAATCAAATTAAAAATCAAATCCAACACAAATTAAAATAAATGTTAACAGAAAAAAAAATTAAGGAAGTTAAGCAAAAAAGAAAATAACCCGAAAACAAATAAAAAAATATAGAAGGAAGAGAGAAGATAGATTTAGAAAGAGATTCCAATTTCCTCTTTCCTATCGTCAAAGGTATTGCAATTTTGCTGAAATAGTTAGAGTGCTTCATATACATTAATTAATATAGCTGTCATCCCTAAGCATCACCTCGAAAATATTTCTTTTTTTTCCTTCAAATTATATTAAAGTAGGCAGTATACCTAGCCCACATCATATCTCTCCTGTCAACACGAGCACATGAATGTTCTATGCTCTTTCAATAAATTTTCCATATTATTTGCTGTTGCATTCCTAACTCATGTCACTGTTTCATGGAATATTTATGAATAGCTGTGAAATGATAATGATTATTGCTAATTGCATGTCTCATATTGGTTTCCTGCCGTGAAGAGAGAAAACTAAATATCCCACGGTGGACATTCAGCCTGCCTTTGGTTTTTAGTTCATATTCCCTGCTAATATTATTTGAGCTGGGAAGAAATTTTCTGTGAACATAAATTAAACACTAGTGTCAAAACCGTTAAACCTGATGACATTATGAGCAGATATTTATGTAATGTTGTTCTGGCAATTTGTTCTTGTATCCATCAAGGGCTCTAAATGTTTTTTGTGTGTTCAAGTGTGAATACTTGCTCTGAGGTGTAATAGGCCTAAGCAAATATTAATACTAATGTTCTAAAATTGCATGTCTTTGACCGTTAATACATCACACAATACAATGGATTTTGTTCGACACCGAGGAAAATGACCACCTAATTCTGTTACTGAAAAATGCTTTTATTATTCCGTGACTTGCATTTGCGTGCATTGATCCTTAATGTGTCCACTGGTGAACTATGAGGGAAAATTAAGCTGCTTTTTGTTATTTAAACAGAATTAGTTGTCGTGGAATATGAGCATGATTTTCTTGACCACATGGACAGATTTGACTCGTTCTTATTTGTTGTCTATAATGTTATAGTTCTTTTTTGACTATGTTGCAGTTGAATGGTAACTATTACAATTTCTTGGATTGGTACCCAAAATATATTCTACATTGAATAATCACAAATTACCAAGGTTGAAGAGAGGGTTCGTATAAACAATTAAAAGTCTGTGGATGCCAGCTTTCTTCAGTCAAGCACAAACAGGGAGTCTGCTTGTGAAAGGTTGGTATAGTCTTTTCCTTGTGATAGATTTCTAACGAATATGCATATAATCCACTAAACTTTAGTGCATGCTCCGATAATAACTCAATACATATGACTATGACATGCACTCATGAAAAATCATACAGGTCTAGAAGGAATATTTAAATTTCATAGTTAATTATGTCTTGTGACGAGAGCAATCTCGCCACATTGCATTGGAGAAGCCTGGTTGCTCGCCTGCTGCCTTTAGACTATGGCCCCATGTTGAAACGCTTGATTTTACCCTGCGGAGACACGAAAGCCGGGTCATTCGGTGCTTGCCCTGTTTGAGCGATGATACCCCAGATAGCTATGCCATGGAGCCCATTCGTATAATGAAAGACTATGGGAGAGACTTTGGCTCCATGGCAATTGAACTGTATGTGTGTGCTCTGAGCGCCATTCAGTAATAATGTGCGCTCAGATCTGAGCTATCTGGGGATATGTTGAATGTACCTGTTTTGTGCAATGGCTGCACAGTTATATGTTTTATGTGTTTTATTGTCTTTTGCTGCCATGTGTTCAATGGAGTTTTGCCTCTGTCCTTAGAGATAATTGGATTACTTCACAATTATCTCCAGGATAGAAGACTCTGTGGAACTGGTTTTGGGCAGAAAAAACATGCTTCCTTTGGTCACAAAGGACTACGATCTATCTTTTGAACCATTGGACCAATTTGTATGAATTTGACATATGTTTGTATTTGGAGTATGCTGATTCTGAAAATGTGAATGTGATGCATACTTTTCAAGTTATGAATAATGTGGAAAAATTGTATTTCTCTGCTTGTGCTAATTACATTACCCATTGTGTAAGGTAATTGTATCACAGGCAGAGGGGAGGATTTTGTGTGGGAGTGTCTGAGTGTATTGTATGTGTTTATTGGTTGTGTTCCAAAACCCTGTGGGTGGTACTAATGTGTAAGAATGTGTACATAAGCACAATAAACCCACAGCTTTGTCTGTTCACTGCTTGACCCTCAACACGGAGCTTTGTCTCGTTCTTGGGGGGATTTATTGTATGCTGTTCCAGTTTGACTGCTAGGAGTGTAAACCTATTCGTATGGTTTTTCCTATTCGGCTGTTTACAGCATTCATATGGTTTCCTATTCGGCGGATTGGTGTTCTGCAGTAGCTGTGCCTGTGTCTCTGGAAGGGGAAGATTTCCTAAACGGCGGTTTAACCCTTTTTTTGCTGAGGGTGCCGTTACATGTCTGTAAGCCTTTTTTTCTTAAGTATTGAAAATCCACTGCTAAAATGATTAATACCTTGTTTTTTGGACTCTAAGAGGCATTGGAATATATGACGCACCTATGTACTTCAATTTTAAACTTAATAGAAATAAAACAACCGTTACTGTAATTACAGTAAACATCAGCTTGTTTGTATAGTTGGTGTAGTTGGTGTGGGTATATGGGCTGTAGGAAGTGTGGGCATAGGGATGCAGTGAGTTTGTGTATATAGGGTCCCTAGAATGTGTTTTGGTAATGTGTGTAAGTGATATAGTTTGTGAGTGAATGTGATGTAATATGTGGAAATGTAGTGTATGCCAATGTGTACACCTACTCTGGCTACGGACTGAGTATGCTCTTCTCACAAGCCCTGGCACTGTGTAGTATTAAAGCATTGTAATGGTAACCCATGGTAACACTCTGACCGGACAGACCTCGCAGGAGGCATACTCTCAGTCTAAGTCCAGACCAGAGTTTCCCAGGCTTCCAACCCGGTTCCCACAAAACAAGGCTGCAATTGCCAGGTGAGGAAGATCTTTCATCTTTTGGGTCTTCCTGTGGCTCTATGTATATATATATATATATTTAACAATTATATATAGATAAGTACACTATATAGATGGTGACAAAAACAGCAGTCTCAAAAAAGGAATCCCTAACAAACAAAAAAATAATGTAAGTTACACATTGAAAAAGCTCCATAGCGAAACGCGTTAGTGACTTTTATTATTGTTTATTTGTTTTATGCATGTTTTAGTTAAAATTTTGTATTCCTTATAATGTTCCTGTATCCTGTGTCCTGGAGTGTCCGTGGTGGGGACTATGCCACCAAAGCTTTTAATACTTGAGCAAATTGGTACTCTTCAATTTGTAAGTAAGATATTTCATCCTTTTATATATACATATATTTTTTTACTGTGCCAATGGTTTTTGTACTTTTCAATTTTTCGATATACATTGGGAGTCTGCACCACTATCAATCCATATCTACAAGGCTGATATTATCCAGATGGGGATTGTACCGTCCATGCTTTTTACTCCCAGAGCACAGTATAGCTCTGTGTAGTGTGAGTGGGCTTTTGGTTTAATTACTCATTTTTTAAAAATATATAGATTACCCTAAGATTTGTCTCTCTATTCCTATTTTACATATTATGAGAACCTAGATTTTATAAAAGAATCTGTATGTATACATATTGAGCTAATTGTTGATTCCTCCTAATCCAACATGGTTCTCACTTATTTTGTTTTTATATTTGTTTGTGTGTTACAAGGTGTTGAGGATACCTTGTTTTAAGACTGCTGCTTTTGTTACCATCTATATAGTGTAACACCATTTTGGATATAGAAAGTTTGTTTTTTTTCCTCAAATGTTTGGGTAAAAACCTGCATCCTATATTCAGAAAAATATGGTATATCTCAGTTGCACTCTTGGGTAATATGCGGTTTTCCCTCACTAGGTATCTTTGTAGATTCCAAACAGCTGAAGTGCTCTAGATACAGAAGCTGCAGGACATCAATAAACATCTGTTCTCAGCCATCTGAGAACAGATGTTTAGCCATCTGGAAACCTGCTTCTCTAGTCAGAGCAGCCATACACTATGCACGTGCAGCGCATTCTAGAAGGGTACTTTGGGGAGCACCACCATCAAGCAAAGTAGACAAAGGATGGTCACCTGTCCTAAATTGTGTGAGTGTACCAGGTCTGGGCCCACTACTGATAGAACTGAGACATGGACCTGGAAGGTGTACAAAAATGTTTGGTACAGAAGGGGATTGAGTCAGCCTCTGGTGCACCATTTCTCTATCTGACAATGATTTATATTTCACAGAGTCTTTGAAAGAGTTTCATGTTTTGTGCTGGTCTCAAGACCCAGATATTTTTATAATCTTCACCAACGCCAATGGTGACATCCTGTAGGTTGAGCTTAAGCAGGTAAAAATATGATGTGTCTTGTCAAGAAAGTGCAATCACCACCCAAGTTCAGTTTTAAAATATCTCCAATTTCTGTGGATCTTCACAGAAGACTAAACAGACACTGGCATTATGAAATAGTTCAATTATTGTCACAAGCTATTGGAAGCAGCATACGGATTGTCAGCTTCATTCGTTGGGGAATATACAGTATAGAATGTACCACAGGAGTAATATAATAAAAAAAATTCCTGAACATAACAAATAAATTTATATATATATATATATTTAGCAATACTTAAAAGAGTCAATGTCAAAGGCATTAAATAAACAATAAGTCTAATATAAAAAATATTTTTTTATAAAATACTTAATACTAAATAAATCTTCATGTTCCATTTAAAAGCACAAAAGCTCTGTTAAAGTTGAGAAAGACGATGACAAATCTAGACATGAGTGATGGGAAAGTGAGATAGATGATGACTGTAAAAAGAAGACGAATGGATGGTGAAAGATTATGGAGACAATTCAATATGATGATTAATCACTTCACAACTTTTTACCATCAGTCTTACACACAGCATCCTCATGGAATAGTAAAGCTAAGTCTGCTTTATCAGCTTTCACCATCAGCCTCGTACACTGAAGCCTCCTTGAATATTACTCTTACAAATGCAATGTTAGGCGTTCATGTTCTTTATACTTTGTTAATTGCTGCTCCTTCTGTATCTATTTTCTCAGCATTAACATTCTGCATCTTTTTAATGAGAGCTGTGAATTAAGAATTGGAAAGGTAGTAGAGGTTATGGGCAATCTGGCTCTTTTACTGCACAAAAATAATGATTAATACCTTAATACTAAAACGGCAAGTTGGCAATGTAATTTGTACACTTTACTAGTTTTCTTATGAATTAAGCTTTGTGCAACTGATTTAACTTTTGTTCGTCCTGTCTTGGGGGATTTTGTAACTACAGCTGAGCATCAGTCCCGGATCCAACACAAAATAATTACAGGACCACTATAGTCACACAGACCACTTCAGCTCAATGAAGTGGTCTGGGTGCCAGGTCCCCCAGGTTTTAACCCTTCAGATGTAATCATAGCCGTTTCAGAGAAACGGCTATGTTTACATTGCAGGGTTAATCCAGTTTTTAACCTTTTGTTTAAATAAATACTGTGTTTGATACTATTCAATTTGGGATCCTGCTTCTCTATTTGTTTATACTGCCTAGATATTACATCTGATTCAGAAGAGTATCCTGTTTTGTTATACTGTGGGTTTATCCCTCTCCATTGGAGCAATTCAAACCCAGAGCCAGGGGTGATAGGGCTCTGGTCCATAGTACTCAGAGAAGACCCTGACTCCAGTACAGTTGCTAGTGCACTCCAACTTTCTGGTATTTAATCCAGCCTCTAGTGGCTGTCTTCCTGACAGCCGCTAGAGGCACTTCTGTGACGCTGAATGCGAAAATAGCATTCAGCGTGCAGAAC
Source organism: Pelobates cultripes (assembly GCA_933207985.1). Classification (NCBI taxonomy): domain Eukaryota; kingdom Metazoa; phylum Chordata; class Amphibia; order Anura; family Pelobatidae; genus Pelobates; species Pelobates cultripes. The sequence continues at coordinate 81,919,926 of OW240924.1, forward strand.
GTCCACAGGAAAGCATTGAGAAACGCTTTCCTATGGTCAATTTTAGTGTGTGCGCGGCTCTGGTCGCGCATTCGCATTCCGCTCCACTCGGGAGCTTATGTCGGAGTGGGAGGAGAGGTCACCAGCGCCGAGGGAGACCAGAGCTGGATTAAAGTAAGTAGCTGAAGGGGTTTTAACCCCTTTAGCCCAGCGGGAGGGGGGCCCTGAGGGTGGGGGGGACCTAAGAGTTATATAGTGTCAGGAAAACGAGTTTGTTTTCCTGACACTATAATGATCCTTTAAAGAACATAAAAACATTTGTGAGTAAATATATAGTCTGTTGAAAGGATCTATGTGACATACTGGGCATGTTATATATTGACTCGTAAATTGTATCGTGAATATAATGTAGAATAATTTATCTGTGCTAAATCCAAGAGCTGGCCTTGTATAATGATCAAATCTGCCCTATATATGATTCACGCTATTATGTATGGTGCTTTATCATGCATTGGATATTTTGCCTCACAAATCTGGCTTTTTACTATACCGTGCTATGTGAGACTGGTGGAACTCGCCAGGTTTTTGATCCGACCGCAGTTGATAGATTTGTCAACAAGAATATTTATATCCTGACTTACCAACATCCCTTCACAAAACAAGCACACCACCATTTGGGCCTAGATGCAATGTTTTTGCATAAGCTTTACAAATGAATAATATTTATAGATAAACTTTTAAAATCTTTTTTTTTTCCAAATTATTAAAATATAAAAAAAAAATCCTATATAAAAATATATCAGGCTATTACAAGCTTTAAAAAGATTACCCAAAAATATTAAATTGAAGCCTTGGTTAGGTAGGACTATTTTAATAAAAAGGTAATAAATTAAGCTAATTGAAAACATTACACTAAACCCAATAGATTTGCAATCACAAATCTGGACAAAAGCAGATTAATCGTCCCATTGTTCAAAATACATTACAATAGAAAATCAAACAGCCACAGATGGCTAGTAAGTTTTCATAATGGACTGCTATAATGGCCTTCTGATCCTCAAAACTGGAGAAATGCAGATAGGAAAATGTTGTCTGGTCTAATAAAACTGAATTTCTTCTGTGACTTGCACATTGATATAATGAAATTAATCCAATTCCTGATTGGTCAACAGTAGTTTGGTCCTCTAATTAATCTACTATAACCATTGTTTGAATGTCGCCACACATCAGGACTAATTGTTCCCTGTGTGCATTTATTTATAGCCACGAACTACCCATTTCAAATGTCTAGTTCAAACTAGATAATGAGGCAAAGCATGCATTATCTTAATCTAGATCTCCTTTACTCCAATGGAAGGTGCAATCTGAAGAGCTCAATCCAAATCAATTAACGCCATGAATTTTTTGGCTAAAATAGTTTGAGCTCTACAGGTGGTGAAAAACGGTCATACGTAGTACTTGATATAAAATGACAACAAACGTTAGGTCTTATAATCCAGGACAATGATTCAAACTCTATTTTAGCAATAAAAATCCAGCCTTTTTCCATGAAAGTAGCATGATAAAACAGAAAAAAATACACGCAGACCGTTTGGGGGCACTGCAGAGGACATGCTAACCATTTGTGACAGAAATAATGAGGCTCTAGAATGTTTCCAAAAGGATTTTCCTCATTCAGTTAAACATTGAGCATTGTATACATATATTTTGTTCATAAATTCATAGCGTAAGGTCAAATCTTGAGTTGGATCGAACTGTGTAGATTGTGCAGAATCTGAGAATTTATGAATTCATAACCTTTATACTTTGCTTATGTTGTCAATCGCTGAACTTAATTTTTACTTTTTACCCAGTACTAGATGTCTTATTAATAAAGTGCCTCTCAAGAGTATATACTGACTTTAATATAAGTATAGTATCAACATAACTCACTTTGCTAAAAGAAAGCACATTTCATTGATTAAAATGAAATAGACATGGTGGCTGAAAGATAAACTAGGTTACACTATGTCTTTTTTCCCATTTGTTCAATCAATCACCATCTAAGCAATAATCTGGAAAGAACGTCACCTCTCAATCAAGTTTCTGGCAACAGTTCTTAAGCTTAACATTACACCGACTTTTTTATCTAACCTTATAAAGCGAGGTTACAAGAATTAATTCACTTCTGCAAATGGTAGGCCTGCACTTTTGACATGGTTTACAATATAAGAAGGGGAGCATGCTTTTCTGGGATAAGCTAAGATCGAGCTACAGTTGACACATATCACAAGAGAACATTGCTTTTACCCAGTAAAGGATATTTTAACTGTTTTTGTCATGAAAACCCTGTTTTGTCCTCTTGTTAAATAGCACAGTCGCATTGCAGATAAGAAAAGAAAATCCCGAGTCTTGTTAAATGAAGAGCCCATTGTGATAGGTTGTTTTCATGAAAGCTTCTTGCAGTTATTTGATAGTAAAATAGTTAGACAGTAACCAGAAGTGATTAAAAGTAATTAAAAAAAGATGCACGTAATCCTATAAAATGTTTATTTTTATGGTGTTGAATAAGACAGTCCAAATTGTTTCAAGGGTAAATGGAGCTTTTTACCTTGTGGAAATTCTTGCATGAAATATGTTATGCCCATCAAAATGTTCACTATAAATAGTGTCAAGCGTTCATGGCTTCTTCATGCACTTCTGGGATAAACCATATTAGAGTCCACATGGCACTCGTCTGATATAACTGGATAAAGAATGGGTTGACATATGAAAGATTTAAAGACCCATATGTCTTTTAATGGATGTCATCTTTTCTAATCTAGTAAATGGTTTACTGTTGCAATGATGGCGAAAAAATGCTGATTGTATTAAAAATGTTTTAAAAAAGTATGTTACATATTGTCAGCCCAGCGGCATATCCTGCATCCATCACTGTAAGCGTAACCTAAGTCAAACAGTATCATAACTCCAACCCTATTCCGATTGTAAGCGATGTGCGAGAATTATTGACACAAGAGTAATATCTCAGCAACATTTTCATTGCGGTGAACTATTTTGACATGCGATCACAAATTGGTGACATTTTCTACTCAACATTCCGTAGTAAGAATTTTGCCAGTGATATTGTAAATGGATAACCTAATCAACAAACTGTAAAGTTTACCTTACAGTTTTGTATGTCATCAAGGGTTTGAATTTTGTTACTTTTAACTTTCCCAATACAAAGAAAATTTTGTTTACAGAAACTGCTGACAATCCCAAAATGTGACTAGTTATATTATTTAAAGTATTTAAATATAATTAAAAAAAAAAGAAGAACATACAGGCTTTCTCCAGTCCCAAGTGGCAGAAATGTATATTTAAGGCTGGGCCTGTAGTTGTGGGAAGGGCTTGGGTCCCTTTTATAAGGGCTTCCAATCCTCTCCTACTTTACCGTTGTTGAGTGGCGAGTTGAGTGTGATTACTTCCGGTCACTAACAAGTCACCATCTTGCTGTCTCTTACCTGTGTCCTTGTGGTCCTGGTTCCTGTTCCGCCTGATTATACTTACCTGACCACTCACCAAACTCTTCCAACCTGCTGCAGTCTCGGAGACTAATCCCAGTACTGTAAGTAAGACCCAAACCGTCACGCCTCGGTCACATTCTTTCAGCATCATCACGGTTTGGGTCTATTTTCAATTCTTACCATAGTTTTGTGTGTGTTCAGCGGTTCTGCAGTTTTCGCATTAAAACTCACGTACACATTAGTTGGTTTCTGTGTGGTAGGGACTTTCGGTTTCTTTCAACCGCACAAACAGGGACCCTAATTTCGGCCCCTTTCACATAAGCTTACAGATATGGAGGTATACGCCCATCAATGCATTGATATCCACTAAAGGCACCAAGACCGCTTCATCTCAATGAACTGATCTAGGCGCTGTGTCCATTTAATTTTCACTCTTTAACATAAAACATGGCGATTCTGTAGATGCTTTCTGCCAGCCACTAGAGGCTCTTCCCTTGTGAGAACAGAGTCAAACTTGGTTCTCAATCAAATGCTACTCCCAGAGACCTCATTGGCACAATGCTATCATTTGTAAAACTCGCCTTTTAAACCCTCATGAGGTGGAGCAGGGCAGACACCAATATAGGCAGCATAGGCGTGGGCAGCATATTGCATTAGGGTGTGCACCCTAAAGCACAAACACACGCCTTGTGTATATGTATGTGTGTATGTATATATATATATATATATATATATATATATATATATATGAATATATATATACACACACATACATACACTGCTGTGTGTGAGGGTGGTTTGAGGGTGTTGTGTGTAAGGGTGCTGTGTGTGTGATGTGTGTGTGTGTGTGTGTGTGTGTGTTTGTTAGGGTCCTGTTAGTGTGCTGTGTGTGTGAGGGTACTGTGTGTGTTTGTGAGGGTGCTGTTTCTGTGCTGTGTGTGTGAGGGTGCTGTGTGTGTGTGGGTGCTGTGTGTGTGAGGGTGCTGTGTGTGTGTGGGTGCTGTGTGTGTGAGGGTGCTGTATGTGTGTGCTGTGTGGGTGCTGTATGTATGTAGCTGCGTGTGTGTGGGTGCTGTATGTGTGAAGGTGCTGCGTGCTGTGTATGTGTGGGTACTGTATGTGTGAAGGTGCTGTGTGTGTGTCTCTGTGTGCTGTATGTGTGTGTGTGCTATATGTGTGTGAGGGTGCTGTATGTGTGTGAGGGTGCTGTATGTGTGTGTCTGTGTGTGCTGTGTCTGTGTGTGCTGTGTGTCTGTGTGTGCTGTATGTGTGTAGGTGCTGTATGTGTGTGTGTGTGCTGTGTGTGGGGGGGTGCTGTTTGTCTGTGTGTGCTGTGTGTCTGTGTGTGCTGTATGTGTGTAGGTGCTGTGTGGGTGTGTGTGCTGTATGTGTGTAGGTGATGTATGAGTGTAGGTGCTGTATGTGTGTAGGTGCGGTGTGTGTGTGCTGTATGTGTGTGGGTGATTGTGGGGGTACATTACTTAATATCCCCCCTCCTTTCTTACCTTATGTAAGTAAGGGGGATTCTTGTTCCTGCTGCTTTCCCTGGTGGTCCAGTGGAGAGTGAACTCTAGCCTGTGGGGCTAGAGTTCACTCTCGCAAGATTTGAGCGTTGCCGCGGCAACACTCAGAACTCCCGAGTGGAACCCGCGGAGCTGCTGGTTGAGTTCCCCGGGTCCTTTCCTGCCTCCCTCCATGCTGCAGTGGGGAGGGAGGCTGAGAGCAGAGCCGGCGCTCGGATAGCGCTGGCTCTGCATGGACCGACAGGGGAGATCCTGAGATCTCCCCTGCCGGTCTCACTCCATAGGCGTGCTGCGGGGATTAGAGTGTTCCCAGGCACACCTGGCACACCCTGTGTGCACACCTATGATAGGCAGGGAAAAATTATAGCTTTAGGAATGCATGTTTGTATTCCTAATGCTATGGCGTTCCCTCAAAGACACAAAATTTAAAAAAGCCTTTTATGCAAATTGTCTATGACCAAAGTTCCATAGACATTTTCTCTACTACTCCTACAGCATTAAACTGTTTTAACTACTCTAATGAAATTTTCAGTGGTCTGCTAAAAGTACCACAACTCCAATTGACAATTGTTTGTTTATAACTACGGCATTTAAGCAGTTCTGTTCTTGACAACTGTTCTATTTTGAACATCTACTTATTTGAGAATGACCTTGGGACAAGGATTAACACAGAACATTTCATTTTCAGCTTTAATTTACGAATTAGACAGAAATTGTTATGAATTGAGTAGATGAATGCTCTGAGTAGGCCTTACTGGAATGTTTATTTGGTATAGGAAAAAATATAATAACATAAATGGATAGCAGACACAAGAAAAATGCAAACCCAGTTCGACATAAAACACAGAATCCATCATTTTTTTCCAGTTCATCTTACTAGAATATTATTGAGTCCACCTGGATACAAAGAGAACACAGCTGCAACATGAAAAAACCGTTTTTCCCCAGTTTTTTTTTCCTAAATAAAAACAAAAAATATAATCATATTAGAATACTGCAGGTGCAACTTGTTAATACAGTGGATAGAGTCTTGAAAGGAATAGTAGATTTGTTCTATGAATTAAGCCATTATTTGGACACTGTTAAACATGACACCCAATGTCTCAGTTTAATGGTATTTCATTTCCCCGGCTTTGAGACTCACATGAGTAACTATGCTTGGTACAAAAGGCCTGACATTAATTATTGAAGCCAATTGAACATTATTCAAAGGGGACAGGAAAAGCGACAGTCGATAGAATCATACCCAAATGATTGTTAGTTGTGTTATTCCTGATGAGAGTTAAAATGTACATATTCACTGCAGATTATTTAAATGTACTGTATGTTGTACATGGCAACAGTATCTCCAAAATGTTAGAGATTTAATACTTACAAAAAAAAGTTTTATGGATATATGTATTGTATCAACTGTAGTATAAGAACCTGACGTTATCTAGAAAAATAGAACTGGTGGGAGCCGTCACATTGAGCGATCTTATAGTAAACATATACATGCCCTTTAATAAAGTGTTTTCTGGTTGTTTATTTCATGACTTCAATATTCACAGAAATGTAGACAGAATATGTGGCTTTCTTAAGACTAAATAATATATTTGTTCCAAGGTTACTTTGTGGCACTAATGACTTAACAATGGCACTCAATCTACCGTAGACAACAGTACCCAAAATGCCAACAAAAACAACACAACTTAATATAGGATATTACGCAACAGTCAACTATTTTGTTAAAGAAGTTGCATTGTACAATAACTTGTCCTTATATGCTTAATAAATAATTAAGGATCTACAAGATTGGCCAAGATATTGCCAATATTGATAAGACTATTGTTAAGGATTTAAGAGACTGTCCAAGTTATCTAGAAGATTGATAAGACTATTGTTGAGGAACCTGATCTTCAACAATTCTTTGTATGTTTATTTAGCAACACCAAACTGAAGTTCCACAGAATAAATAAGAGTTTACATTGTCCGGATTCTCACGGCGTAGCTAGTTTTTCCTGTAGCTTTGCTACAATACTCAGTGTCAAGCTGGGACCTACTACGTTATAACTTTACAGGACCAGAGATTATCTTCCATATGATGTATTTCCATATTTGTGCACTTGTGGAGTTTATTCATCAAAAGGTGATAATATCAAACATAAGGTAATATCGCTTGCTGTTATTTTACTGAACACGATTTATCATTGCCTAAAAATATTCGTTTAATGATGAATCATCCCCAGACATCAGAAATTAAAATCACCATTTCGTCAGCACAAGCCTGATTTTTATTTATTTTTTTACAATCTTTAAGACAGTGTTTATTTCTGAAAATACAATAAAAGAGATAACTTTTATAATATAGAAAAGCAAATGCACACATCCCATCAGCTTTATTAAAACACATTTACTGTGACACAAAACACACTAACCAGCGCCAATACCTGATCTAAAGATAAAGCCTCTCAGATTTTAATCTCTATAACTATAGAAAAGGGTGTCAAATTTACTGTTTTTTTATTTTAATATTTTATATCCAGTACGCCTTTGCTGTTAAAAATTTTTTTTAGGTTTCTTTAAATAAAATGAAATGTTTTTTTTTTTTTAAATGTACCAAATCCTTATAAATAAATTCAATATGAAGCTTGTTTGTTCATACAAATGGTCAGACGCCTGTGTTTTAGGGCCAATGCCATATATGCGTTGTACAGTGTATATATTTCCTAATATTTGAGGGTATACACAGTGAAAACCCTCACGAACCATTCTTTTAGGTGCCAATAAAGGACAAATTCTTCATATTCCAACACTCTTTTTGGAGATAAATATTTTACATATCCACATTTCTACACTGTCCCACTGGATTTTGGGCAGTTAGTTTGTAAAGAAACCAAAAGTGTGTAAGCGCTTTGGAATATGATCCAGACAAATAAGCAGCACTTGAGACAGTTATACACAGAAATGTATATAAAATAAATAGTTACCAAAAACAAGCGCGCTAAATGGTCTGTAAATAGAGAGAAATACAAATAATAGTGCAGACTATCTGAATAAGTGCCAACACATAATAAGGGTATGAGGGAGAGAACTCACATGTACCAGAGCCTAATCACCCCTGGCTCTGGGTATTCAAAGCTCCCCTGGAGAGGGAATGTTCCCACGTAAAGATGACTCCAATCAATGTATCCACAGAAAGCTTGATATAACTGCTTCGTGTTCCTTTCAGATCTGCTCATGCCCAGATTGTGGAACTGTATATCACGTTAGAACCTCCAACCTTGAGCTTTTTTCTAGTTCTGTATTGTTACATTACACATCTACAGAACGATTGGTATGATTTATGGACTGCAGCAGAATTCACTTATAATTCTCACATGCACAGTTCACCTCATAGTTCTTCTTTCCATGTTAGTTATGGTTATCATCCAGTAATGCTTCCTGATCAACACATTACATGGCCAATGCCTGAAGTTAAGACTATGCAGTCAACCAATCAGTGATTTAAAGAACCTTATATCATCAGCTATGTCCATGTACGAAAAGGGCGAGATACATTTTTATTATATACTGTAATAATAAAAAAAAATTAAATTTCTTAAACTGTTGATTTTTCCCACATTTAGCTTTCGCGTTTGAATTTAGCCAGATTAGCATATGATTAATATCGGGACTATTACTAAATTTGTTGGCATTAATTTGATCAAACTAGAAGGGTGAAAGGCCATTCAGACCTAGCTCCTAATAAAACCTGTGGTTTAAGCACTAAAGTTGGTGTATTAACCAGCTGAGCTATCTCATTAGTGATCAAAACATAAGAGCATTCTTACACCCAACTAGCAATTGACGGGTCAAAAATTCTTGGCAATTGTGAATTATCCTGATGATAATTCGCTATATTAAAAGTAACATTTTATTTTTAGAAATACCTAGCCTAATTGGTTGATATTTGTCACTCCACCAGCAATACAAGTATTCTTATTTGCTCTCTCTTGGCAGTTCTCTTTTTTGTCATTTATTCCATAGCGACTAGTCGCACTAGGGGCTACCCCCTGCTTCAGGAGGTTAATAATTACATTACCTTTCTTTACTCTTTTATTGTCTTTACAAAAAAAGGGTCTAAATGCCCCCCACAAGTTTATACCTATCATCAGGATACAAACAAATTCATCAATGTCGACATTTCTCACTGGCGTAGCAGATCACACGGTCGGCCTAAATTATATCAATAATGTATTTTCATTAGAACCGTTGGTAAATAATAAACCAGATAATATCAATAAAAAAATGTTTTCAATCCAACAATTATATAAACAAATTAAAGGCTATTAGGAAATCACAAGCCTATGCCACTATGTTGATCAGAAATTAGTACCTAGAGGTCTGAGACCCGAAATTTCAACACCAGACAAAGTAAATACTGAGGATAGGCTTAAGGAGTGGAACAATCTATTAATTGATTGCTCTTTTAAACTAATACAGTTTCTATTTAAAATTAGAAGAGGAACATTTTGAAAAAGTGAATTACGATCTAAAGGATGAAATAAATAAAGCTAACGAATTCCAATCAAACACAGATTATACTTTAATGGAATCTAAACTACAAAAAACATTGACAATTTTACATTACATATCAAGGAAAAAAACATCAAACATTCTTGAGAGACCACAGGGACTTTAATGAGGGACATATATTTCATCAAACCAATAGAATCAATAGACGCAGAAATAGTAGAAATAGCGCTACATCAGGCAACTCAGAATGGACAGACTCGGAATCGAGTTCATCCAGGGGCACAAATCGACCCAGCTCCATTACCAGAGAAAAGTTACCAATAAAAAAAAAGTATCTTAAAGGAACAAAACAAAACAGTCTCCTTCCTAGACAATCTCCCCCTTCATCAGTCTCTACATCCTCCTTTGCTTTGGCCTCTTTTTTAGATCAGGATTGGCCCCCACCACAGAGGGCACAACTAAGAGACCGCAGGACATGGGGTTACAAATTACTCCTGAAGATATTTCACACCTCCAATCACTTCCACAGTTATTAGAAGAACAAGATAGAAATCTGCCCCTCACACACTTCAGACCCCTTAGCTGGTTCACCCCTAGTATTAAAGAAGACATAAATGTTGATCTTTTTGTCCAAGTGACAGTTGATATGGTAAATGCTTTACCAACTCCTTCCAAAGAACAGAACAATTTAACTACCAGTGAACTAAGATCTCTACAAGAACTCAGAACAAATAAAGACCTTATCATTAAACCATCGGACAAGGGAGGCAACATAGTATTATTGAGTAGAGAGAAATATGTGAAAATGTGTATGTCCCATCTTCACGACATCTTGAGCTATAAGAAATTAGAGGGAGACCCCACCCCAGATTGTTTGCAGGCATTAAAAATGTTACTAAGCACAGCAGTCAAAGATGGCACCATCACCACCGATGAACATAGATTCATCTTGCCAAAATGTTCCCCACTATCGCCATCTTCTACTGCCTACCTAAGGTTCACAAAAACCTAACAAATCAGCCGTGTAGACCTATCTTCTCTGGCAATCAATCCCTCACAGAGAATGCCAGTAAATTTCTCAAAAACGTATTACATCCTTTCGTCACCAATCTGGCTTCCTTCTTATAGGATACAAAACAAACCTTGGAGAATTTGGTAGTACCCCCTTACACTCTACTCACAAGTCTGGACCTAGTATCTCTGTACAATAACATCACACACAACATAGGGATAAAGGCCAACTCCTACATTCTTGATAAATTATCTAAATACTCACCTCCCCATAAGAAATGTCTACTAGAACTATACTAGAACTATTATCATTTGTTTTGACACACAACTACTTTGTATTTATTGGCACCTACTATTTACAGCTGAGGGGCACGGCCATGGGTACGACTTGCGCCCCCAGCTATGTCAATCACTATCTGGGCTGATGGGAGGAGACTATCCATAAACAAACCATCGAGGAACGATATAGCCAATATATACTCAAATGGCATTGTTACATTGATGACATGCTGTTATTCTGGACAGGATCAGTCACAATGTTTGATGAATTGGTATGTGTCCTAAATCAGAACCATATAGGATTCCAACTTACATCTTTTATTGACGAGAATAAATTGGAATTCCTCGATTTGAGAATTACATTGTCCTTGGATAGAAACGTAGAAACAGAGTTATTTAGGAAACCTACTGCCACTTACAATCTTCTACACTGGCCACCATCCCATCAAACTAAAAGCTGGTATACCTCATGGTCAGTACCTGAGAGCATGTAGGAATTGCTCCAATGATAACACATTTCATCAACAGACAAAGGATATCAGAACCAGATTTAAAGCACAGGAGTACCCAAACAAAATTCTAAAAAGGGCATTTCTATGGAAAGATTCACTTGCCTTCGCTCTTCACAACCTAAATCAACCAAACAAGTCATTAGATGCATCGGCACGTTTGATCAATATTAGGAACCAAGACAAATATTTACAGATAATTGGCCCATTGTCACGGTTCTCACAGTGACATCCAGACAGCCAGATTATGTTTATCCTCGCCTTGTCTCCATGGCGGGACTTTACCTGTGGCTGCTCCTGTCTATCTAGCTCACCTGTAGCAGATCATTTATTAGCTGGGTATATAAGTACTGCCTCACCCTGGACACTTTGTCAGTTCATTGACTCTAGTTCCTGTATTTGTATTCTTGATCCAGTGTTATCCAGTTAAAAGAGAGTCCAGGTGGATTTACGAGTGCCAGACCATGTCACAGAAAGGACTTAATGAAGAATTCAATTTCACCCCATTTATCCACTAACCATTATGTATGTCTTTAGTATCAGCAATAGCAATTTCAATTACTTGCCTTTTAAATTGTAATTTACAATTCCAACACTTTAATAGCCCCAAATCCAGGTAGTTTATTTCACTAAACCCCTTATGGCCATTATCTATATATTATTCTGCAGTCCTAGCTCATCTAATCTATTATTCATATGCCCTTCCTTTCGGCAGATGGATCTTTATTTATTTATTTTCATATAACTTGGGCAATTGTGGTATTCTTATTTTTTTTTTTTTTTACCTTTTTATTGCTTGATTCCTCGAACATCCGCCTACTTTCACTGCTTTATAAATCAACATCTAATCTTATAACATCAAGATAACATTCATGGACTTTTATCTAAGTATTCATTTGCGACTAAATACACCCCTTGTCACAATGCTAATTAGGAGAATTATTTCTGAGCATTAACTTCTATATAGTTCCATATTTTCATATACAGACATTATAGCTACACTCAGGATAATTGTTTTGTAAATATGTACATTATTATTTCTGTTTGATGTGTTGCCTTATTTCACCTCTTAATCGCTATATTAAAAGTTACGTTTTAGTTTTAGAAATATCTAGCCTTATTGGTTGATATTTGCCACTGCACTAGCGATACAAGTATTATTTCTCGCTCTCTCCTGGCAGTTCTCTCTTTATCCTGAGGATAACTTTAGGAGTTAAACGTGATTGTATATTAAACAAGCTTATACCTCCTCTACTAGTGACATTTATTACAAAGACCAAAGAAGCCACACACACAGAGAATGAAAAACCTTAATGCTACCTGCTGATAGTTTGATGCTCTTTGAAGAAATGACCATCCATTCTTTGCGTAGACATAATGACATATTAATCTTGAGTTTCATGAGAAGGCTTCACACGCAGTGACAATTTAAAGATAAATAGAACTTCATGAATAGGAACCACTTTGGGATTTTTTTTAACTGGTCTCTCAAGAACATTTAGTCTTTGTACAAGGGTCAGTTTATATTTAAAGAGAATTCATCCTGTATTAGGTCCGTCATACAAAGTATTCCACTATTTGGTCTTATCAAGACAATTCTTCTGTGCGCGAGTCTGTGAAAATTAAGAACTGAACATCCAGTTATCCAGTCATTATGTTTTATTAAAAGGACACTCCACACTCTTTAGCTTGCTGTAGTGCTTTCCATGTCAGAAGCCTGTCATATTCGTGGCATTTCATAACAGTGCTGATTTTATAGGAATTGGTACTTTTATAATTGGGGACAGAAACACCTCCCTTGCAGTCTGACAGCCATGGAGGATTCCCTCTACTTCTGTTAGCTCAACAGAGTGAACGAAAATGGCAGGTGTCTTTCTCAAACTCGTTCTCAGCTGTTTTTTTCAGACAATGGAGTGTTTCTTTAAGATATAACTAACCAACTTCACTTTAAAGGGAAACTACAATTAATATTTATACATGATATATTTATACAGTTAATCACACTACAAGTCCTTTTGTCTTACTAGTACAATTCAACTGAGATCAATTCAGCTCAACTGTATTGCTATTTGGTTCTAATTGAATACAGTGAATTAGACTTTTACAAGGTGAGAACATTTGGCTCGGCTGAACCATTTTTCAAGAAAACAGAAAACTCATTGGGATGCCTGTATTTTGGCCAAATGTTAGTTATTGTTACGCTACTTGGGTAATTTGGATTGGAACTCAACTGCAGCTTGTAAACTCCCTAATTACAATAGTGAAGAAACGGAGAATCTTTAAAGTATCAATACTGTAGCTTTAGGAAAAGAGAGTTGCTGGTAACTTGATTCAAACGAAGTTTTAATAAGTGTTAAACTTAAATGAATTGCATTTAGGCAATAATCCAAAAAGAAGAAGTGCAAGTAATCAACAACACAAAGTTCATTAATAAGTATTTCCTCAGAGATGCATTAAACATTCTTTAGGTTAATGAGAATAATCTTCAATAGTAACTTTAAGCAAGTAGCTGAGAATATTTGCAAAGCAGGAACAGTTCATAGTTAATAAGCATGATGGGAGTTGTCCTCCATTTAATTAGTAGCTTGAAGCAGTGAAGATTTAGTAAGCAAGCATTAGTTCATTATTAAATGATATTGTAGACAAGTAGCTGAAAGATATACTTAAGGTTAATGTGAGTTAATGTGAGTAGTCCTCCAATAGTCCACTTGTAAAGTAAGGTATGGTCCACTTGTAAAGTAAGTGAGTTTCTATTCTCCAGTAATCCTCTATAGCATGAAGTATACTTTTCTTAGCCCAGGACGCTACGACGACATCAGAGCTTGTAGAGCCGGCGTGTCCCAGGACCGGCGTGCATACTCCGAAGTAGGACCCACATTGCCAGAGCCTGTGGAGAGGTAAGTCTGGTGGAAGTAGCTCCCAGTATCACCAAGCCCCCTCTCTCTGGCGTGGTCTCCCTAAATACCGTCAGAGCTGCATCAGAGGGGGGCGGGGTCCGGCTCCGCACAGCGGAGTGACAAACCCAGAAGTGTTACCGCATGACAGGACCCCCCACCTAAGGAGCACTCTCAGGGTGCTATTACCTCGGTTTTTGAGGGTATCTTCTGTGAAAGGCAGAGGAATTCTCCCAAGTGTTATCTTCTTCTCCATAACCCTTTCATCTAATAAGGTATTGTAAGTTACCTCTATGAAGTCTGGAGTCAAGAATTCTCTCTATCTCATATTCCAATTCACCTTGAACTTCAATGGGGTCAGGCTTTGACAATTGTTCCCTATGGAAGGGATCTGGGAGAAAAGACATGAAAAACAGGATGAAGTTTAAGTGAAAGAGGAAGTTTCAACTTCACAGCATTTTCATTAATAATGGATTCAATTTGAAAAGGTCCAAGGAAAAGAGAACCAAGTTTCTTAGAAGGACGGTTAGTAAATATTTTTTGAAGATAGCCAAACAGTGTCACCAATTTTATATTTAGGAGGCGGTCTCCTTCTAATGTCATAATTCCGTTTATGTAAGATCATGGAACTTTCAAGGTTTTTCTTTAATTGATTAAACAATGAGGACATTTCCATGTTTTGAATAGAAACCATTCGATTCGAAGTTGGCTTGGGATCATCAGGAAACAATGAGGGATGGAATCCATAATTTGAAAAGAATGGAGTAATTTTGCTGCTTGAATGTATGGAATTATTATAGGCAAATTCAGCCATGGGTAACCAATTACTCCAATCATCATTTGTTTGCGGATGGTATGCTGAAGAAAGTTTACTTTGGATTTGAAGTGAGGAACACATTTCCTTCCAAAAACGTGAAGTAAATTGAGAACCTCTGTCTGAGATTATTTTTTCAGGGAATCCATATAAATTGATTATTTGTCAATAAAATGTTTGGAAAGTTCAGAGGATGAGGGTAACTTTTCCAAAGGAATGAAATGTGACATTGTTGTGAAACGGTCTACTACAACAAGGATGGTGGTGTATTTCTGAGAAGGAGGGAGTTCCACCATAAAATCCATGGAAATAGATTGCCAAGGTCTCCCAGGTACTGGTAATCCTGTCAATAATCCATAAGGAAGGTTCCGCTTTGGACCTTTGACAAACTGGACAAGATTTTACATAAGTTTCAATAGTTTTGTCTTGACGAGGCCACCAATATTGTCTAGTAGAGAGTTCAATTGTCTTTTTTATCCCGGGATGTCCAGCAAGGGGAGGATCATGAATTAATTTTAAAAGGTTAAGTCGGAGTTTTGGAGGAATATAAATTCTATTTTTGAAATAAAAGATTCCCTCTTTTTTGAACAATTTAGGAGTAGAAGGTAGTTCAAGTTCTTTGAGAGATAATTGTTTCAGTTCATCCAATATAGTAGTTGTAAGTCCAATTATTTTATTGTTTGTCAATATTGAGAAGACTCTCTTCTGAAGAAGGATTAAATGGAATTTTGGAAAAAGTATCAGCTTTTTTGTTACGAGATACAGCAAACTGATGAGAGGAAGAAGAGGGTAGTGTTTTAGAATTGAGGTATTGATTTTAGGCTTACCTCCCTTAGAGCGTTTTAGAAGAGGACATTCTTGTAAGAGATGTTCTTTAGAGACACAGTATATACAAAGATTTAAGTCTCTCCTCCTTTTTTCTTCCATAGACAAAGGTCCCCTAGTAAACCCAACTTCCATAGGTTCACTGTGTTGCAAGCGTTTATTAGGCCTTAGCAAAGGTGGATTAGGTTTTTTCCAAAATGAATTAGAGAGAGCCTTTTCAGCTTTTCGTTCTCTGATTCTTCTATCTATACTAATAGAGAGTTGAATTAATGTATCAAGCGTTGGGGGAAGAGTGGTTCTAGATAGTTCATCTTTAACTGTTTAAGATAATCCTAAACGGAACTGATTACGTTGAGCTATTTCATTCCATTGGGTTTTTGGAGCCCATCTTTTGAACTCAGCTATATAATCCTCCACAGGACGATTTCTTTGTTGTAATAATCTAACAGTAAGTTCAGCAGTAGCTTATTTATTAGGGTCCTCATAAAGTAATGACATTGCGTCAATAAAATTATCTAAAGAATCCAAAATAGGATCTTCATTTTCCAGAAATGAATGTGCCCAGGACATAGGTTCACCCCTTAAGCAGGAAATTATTGAACAGACCTTAATCCTGTCAGAGGGGTAAGCCCTGGGTTTGAGAGTAAACAATAATGTGCATGAATTCAAAAATTCTCTATATTTGGAACGATCTCCAAAAAAATTTCGGGATTGCAGACAGCAGGGTCACTTGAAGAATGTGTAACTTTAGTTTGCATTTCTCTAATATAAGAAAGAAGTCTCTCATTAGCAATTTGCAATTCCTGCATGCCTTGTGTGAGTATTTCAACCCTGTGGGTTAAAGAGGTAATTTGGGAATTCACTTCTGCTGGTTCCATTTAGGGCTTGGTGATTCTGTTACGCTACTTGGGTGATTTGGATTGGAACTCAACTGCAGCTTGTAAAACTCCCTAATTACAATTGTGAAGAAACTGAAAATCTTTAAAGTATCAGTACTGTAGCTTTAAGAAAAGAGAGAATTGCTGGTAACTTGATTCAAACGAAGTTTTAATAAGTGTTAAACTTAAATGAATTGCATTTAGGCAATAATCCAATAAGAAGAAGTGCAAGTAATCAGCAACACAAAGTTCATTAATAAGTATTTCCTCAGAGATGCATTAAGTAACATTCTTTGGTTAATGAGAATAATCTTCAATAGAAACATTAAACAAGTAGCTGAGAATATTTGCAAAGCAGGAACAGTTCATAGTTAATAAGCATGATGGGAGTTGTCCTCCATATAATTTGTAGCTTGAAGCACTGAGTGTATTTGCAAAGCAAGGAACAGTTCATAGTTAATAAGCATGATAGGAGTTGTCCTCCATATAATTAGTAGCTTGTAGCAGTGAAGATTTAAGTAAGCAAGCATTAGTTCATTATTAAATGATATTGTAGACAAATAGCTGAAAGATATACTTAAGGTTAATGTGAGTAGTCCTCCAATAGTTCAGAGATATGGTCCACTTGTAAAGTAAGTGAGTTTCTATTCTCCAGTAATCCTCTATGGCATGAAGTATACTTTTCTTAGCCCAGGAGGCTAGGACGACATCAGAGCTTGTAGAGCCGGCGTGTCCCAGGAGCCGGCGTGCATACTCCGAAGTAGGACCCACATTGCCAGAGCCTGTGGAGAGGTAAGTCTGGTGGAAGTAGCTCCCAGTATCACCAAGCCCCCTCTCTCTGGCGCGGTCTCCCTAAATACCGTCAGAGCTGCGTCAGAGGGGGGCGGGGTCCGGCTCTGCATAGCGGAGTGCCGAACCTGGAAGTGTTACCGCATGACAGTTATAATATACTATATATATAATTTATAAATAAAGATTTTTGTTTTCAGTTCCTCCTTTTTTGTCCCCTTCTAGTGTTCAGTTGATCTGTGAATAAAATCCCCTAGCCATCAATTATCTTCTTTCCCGTCAGCCATTGATTGTTTTGGTTTGTTCGTGATTTGGCTCAGAGTTCGGGAATAGACTGATCACCTGATCAGACAAATTAGAATTTGAATCTAAATGAATCTTCATGTCTACCGTGATCCAAGTATTTTATTAACCAAATGCAGGAGAAGTGAGTTAAATACAAAAAGCTGAATATGTGAAATCAAATTTTGCGTTCATTGAATAGGCTCACGTTTATGAAAAAAATATTAATTATTTTTTGTGTCTACACAGCTCAATCTGGTTTTTTTCTTTGCAACCCACCGACAAATGTAATTCAGGTCCTGTGGACACTGTTTACAGCAATCATCAGGAAATGTTGCAAACATCAATTAGGATATTAATTAAAAAGCAAATTGCATTAGCTGCATTGAAAGGAATGCTACAATAAATGTAAAACATTTGTAACACAAATAAATTGACTAACATTCTAACACATATTGCCAGTGTTTTAAACATGTTTAACTGTATAATCCTATTAAAATGTAATTATCTTATCTAATTAGCAACTAACTGAAAGTAACATGAAGATATGTTGATATGCACATACTGTATATATGCCATACTAACTGTTGAAATACTGACAGTATGTCGGTAGACAATGAGATAAGAAGTGATTATTTCTGAGGGTCACTCCATTATTGATCACTATCTATTTTTTAATGCATTATATAATTAACACATTAAATATGCAAGGAAATCATCGAAACAGTTAAATAATTAAGTGTTACTAAGTTATAACTTTTCTGTGTTTTCTTCAAATACTCGCTGTTGTATACAGTAGATTCGCCCCAGATCAGTAAGTAGCTGAAATCCAGACTCACATTTTTCTAAGTGATCACCAAGGGATTGTCGTGGTTATGCAATTCAACACTTGCTCTTGCAGTAGTTTTATTCATAAAAAATGTAGAAAAAAAAACTGCAAAAAGGAACACCTATCAGTTTGTATAA
This sequence comes from Pelobates cultripes, assembly GCA_933207985.1. Classification (NCBI taxonomy): domain Eukaryota; kingdom Metazoa; phylum Chordata; class Amphibia; order Anura; family Pelobatidae; genus Pelobates; species Pelobates cultripes. The sequence goes on from OW240924.1 coordinate 81,938,660, forward strand.
TACATTAATTTACGTTGGAAATTCATGGAACCACTGCTCAAAAATATTAGGAATTTGTAAGGTGTGTGCAAAACAAAATCATCATCATTAGCAATAAACATTCTACATGTTAGTTTGTGTGGGGTTAGGTAAATAAGTTTGTTTAATTAAAATGATCATATCAAATGCTTATTGACTAAATGCCAAATTGTAGCACTTTGAAATCCAAATGGCAAAATTTGGGTCAAAACAGCCAAGCTTTGACAGCAGCGGAGTTGGACAATTTTTCAAAAACAGCAGTTTGTGTCTAAACACAATTGCAACTAGAATTTCAATTGCTGCAATGCAATGTTTAGAGAAAAAAAACAGAGACACTCCTTACACAACAGGTACAAAGTACAGCGGTAACCATGGTGCATAGATTGGTCCTTTTAGGTTTAGTGGCCCTTAGAATACGTAATAACGATTTCTGTAACTCTTTGAGAGCCATAGATGTGCCCATTGCAATGTGGTGCTCTATTCTGGGGAAACAAGTGGCTGGCTGCACTCACCTGAACATGCTTAAATGGGGTGCTGCTGGGGGCCAATAAGTACAGTAAAAATTAAAATCCATTTGGTGCTGACAGATTTTGCTAGTTTTATTAAAAACACCTAATCTAGGCAAAAAAATAATGGGGGTTTAGTTACATTATATGATTATACATTGCAAAAGCCTGCCACAATGTCAATGTACACCAGATTAGTAGATAAGGGAGTGCGCTGGATTTTCATTTTTACTGTACTTATTGGCCCCCAGCAGCACCCCATTTAAGCATGCTCAAGTGAGTGCAGCCAGACCCTTGTTTTCCCATATATATATTTGGGAGTCTAGCCAGATCCTTGGTTTTGCACCCCTCCCTGTCACAGGTGTCTCATCTCAGGACCCTATTTAGCCTCGAGAACTCGAGATGGAAGGATTTCCCCAAGTGAGTAGCTCATTTAGTAGACAGTTGTCTGTTAGTGTAGGACCTGCCAAAGATGGGGTACATTGACGTTGTGGCAGGCTTATGCAATGTATGATCATATAATGTAACTAAACCCCCATACTTTTTGCCTAGATTAGGTGTTTTTAATAAAACTAGCAAAATATGTCAGCACCAAAGTAGCTGTTTAGTAGATAAGGGAGTGCACTGGATTTTCATTTTTGCTCTATTCTGGGGATGCACATGGCATTCAATGGGTTAAAAAGACTTCATAATATAAAGTGGAATGGAACTCAGTCTTGGAGCAGAGTCTCCTGTCAATACACTTATCTGCACTTCATTACCGTGCTTTTCAAACAAGCCGCGTGAAACTTAAAATAAAATTAGCCACTGCAGCAAATAGCAACATAATTGTTTAACCCATGATCGGGGCACCATTACAGAGCAATTAGAAGTGTATAAACGCATTAATTCCACAGTTGGAATGCCACTAATTGCGAGGCCTCTATACATACCAAATGTCCCCAAAATAGGATAATTATGCTTTTTTTTTACACTCATACAATTAGCATTGCCTGAAACAACAACCTGAATGGCATTATGGGAAAACTATTTCCAGCGTTTTTTATAACTCCTCGGGATTCCAGTCGTTATATGTGTAGAATGAAAAAATTACCCGTAGGCCGCATCAATATTTTATATTGTTAATGTGATGATGATGGTGACGATTCAGTGCTTTTCTTTGTTGTAAAATATTCATGAATTACTCCACTATCCAGTAAAGGAATACTCATATGTATAATTCCACACAATCGATATAGAGATAAATGTGGAAAATTTAATTTTCTAGAGATGTCAGTTAAAAATAAATAGGCTGTTCACTGTTTAATAGACATGCCCCTACTCACAGTATAGCGAGTAGGAGCATAATTTACTAATACTAAGTAATCTTTACTTAGTATTAGTAAATTTGGCTGAAAGACCAATTTAGGACTTTCAGCCTTTTAGTAGATAGCTCCCTAATACCGTGGGAATTAGGGAGTTATCTACTTATTCATTCTTGGCATTACATTGACTGGCTAAGTAACTTACATTTTATATGAATGTATGTTACTTGATTGTTGTAAGTGTTGCAAATGCTTACAGCTGAATCCTGGCTACGTTTGTATACGTTTTTTTTTAAAATTGTATACAGTGTAACATTCTTCATTCTTCCACTGGGTAAGTATATTAGTTCTTAGGCAACACTGTGCTTCGGAACTTCAGCACTTCGGAACTTTGGCACTTTAACACTTCGGAAATTCGGTAATTTCGGAATGTCGGGACTTCGGCAATTCAGCTATTCGGCAATTAATCTATTCAGACATTCGGAAGTACCCAAATGTCCGAATTGCCCGAAATTCATCCGAATTCACATTCGGACCGAAACTAATTGCACATGTCTAACACATATTAGACTGCTAATATTTCACTTAAATAGAATGGTGATACTGTCTGGGGAGGTGGACTTGGAGTGCTGTATCGGTTTGGGTTGGGGACTATTAACACAGTTTGCCATATTCAGGTTTGGGTAAGGGAAATGTACCCAGTGGTGTAAAGGTTTTACTGACGTTTAAAAGCAGCATGTGTGATTAGGAGTTGCACCTAGGCTCTCAATGTTGTAAACTGTGTCAATCTCTGTGCTGCTCACATCTTAGCCCCTGTCCAGGTTTGGGCAATGCGAATGTTCGCAGGGGTGTGCGAGTTGCCAAAAATGCATATGTGATTTCTGAGAGAGATCACTTTCAGAAGACATTAATTCAAGGACTTAGAATTGTTTCGTTAAAATTATTCCCTCAGTTTGCATGCACAGGCTCATGGAAATTTTTTCCTTTTTGCTTAACAGACTGTTTTTCAAGGACTGCTATGAAGCGGTTTGGAGCCTCCAATATGTGTGGTAAGAAAGGAAGGAAGTGGAGAGCTATGCACACAATGTGTGAAATATGTGGTTGTGTTACTACGAGTATCTGTCATAGAACAGTTATGTATTCTTGACATTGCCTTTAATGGATTGTGAAGAAAATAGACTGAGTTCGGTATTTTCTTCTATGTTCGGGCTTTTCTGCAGTATTTTGTTCATGTTCGATCTATTAGTTCATTAGTTTAAAACTACCAAACACCGACCACCCTCCTGGCTCATTAACTTCAAAAGAACCATCTATTAAGCGCTCTCTGGGCAGCCACTGTTCGTATAAGCGAATGCCATGTGGAACAGAAAACGGCGGCCATCTTGTTTGCACGAAAGGAGGCAGCGGGACTTGGTCGTTGAGTGTCTGGAACTAAAATCGGACACTCGACCTCCCGAACCACCGCTGAAACTACCGAACGCCTGCTTCCTTTAGTTGCCGAACAGCCAGGAGAGCGCCATTCGGTAGTTCGGTTCATAGGAACAAGGGGAGCAATCGCTCCTATGAACCAGGAGGATCCATTCAGGACTTTTATTCATTTTATGCCTTTTACTGAATTGACCGACCGCACACGCTGAATTCGTTGGAACTGTTTTGAGCAGGAGCCTCATGTGTGGTCGGTAACTTATGACTTCCATACTTTTTAAGAACCTCTGAACTGATCTGGGTGAAATTTGGATATGTTGGTCCCCCAGATCGGGGCTAACAGGGGATATGTGGGGATAATTTGTGGGGATACCTTGTGTGGAAAGGGGTGTTCTAATTTTTGGGAAAATTGTGTGCCCTCTGCCTGGAGATAATTGGGTTATTCCTTAACTTATCTCAATATCTCCCAGGCAGAGAGAGGGCAGGGGTTACTGTAAATCTGTATGTTGATTGGTTATTGTCTTTGTTTGCTGTGTGAGGTCCTCTTGCAGGAGGATTTCTCATAAAAGCCAGTGTGGCATCAATAAAAGTTATTCCTGTTATACCCTTCATGAAGTCTAGGCTCATGTTTGGGGAATAATCTACTTGCTGGGGAGAATCATCTTGGAAGATGCATTCATCTACACTATTCCTCTACCTCCTAACTGCAGTTATAATCACTTATGCTCAGCTATTGGGAAAGAAATAGAAGACCGCAGTACCATAACCTCTGCAGGTCTTAACATGGATCATTCTAAACACCATAACCACTACCGACACCTGTTAGTGGTTATGGTTCCAGGAGTGCCCCCCTTCCATCTTAGGAAGGCAAACCAATTTTGAAAGAATTAACTTCTCACCTGGGATCCAACAAGTGCCACTCGCCACCTTCACCATCTCTAGAGAGTCAGAAATTCATCCGCAGGAAATTACTTTAGTTCTTCTTCAACAGGTAAGAAGTCGAACTGGTCAGAAATGAGGGGGACATGGAACTCATGGCACTATAACCACTACAGTGAGCTGTGATGTCGACTAACTGCTGTGTTCTCCAGTGTTTATATCATTAAACATTTAGGGTCTAGTTGCCTCACCTCTTCATGATACCACATCTTCAGCCACCAGAAGTATATGAGCCAAGTAATAGCTAACATGATGGGAATGGGGTGGTACTAACTTACTGCATAAAAACTAAATATTCCAATGCTCCCAGTACTGGGACACTTTATCAGCATCAATAAAACAAGAGAAATATGGAGGAAACACAGATAGCTTTTCTCAGTATATATTAGTGTCTCTCACAAAGTTATTTCACACTTTTTAAGCTGAAATGCCTGGTATAAAAGAATTAACAAATGGCACTAGTTCGTTATATAGTTACATAGGCTGAAAAGATGCGTCCATCAAGTTCAGCCTTCATCACAATTGTTTTTTGCTGTTGATGAAGGCGGCAAAAAAAAACAGCCATTTGAAGCACTTCCAATTTTGCACTAGGAAACAAATTCCTGCTTGACCCCGGAATGGCAGTCAGCTTAATCCTTGGATCAAGAAGCTATTACCCTACATTGAAAAATTATATTCTTGAATATTCTGTTTTTGCAAGTATGTATCCAGTTGCTGTTTAAACACCTTTACAGACTCTGATAAAACCACTTCTTCAGGCAGAAAATTCCACATCCTTATTGTTCTTACGGTAAAAAAACCTTTCCTTTGCCTTAGACTAAATCTTCTTTCTTCCAGTCTAAACGTATGACCTTGTGTCCTATGTAAAGTCCTGTTTGTGAATAGATTTCCACACAATGGTTTGTACTGGCCCGAATATATTTGTATAATGTTATCATATCCCCTCTCAGGCGACGTTTTTCTAAACTAAAGAGATTTAAATTGGTTAAACTTCATAGCTGATATGTTCCATTCCTTTTATTAATTTTGTAGCCCGCCTCTGCACTTTTTCTAGTGCCATAATATCCTTCTTTAGAACAGGTGCCCAAAATTGCACAGCATATTCAAGATGTGGTCTAACTAGTTATTTATAAAGAGTGAAACTGAAAGAAAGAAGGGAAATAAAGGAAAATTACTGGAAAATAAAGCTGTATATATAAAAAAAAAAGAGGCAAAATGATATTCTCATCCCGAGAATTAATGCCCTTTTTCATGCATGACAATACCTTACTGGCCTTAGCCACTGCTGATTGACATTGCACATGGTTGCATAGTTAGTTGTCTATAACAATTCCCAAGTTCTTCTTGTGTGTTGTTATTCCTAATTTGCTTCCATAAAGGGAATAAGTTTCTTGTGTATTCTTTACGCCGAAGAGCGTAACTTTGCATTTTTCTACATTAAATTTAATCTGCCATTTCAGTGCCCAGTACCACAGTCTATCTAAATCCCTCTGCAGCAACGTAATGTCTTGCTCAAATTGTATGTTCATTCTTCGTGTCATTTATTATTCTTGAAATTCATTGATTCTATTATTCAGTATTAGTTTTTTAACAAATTCAATAAACAGTGTGACATTTTTGAGATGGAAGGGCGAGTTACATTCACACAAAAATGAATACATAAACCCACTATGTAGCCTACCTCTCATTTCCTTTGATTGGGGAGACATAAATGAATAAAAACAAAGATGTGTTTTTCAATCACGTAACATTTTTAAAATGCTCGGAAACCGGTGAGAAAACTAAAGTAGTGTAATTTAACATAATAATATAATTTTTCTTTCAATCCATACAAATATCTCATCAGATATTAATTGATGCGTCATGCTGCTTTATTCACCGTGGGGTGCACAATTAGGCTTAGAGAAGGAAAACTAATGAAAGTGATTTTGTTTTACATGTTTTAAACAAATAAAAAAAAGAGAGGCTTTGAGAAAGTAACTAGTGAAATCAATTTAGTCTTGCATGGTTTTAGCAAAAAGTAGAAGAAAGTTTGTTTTAATTACAACTCGTCAGGGGCATAAAAAAAATAAAAGATTTAGTTAAATTTTTGAATAAATATATGTTGTATGCCCTGCTGAGAAATATATAAATTTTTATTTAATGTGTAATTAAAGCAAGAAATTGAAAATCACGCTTTTAAGGAGGAAGACGATCCCTTTTGGATGGTGACTTCTTTTTTTAAACAACGCAGTAAAAGCTGATGTAGTATTAATGTTATGCTTCATCCACTGTACTTTCAGAAAGTTGGTGCCACCATCATCTGTCTACACATGCAATTTGTGAGTAGAGAAAAATGGAACACTTTGAATTTGCATGGAATGCCAGAATGTGCCAACACAGCCTTGCATTGGACACAAACTCAAACAATAGGAGATTTAAAGGTTATGAAAAATGTATCAAATGTTTTACATTTCCTTTACATAAAACTGTTTACCATCCCTTTAATGAAATGCCTGACAACCCATCTTATATTAATTATCTATCTGTTCTTTCTGAGGCCTATAAAGGATTGACTAGTTTTGGTATGACATCTGAATGATGGCAAGTAACACATATGAATTGCAAGTATTTTGAAAATATAGCACTGAATGATTTATTCATCTCTTCTTTCTCTAGCCTATTGTTTGTTTCCTTGTGTGTATGTATTGGGTGTACAAACACAATGGATATAAAGGTTTGAAATGGATGCTCAAGGTCATTTTATGTCTGTATAATGGAAAATCGTAGCATCTGTTAGGCTGTCAAAAGAAAGCTTAGAAAGATCAGACCTAGAATTTTAATTACTTAAGCCCTCATATATGCATTTTATTGATGCAGAGAAAAAAAAAAAGAATGACACATCAGAATCTTTTATTATACCACTCCTAGTGATTTAACCATTCAATGTATCTCTAACTGAAAAAAGCTTTCAAAAGGAAGTAACATCATCTATCACTTATATAGTACATAGATATAGGATGTGAAAGATCTCTCTGTCTTGAACTTACAGAGACTTATCGTTCATTCGCTGGTTTAATGTTTTCCCGTTTATGTGGACTCTATACCATTCCCTTTTTTTTTTTACTACCGAATAAAACTCGGAACGGCAGGCCACCCAGTAGAGAAGTGTGGTGCTGGTTAACCTCTTGGCCCCATTCGAACGTTGAGGTTAACCTCAGACACCTTTTAATTGATGCATGTAGCTGGGTGGCCGCCATTCGTATCCCGAACACTAGATCGCGGCCTTTTTAAATCCGCGAACGCTCAGCGGTGTTTGACGGTAAACACATGGAACTCAAAACTGACACTTTTTGGCCCGAACAACGCTGAAGCCACCGACCTCCCTTCTCCTTCAGTAGAGAACTCCCGAAAATCCCTGTATTCGGTATTTTGTCCACGAATAAGCCATACCCCAGATAGCCATCCCGTGGAGTCTATTCGTATGGAGAACAGACTTTGTGAACACTTTGACTCCACGCGATTGGACTGTGTGCATAGGATCGCTATTCGGTACTTTAGTGCGCTCAGATCCCAGCTATCTGGGGACACGTTGAATGCCTGTATTATGTCCACTTATTGTAAATTCTCCCATCTGGTCCGCTAGGGGAGTGTCCACCAGGTGGGAGACCTGCATAAATACCGGGCAGGTAGCCCTCAGTAAATCAGATTCCTGTGACCCTCAACACGGAGCTTTGTCTCGTCATTGGGGGGATTATTCGTATGGATTATGCTTGTTCGACTATTTGGGGGACTGATTGATTTGTGTGATTGTTGTTCGACTGTTTTTGGGGACCAACGGGTTCGTGTGATTGCTGTTCGGCAGTTTGGAGTGCTCAGTAGCTACCTCTGCATTTGGTAAGGGAACGTCCTACACGACAGTAACCCCTCTCTTACCGGGGGAACCGGAACATAGGATCTGTGACTTTATATGTAAACCATGTAGATATGGTCATGAGTAGGGTTGCCATATACACCATATTTTCTGGGACACACATAATTTCATCATGTTGAATGTCAATGCATGAAAATTATCCCTGTGTTATGGATAATGTATATGCTTAGGATTAATGTATAAATGATGTGTCCCAGAAACATGGTGGATATGATAACCCTAGTCACAATTCCACAATTCATTCTAAGTTCCCCCAAAAAACACACTGTTAAATAGAGGAATTGTTCTACTTAGGTTAATACCCTGGGTTGTCCACTTTCAAGAGACATATATGTACAATAATATGTTGGATTTTGTGACTGGATGAAGCCATTCTTCTACAGGAAAATTAAATAGATGTTAGTCTATGACCACTTGTGCCAACTTCCTGTCGAATTCTACTTATGTTATAGACATGGCTGCATGATTTCCAGCCAACAGATGCAATTTGTGGATAAAGACTTTACATTTTTGCGCGGAAAACTCTTTACTGAACTTTTATCTGAACTTTTAGAATAAGACTCCTGAAAAAAAAAATTTTGTCTGGCAAACACAATGAATGGCTGCGATTGGTCCTTAAATGACAATATGAGTTGTGAAGGAAACCTGGTGGTGAGAAGCCTTAGTATGAGCTGAAGAGGCTGCTACATAGCTGGGATTTTAGGGAGACTATAATTGGGCGGCTGTATAGGGGTTCACAGTTAATCCAGCTACTCCAAATGTTGTCTAATGTTCCCAACAGCCTATGTGTCATTTTTTCATACATCCAAGTAGAAAGAACATTTTTATCTCTTAAGATTTTTAGGCAGAAGCTATAAGTAAAAACAGAGAATAAATTAACTCTTAGAACAGATAATAGCTCAGAGAAATTCAGTGGCTTGCATTTCGGTAAATCCCGGCTCAGGTCTCAAAATAGTTTTTGCTCACTCGTGCCATTACAGAGAGAACCATTCAGAAAAAAACAGATCCAAGGCATATCAGACTGATTCTACCCATAAGGGCAGTCTATAACCAAAATCCTGGCAAGTTCTCTCTGCACAAGAGAGAGAGCAAACCCAGATGAACATTTCGGCCTTCTTTGGGCCTCGACAGGGAGATGTAGCTGTTACCCCTCTAGGCAAAGTGAGCACAGGGTCAACATCTGGATTACGTTTTTAACTTGGGGAGAGACAAATTAACGAAAAAAAAAAGTTAAAAGGGTAATCCAGGCATGGACCCCATGCTCACTGAGAAGTATCAGGAGTCATAAATATGGGCAAGTCTACAAGAGAATAAAAGATAAGGTCAGAAGAATCCATATCCTCTAAAAATATTCTCTTTATGAATAAAAAACTACGAATCTGAAAATCCCCAGATAACAAAAGAATGCATGATAAAAAAAAAACATAAAAAAATTCAAAATTCCAATATTGAAATATTCTTAAACCATTATTCTAAAAAAACACACCAAATCAAAATCTACAGTTAAGCCTCCTGGTTGCATAGTTTTTAATTTGTGAAATCAAAAACTTTCTCTTTTTCTTAATTTTAGAATCAGGTCTCCTCCTCCCTCGTCCTATTGCACTTGTTCCAATGTGATAAAATTAAGGTTATTATTTAAAAATGGACATGTATTACAGTCCATCGGTACTGAGTGTGTAGTAATTCTTTTATGTATGTTATTAAAATGTTCCAAGCATCTTATTTAAGCCTTCCTTCCCATCCTCCCTCCATATTGTGCACCACATCCACAAGTGATCAAGTACACAACATGTGTGGAGGAACATGAGCTCTTACCCTTAATGTTAAAAGTTTCAAGAGTCTGTGTGCTCTTAAAATCCTTATAGGTCTTGTAGATATGTCCACACGCTTTGCAGTTGCCACAAATGTCAAAACCAGCATTGAGTTCATTCCCACAATTTCCACTATGGAAAGTGCTCGGAGCCTGAATGTTTTTAAAATTATATCCCTTTTTAAAAATAGTTTTTGGATTTTGAGGTATTTTCAATTTTAAAAAATCATCCTCAAGGAGGAGTGACCAATGTCTTTTGATTATACGTTGAATAGCGAAGGCTTTGGAATTTTATTGGGTGTTAAAAGCATATTCAAGGTCAGACTTATTTCTAGTGTGTTTATTATTTTGGAGTAGTTCTCTCTCTATGTCCTATTTTGAGGATTTCTTCCTCTAAAAATTCTTTTGAATAACCTTCTTCTAGAAATCTCTCTTTTTAAAATCTCTTTTTGTCTAAAATACATATCTTTATAAGTGCAGTTCCTCCGAATTCGGGGCTTTATGACCCCTGAGGAAATCTGGGCAACAAACGGACGAAACGCATAGGGTTGAGCTGCAATAGAGAGTTTATTTAATTGTTTATTTGGTTATTTTATTTTATCTTGGATTGTTTTTAACTACAATAAATTGGGAAATATTTATAAGAAATATTAGCCTTTATCCTGCGTAGGTGGCCTATGGACTTCAGCCAGCCAAGATACCCTCTGAGATTTGATATGCTTTGATATCACTTCAATTTTGTAAGTGTAAATCATTAAGGCGCTAAGTGTACTTTATAACAGTCTACACCAATTATTTTATTATACTCTCTCCTACATGCTTATTTTTGTGTCTGAGGATTTTCAGTCATCTTTAACCATTTGATATGCCTGCAATCAATACATGCTTGTGAGTGCAATCTAAAGAGCACCATTTAAAGGTTTATGAGCTATACTACTCTATGATTTTCGGTTTTAGTTTCTTCAACTGTATATATTTTTTGTTTTGTATACACTTCAGGACCAGAGTCCTGATATATCTTTCTACAGTTTTGAAAATTTTATATTAAGTAAACTGATTTTTAAGTGTTTATCTTCACATTATGTGCTATTCCACTTTTAAGATAAGGTTGCTATATTTTGTATCACCATTGGTCTACAGGTTTTTTTTTAATTTGAATGTTTTTTGGTCCTTGAAAGCACAAACTAGTATTCTAAAATGTAGGATGCACTACAATATTGCATAATATTGACTTTTTTTATCAGTAGTAGACCATGAACCAGCTTAAAACAAATTGTTGATGCTTCAGGATAGTCTTGTACCGTTCATTAAGTGTGCACAAATGAACACAGCATGAGGTAGGTCTATCAATAATATATTCAGCTTTTGTTATTCTCTATCCTGCATTCACTGGAGGCAGCTGACAGCTGCAACTACTGTATGTCTGCACAAAAAAAGCCGTGAACAGAAAATAGCCGAGTGATTCCAGGACGAGGTGTCCTTGGCACCAAACCTGAGAATTACAGACTTTCAGTTATTTAACACAGACACTAGTGGTACTGGCCAGGATTCTCGCTCAGCAGCTAGACCATGAATGAGATTGCAGTCAATTAAAAATCAATGCAGGGGGGCCAGGCAGACGAAAGTCAGAATTGTAAGTAGAAAAAAAAGGTGGAATGTTCATAAGAAAATTGAACAAAACTGAACAAAGACGAATATCTTCAAATATCACAGATTAACCCAGTGGCGGATCCAGAAGCTAATCTCGGGAGGGGCACTGGCAGATTATTTTAAGAAACAATCCAGGCATAATAACCACTACAGCTCTCTGTAGTGGTTTTGGTGCCTGGAGTTGCTGTGGCGCCCTCCCAGAGTAAGTAGTCAAACCGTTTAAAAAAACATTTGATAACTTACCCAGGTCTGCCGGGATAGGGGTTGTAGTGTGTGTGAGGGTCGCAGTATGTGTATGGAGGGGTAGTGCGTGTGTGAGAGGGGTGCAGTGTATGTATGGGGTAGCAATTTGTATATTGGGAGCAGTGTGTTTGTGTGTAAAGGGTGCAGTGTGTGTATTGGGAGCAGTGTGTTTGTGTGTGAGGGGTGCTATGTGTGTATGGGGGGCAGTGAGTGTAAGGGGGGCTGTGTATGTAAGGGGGCTGTGTGTGTATTGCTGTGTATGTAAGAGGGGGGCTGTGTGTGTGTAAGGGGGGCTGTGTGGGGGGCTGTGTAAAGGGGGGCTGTGTGTGTAAGGGGAGCTGTGTGTGTGTGTGTGTGTGTGTGTGTGTAAGGGGGGACTGTGTGTGTAAGGGGGGCTGTATATTTGTGTGTGGTGCAGTGTGTAGGGGATTATAGTTTGTGTGAGAGGATAGGGGGCAGATTAAAGATAAATTTGTTTTATTATTAAATAACTAAATAAATAAATATAGATAATGTCCCCCCTCCCTTCTTACCTTTGCTGAGGGAGGGGGAGACATTGCTTTCTCTTCCAGTCCCTGGTGGTTCTAGTGGGGGAGTGAACTCTAACCTGCATTTCAGGCTAGAGTTCACTCTCGCGAGCACGGAGCGTTGCCACAGTAACGCTCCGTGCTCGCGAGAGGAGAACCCAGCGGAGCTGCAGGTAATAGCTCTCCCGGGTTTTCTCTCCCTCGCCTGCTGGCCGCCCAGCAATCTGCCTGTGGGCCGGGGAGGGAGATCACCGATCTCCCCTCCGGTCCGTGATGGCAAACAGCAGGGCTGGTGCTTGGATAGCACCAGCCCTGCATGGGCCGGCAGGGGAGAGCCTCGGGCAGCTATATTTTCCCCCGTTGCCCCCCCATGGATCCGCTAATGGATTAACCTTGATACATGTGAAAATCAAAGCCTAATAATAAGAGTTCAGACTTGTCAGATAAGAATGTCTATTATACATTTAACTTATTTCAGCTCAAACAATGAGTTTTAAAAAGTTGAGTGTCATTTGGGCAACAATAAAACAGGACTACATTGGGTTTTATTGGTACCCCCTAACCTTAAGCCAACTTCTGAATGAGCCTTTTGTTTGTTTTTTAAAACTTTTTAAAATGTAGTCAATATATAATTTAACATATTGATAAATAATATATTGATTTGCTTCAAGTGATGTTAATTAATAAGTTTCCTCTTCAGAGATAACTGCGTGGTCATGTTTCATGGACCTTGGTTGTTAAACTAATGTGCCGGGGGGCGGGGCCAGAACGGTTGCATGTAGACTAAGCTCTGTATGGAAACTTAAGTTATATGTTAAAAACGACTACATACCATGCAAAAATCAGCAATCTACAAGCTGGATGTATCCTGCACATGATTCTACCTTTCTGTGAAGCTATTTCATCGCACGCAGGGCAGTCTGAACTTGAAGTGGCTTTGGGCCTACCATTGGGTGTGGGAGAGGCGGACGATCTCCCTGCTGGCCATCCCGCTGGCGCCCGTGGACATAGGGATTCCTATTCCCCCCACCTCCTGCTGGTGGTGGCTATCCTGGCACCAGCACTTAAACTCTGCCTACCAGTCCCTGGAGGTACTTTCGCCCAGCACCTGCTCTTGCCACACGACCTAAGTCCCATCACTGGAGCTAAGATGGCGGATGCATTATCTTATGCCACACCAGGAGGCCTAATTGAGCCTGTTTTAACACCCCTAGATTAAATATTCAATGAATTCTGACTGAGAATAAGTCGTCAACAAAATAGGATGGCAGTAAAGACAGGTTGAAAACCCGCTGCACCACCTGGGGCTACGAGCTCCACTCCTGGCTCTACACAGTGGATCACATCTGCACTCAAGCGCAGGATGCCCCGGAGGAGAAACTCCCAACCACCTGATTCAAGGCTTCATCGGAAGGGGTCTAGTGCCCGTTGCTGCATCCCAGGGCTAGGGGTCCTGAGTGGGATAACCCTGGTGCATGTCCCACACCCCTGGAGGGGCTATATACATCACCTTCCAGGTCGTCGCTTACGTAGCCTGGAGTGTCCGGAGCAGTGAGAGTCACATATTGGCTCTTATGGAGGCCTGGGGCCAATGGCATGGCCAACAGAAGACTGCTGGGAATCTGTCTCAATACGGGACCCTTGTGGCAAGTGTGGGTGTGGGGTGAAGCCCATAACGAAACCCTGATGCAAGGGCTGCACAATTTTTTTTTTTCAGTTTTGGTTCATGTTTTAATTCTTTTGATGTGCACCCTATAGTGTGTCCTAGCTGGGGCAAGGGCTAAGGAAAGGGACAGGGCTGAGGAAGGGGATAGGGCTGAGCAAGGGGACTGGGGCTGAGGAAGGATGGCAGGGGCTGAGGGAGGGGGACAGGGTTAAGCAAAGGGGACAGGGGCTGAGGAAAGGTGACAGTGGCTGGGGAAAGCGCTAGGGCTGAGGAAAGGGACAGGGAGACAGGGCTGAGCAAGGGGACAGGGGCTAAGGAAGAGGACTCTCTCTCTGAGTCTGATTTCAATGGATTTCAATGAGGATGACAGAGGATATCAGTTCCTCGAGATCTTTAGGTGATTCTCTGGCAGCAATCTCATCCTTTATAGCATCGGAGAGCCCATGTGAAAAGGCAGCCACGAGAGTCTTGTTGTTCCAGCCACATTCTGCTGCCAGGGTACGGAATTCACTGGCATGCCCGACAATTGATCTTGTGCACTGTGCATTATACATGAGTTGTTTGGCAGCAGAGGTTGAGTGAGCTGGAATATCAAAAACCCTTTTAAAGGACGCCGCAAATTCAGGGTAATTGTAAATAATGGGTCTCTCTGCCTTCCAGAGAGCATTTGCCGAAAACTAGGACTTTATCACACAGCAAAGAAATAATGAACCCAACTTTGCTTCTGTCTGTTGGAAATGTCTGGGGAACCATTTCAAGGTATCCTCTAACCTCATTTAAAATTCCTCTGCATTGAGCTTGGTTGCCCCCAAAATGCTGAGGGAGTGTGACAGACCCAGTTATTCCTCTAGCCACAACAGGTTAGGAGGCTACAACCGGTGCTAGAACAGGAAGTAAGGCAGAAGCGGCTGCAATCAAAGGCTGAACAGGTGCTGGATCCAGATGTGCAGTACGCATCAGGAGGATCAGCAGTGCATGTGCACACTGTTTCAAACGGTGGTCCTGCTAGTCCAACCAAGTAAATAGGTTGGGTATAGGTGGATTGGCCCTATGGCCCCTGGGTAATGTTAGGGACCAGGAACCAGAAAGAGACAGAATGTAGATGTAAAACACCTTTATTAATAAATAATAAATAGCAACAAATTAATTAAACCAAAAGCGAAGTCCAGGAGGCAAGCAGGGATCAAGCACCAGAGCAGGTAGTCAGACGAGCCGAAATCAGGAGAACAGAGAGCAGCAAAGTCAGGAACAAGGCCCGAAGTCAGGAACCAGGAATACACAGGAAACAGGAAGTCTTCTGGGAAACAGGAAACCACACAAGGACAAGGAGGTACTGGAACTTGCTGCTTAAGTAGGCTGCATTGATTAGCATAAGGGCTGGCTACTAACAACCAGGTGAGTAACCGTGGAAACGATAATAAAGGAGCTGATCGTTAAAAAGCAGCTGAATAGCTCAGACACAGAGAGAGGAAGGGTTGCTGTTTAAAACAGCAGAGAAATCCTGCCAATATCAGACTGATCCCACCCATGAGGGCAGTCCAGAACTGAAATGCAAAGAGACAACAACCCCGGATGATTGTTTTCTCCTTCTTTAGGCCTCAGGTGTAGATGATACCCCACTTTGTACAGTGAGCACAGGGTCCACTTCTGAATAAACATTTTAACATGTCGTATCTTACTTTTTGTAAATCTCACTTTCTTTATTTTTATGGTACACACTAGCAGACATAGTGTACTAAATCCTGTATAAATGGTCTAAAAGGTAGGGAAGGAAAATGTGTACAACCTCCATCACAAATCTCTCATACGGTGCTTGTAACAGAGCTAAGCACCCAGCTTGAGTGTCTAAGTCAAGGGTCCCTCTCGTTGAACCCTGGATACGTGGAGTGATTATAGCTGTCTCACCCAAAAACTAGCTGAGACTTAGTAAAGGGTGAATGTGAACTGATTTTATCAGGAACAAGTAACACGTTTACACACATGAGCCCAACAGGGTGTGCATGGTTAGAACCATGAAAGTCCTACCCTGATGCCTCTGAGTATAGGAGATAACTAGATCAATAACTGCCAAGTTAATTATGTCCCAGACATCTGTGTGTCATCACAATAGATCCCCAAAAATATATAAAAAATATAGATAACCTCCACAAGTCTTATGTCCCCAGATAGCACTGTCTCTCCACCTCCTTTTGTCAAAAGAGCACTCTTGACGCACCCACAGTGTTAAGTCACCAATCGGTTAAAGTTTTAGTTCCGACCAGAGGAACAGCTAGGAGCATCACTGATTTTCCACAGAAGCTCGGTCACCGGGTGTGGTCGGGAATGGCTCTGATTGGTGCAAGGTAGGGGAAAGGTCAGGGTGTGTGAAAACAGCTCTAAAGGGATAAAAATATATCTTTAAATTGGCAGAACTCCGGTTCTGTCAGAGTGCTCTGGTGTGTTGATGATGGTAAATAGCTGGAATATTATATTATATTTTAAAGTTCTAACATAACTGCCCACATGGAAAAACTGAAAACATGGGAAAGCACACAACAACAGAAATTTGTCACAATATATGTAGCTCTGAGCCCTAACACCACTAAATTAAAGGATGGAGACACATATATGAAACAGCTACAGAACTATGTATGTCCAAAGAGGAGGATACTTCAAGAAGCCTTGGTAAGCAACAGTCAACCTAGCTGACTGAGTAAAGTATCTATTTTTATATATGTTGGAAGGAAAGCATTTAAAGGGACACTCCAGGCACCCAGACCACTTCTGGCCATTGGAGTGGTCTGGGTGCCAACTCCCACTATTCAACCCTGCAAGTGTAATTATTGCAGTTTTTTATAAACTGCAATAATTACCTTGCAGGGTTAACTCCACCTCTAGTGGTTGTCTACTAGACAACTACTAGAGGGCACTTCCTGGTTTCTAGCACAGGAAATCAGCGTCACTCATTTCCCCATAGGAAAGCATTGCTTTCCTATGGGGAGCTCTAATGGGCATTCGCGGCATTGCCGCGCATGCGCATTAGGTCTCACCGGCCAACGCAATCACAGGGAGGAGCAGCGTAGAGGAAGAAGCAGCAACGTGGGACATCGTCGCTGCCTCTGGTAAGTTACTGAAGGGGTTTTCACCCCTTCAGCAACCAGGGATTGGGGGTGGGAGGGAGAGGGTACCTGCAGTGCCAGAAAAATGGATTGTTTTCCTGGCACTGGAGTTTCCCTTTAAGGATCTCAGAAAGGAGATTACCAGTGGTGTGGCAATTTTCCTTTAAATATTAGATTATTATTATTAAAGCATAGGCCTTAGAGGGTTAGACAATTTTACAGTCAAAATCTGCAAGCTTAAGACTTTAACTAAAGAATGGTGTGCATGCAATCACTTTATGTCAGCAGTGATACTTTATGGCATGCAGTTTTATTCTATCACTTTTTTTCTCTCAGTTTAATATCAATTTACTGTTAATATCAAAGTGCATTAATGCAGTCTGTCGTAGGAATAATCGCATTCTAAAATAAATGTAATTTACAAAACTGAATGGGCGAGTGTTTTTATAGTTATACTAAACAAATATAGCAATAAAATGAGCATAAATGTATGACAAACTACGAGAGAGAAACTATAAGGTGAAAATATTATCTCGGTTACTCAAAATTAGTCATAGATTATTAAAATTAGGCTTATCTAATTTGCATGTAGTGTCGTAATATCTGAGAATGCAGCAATCGGGTCATTAAGATGACTTACAGAATTGCTCCTACATATCTTGAATGTGTTCGGTTTAGTACAATTATAGAACTTAAGCATCCTTATCGTATTGCCATTGTTATAGAGTAGCAATGTTTTATGTTGGCACTACAGAATTTTGGGGAGTACATTTTCTTATTTGCCAATTGTGACATATGTGATCAGGAGATATCTCAGGAGGTGGCAGGATGGACCGTAAGTGTGTATCAAAGAAACAGTTTGGGGAACTTGCTTGTGCCAGTGTGGTGTCTCCACTTGGCCACGCTACACACAGCCACTCACCCTGCAGCTGCGGGCCCTGGTCCTGAAGTTATGGTGGCCCACTGTCAAAGGACCTGCGATTCCTGTGTGTCACGACTACTAGTGTGGTCCAACACGCAGAAACTATGTAAACATATAGATAGAAATAAAAAAGGAAATAAAAGGACAGAACGTAAACCGGATGTAGGGGAGAGCTAGTATTGCATAGCCTACCTCCACTTGTAGATCCCAGTGAGGCTCAGGAACAGCAGTTACAAATCCATAGGCAAAGTATCCAGCAGGTAAAATAATCCAAGGGTATCCCAACAGCACTCCCAATAACTGGACGACACACAGTATCAGGAGCAGAACAGAAAGCTTTATTCCACAGTGGCCTTTTAAAGCATGCTCCCATGCAAGGGAGGGATTACATTCATTATCACAATAGCCAATCCTGTCCTGGTAACCTCCTACACATCTCCTCCCCTCAGCCGGCATCATAATCCCCTTATCCAGTACAGCAATTCCCCCCATTTCTGGATGTACCCCTAAACCTAGGGGTACCACTTTAAATTATACATCCCCTGGTAGCTCTGATCTGGGTGAACAACATATCCAAAAATCACCCAGATCAGACCAGGGGTTCGGGAATTTCATGGAGGGAATAAAATGACCGACCGCAATGGAAGAACTAGCCGAATTGGGCTCCATGCGATGGGGCCCTGCAGTCGGTCCTGGAAAAGGCGAATAAAGTACCCGAAAGCCTCCAGCTATAGAGGCTGGGGAGGGTTCGCCTGAATCCCCTCGTTCGGTTGATTATGCCTACCGAACGAGGGGCCGTTCGGTAGTTTGGAACCGAACGGACCGGGCTGATGGAGGTCTCGGCGGTGTTCGCCTAGTCGAGTGTCCGTTTTGAGTTCCAGACACTCGACGGCAAAACACCGCTGTTCGGGAGTTTAAAATGGCCACCGCCACGTGTTCGTTTCCCGAATGGCGGCCACCCCCGAGAACAAAGGATTGCTACACAGCTTGTCAATTACCCGTTCGCAACAATGTTGCAACGGGTAATAGAAGGCACACTTCACACCGGGGAGGTCTGCTTGTTCAGTAGTTTCATTCCCTTATTTGTTAGAATGATTTCTACTGAACAATCAGACGAATACATTACATTACTGCATATAGATTTAGAAAATAGACGAATACAGGGTAAAAATAATACAAGTCCCAGGGCAGCTTATGGCCATCCACTACATCGGACCTTAGAATGGCCAGACTAATACGTTAGAGACAGAGAATGGTCAAAGGGAAAGCCGAGGTCAAGGAAGCCAGAAATACACAATACCGTTTAAACAAGCCAAGTCAGGGGAACCAGAAATTGGAATAACCAGGAAAAGCAAAGATCAAAATATCAGAATCACAAGGAAAAGCGCACTCTCGGGAACCAGGAACAGGAAACCACAACAGGGCAAGGTACTGGGGCGAATCAGGGATTTAAATATCCCTCTCTAAGCTCTGATTGATCAGAGGAAGACCTCTGACCCCAGAACGTATGCGTGCCTTGTCGTTGTACGTCACGCGCATGTTCGTATCATTTTGGGGGGCAGAGCCATTGATGGACGCGACCGCACGATCGGCGCCATCTTGGTTTTTTCCCAAGCGGCGTGGTGGAGAGGATCCCAGCTCGCCGCTGAGCAGGTAAGCTCAGCATGCTGGCGCAGGCGTGCCGCTCGGGCACAGGCGCGCATCGCGGCGAGTCGGGAGCTGTGACAGTACCCTCCACTCGAAGACCGCTCACCGGGCAGGAAGGAGCCGGCTTGTGAGGAAAACGGTTGTGAAACGACCGGACAAGATGGGGAGCATGAACCCGGTCAGCAGGAACCCAACTACGTTCATCCCTTCCAGTCAACCAGATAAGACAGAACACTTCTAGAGAACTTAGAGTCTAATGTAGATCAGACTTCGTACTCCTCTTGATTACCTACTACCAAGGGCAGAGGAGGAACAACCATTTTTGTGTATCGAGTGCAAGTGAGGGGCTTAAGCAATGATACATGGAAAGAATTGGCAATTCTCATAACCTAGAGATAAATTGGGTACCTCTATCAGAAACAATGTTTTTTGGTACTCCATGTAATAGAAAGATCTCCTTCATGAATATTTTGACAAGATCTTGAGCAGATGGCAATTTTTTAAGAGGTATAAAATGTGCAATTTTGGATTATCTATCTATAACCATAATCCATGGCTAAATGGGTCCATGGAGCGTTAGGTGTAGGAAGTGGTTGTAACAACCCAGGAGGAGGTTTGTGGGGTGTTTTAGAAACAGCACATATTTGACATGCCCCTACATAATCTTTAATGTCGCTCCTAAGAGTAGGCCACCAGAACTTCCAATATAAGCCAAATTCGTATGATCAGTGAAAGTCAAAAGTAGCTCTTTGGAACCTTCTAAGAGATGCCTCCATTCCTTAAGGGCAAGTACAATGGCCAGTATCCCTATTCCCAATGTCATCATTTTTCTCTGCAGGAGTTAGTTTTCGAGAGAAAAACCCACAGGGATGTAAAGGCGCATCAGGACTCTCTCTTTGAGACAGAATGGCTCCTACTCCTGTTTCTGATGCATCCACCTCTAAAATAAAAGGTTTGGTCAGATCGGGTGTGTCAGGACAGGTGCTGAGGCAAATAAAGATTTTAATTTTTAAAATGCCTCCTTTGCTTGCTTGGGCCATGAATTGCAATTTGCTCCTTTCTTGGTTAGGTTGGTAATAGGAGCGATTACTGATGAAAAACCCTTAATGAATTTACGATAATAATTAGCAAAACCTATAAAGCGCTGTGTAGCTGTCAGACCTTTAGGTAATGGCCATTGCAATACTGCCTCCAGTTTGCTTGGGTCCATTTTAAAACCAGAAGGGGATATAACATATCCAAGGAACTGTATCTCAGTCTGGTCAAACTGGCATCGAGGCGAGCCGGGAGCCGTGACACTGTGACCATGTTGCTTATGGCACTGTTTACATCTAACATATCTAGAGGAAATTTTCTCTATATATGCACACACAAACTCATATTTCAGACTTTCTTTTACCATAGTATACTGCAAGGTACTGAGATAGAGTGTGACATTAATACAGAACTGTCAATATGTTACCTATCAGACCAGGAAAAAGTATATGGAAATAAGAGCAAGAGAGAATGACTGTAATTGGAATAATGAATGGAGGAGAGAATCAATTGAAAAATAGCTGGAATGAGGAGAGAAAAAAAGAAGGTGAAAGGCACAGAGAATGAGGGTCTCAATGGAGAGATAATAGGATAAGGCAAGAGGTGGACAAGGAAGGAGATCCGAGACTAAAAAAAAAAAAAAAGCGATGAGATGAGATCTTTGGGGACAGCTGGTCACTGGTGTGTGAAATTTGCATGAGGTTCCCCCAGCAAAATCTGAGAATATCCAGCACTCCAGCAATGTAGTTATATAACTCCAGTATGGTATAAGATACACACACATATTGCAGGGTACCAAATCTTGGCTGCAGGGGGGCAGAGTCATCTGAGTGATTTTATTTGTGGTACACTCATTGCATCATCCGCAAAAGCCTTCCGAATCATCTGAATAGTTTTTGCGGAGAAATGTTGAAGCTTAACGCAAAATTTAATGCACTTTCGTTGCTCTACTCGCTCAGTCATTTTTAATAGAATTTCAATTTCAATTAAACTGTGAATAGCTCCCAACTGATTCCTCTCAAGCACCTGTCATTACTTCTGTAATACTACCCTTATCTTTTGTGTCACTTTACCCCACTTCCTCTAGCAGTAAACGCACTGAGCAGGGCCTTCAACCCCTCTGTTCCTGTGAGTCCAACTTGTCTGGTTGGAATTACATGCCTGTTCGTCCACCCACTGTAAAACAATGCAGAATTTGTTGGCAGTATATAAATATAATAATAATAATAATTTTGACGGCCACACAGTACACACGCTCACTCAATGGCGTCTAGCGCCCCTACTGACTAGTACAGTGACGTTGTCATTGTTCACGCATGCGTATTCCAGTCCACTCTCCTTGGTTGCCAGGTTACATCGATGTTGCGCAATTCTCGTTACATTAACAATCGCTGGATACTATATATACACACTAACTTTCTAATTGCCATTGCTGGTTAGATAATTCCCATCAATGGTCAACCTATTTTTTCATTCTTCCCAGGATGATGTAATAACTACCATTATACAATTCAATTGGTTAAAGCAAATATCAATACCAAAGGATGTACTACAGTATGAGAAAAATCTAAATTATGGATCCTGAATTTTAAATCAGATTAAAAACTTTATTTCATTTATCCGGAGTCTCCTGTATTTCAAAACAAATCCTTCTTGCACAATTAAAATGAAAAAAATAAATAAAAGAACAGATTTGTGCCTCTTCTTTTATAAATCTTAATTTGTTACAGCAAATAACATTGTAATCTGATACACGCAACCATTTCTAGAAATACATTTTTTGTTATTTCCATATATATAATTAGCTAAGCCATGTTTGCAAGATTGAGCTATTGTTCAGCTTAAGTTTACTACAAGTAAAGTAAGATTGCTTCATTAGCTTTCAGCATGATTTTCAAGCTGATTAAGTATTTGGCTGCCAGTTTAAAGACGTGTTTATGCGTAGCAATCTTTAAATCTCTAGTGGGTTATTATGAAACAGTTTAAATTGCAGTCTTAAGTTTTCAACCAAGTAAATTTGATTGCAAGAAAAAAGGGCCAGTCTGGAAACAAGTCAAGTGGTCAACTGCCCGCTGACCTGATATATTGTAACAATTGGCCAGAACATTCCTTATGTGCAGTTTTAAACAATGCTGTTCCAGTGACTATCTTTTCTTTATAGCATGTTCTAATTGATGTTTAGATCATATACATAGCATCCTGGTACCAATCAGTATGTCTATTTTCTTCATTCCTTAAAACCAATGTCACCCTCAGACATTAAAGGAACATTCCACCACCCAAATACAAAATATTTTTTAAATCACTGTTTAATAGATATACCCAAATAAAAACTTGTATGCATTTAATAAAACCGTTTTTCATTGGGGTTACATCTAAATACAGCTTGCAAAACCTGCAGTTCTTTTGTCTGCTGTCTTTGCAAGCCCTCCTACTACTAACACTGCCCAGACATTCTGTGACTGTGAAATCACAGATTTCCTTGTTGCCGCTTGGCTTTAGCTCCACTGAGCATGGCTTTCTTTACACATGGGCACGCTGGGCAGAGAGGCCCCACCCCATTGCCCATGTGCAAAGTCCAACAGGGGAGATCCCTCATTTCCCCAGCCGGCCCACGCAAAGCCGGCCAGCTATCTGCTTCCAGGCCGGTGGGGAGATCAAAGATCTCCCTCACGGCCTCAGGGTACTTCTTGCAGGAAAGGGAGGACCCGGATGGCAGATAGTTCCTCCCGCGAGCAGGAGGAGAGAAGTCAGCCTAAAGCACCCACCACTGGAACTTCAGGTATTGTAGTGTCCCCGGTCCATCCCTGGCCAAAAGTAAGAAAAAGGCGGGGGACATCTATAAATATAGATACACACACACACACACTTTTTGCTCCCTTGGCAGACCCCCCCACAATATATACTCCATGGACAAAGACACACATTACTCCCTCACACACACATAACTCCCTCATACACATTACTTCCTCACACACACATTACTTCCTCAGACACACTGCACTCCATCATATACACATTACACCCCTCACACTGCACTCCCTCAAACACTAAACCGCCTAACACACTTCACCCCCATACACACACACACACACACAACACCCCCTTACACGCTGCACTCCCTCACACACACTACACACACTCACACACACTGCACTCTCTCACACACACTACACACACTCACACACACTGCACTCTCTCACACACACACACACACAACACTCTTAAAGGACCACTCTAGCCACCCAGAACACTTCAGCTTAATGAAGTGGTCTTGGTGCCAGGTCCTTCTAGGTTTAACCCATTGTTTTATAAACATAGCAGTTTCAGAGAAACTGCTATGTTTATCAATGGGTTAAGCCTTCCCCCAAAGCCTCTAGCAGCTGTCTCATTGACCGCCGCTAGAGGCGCTTGCGTGCTTTGCACGCAAGCGTCCATAGGAAAGCATTATAAATGCTTTCCTATGCGACCGGCTGAATGCGCGCGCAGCTCTTGCTGCGCGTGCGCATTCAGCCGACGGGGCGGATCGGAGGAGGAGAGCTCCCCGCCCGGCGCTGGAAAAAGGTAAGTTTTAACCCCTTTCCAGAGCCGGGCGGGAGGGGGTCCCTGAGCCACATATGCATCACATTACACCACAAACACAACACGACTAAAACCGACCTTATTACACAATACCACACCACGACCAGCTCACTCTACACACACGCAATACCACAAGCAGGCTCCAAACACATGCACAATACTCTTTCCTGGCCTTTTGTCTCCTGGTATCCATTTATAGAGACACCAGAGACAAGTTGCAAGGAAACACAGTGCAAGCATGTTATTAAATTTGCTTGCACTGTGCAGAACAAATACAGGACTTTTTTCTCATGCTAGAGCTCTTCAGCAGAGCTCTGCGCATGGTCTGCCCTGGAAGAGCATTGAACCAACATGCTCACTTTGAGAGGAGGCGTGTTTGTCATTGGTGATGACAAAACACACCTCCTATGCCCCGCCCCCTTTTTAGTGGGCCGCTGTGTTAAAAAAATGCCCAGGCCGAATTTTTCTCCCAGTCCGGCCCTGCTCACACACATACAGTACACCCCCTCATACACTGCACCCACTCACACGCTGCACCCCTCATACTACATCATTATACAGGAGCCTGCATGGCTCACTCGATACAGTTCTGTTGAATAGAAGCCATAGGTAAAAATGTGCGAGAGAGGGCATTGAGCAGATATGAGGGCACATACACCGGCTACAAAACCAGTTCTCAATGCCATCCCAAATAAAGATGACACTTTTTATCTAGGTAATTTTACTTATAATAAGAGGCATTATGTCCACATGCAGACAAAACATTTACATTTAGAATCAGTTTTCATAACAAAAATGCCATCAGATTTCTTACAAATATTCAGCAGCCTTGTATTTGATCATTTTTATGTCTACTACAGTGTCACATCTAATCTATGTTACAAAATCAGTATGTGTCATTATACACTAGTTTTACCAACATCTTTGAAGAATTGCAAGATCTAGAAAATTGAAAATATTGGATGCTGGAGATAAAATATTAGAGAAATTAAAGGAAAAGAAAAGTACTTAGCATGCATATATTTTAGGTATCTTTGAATAACAATCAATGCAAAATAGTTACGCTCTAGCCAATATGTCAAAATCTAACGAGGGTAAAAAATTTTTTTTTAAATATATCTATTTATTCAATTTCTAATTTATTCACATACATACAACTTTCATATTTTTTCTTATGAAAAAAAAACTACATAATCAATGTTAACTTCATATTTGCTATTTCCACAAGTCATTCTTTAATGAATAAGCCACATTGTTTATATAAAATCTGTAAAATTTGAAGGGTCTTCTTCTGAAAGCTCATCTCTACCCTTGCTTTTCAATGTGTTTGTCTGTTTTTTATTATAAAATATTGCTATTTCTTAAAAAATATATATATAAAAGATTTACAATATGAAAGGATACATTGCAAGAATACTCAGGGATAAGAAATTAATTTCTCAAGAGGGCAAAAGCCATATTTCATGTTCGGAATGGCTCCTGATTCTTTGGATACATAAATGTCAGTCCTCTACGCAATCTATCATCGCCACTTGTTTATCATGTTATGTTTGATACGGCCAAATGTTATAGGGATAATTAGAAGAGGTAAGAAAACACCAAATGACATTATAAAAACAGGGACGTTGTCCCTCTACAAAGGATTTAATACACCTTGTGTGTCCTGTCAACAAGGCATGAATATTCATAATTTGGGGGTCTATGCAAATAAGCTTTTATAGTCTTTTTTGATTCTTCATAAACTAGGAATAATTGCTTGTAGGAAGATATCACGACCTATGGTATGTATCCCCTTGATACTTGTGACAGTGTCAAGAGGTACTCCAGAATGTGTTTCATTTCAAATGTTAATGGTATTGTAATAGAAGCAGTTGCTGTCATGGAAGCTTGTTGGATGAAAGGTTCAGATTGACATTCTTGAATGGTATAAGCTATTTCTATCAGTACTTGGGTAAAGAAAAGGCTGAGACCCATTGGTGCCAAAAAAAAAAAAAATCACTTGTATTTTGGATCTTTAAAGCAGCAACTTACACGTTGTTCTAGTTCGAATTTACCTTTGCTATATCACATGGGCTGCTGCCCATCGAGGTCCTAAGCAACTACCAGTACGCCAAGCATAGCTAGATTCAGGGTTCCATGATCTTGGAACTGAACAATCTGATTAACCTAATGAGAGAAGTTGAACTTACATTGCCATTGTCATAGTAGTTAGAGACCACATGTGTGGCATATAGCAAATCTACTGCTGGTCCATTTGACCTCTCAACCATTCTGATTATAATGTAACATATCAGGGTTTGAGGATCTGCAAAAAAACAAGAGATCCAGACTTGGCACACAGTACAGGTTGTGTACTAGGAAACCATCAATAAATAAAACAATATAGTTTGAGGCAAATAAATTATATATAAAACCAAGAGGGCTGCACTCACCTGAACATGCATACATTACAAGAGTGCTCCTGGCAGGTCCTACTCTAGCACCCTAATGACTGCTCTTATAAGATCAATCCACTTACTTGGGAAATACTTCTACCTGGGACTCTCTGCAGGTCAAGGCTTAATAGGGCTCTGGAATGAGGCACCTGTGACAGGAAGGGGTACAGAACTAGGGAGTTGGCCTGTATTCCCAAATGCATTCATATATGAAACCAAGAGGCTGCACTCACCTGAACATACATACATTATAGGGGGCTGCTGGGGCCAATTCATAAAACATCCAGCAAACTCACCCATTCACTAAACAGCAACTTCAAAGCTCACAGCCTAACATTTGAGGAAGCCTTTGTGGAGCTTTAAGCCTTTATTACAATTTAGTCCAATAATTAAAGCAGAACTCTTAAAACAGATAATTATTTAATGGTTGAGTACCTTGAAAAAAAAATGACACATGTTGAGACATGCTTAATGATCAATAATTACATCACAAGAAAAGCTCGAGAAAGGTTTGTAGCAGAACAGCAATATGAGGAGTTGCCTGAACAACACACTCCATCAATGAACTAGACAGAAGAGCCAGTCCTCCAGAACGGCAAGAACTCTTATAAACTTCTTGGGTGCATCGTATGGAGTTGTCGTTTCTGCCAAGTTCGTGATAATGCTAATTTTCCAATCCTAACAATGGAAATCTCTTGGTTTGACAAAATTTAAATGTCAATTATATATATGTAAATCTCAACACAAAGGTGCAGCTTTCGTCAAGTGTAATTAGGTGGTAGGGCATCATTCTATTTCTTAATGAATTTAAAATTCTCTTTATTCTGTTTAAAGATATACAAGTAGCTGCTTACTAAAACTTCATCATGTCGGTTTAAATAGACCCAAAAGTGTATCAGGAGATAATACATTGTGTTCGGATGCTTATCAGGGGCTGGGATTTCTCATGCACATTGAAGTTAATGTAGCGTCTGAGATGATTGATACACCCATCACATAATAACAAACTGTGACTGTATTAAATTTGTATTCCACACTTTGTTCGGTTTTATAGTTCACTAGTTTGTTATCATCAGTGGCCCTGTGTGTGACAATAAAGCAATGATAACTATACTAGCATGTATTGCAAATTAGGGGGTGTCAGACATTTTATGTTATTAATAAAATTATTACATTTTCATAATTTTCATAAAATATTACTTGTAATATTATTTGTCCCACAATTATCCCTACAGGAGGAAGAAGTAAAATTACTCAATATTTTAATTAGAATTTAAAACATTTATAGATGAAGCTCCTTTATAGGAAATAAAAACAAAAACTAAAATTGAGGGAAGATCGGAAGAACAAAAGTTTGGACTGTTCTATCAAGCCAGAAATATGTGGAATGAATATTTAACCCTGTAGTTGAGTGCCCCTCCAGCCCCAGGTCTGTGTGAGAGCTGGCATCTGTATACCACCGACTCGGTGGTTCGAGAGTCCAAATCTGACCCTGTCTTTGGGTGGTCGGAGGATATAGGTGTTGTTCGCCACTTTGCGTGGTCAATCTTCCCTCTTCGTGGACGATGCAGGGCTTGCGAGTCCCAGGTGGCTCTCGGCCTGGGTGGGCAGACATTTGATTGCACATGCTTCTTCACTGTCGATGCGCCCTGAGTAGGTTGCCCGCCTCTCCTTAGTCTCTTCCTGGGCTCAGCCACGATGCATCACTGGAGTTTGAGCCAGAATTGTTGGAAGATCTGGTTGAGCCGTGTCAAGGTTTCAGCAACAAAGTCGCTGGAATCCCCCTGAATGGAGCTCTCAGTGTGTGAATCCAAGTGAAGGGTGTATGCCATTTTGATTTCTCAGATAGATGGTCACTGCAACTTTTGCATTGTGATGATTTTCAGTAGGTTTGCTTAACCAGCTCCGAGGGGACCGGGATATCCCCCACCGGTCCAAAGGTGAGGGTAGGGGTGCAGTTGAACCCAGCCCAGAACCAGAGCGCACGAAGATCGGCCACTTCTCCCTCGCTCCATTCCCAGAAGGCCACAACAGGACAAGTCCCCGTGTGGGGGTAACAGACAGCTTGCCCGGGGTCTCCTGTTCTCAGGAACACTTAGGTGGGTCACGGTAGCCAGCAAATTGGGTATATTACACTTTTATTGATTATTAATGCAGGAGCTCAAGCTTTCCACGTCTGGCTAGCTTGGAGGTCAGGCCCCGCCCCAAGTTAAACTGATTTTAATGCTTATACTGTCAATATAAATTGTTAGCTCACCTTAGGTGAGACCTAGGCTAACAAGTAACCTTTATACATAAGACTCTCCTAACAGGGTTTTCCTTGATGTTGGCAAGTGAGCTTTCCTTTTAATAGCCATTGTGGTGGGACTAAAACCATCTATTTTGGTTTAGCATAACTTACGTTCTTTCCTTTGAGACAAAGGATTTCAGGATATAGCTCATCTACAGATATCATCCTGGGGCAAAGGTAATTCTTAAATATATAACAACAAATGACAACAGAAATATTGAAATAGAATGACACGTTCTTATTTTAAAATCATGACAGATTGACCACCTTGAAAGGGGTCTGCTACTCACTGAGGGACAGGAAGTAGAGTGGGAGAAGATAAGACAGCTGGGAAACAGGCACGTAGCTGGGTTACAGTTACATGTAGTAGTGGGTGGATGGGAAGAGGAAAGGTTTAGTTAGTCCTGATTTTTGTGCAACCTAACAGATTTTCTTGTTTGAGTGGAGATGTTGGGAGCATCAGCTCAGGATCAGTTGTTCTGGAGGAAACTGTTCCATCTATCAGCCAAGGGAACAGCTGAGGGAAAAGCCACTCTAGTATAGGTGGGGATGAGAATGTAAGAAACCCTAGAGACGTTGTGGTGGTAGGGGACTTTATTATTAAGAGAGTAGATAGGGTAATCTGCCGCTCTGATCTTCTTAACTGGACAGTTTGCTGTCTCCCGGATGCTCTGGGTCAGCATGTTGCTGACAGAGTGGAGGGATTATTGGGAGGGGCTGGAGATAACCTATCTGTCATGGTCCATATTGGTACCAATGACAAGATTAGAACAGAGGAGGTATGTCATAGTAATATATATTCACATAACATACAAGTGACTCATGATAGTATTAAATGTATGCTTACTAATGCAAAGAGCCTAAATAACAAAATGAGGGAACCTACACTAAGCAATATGACATAATAGGCATAACAGAAACCTGGCAGGATGAGACACATCACATATTATTTAGGAAGAATAGAAAAAAAACAGGAAGAGTGATAGGGCATGTTTGTATGTTAACCATGAGTTAGAGCCAAATCTCAACCAAGTGGAACGTGACAAGGAAATTTGGTATCTTTAAATTAGCTATCTGCTTTGGATAAAAGAAGGGAAAGCAATTATTGGTTGGAATATGTTATAAGCCACCTAATGTTTAACATTGATGAGGAAGAACAGCTGTTATAGCAATTTGGGAAAGCTGCACATCTGGGCAACACGTTAATTAGAGGAGAATTTAATGACCTGGACATGAATTGGGATAGCGGGACTACTAGTTCCGCAAGGTGAATCTGGTTTTTGAACCTGGTAAATGACACCTTTCTGTCACAATTAGTACAAGCACCAACTAGAAAGGACACGTGTCTGGATCTGGTTAGAACAAACAATATTGATCTTTTGACAAACATTCAAGTATGGAGCACTTTCGAAATATTGATCCCAATATGGTGTCTTTTGAAATAAACTCAAAGAAGCAAATGCACATAGGGTATACTAAAACAAATAATTTAAAAAATTCCAATTTAAATAAGATAAGGGACGTTTTACGACTCACTGACTGGCATACACTCTTTAGTGAAGACATAAAAAATATCACAAACGTACACTTTTATATACCACTGAGTAATAAATATAAAAGATACAAAATGAAACCAATGTTATGGGAAAGTAAACCAAGAGATTAAAAATAAGAAAAGGACATTTAAAGCATTTAAATCACACAACACAGATGCAGCCTATATAAGATATAAGGAAGCCAATCATATATGCAAAAAAGGCGATTAGATGGAGTAAACTAGAAAATGAGAAAGTGATCAATGAAGAGAGCAAAATAAACACCCTAAAAAGTGACTTAATAAAAAAAATTAAAAAAAATAAAGTGTAGGTACACTGAAATCAGAGATGGTTGTGTTAGTAAATGAAGACCAGTAAAAGGCAGACATTTGAAATAACAGTTTTTCCTCAGTATATATTAAAGAGGAACCTATGGCAAGATATATGCAAATGATTCCTGCAAAAAAACTTACAGGAAAATTTGTGATTGGATGATTTAGGACAAGGTGCTACTAAAGAAAGTTTATGTTAACAAAGCCCCGGGGCCTGACAGTA
Source organism: Pelobates cultripes (assembly GCA_933207985.1). Classification (NCBI taxonomy): domain Eukaryota; kingdom Metazoa; phylum Chordata; class Amphibia; order Anura; family Pelobatidae; genus Pelobates; species Pelobates cultripes. The sequence continues at coordinate 81,969,760 of OW240924.1, forward strand.
TATATATTTAAACAGAAGTCTACGTGCAAATGTGCAACGTTAATCAAAGCTGCATGTGCTAGTTATAGACCCATTTTAAAATTAAATGTATGAAACTATTCTTTCTCCCCATAAAGAGCTCGTAGCAACAAGGTTAAAGAACTAAAAATTGATATTTTAGGAGACAGTTTAAATACACAAGCAAAACATTAATCTTAAAGTGTGTATTTCATGGGCCATTTATAATGAAAAACATGAATTTGCGGATGTTTTCCACACAATAATATGTACAATGATGGAGTCGGTAAAGGTCATGATTGGAAATATAGAGGTGAATTTTACAAGCTTATATTCAATTACTGCAGCTTACCATAGCCTTGAACAGTAAGTTAGTCTAGTGTAGAATAGGGTTATAAATCTAGTAATGGCTATATACCAGTGTCACTAGTACAAATCCCCTTCAGCAACTGATTTATGTAGAAGAAGATTACATTCCAAAACTTTTTTTTTTTTTTTGTACGGCTTGTAGAGAAAAGAATACATTAGTCAATGAATCAATGGTACTTTTTGTGTAGCATACAATGGTGCTTACTGTCATAAACTAAAAAAATATATAGTTTTAGATTGAAAAAAGAAAAAAGCTTTTTTTAAATGGCTGAATATATTTAAAGATATTTAGTTAGCAACAAGCATTTAAATCTTGTCCACAACTTTTACGAATAGTAACCCTCTTGACTGAATGTTATTAAATGCTTCCCCTGATAAATTATGTTTCACAGTACAATGACTGACATTAGGGGTTATTAATACAGAGCAAATTTATTTTAAAGTTCTAGAAGTGCACTGATAAGGTCACTTTTAGAATTTGTTTCATGTCCTGGTTACAAAGAAAAAAAAGTTATATAAGCGTCATCATTAGTGATGTCCCGAACGGTTCGCCGAACGGTTCGCGAACGGTTCGCCACGGACTCATCATTGAGTAAACTTTGACCCTGTACCTCACAGTCAGCAGACACATTCCAGCCAATCAGCAGCAGACCCTCCCACCTCCTGGACAGCATCCATTTTCCATTCATTGTGAAGCTGCATTCTTAGTGAGCTGTCCAGGAGGTGGGAGGGTCTGGGAGGGAGGCTCTGCTGCTGATTGGCTGGAAAGTGTCTGCTGACTGTGAGGTACAGGGTCAAAGTTTACTCAATGATGAGTCTGTGACATCACTAGTCATCATATGTTATATAATTTTATTCTATTCTAGTATAGGTGGACCCTGTAACATTTACTAGGGAACCCTAACACACAGACAGGACAGAGTAGAGCGAATTGCAATACCGATCCATAGATTGGTCGGGTTATGCAACAAGGGATAGTCAAAACACGAGCCGAGGTCAAGGGAAACAGAGAGACGGAATAACGAGAGTCAGACCAGTAACCAGGAAATCCAAGTAAGTGCAATGCTCAATGTTAAACCAAAGACCACATCAGGGCACTGAGGCAAGGGAGAGGTTAGCTTATATACACACAGGGTGTGTCTGATTGGCTAATCTCTAATTAGTGTTAACCACAACATGTGGGAGGAGTTCCTTCCCTCCCTTGTGGTCTCTGAGGTCATCACTGTGTGCCGGGTAACACAACCGGGTGCAGCACACATATAAGGAAGCTGCTCTGGAGCGTGCAGCTTCAGACACACTGCCAGATGATGCCGCTCGCGGGGATGAGGTAAGCAAGATCACCGCGAGCGGCACGGGGGCAGGGGACCTGACAGGCCCTCTGCATAAAATCGTCAGCATTGATCTAAAATTGGGGGCAGTCACGACATCCCACTTCTCTTGGCACAAACTATTGCTGACTATTTTCTTTGCACTATGCACAACAGTGTTGGGTCCTGCTGTCAAAACCCAACATATTCAGTAATGTGCGGTTAATAAAATTGAACAGGTCCACAAGCAAACCTCTTCACCTTCCATAATCTCGTGGTTTGTGATATGGAATATTGAATATCAATGGTTTGTTTTCTGATTTGCAGTTTAAAATGTGCACAGTTTCCCTGCTAATACATATTATTGAATTGCTGAATTAATCTTTCTTATTAATTTGTGTCTTTTGGATACTTTTCCACAAAACACATAATATGTCTTATGAAACCTCAGTGAGATACAACAAGAATGACGAAACACATACATATACAAGACAAGTTTTATTGGTTTGAATGGAAATGAGACAAATTGCTTTATTTAAAAAGAGCATAGTTTAAATAAGAACCCGAGGAACAAGATAAACCAGTTCAGATATTTTAACAAACACTTTATCTACAATATGTTAGACATGTGACAAGCATTTCTAAATTAGATCAAAGATCATAAGCCTCGAAAAGGTTTCCATTTTTATACGAAATGCAGGAGCTGTCATACTAGTAAAAATGTTAATAACCCTAGGAAAACAATATATATACAGTGCATATATAATGAGTTTTTAATCTAAAATTAGAAAAATTTATTTATTAGGCTTGTCTGTGTAGACTCCAGTATGTGGACAGAATTAAAGAAAACTGAAAATTAAAAAAAAAAAATTAAACCAGTAGTACGCTTTGAAACATGTTTTTTTTTTAATTAAAACTATAGTTTTTCTCTTAATTTCAATACTAAATATCAAAAAGACTCCAGGGAACTTATATTTAAAGATTTATACAAGTGTGCCAAGCATGCATGCAATTTTAAATCTTAAAAATCTGGTACCAGGCGGATTAAAAAAAGATTTAGAGTGGAATCACTTTCTCATACTAACGCAATAATGTATACACCTTCAACTTTTTATTTATATTTGGGAGTCTTATACATTTCCACACTAGTTTAAAGATTATTTTAAAGGAGGTATGAAAAAAAAAACAATAATCCAATCCAGCTTCGAGTCTTGCAGCTGAATATTGAATAGAGTGGAGTATACAATGTACTGGGGCTTCAGTACCAAAAACTACAAAAAATGACATTTCAGATTAACTTCAAATGGGTAGTTACAGTTAGAATTTTTGGCAACTTACTCAGAATGGTATTTGTATTGTAGCCATTATTTTTTTCAAGCAGTATATAGTACATTTCTATCTAAATACTGCTCTTTAGAGGAGCATTCTAAGCACCAAAACCACTTTATCGTAATGGTACATAGGCCCTATCCCTATAGCTGTTTTTGAGAAAAAGACAATTTTAACTTTCTCAGAAAAAACACACTTCTTGCAGCTGTCAGACACACTACCACTAGAGCATGTCCTCATTATGACTTTCAAAGAACTTTACATTCAGTATCAGCTGGCGAGAGGAGACAATCTAGGCACTTTATTACAAATAAGTTTAATGGAGTTTTTTGCTTTTTTTTTAATTGTTTTTTAAAAAGAGGGTCCTATAGCATAATGCATAGGAACACTCTCTAAGAGTAAAAATAAGTTTAATAATTATAAATCTTAAAAAGTGTCACTTCCTTAACGCGATACAGAGAAAATATTCTAAGCAGTTTATAAAATGAGGTGCTTTGGGACAAATCTGATATAACTGAGGTTTACATAATCAGAGTTTGCATATGTAATGTTAGCATTTGCCTCTCTCCTGGCTATAAAACTTTCAGTAATACATTAACTTAAATTGAAATATTCAGAATATTTGAATAGATTCTGAGGATCACATCTGTCAAGTTGATTTATGGACAGGAGGTTGGGCTGAATGACCCAGCCCGGTGGCCAGGAACTTCATCTTTCAATGTCACACGTGAGCATAAGCAAATATAACTTTAGCAAATCTTTGGCATAGGTCTATATACAACAAAAGGGTGTTAAGTACACTCTCCCTGCCCTTGGATACACAGTTCCTCATTTGATAAACATCTCGCATGACTGTTTAATGTGCACTGTACGTTAATAGCAGCACAGTTGACTTTTAGTTTCTCTAGATCTGAGGCTGGAATGGGTAACCTTCTTTCAAAATTGCCACAAACTAAGTATTGCTAAACCAGAATAAGGTATGTTAGTATTTATTTACTACTTACTAAACTAAAATTAAAGTTACTTTGCATTTGCTGTTTTTAGTTAAAGTGGACTATGGTATAGAATGCAATATACTAAAAGATGTCTGAATGCCGTCCCTTACAAATAGTGGCAAGCAATGCCTCATTACCTAATTGCCACTAAAGTATCTTGATTTCTTTAAGTATGTTAGTGGCAGAGGGTCACACAGTGTCAGGATTTTAGAGTTAATTGTAGTTCATAACTTTATGTTCCTGTGTTTTGTTTATTTGCTCATTTGAGTGGAATTCTTCATATATTGCTATACGTCCTTCTAGCAAGGTTTTTAAGTTCCCTCAGCCAAACCTTTTTTTTGTGATATGTAATGTTTACAGTGTGCTAATCTGGAGTTACTGTACATGCCAAGCTATGTTTGTATTATACAACCACACAAAAATAAATTCAGCACGGAAGCAAAGTGACATGAGTTCAAAAGCAGCTTGAATACAAAGACGGAGTCTTTTTTTCCGATCAGAAAACTGGATAAAAATAGGGGGCAGTGCTTCACTAATCCATGACAAGGTATATGTGGAGTGATAGTGAGGAATTTTCTCGGTCAGGAATTTTCCCTTGCCATGGTCTTTTGTATCAATTTGCAACTCTCTGTATTTCTCTTTGTCCCCAGACCAGCTGGCGAGTAGCCCCAATGAACGATACAAGACAAGGTTCAAAGTGACTTCTGACCCTTTAATAAGCTGTGTAACAAGTCAAATACAGCAGGAAACAGGGGTGGTCGTTACAAGCATTATCCAATCTAATAAAATCATCTATCTTATCTTAACATCTTAACCAATAGCAAGCTTGCAGGTGTATCTTCATGTTCGGGCCTTGCTCAAAGCTAAATTTCACTATAACTACGCACTTCAAATTAATATGCATGCGCACTACGAATTAAAGATATTTACTACTCAGTTCTAAATTACATATTACTATGCAGTTATGATCAAAGGGAGAAACACAGGAAATAAGGCCAACAGCAGAAACATACAGGATATAACACCTGTTACTTGTTGCACAATGTTCTATAACTCTTGTCTAGGGGTATATTCACTAAGCACTGGATATAGATAAAGTATATTATTTCAAATAGCTGACATGTTAACCAATTTTAAACAGACTGGCCAGCCGGTCATCTGTAGCTTAAGCCCTGGGTAAACATAAGCAAAGTGTATTATTCCCAACATGGAGAGAACCAGAGAAGAAATAATAGTGTAGTATTTAATACTGTAGCGGTGATAGGTTAAAAAAAAAAAGATGTGCACTCATACTTTCCTGGAGCTTCAATACAGGTCCAGTCTATGCGTCTGGGCGGAATAATCCCCGCCTATGGATCAAGTGCAGAGGTAATTCTTTGAGTAATAGGTGTGGTAGGGGGTATCCTCATAAAATATAAACAAATAAAAATCGTATACGATGAAGTATGTAGAGCTATGGAGCAAGGGTAGGTAAAAACTATAAAATGTACACTCACGTGTAATGGAGCCGTAAAACATGGCTCCTCTGATAGCGCTTGAAGTGGTATGATCCCCACTCAAGGATACAGGTGTAAATATAAATTATTCCGTCCGTGTATATGTGGATATAAACAAACAGAACCACAATAGTGTACACCGTAAAAAGGAGTGTAAGCAGAAATAAATAAGTTAAACCTACTCACATGCTAAAGAGCAAGTTCCGGTTTGCTCAATCCAAAGCGCTTGGGTGGTATGATCCCCACCAGGGATATAGTTCCAAACAATCCAACAGCAGCAAAGTTAGGTCCAATTAAAACAGTACTTTAATATTAAAAAAAGAAAAGTAATACAATATATAATATAAAATAGTAATAAAAAAAGTTATAAACAATACACTAAACGTGTTTCTCCTTGGTAGGCTTTTTTTGATTGCCTACGCGTTTCTCCTTGGTAGGCTGATTTTGAACATTTGCCTACTGACAAAAAAATGATCAGTCTATACTTTTAATGGTAGATGTATTTTAACAGTGAGAGACAGAATAACAAAAAAAAATGCATGTCAAAAAAGTTATAAATTGATTTGCATGTCAGTGAGTGAAATAAGTAGTTGACCCCTTCGACTTAGTACTTGGTGGCAAAACCCTTGTTGGCAATCAGACGTTTCTTGTAGTTGGCCACCAGGTTTGCACACATCTCAGGAAGGATTTTGTCCCACTCCTCTTTGCAGATCCTCTCCAAGTCATTAAGGTTTTGAGGCTGACATTTGGCAACTTGAACCTTCAGCTCCCTCCACAGATTTTCTATGGGATTAAGGTCTGGTGACTGTCTAGGCCACTCCAGGACTTTAATGTGCTTCTTCTTGAGCCACTCCATTGTTGCCTTGGCTGTGTGTTTTGGGTCATTGTCATGCTGGAATACCCATCCACGACCCATTTTCAATGCCCTGGCTGATGGAAGGAGGTTCTCACACAAGATTTGACAGTACATAGCCCTGTCCATTGTCCCTTTGATGCGGTATAGTTGTCCTGTCCCCTTAGCAGGAAAACACCCCCAAAGCATGGTGGAGATGGTGATCTTGGGGTCATAGGCAGCATTCCTCCTCCTCCAAACACGGCGAGTTGATGCCAAGGAGCTTGATTTTGGTCTCATCTGACCACAACACTTTCACCCAGTTCTCCTCTGAATCATTCAGATGTTCATTGGCAAACTTCAGACGGGCCTTTACTTTCTTTAGCAGGGGGACCCTGCGGGCACTCTAGGATTTCAGTCCTTCATGGCGTAGTGTGTTACCAATTGTTTTCTTGGTGACTATCGTCCCAGCTGCCTTAAAGTCATTAACAAGATCCTCCCATTTAGTTTCTGGGCTGATTCTTCACCATTTTCATGATCATTAAAACTCCACGAGGTGAGATCTTGCATGGAGCACCAGACCGAGGGAGACTGACAGTTATTTTGCGTTTCTTCCATTTGCGAATAATCGCACCAACTGTTGTCACCTTCTCACTTAGCTGCTTGTCGATGGTCTTGTAGCCCATTCCAGCCTTGTGTAGGTCTACAAACCTGTCCCTGACATCCTTGGACAGCTCTTTGGTTTTGGCCATTGTGGAGAGTTTGTAATCTGATTGATTGCTTCTGTGGACAGGTGTCTCATATTCCAGTTAACGAGCTGAAATTAGGAGCACTCCCTTTTAGAGAGTACTTCTAATCTCAGCTCGTTACCTGTATAAAAGACACCTGGGAGCCAGAAATCTTGCTGATTGATAGGGGATCAAATACTTATTTCACTCATTGACATGCAAATCAATTTATAATTTTTTTTACATGCATTTTTTTTGTTATTCTGTCTCTCACTGTTAAAATACATCTACCATTAAAAGTATAGGCTGATCATTTCTTTGTCAGTAGGCAAATGTTCAAAATCAGCCTACCAAGGAGAAACGTGTAGGCAATCAAAAAAAGCCTACCAAGGAGAAACACGTTTAGTGTATTGTTTATAACTTTTTTATGGATTTCTGGATTTTTATATTTTTTTGTTATTCTGTCTCTCACTGTTAAAATACACCAGCTAATTAAAATTATAGACTGATCATTTCTTTATCAGTGGACACATGTTCAAAATCAGCAGTGGATCAAATACTTTTTTCCCTCACTGTAGAGAAAAGCCACCAGAGGGCTCACATTAACTTACACATTCATCTCACACTCAAAGCAAACACCAACAAACAGTCATCTAAAAACATGATGAGTTCACATTGACATAGACACTTGTCTCGCACACACACAGGATTCAAACTAGCACACGCCTTCATCTCACATCCTCACATGGTGAGTTCACACTAACACATGCCTATCACACTCGCTGAATTCACACTATGAAACCCAACTAATTCAAATATACTGAATTCACTCTGCTGCAAACACTGATAACAACGATAAAATACACACACAAACCAATAAACAATATACATTTACAACACACTAGTCATTTACATACACTTCACAAAATAAGAGCCCCAAGCTAGCAAGATAAGCTAATTCAGAAACAATATAGCGATTACTCAATAATTAGAGCTAGATTGACAGGGTTATTGGAGTAATGTGACAGTCACAATATCTATTTTCAGTTTTCTTTTATTTAGTCGATTATAAAATGGCTGCCACTAATACACTGGTCCTCCAGTTGTATCTGTCTTTTTTATTTATTAATAGTTTGCCGGACTCTGCCTGTAACTGTGCATAGAGGTTGGCTTCTATTTTGTATGCAAAGCCTCGATTCAGATGTGCCATTGCAGTCAGACAGGAGTAAGAGTCCAGAGGTAATTTAGGCCAGTAAAAGGTTATCCATATGTCACATATCTAGTCCATAACTACGGTGACATTGGGAATGTAAATTAAACCTCACTCATAAGATCCATCAAGTTTTTCAGCTGTAGACCAAAGAAACCCTTAATCCAACAAAGGTCTCTATTTAACCCCTTAAGGACACATGACGGAAATATTCCATCATGATTCCCTTTTATTCCAGAAGTTGTATCATTAAGGGGCTAATGAGTGTTCCAAATTATCCAACAATGTTAGAAATTCCAAATGATTTTACTACAAAAACCCCCATAGTCTTTAATGCTGACTTCTATAGATCAATCATTTGATAAATGTTCTAACAATATTAAATAATTTGGAAAGCATATTAAATTGTGCCAATGTCAATAATGCAAACAGAAACACAGGAAGCAATAGGGAACCACAGCAGCAGGGTCCTGACTGGTAGGTTTAATAAAACATTAATCCTTTTTCTCTCTCCACCTACTAGTTAATAGTTTGCATTTCCACAGTCCAATAGCCAGTAATGCATTTTCTCTGCACAGAGTAGCCTCTTTCTGCCTGCTACCAAATGAAGAAAAGGGTTTTGAACCACAATCAACTGATAACCACAAATCCACATGGGCCTCCACGTGGATTTGTGGTTATGAGTTCAGTGTGGTTTTAAAACTTTTTTTTTCATTTGGTTACTAAGTATAACTTGAACAGAGGAGCGAGCACCACTCAACTGCTTGCTTTGTCTTCATTGAGTGAGAAATTCAATTAATATTATGTATACTATTATCAAAAATAATAGATCAGGGTGGTGCAGTAGACATTGTTTACCTAGATTTCAGTAAGGCTTTTGACACTGTTGCACATAGAAGGCTTATCAATAAACTGCAATCTTTAAGTTTGGATTCCAATATTGTTGAATGGGTAAGGCAGTGGCTGAGTGACAGGCAACAGAGGGTTATAGTCAATGGAGTATATTTGAAGCTTGGGTTTGTCACCAGCTGAACCTGTTGGTACCTGTTGGTACCTCAGGAATCTGTACTTGGACCCTTTCTCTTTAATATTTTTATTAGTGATATTGCAGAAGGTCTTGATGGTAAGGTATGTCTAAGATACTGATACTAAGATATGTAACAGGGTTGATGTTCCAGGAGGGATAAGCCAAATGGCAAATGATTTAGGTAAACTATAAAAATGGTCAGAGTTGTGGTAATATTTGATACATTACTAACTTCAACATTGGAGGAAAGGGATTATTTCAGATAACTTAAAGGTAGGCAGACAATGTAATAGAGCAGCAGGAAATGCTAGCAGAATGTTGGTTGTATAGGGAGAGGTATTAGCAGTAGAAAGAGGGAAGTGCTCATGCCATTGTACAGAACACTGGTGAGACCTCACTTGGAGTATTGTACACAGTACTGGAGACCGTATCTTCAGAAGGATATTGATACCTTAGAGAGGGTTCAGAGAAGGGCTACTAAACTGGTTCATGGATTGCGGGATAAAACTTACCAGGAAAGGTTAAAGGATCTTAACATGTATAGCTTGGAGGAAAGACGAGACAGGGGGGATATGATAGAAACATTTAAATATATAAAGGGAATCAACACAGTAAAGGAGGAGACTATATTTAAAAGAAGAAAAACTACCACAACAAGAGGACATAGTCTTAAATTAGAGGGACAAAGGTTTAAAAATAATATCAGGAAGTATTACTTTACTGAGAGGGTAGTGGATGCATGGAATAGCCTTCCAGCTGAAGTGGTAGAGGTTAACACAGTAAAGGAGTTTACGCATGCGTGGGATAGGCATGCGGCTATCCTAACTATAAGATAAGGCCAGGGACTAATGAAAGTATTTAGAAAATTGGGCAGACTAGATGGGCCGAATGGTTCTTATCTGCAGTCACATTCTATGTTTCTATTAGTTTATCAATTTGGGATAGCTGTAGTTGTCCCCCCCATTTGTATCTCCTTCTTCCTGACTGGAACAATCAAAAAGAAATACCAATGTTTGAAATGAACAACAGCTAGGGCCATGCACAATTCTTGGTCATCTGCCCACATTCCCGTATTAAATACATTTCTGTTGGATTCTTACTGTTAGAAGCTTTAATTTTCTGTCACATGTTGAATCTGTGATACAATGACTTTTTTTCTAAATGCCTTTATCTTATCAGTTCGATCAGAGACAGAACCTGTTGGTGCACAAGCTTCTCTAACTGACAGGCACTTGTTTATCCATGTATTAAAGTGATCTACTTAACATCGAATAACCGATTTAAAATAAAACAAACCGGTTTGTTCACTAAACTGATAATCTGAGACAATGGGCAGGGAATTGCAAATATAAAATCAAAATAGCTAAACACGAGAAATAATCCACCTTTAATTTTCTAGGCTGAATATTTTATTCTAAAATTTTCAAAATTTCCAATTGTGTTCTTCAATGCTGGATCAAGGATTGGCTTTGATTTGTATATTTTATCTACATGTTCTGGTCAGGGGGGAAAAAACAGCATAGATGCTAAGCAAACACTACACATATAGTATTTCAATTTCTATGTTTATTTTAAAAACATATTTTGCTTCTATTAAAACTAAGTTTTTAATGTTTCATTGCTCTTTGAACTAAAAGAAAGAGTTAGAGAGACGGGGAAATGGATTAATAACTCTTAACAATGGTCATATAATGGAATGGAATATATTAAAATGTGTCAAATAAAAATCTATCACGTTGGTAACATTAAGCATTAATAATTAATATACTGTGTTTATATTTCATACACATACTCGGAGGCCTTCATTCATAATTGTATTTCGCTGCATGGAATTATGCATTGAGAACTTTGAGAGCGTAAAATGTATTCCATAAAAACAATAATCTGTTCCTAAAATATATTAAAAAGTAAATAAAAGCACTAATAAAAATAATAATTATAATGATGATGAGAAAGCAATCCTCCCACAGATTCCTTTACATCGTATATAAAATGCATTGGGTTTTCCAGAGAATGTGGCTATTGTTATGCCCCCCTAAAGATTTAGCCATTAAATATTTGATAGATATATATGTATTTAAATTGTATGGGGATGTAAGTGCATAGTGTAGTGGAGTACTTGCAGTCACCATTCTAAAAGGTCATTATTTTTGTGATTTCTACATTCAAATCTTGGCAGCCTACTTCTGTAATGCGGGGTCCCTATAAAAATTTAATTGGGTGGGACTGCACTGGAGCACTGCATGTATTTTTCAGAAACACCAAATATTAACTGTTACAGTGCCAGTTATGTTATCAATGTATCGCACATGCTGGGAGAGCTAACGTTGAGATTTAAAGCTCCTATCTATATGTTAAACCATTATTTCAATGTCAGCATAATCATTTTGAAGATATTGCACCTTTTTGGAGCTGTTTTCTCTAACCAAATGGTGCTTTGTGCATTGTTATGCCTTTTTTGGTAAATTCTGAATCACTTTTGTCCAAAGATACCTCCCATTCTCTAAACCCTCATTCCCATGCTTTCATTACATATTCGGATTAATGTAGCTTAATTAATCATTGGAAAGGAATTCTCATATCGGGTAAATATAAAATAAACAACAAAGTGGACATTTGAAATTCAGTGGGTTTCATGTGTCAGAGAAAGTAGGTTATTCAATACATCGTTATAGCAGTTCTATCTAAAATTATTTTGGACTCAAGAAGTCCGTGGTTACCTACAGTTATGGCACTCATGTTAGATGCAGAAGAAGTGCTCAATAAACATACTTTTCCACTAAATGATATGTTAAATAATCAAATGTCTATAAGTGCATGTGGCTTTAGAAAAGTGATTTTGGCAGCATTTTATTCAGTAGATTACACACTTGCTACTGCACTCCAATAAATTACTGACTCTATTTTGTGCTGATTGCCACTTGTCAAAGAGAGAGAGAGAGAAAATTGCATGAAAATAGTGTCATGGAGTAGTGGAGTATCAATCACTTTCGCCACTAGGTGGCATATGCATACACCAAAGTGGTCCATGAACTGTGAATTAATCATCCAAAACTCATTGCAAGGGATACATTATTTGACTAGTAATTTCGTTCACTATTATGACATTTTAGATGACCAATTGCTGCTACTAAATAACAAATAATACTATTATATACAGCAGGGCTTTTTATTGTCAATGTGTCACTACTTGAAACAAGCATGTTCTCTTACAAATAACTATTGCCATTTACATTCCAGTTCTCGTACTGAAATGAAATAGTAATATAGTCTGCAGGACATTAGTCTCTATGGGACCAACATTGTGCTACAGCTGTGGTTAAACCTATTTAATCAAGTTGATATTTATAAATAAAAAATGAGGTACATGGGGGCACAAACAAACAGACCTAAATGTGCAGGTCTTTAAAATTAATGTATTCTACAAAAATAAAATACATATTTATTCAATGTATGGTAAATAGAAGGTATGAGTTGTATCAGCCCACCTGATCAGACCAGATGCAAGTTCCCTTAAGCATACTTAAGGTTCAGCCATATTGTACTTTTGACCTTTCATGATTCTGGTGACCCTTATAATGCATTTATAATACTTATTTTCACTTTTTTTTGTGTTTTACTGACACTACTGAATACAGGTCAATCTTTTCATTGGCGTCTAAGCCCGCAGTCCACAAAGAAATTGTGGATTAGCAGAGCAGGATCATGATCAGAATTTACAAGACATTTGCATAAATTAATTTGTTTTAATGTCTGCAAGAAAACAGTTAATCATGAAATTATTTAAAATTACTTTGTTTTTACCAATTAACAGTGCCTAGAACATGGGGTAGGCAACCTTTTAGCAGCACTGTGCCGATATAGGATTGTGATGTCCCGTAGCGTGCCGGTCCTATTGTTTTAAATTGAGGTGTGTATGCTGCCGTATTCTGCTTGTGTTATTATATTGCAGTTTCTTTGTATCGTTGTATTTGTGCATATATGAGCTATTATATTGTATATGTTCATGAGTAGTTTGTGGTATTGAGTACCTATGAATGTGGGCTGTGTATCGGGGCAGCTTGTTGAATTGTGTGGGATGGATATGTCACATTATGTGTTTGGTAGTGTGTGTATGTGGATTGCATGTGGGGTTGTGTGTGTGTATGTGGATTGCCAGTGGTGTTGAGTTTGTGAGGATTATGTGTGGGCTGTCGTATTATTTGTATGAGGGAAGGGTTATTCTGAAGCTCTGTGTATATGTAGCAATGTGGGTGGCTTCCCTGGTTTCCAGAGTGGACCAGGCTGGCCAGGTACAGCTCAAGGACAGGAGCCGCTCTACTACAGTCTGGATTCCTATTCACAAGTGCTGTGAGGAAGTGATCTGAAATCACTTCCTCTACGTGCTGCAATGCATAAATTGAGGATTGTCCTTCACCACCTTTTCGTATTAGCAAATATCAGAAGTTTCACTGGGACTCCTGATAGGCCAGAGCCTGTTTGGCTCTAGCAGTCTTGAGTGCCGTGCAAAGGCACCTCAAGGGGTTGCCTACCCCTGGCCTAGAACATATCTCCATTATGTAAGAATCATAACCTTTGAAAACATCATGTCTTGTTTTATCACTGGATTTTTTTTAACTCAAATATATTATTGTTAAAATTGTTACTTAAAAATAAAAGGCAGCGTACTATACGTTTTTTGTTGTTTAACTGAACAAGACATTGAGGTACGCTTACAATCAACACCATACAGAGCTTAGACTAAAAAAAGCAAAAGTCTTGTAAATGCACCAAAAGGGAATGTTTAAATTATAAACGCTATCAACCTGTCTGGTTTCAATTAATTTTTTTTTTTTGCAAGCCATGTCATATATTTCACTCATCTTCTTTACTCGCTACTTAAAACCAATCTGAAGAGAAAACTTCATTGTACAAATCAGATATCTCTGACATAAATTCACGACAAAAGCGACTCCACAGATATTGGTCACATTTCGGCTCCCTTGGGTAATGGCGTGCTACATAAATATGTATGTGTCTGCCTGAAGTGTTGATAGTGTGCTGGAACTGTTGATAATAAAGATAAACTAAGTATATATAATCACAATAGCTGTTCTCATTTTATATGACTCTATTTGCAATAAAACCAGATTCACTGATATGAGAAAATGGCAAGGTTAAAAAATAATTGGAGTAGACTCGTAGAAAAAAAAAAAAAAGAACTCTAGAGGGACATCATTTATAAAGTGGTTTGCTTGCCAGAGATATTTATTCAGGATCGAATAAAATCTGGATCAAACCGTTACTTCGTTGTTTGGCCTTTTTTAACGTTTAATGGCCTTTGAGAAATCTTTCCCTGTAACAAACAACAAAAAAAGCATGTCCACAGTCAATTTTTATATATGGGTCATTTTATGTTGTCTTATGTCTGACAATATGGTGTTATTTATAGTGTTAGAAGAAGTAATTTAACTCAGCAATGTCATACAAGGACTTGTGCTCACTGAATCACACAATGTTAGTCCTTCGGTTACTGAAATAGCTATAGTAAAAGGATTAACAATATCACCGTAAGACAGGCTGAAGTTGTATATTGTACCATGAGGTTTACGAATTTAGCTAGTGGACTTATGGAACGGGAAATGTGAAAAATGTGGTAGATGTTCCTTTTTTTATATCTGTTGGGTTATTGACTGGCATGCCCTAGTGAAGCATGGTCAACATGATGCTAATATCCTAGAACAGGGGTAGGCAACCTACAGCACTAGTGCCATGCACGGCACTCGAGGTGTCTTTGCACGGCACTCAAGGTTGCTAGAGCCAAACAGGCTCTGGCCTATCAGGAGTCCCAGTAAAACTTCAGATATCTGCTAATCCAAAAAGGTGGATCTCAGATCACTTCCTCCCAGCACTTGTGCAGCAGTAGAGAAACACACAGTTGCAGCTCCTGTCTTTGACATGTTCCTGGCTGACCTTGTCCCCCACTGGAACCCAGGGAAGTCACCCACACTGCTAGATATACACAGAAATGCAGAATAACCCTTCCCACCATACAAATAATACGGACAGCCAACACACAAACATACACACAATCCAAACAAACGCAACACCACTAACAATCCACATACATGCAGCCTCTCATATGCAATACCCCAAACAGTCCCCACACACTACCAAACACACAATGTGACATATCCATCCACACACACAATTCCACAAGCAGCCCCCATACACAGCTTACATTCATATGTATTATACACAATACCATAAACTACTCATGAACATATACAATATAATAGCTCATATACGCAGGGCTGTCTTTAATGCAGGGCAAACGGGGCAGCTGCACAGTGAGCCCCGCTGGCCTCAACTATTTCTCACCCCCCGGCCGGTAATCCGCACACTAAGGAGGCCCACCGGCTGGTCCACACACAAAGGGCCACCCGGTGGGCTTCTGTCAGCAGGGGTCTGGTCGCGCGCTGAGGCGCTTTAACAGTGGGAGTGGGCCCCTTGCTTTTCGGCAGCAGGCTGGGAGGAAGGGACAGCCGTGCATCACTTCCTCCCACAAAGAGAGGAGCGCGCGAAAAAAAAAAAAAAGAGTAGGCAGAGTGGAGGGGGGCTGGCCGAGAGAGCCAGACCCCAACTCCCAACACCTTCAGCAGGAAAGGTAGGAAACTGGGGGGTGGGTTTTAAAGTGTAAATTTTGTGTGTGTTAGTATGCTTGTGTGTTTGTGTGTGTGTGTGTGTCATATCTGTGTGTGTGTGTCAGTATTTGTGTGTCAGTATGTCTGTGTGTCTGTCCATCTGGGTCTGTCAGTGTGTGTGTGTCAGCGTTGAGGTGGAGGACGTGATTGCATGCCAAATGCTTGGCCCAGGGTCCAGTCAATATTAAAGACAACCCTGCATATACATATGTTACTGTTATTGTACTGATTCTGTGTATGTTATTGTATCTGATCGTGTGTCTATGTTTTTGTATATTACTGTGTGTGACTGTGTGTCTATGAATGTTAGTGTGTGTGATTGTGTCTATGCATGTTACTTTATGTATGTGATTGTCTGTCTATGCATGGTGACTTAAAGAGGGATTTTGTATCCATGGCAATCTAACAGGACAATCAGAGAGAATTGTCTCCTTTGTTTGCGCTTTTAGTGATCCATACCATGTATCACACAATCCCCTGGAGTATGATATCTCATACCAAATACTTTTAGTGATTCAGAATTGATGGGGTCAGCATTGCCAATCTACAATTGACCCAGGTACCTAAATAACTTACTCGTAGCTACTATTTTAGTTGTCAATCTGAATCAACTTTAATCAAAATGCTTATAGGAGATATGTAGTTATAGTTAACCTGGTCTAGAGTAAAATAATTGGGGCAGCCTCAGGAGTGCATGGGATTACTGATTATTTATGGGATGAGAATAGCTGTACCCCAAAATATAGTAGTGCCCTCAATATTTGGGGGAGCACTCAAAGTTTACTATAATCCCACTCACCAATACTAAACCCTCAAATGTTATAAATATGTCCTACTTATTCCATAATGAACCTACATCTGTTAATTCTGTATATTTATTTATGCATTGGTTTTCAATACATTCAGATACATTGTATCGGATCAATACTCAATAGATATAAAACTGTCCTTCTCATATATGATTGTTGTGTGTTGACAGCAATTTTATTATTATTATTATTATTATACAGAACAACGAATAGGTTCATCCTCTTTATGCACCATATCTATACAATAAAAGATAAAATATAATATTGATAAAATTACACTCATCGCCCTGAAAACTGACTGCCGCCCACAATGTACAGTGAACCAGGTGAAAAAAACGACAGAAATTACACATTATGTCAAACTGATTTTTTTTTGTTAAAGCAAACTGAATAGGAATTTAAAAAAATAGGAGAGAAATGTGTGTCATGGGAAAAAAAAAACCTGGAGGGCACAAGAAAATATTATAAGAGAAAAATTAAACCCAAAAAAGGTGACTATATGCAGAAAATGCATTGAACCAAATCAAATGGCCTCTAGCCAAGATAATCTCTTTAAAGAGAACAATTTCTGAGATAAATTATTTTTATACACATTTTCCATCACCGTGAATGAAAGAAAAGGATTGTAACGACAGTAGTATATTAGTAGTGGTGGCTTTGGACGTCAAGAATACTGTTAAAAGCAATTTAATAACAGTATTATATTTATTGTGCCCATGGAGATAACAGAATGCAAAAATATAAATACATTAAATAAGATAAAATATACAGAACCTTTTTCTAAAAAGAGTTAAAAGGAAACAGAATAAATTCCACGTGCAGCCATGTTAACCCTTTCATTATTTTTCTATACCCGACATTGAATCATATAATGAAGTGATTTGACATTGATTTGACCTTGAGAAGAGTTACAGATAGAGAGATGATCATAAGCTGTATATTTTCATGAAAAAAATAGCAGATATTTTAGATAATAGTGTAAACCAGCGGTGTCTAGCCTTTGCCCCTCACTTGATGCTAAGATAAATTTTAAAAAGGACACTCCAGACCCCACTTTTGTTTGCTGGAAAGCTTTTTGTGTGAGGAGTGTGTCCTCTTGTTTTCAGTTTGCAAAAAGTGCAAATTTCAATAAAAATGTACACTTTTATAAACTGGTTACACCCCCTTAACTTTCAATCAGAGAACAGCTTCTGTTACTTCCTGGTTTGGTAAACTCAGTGAAGCTAAACTCAAGAGGCATCAGTTGCCCAGAGCAACTAACTTGCAAATACTTCTCATTGAAATGCATTGGGAAGTCTGTGATTGGACAGACACAGAAAGTCTGGGTGGGGTTAGAAGGGTTGGGCTTGCAAAGGCTGCAGACAGGAAAAAATTGGTTTTGCATCCTGATTTTCAATATAACTCCAATAAATAAATGTATAATCAAATTCATCTAAGTTTTCTTTTGGTGCATATCTACTAAATATTGATTTATTTTCTATTTGAGCAGTGGAGTGTCCCTTTCACAAATTTTGACAATGGGCTGACAGAGTATCCTGTAATTTGTAGACAAGTAAAATGCAGGAATATATAAATTTAACGTATTGATAGGGATCAATTATCACAATGCTGGGACAAATAAATGGCTGAAATATGTTGTATGCCATTTTCAAAACCGGGACACGAAATGTATAAATATTTAGTATACAACTAATCAAACGATGGTACAAAAATGTATAATATATGGGATGCAATTCTCAACAGATGCCTACATCAATACTGCGTAAAAGGTCACCTGACAGTAATTATGCAAGTGAAACACAAAAATCTCAAAGACGTGTGCATTTTACAGAACCCGAAGCAATTATTATACCTGGTGAGTAAATTAATAATATGTTTGCACATTCAAATTAATGAGAGCACGGAGGGGTGATACAAAGAAATAAAAATCTGCGCATGTATGTATTGTCAATATAAGAATATACACATACTCACAGTAACACTGTATATTTCACACTATATCACTATTTATGTTAAAATATATTTTCTATAACCATTGACAAAATAACTTAGAAGTCTGGTGGTTATGTCACTGAGTTTAGTGTTTGTGATTAGATTGTATACCAATGTATAAATATAGGAACACTACGCACACCATAACCTCCTGTTTTCTGTGCATTGATTAGAGTACAATAAATCCCTGTCCATTCATTTTGTTTACTTTAACTGAAGCAAAATAGTTTAGTTGCAAATAGCTGGCTACCGTTTTTGCTCCCACCCTGCGATATCTCAGTGGGCAGCTATCCCTTGGACATACAAGATCCGTTTTAAGCATTATGGAATGCCTTTTCTATAAGAGAACTTGTATCCTAGCGATAGCTAGAAAAATAGTGTAATTCGTCCAAATAAGCTATACAGGAATTTAAAGGAAGTTTAGAGACAGTTTTTATTACTTTCACAGGTTGGTTCATTCATGTGTTTTCATGAATGCAACTACCCATTAATTGCATACCTAGAAACCTTGCTAAGTAATGATTTATGTGGCATGCCGAATCCATGCTAAATAATGGGACAGCCGTGGCTGCCTGATAATTCTCTAGGGGATGAGGGTCAAATTAGCCTTTGCATTATGACAGATAAACCTAATGCAGTGCCAGTTAAAACCTCAGAAAATGCGTGATGTCCTTACAAAGAAATAAATAAACGACTAAGTGTCATCTGCTTGCACACCCTCCAATCGCTATAAAGTTAACATACAAAGAAGTACAAGTTTACTCGGTACAAACCTGATTATTCTATTTAATCTGTACAGCAAATATTTAAAATTCCCCTAGCTGGATATATTTCCCTTTAGAATTTTTGTTTCGCAGTAATAGATCAAGCAACCACTCTGTGTTCTTTGCGCGGTCTCTCTCTCTCTCTATGTTAATTCCTAAACTTACGGTTTGTGCTTAAAACAATTCCATAATATGCAAAAGGAGAGAGCTTGATGGAGGTTCAGAAAACACATAAATACTTTTAGACATATATAATAAAAGCTAAAATATAAAATATATATATATATATATATATATATAAAAGGTGTATTGATTTTCTTTTTAACTATCTACTTAAAATGTAACCCTTACAAGTAAACAGTAAACTAACAACAAAAGCATATCCCAATAGAGACCTCATTTATAAATTGTTGGATAAACTTTTCAAATTATTTAGCATTTTTGGATAAACATTTAAAAATATATTTTTAAAATCTTAAAATATAAAAAAATATATATATTAAAAATAAAAAAGCATCCAAGCTAAACTGTCACCACTAAGAGGAGCTCCTGCTGCATATCGACTATTTGGCCGATCTACCTACCATTGCTGAGATAGTCTGATGGCAACCTACTCACCCTAGCTCCTTTATGAGGGTGGAACTTGCCTGATTCCTTTTCTATTCTCCCAGGTGAGCAAAGTGGTGAAGAGAAAGGTCTGGGCTTACACAGGCTCTCTGCAGACTAGAGTGATGTGACTTGCTCCCAGATCCCCTCGAGGCCTTATTCTTCCCTCTATCGAGAGGTAACTATCAGACACCTCACATACATATAATGGGGAGAAGATCCCAAATCTCAGCAAGTAGGGACTAGTGATGTCGCGAACTTGCCGCGAACGGTTCGCCACGAACCGTTCGCGGCAAACTCCGGTCAGCTGACATATCCCTGCCAATCTCTGGCAGACCCTCCCACCTCCTGGACAGCATCCATGTTGAAGCTGCCTTCAACATGGATGCTGTCCAGGAAGTAGGAGGGTCTGGGAGGGAAGGTCTGCCGGAGATTGGCAGGGATGTGTCAGCTGACCGGAGTTCGCCACGAACGGTTCGTGGTGAACCGTTCAAGGCAAGTTCGCGAACGGTTCGCGACATCACTAGTAGGGACATCTAAAGACACACAAGACATTGCTCAAACATTCTGCGGTCCACAAGACAGCTGCATGGCAGAACAGGAGGCCTATGTCTCCAGCTCAGAGATTAACTCAGAGGCCCAGAGTGTGGAGAAAAAGACCCTTGTGCCCACACCTGCACCCTGACAACGGGGGATACACAAGTACCAGCTACAAAGCAAGACATACAAAACCTGCTACATGATATTAAAAAGCTATTTGCAGTGGATCTAGAATTTATAAAAGTCGACATTCAAGTGGGCTTTATTCAACTGAGGAGGACATTATTGACTTATGCCAATAGGTATCCACTGTGATATACACCCTAAAACAAGTCCAGACAACTTTTTGGATTTGTTAGATGATTGCAGCAAGAGGGCTTATATTAAAATATGGAGCATACCGGACTGTGTCACATCAGATGCGTCACTACCTAAGGCGCTTTATCGCTTCTCTTTTACTGTCTTCACAGGCAAAAAGAATAGTGTTTGACAGATTCTATTGCATTAACAAGTCTTCCAAAGCACCGTCAGCCTTCTACCGCAATGTCATAGTCATGTGTCACTCACTTAATGATAGCCATTTTAGGACAGTGCTAGAGGGCAAAACACTGTATGTCTTTAAATCCCTGGGCCCAATCACCCGTCAACGCCGAAAAGCAGGGGACTACTGATGGTCTGCAGAGAGGTCCTTAAACATAAACAAAAAGAGGGTGTCTTAATCTTTTTTATACACTTTTACCATGACAACATTTGCTTGACACTTGTATACGCATTGCATACTTTGTATTCTGTGCTTTCAACTCAATAAAAAAAAAGATTGACAAAACACATATATAAATGTATATATCAATATATATCAATATATAAAAAAATATAAAAATGTTTTAAAATATTAAAATATGTTTCAAAATATTAATAATTTTAAAAGTTTATCCAACATATTAAATAATTTCAAAAACTCGTCCAAAAATATTAAATCGAGGCTATGATCACAAAAAGCATTCCTTGATTCAGGCCCGTATTCTTTGCTGTTCACACATTTTTTCTGGGTTTTGTGAGGATAGCAAATTTTGTGTGTGAAACAAATGATCAGCTGAATGTCTTTCATTGCAGTAGACGTGTGTTTTAGAAGAGCTGTTCAGGCAAGCACATGAATGACTAGTGACTTCTGCTGAGTTGGCGTATTTGGTGGATTCATTATATAAATTAATGATTAATCTTTACTTTGTGTATTCTTTATTAATTTGTATTTATTTCTTTGCAGTAAGAAACCATCACCACACCTCAAGTTTGCCCCTGCTCGTGATTATCACTATTTGCATTTTAATTTTCGCAGTGGCCACAATGTTGTATTCTCATCACATGCAGATGGGTTTTCGCTCATTCAAGTCCAAGTTTCTAATCTTTACTCTTCATGTAAAACACAATGCAGGATTTATTTGGAATCTTTGGAGGAAACAATAGAAAAAAATACACGAGTGAACACGCGAAGAGCTTGATGGAAAACACAGTCTATTTAAGCTGAGGAATTCTGCGACATCGGAGAGATAATGAAAGAAAAAGGGATTGTGTGCGCCATACAATATATTTAATGTCAACTCATCTGCTGGTGAAGAAATTAAATCAAGACTCTGCCAGAAGACAAAAAAAAACACATTTCTGTTTCTGACAAGTTATGGAAATTGTTCATTATAATTAGAGCGCAAAGAACCTTTGCAATCAATAATGAGGATTAACCAACCAGATCAGATATTCGTCAAAGTCACCCCTAAGTACTACTAAAGATGCAAAAATAGAGGCAGGGCATTGGTGTAAAATAGACAAAAAATGAACTAAAATCGGGAGAATATGGTGCAAAGCAGAGATGAATAACATTATAAGATATATGTTTTTGTTACTAGACAAAATCCATGGATACGCCAGCTCACACCGAGAACCATATATGAAGTAGATGCAATCGATGTTAGAATAAGACGTAACTTTATTTAAGAGAGTCTAAGAACAAAGAAAATGTGAGCACATAGCAGTGCAAAACCCAAGGAAGCATATCCCAACGCGTTTCACGCAACAAGGCACTTAATCTTACCATATCAATGGCATATGGTTCGTAGGAAGATGGCACTGATATTTGAATTGGAAGCGTTATCTTGCACCTATATGTGATGTATAAATATATTCAGTAAATGTGGAGTTGTGGAAGTTGACCGCTGACTTGCAAAATATCTCTCAGACAAGTCAAATTGCCTAGCTTCCAGCTATTTTAGACCAGAGTTTTCAAATGAGTTTCAATTCATCATAGCTTACTGATAAATTCCAAGTCTGTTGTAAGACTGATTGCCACTATGTGACGTACATTTGCTTTTTTCCAGATAAGTGGCCACAAATGGTTCCTGCCAAAAGAGTTAATAAAAAGATAAAGCAGATAACTGCTCTATGAATACATTTAGTTTTTCATTATCTTTCTTTCCTTTTTTGCTTACACCTTCCGTTACTTTTGGTACCATTCCAAAATTGTTTTATGCACAACCTCCGAGGTTGTCCATGAGTCGATTGTAAAGTACTAGTTTAAAGAGTTAGCAACCTGTTCGTTTTTCCCTAATATGGGAAAATTAAAATGTAACCTTCAAATATGACTTTGCTTAATTCATAACTTGAAATCATGTGTGAGATTTATGGTAAAAGAGAGATACTTTTTATTATGGAAATATTAAAAATATTCTTCCCAAAAAATAATGGAACTGTCACGTTAACTGTGATCCAGCTGTCAGGTCTACTTATTGTGCACCTCTTTTCGACTCCAAGAGCTATCACCAGTGCTCAGATCTTATTCTGCAAGTTATTTATGGTACTTTTTGGACATTGTATAGAGCAGTGTTCCTCAACTCAATCCTCATGGACCACCAACAGTCCAGGATTTGTCAATATCTCCACTGGAATAAAACAGGGAAATACATAAATCCTGGACTGTTGGTGGTCCATGAGGATGGCTTGGGGAACACTGGTAAAACAGCAATGTGCACCCAGATCTTTTGGAGATGACATACTGTCTTTGAGCATTAAACATGTATAAATGCCTTTTAGATGCTCCTTCGTAATATTATTCATTGATGTTATCTGTAGTGTAATCTCCCAGCTCATTATTAGAATCCTTGACAAGTTTTTCTACCCAGATAAAGTAGTTTCTTATTACTTAGCTTCCTATTTTCCATTAACCTGATACCCTGTGTAGATTTTGTCTGGCTTCCCTGGGATTATTTACATATCACTAGAGGGGCTGGAACTGTATTTTCTTTCCAAATATTTTTTATTGATTTTTTTATAATTACATAACACTATTGTCAACAATTAGTAGAACACAATATATCCATAAAGATTTAATATCAAATTAAATGTTAATATTATAGAAGGAAAGTATAAATTAATCAATATTGACAATAAAAAAACAACAAAAAAACCAAAAAGGAAAATAGAGGGGGAAAAGGTAGGGTATATAAAACAATTGACCTTAAAGGGATTTTCCAGTGCCAGGAAAACAAACCCGTTTTCCTGGCACTAGAGAATCCTGGAGTGTCCCCCTCCTTTCCGCCTCCCATCCCATGTCACTGAAGGGGTTAAAATCCCTTCAGCTACTTATCTGAATCCAGTGCCGATATCCCTTTGCGCTGGTTCAGGCTCCACCCACGCTCCTCCCCCGACATTAGCCGGCAGGGAAAGCTTAATGCTTATGCGCAGCATTCCTATGGGGAAAATCATTGCATTCTTATGGGGAAAATCTGATGCAGGAGGTCTGTGAGGACGTCTAGTGTCAGTTAACGGACCAAAAGTCCATTACGAATACGGAAGCGCCCCCGGTGGCTGTTTTACATTGCAGCACTAAGTGAAAATGGGACACAGCACCCAGACCAATTCAATGAGCTGAAGTTATCTGGGTGCCTACATTGTCCCTTTAATATTAGTAATTGAGATAATCATGTATAATATCTTATTCTAAAAAAAAAGCAGTATATAACAGAAATATGTTCATCAAGAAGAAAATAAATAATATATAAAAAAATAATTCTATCCATACGTATAAAAAAATGGGTGGTGCTGTTTTGAATAATTAAAGTTTCAAAACTCCTTTTTTTTTTTTACAAGTCAGTGTAATTTTCCCATAAAACCTTCATTGTACATTCTTTTTTTGAAATGGTGTGCACATAGGGAGTAAGCCACATTGGCATCAAGTGTAACATATTTTATTAGTTTTGTTAAGGAGGTTTTCACAAAATAAATTAAGAAGATTGGAAATTTTGGGGAGGACAGATTTGTATTGAATATCCAAACTGTGCTTTTTTTTCAGAAGCAAGATGTGATCTCAAAGTTTAATATTAGATCACATTAAATAGATACAAACATAGATCCAAGATACATGCATCCATGCAAATAATTGCTACTTTTATTTCCTGAATTGAAAATATAATTCCCTGCAATGTAACAGATCCTCTTTCACCCAAATAAGATATACTCTTTATGCTAACCTCAGTTTCGCAGTAATTGGAAATTAGTTTTTGCAAATCCGTGTTTGTATTCCTGTTCAGTTGTTAAACTATATTAATCATCCATTCAGAATTAGCCTGTCCCTTGATCCTGTAAACCACACGCATCTGAGCGCTATACTGACTTTGTCGTCTGTACTATGGGTGAGGCTTTGATTTATAGTAAACAGACTGACGCAACATATGGGGTTGTACTCAGCACATTCTGCAGCGTTTTACAAGTTTGGTGTTTCTGTACTCGCCAGAAGATACATTTACAGAATTTAGCTTCGTATTATCACAATTTAACATACAGAACACAGCAATAGGTTTACAATGCATATTTAAGAACTTATCACCCCTTTATATATTCCCAGCAAAGTGATTAAAAGTTATTCATAAGTGCCATCGAAAAGTACATATAAACAATGGCATTAAACACAAGTTATATTATTCTTTAACGGCTCATTATTGGATATATGTTTAAAATTCAAGTTATACCCAACAAACTTGCTGTCATACCACCTCCGGTTGGACTCTGCTGTCGTCGCTCAACTTTACATATTTTGGCCGACGCCAAACCTCCACGAACAGTACCTTTTCCTTCGGCTTACGCGAAATCTTGATCTACTGTGTTCCTGCACTTGGCCAATCTTCAATGCGTGCGCCGAATAGGAAGCCTGCACATTGATGTAGGAAGTCATTCCACCCTAAAACAACTTACTCCAGTTACTGTAATCACACCCCATAACACCTCAACCAATCACTACGTACGTGAGCCTTTTTAAATCCTTCTCTGAAATCACTTCTTTGCCCCGTTGTGACCTTAGTAGCTTAAGAATGCGTTATAGTATTCAGATTGGTTTGGCTCCATTATTCAACTACCTCCTCTGTGGAATCCCTGAATATCTTAACATATCTTCTCCTATCCTTGGCCTGTTCCTGGTTATTCTCTGACTATATTCTATACTCCTTACCTTAAGCCCAGCCACTCTAAGGTCCAGTAATACATGCTTTATCTAATTGAGTATTTGTTGCCTCTTGCTTGCATGTTGGGGTAGTACCTTGACGCCTGCAGAAAGAATTCTGATTAATTGTTGGAACTTTGAGTTTTTGTTTTGCTTAAATGGACATTGCAAGCACAACAACCACTGCAGCTTACTGTGCAATCACCCAATTTTCTGTAGTTGTTATGGTGTTTATAATACCCCTTTATCCCTCCATGACAAGGAGTTTTGCCAATCCCTTTATATAACAGTTCTTGCGTAAATCTACTGCCAGTAATTATTGTATTATGCTGATAAAGCTTCTCTATGTAATTATTGACCTAAATGACTGGATGCAGTTCATAATATCTTATATAAAAGCTCTGCATTCCAGAATAATTGTTCCTTTGTTTGGTTTAGTTTTTTGGAGTTTTAATTAGAACATGAATGCCATGTGCTTTATAAATGTAATCATGCGCCTACATGTTAACCCCTTCATTGCCAAGCAAGTTGAAAAAAATAATCCCTAAAAAAAAAAAAATTTGTGGGCTCTGGAAAGAAATGTGTACATGTTTTTTTTTTTTTTGTGCCAGTATTTATAAAGCACATTATATAATGGTAACAAAAGAACATAAATATCCTTCTGATTAACATTTATAGACAGGAAGTTATTTTGAAAAAATAATTTACAGAATGGTGAATTTTATATTTGAAAGCTTTTTATATGTAGCATTTTACTATTTTGCTGCACTCCTAATCTATGACACAAGACTTTATGTGACACATTTCTCCACAAATTCTATAACCCGGTCACATATGCAAAAGGAAATATGTGAGTTAATTACAGCTTTATCAAGAGCCACAATAGCCCCATATTACCACATTCCCCATAGCATCACATTTATTTCATATACAGTTGCAAGAAAAAGTATGTGAACCCTTTGGAATGATATGGATTTCTGCACAAATTGGTCATAAAATGTGATCTGATCATCATCTAAGTCACAACAATAGACAATCACAGTCTGCTTAAACTAATAACACACAAAGAATGAAATGTTGCCATGTTTTTATTGAACACACCATGTAAACATTCACAGTGCAGGTGGAAAAAGTATGTGAACCCCTAGACTAATGACATCTCCAAGAGCTAATTGGAGTGAGATGTCAGCCAACTGGAGTCCAATCAATGAGATGAGATTGGAGGTGTTGGTTACAGCTGCCCTGCCCTATAAAAAACACACACCAGTTCTGGGTTTGCTTTTCACAAGAAGCATTGCCTGGTGTGAATGATGCCTTGCACAAAAGAGCTCTCAGAAGACCTACGATTAAGAATTGTTGACTTGCATAAAGCTGGAAAGGGTTATAAAAGTATCTCCAAAAGCCTTGCTGTTCATCAGTCCCCGGTAAGACAAATTGGCTATAAATGGAGAAAGTTCAGCACTGCTGCTACTCTCCCTAGGTGTGACCGTCCTGTAAAGATGACTGCAAGAGCCCAGCGCAGACTGCTCAGTGAGATGAAGAAGAATCCTAGAGTGTCAGCTAAAGACTTACAAAAGTCACTGGCAAATGCTAACATCCCTGTTAGCGAATCTACAATACGTAAAACACTAAACAAGATTGGATTTCATGGGAGGATACCACAGAGGAAGCCACTGCTGTCCAAACAAAACATTGCTGCACGTTTACAGTTTGCACAAGAGCACCTGGATGTTCCACAGCAGTACTGGCAAAATATTCTGTGGACAGATGAAACCAAAGTTGAGTTGTTTGGAAGAAACACACAACACTATGTGTGGCGAAAAAAAGGCACAGCACACCAACATCAAAACCTCATCCCAACTGTGAAGTATGATGGTGGGGGCATCATGGTTTGGGGCTGCTTTGCTGCGTCAAGGCCTGGACGGATTGCTATCATCGAAGGAAAAATGAATTCCCAAGGTTATCAAGACATTTTGCAGGAGAACTTAAGGCCATCTGTCTATACGCCTTCTGAAGTGGCCCAGTCAGAGTCCTGACCTCAACCTGATTGAGATGCTTTGGCATGACCTCAAGAAAGCGATTCACACCAGACATCCCAAGAATATTGCTGAACTGAAACAGTTCTGTGAAGAGGAATGGTCAAGAATTACTCCTGACCGTTGTGCACGTCTGATCTGCAACTACAGGAAACGTTTGGTTGAAGTTATTGCTGCCAAAGGAGGTTCAACCAGTTATTAAATCCAAGGGTTCACATACTTTTTCCACCTGCACTGTGAATGTTTACATGGTGTGTTCAATAAAAACATGGCAACATTTCATTCTTTGTGTTATTAGTTTAATCAGACTGTGATTGTCTATTGTTGTAACTTAGATGATGATCAGATCACATTTTATGACCAATTTGTGCAGAAATCCATATCATTCCAAAGGGTTCACATACTCTTTCTTGCAACTGTATATTGCTGTGTATATGGTTTCTTTGACCCCATGCATGGCTCCATTGTTGTCACATTGTCCTCATATGTCTTGCCATGTTGCCTTTTGGGCACATATCCATACAGGCACACACACAAACACATACTTTCCATCTAAACCCACCCTTCCTCCAGGGGCTTACAGAACACAGAGACCATGTGCACTTAGTCCTATGCCTGTAGGCCCCCTAGGGTCACTGCAATGTAAGCCACCTAAACAATGCACATACATTATTTTTGCTGTAAATAAATTTAATTTCAAAGTATATCAATCACTTATGTGTGATTTTGAGACATGTGGGCATACCTTTTACATCTACACAGTTCTGAAGGGGTTAACTTCTGTCTAGTTCAGTGATCGGTCAAACTTCTGAACTCTGAGCCAAAATGTACCGAATCATGAACCAAATGCGCAACAGTTGAACATTTCAAATTTGATTCAGAATTCTGCCCATGGCACACACAAAAAAAAAAGATTAATGGCGAGGGGCCATTCACTAAATGTAAAAATCAAGTAAGAATATTGTATTTAAGATAAATATATAAATACAGTATCTCACAAAAGTGAGTACACCCCTCACATTTTTGTAAATATTTTAGTATATATTTTCATAGGACAATACTGAAGGAATGACACTCTACTACAATTATTATTATTATTATTATTATGATATTCCGTCAAATTCCGCAGCGCTTTACAATGGGTGGACGAACAGACATGTATTTGTAACCAGACAAGCTGGACACACAGGAACAGAGGGGTTGAGGGCCCTGCTCAATGAGCTTACATGCTAGAGGGAGTGGGGTAAAATGACACAAAAAGGTAAGGATAGTATTAGACTAATGACAGTTGCAGAAGAGGAATCAGTCAGGAGCTATTAACAGTTTAATTGATAAGCTTTTATGAAGAAGTGGGTTTTTAACGATTTTTTGAAGGAGTGGAGACTGGGTGAGCATCTAACGGAGGAGGGAAGCAAGTTCCACAGGAACGGTGCAGCCCTCGAGAAATCTTGAAGGCGAGCATCAGAGGTGGGAGTACGGACAGAAGATAGACGTAAGTCTTCAGCAGATCGTAAGGGCCTAGACGGGATATACTTGTGTATAAGGGAGGATAGATAGGTGGGAGCAGCATTATGTAGAGATTTGAAAGCAAGAACCAGAATTTTAAATTGAGCTCTATATTTTATAGGAAGCCAATGTAGGGACTGACAGAAGGGTGAGGCATGGGAGGTGCGGGCGGACAGGAAGATGAGCCTCGCTGCCGTACTCATTATGGACTGTAACGGCGTTAGTTGGGAGCACGTGAGACCATTGAGAAGCGGATTACATTACTTTGGGGTACTCACTTTTGTTGCCAACAGTTTAAACATTAATGGCTGTGCGTTGAGTTATTTTGAGGGGACAGCAAATTTACACTGTTATACAGGTAATCCCTAAATCCTGGACTGTTAGGTGTACCTCGAGGAGAGGGTTAAGGAGCACTGCTCTACACGACACCTAAGGCATTATACACATACAGGGAGTGCAGAATTATTAGGCAAGTTGTATTTTTGAGGATTAATTTTATTATTGAACAACAACCATGTTCTCAATGAACCCAAAAAACTCATTAATATCAAAGCTGAATATTTTTGGAAGTAGTTTTTAGTTTGTTTTTAGTTATAGCTATGTTAGGGGGATATCTGTGTGTGCAGGTGACTATTACTGTGCATAATTATTAGGCAACTTAACAAAAAACAAATATATACCCATTTCAATTATTTATTATTACCAGTGAAACCAATATAACATCTCAACATTCACAAATATACATTTCTGACATTCAAAAACAAAACAAAAACAAATCAGTGACCAATATAGCCACCTTTCTTTGCAAGGACACTCAAAAGCCTGCCATCCATGGATTCTGTCAGTGTTTTGATCTGTTCACCATCAACATTGCGTGCAGCAGCAACCACAGCCTCCCAGACACTGTTCAGAGAGGTGTACTGTTTTCCCTCCTTGTAAATCTCACATTTGATGATGGACCACAGGTTCTCAATGGGGTTCAGATCAGGTGAACAAGGAGGCCATGTCATTAGATTTTCTTCTTTTATACCCTTTCTTGCCAGCCACGCTGTGGAGTACTTGGACGCGTGTGATGGAGCATTGTCCTGCATGAAAATCATGTTTTTCTTGAAGGATGCAGACTTCTTCCTGTACCACTGCTTGAAGAAGGTGTCTTCCAGGAACTGGCAGTAGGACTGGGAGTTGAGCTTGACTCCATCCTCAACCCGAAAAGGCCCCACAAGCTCATCTTTGATGATACCAGCCCAAACCAGTACTCCACCTCCACCTTGCTGGCGTCTGAGTCGGACTGGAGCTCTCTGCCCTTTACCAATCCAGCCACGGGCCCATCCATCTGGCCCATCAAGACTCACTCTCATTTCATCAGTCCATAAAACCTTAGAAAAATCAGTCTTGAGATATTTCTTGGCCCAGTCTTGACGTTTCAGCTTGTGTGTCTTGTTCAGTGGTGGTCGTCTTTCAGCCTTTCTTACCTTGGCCATGTCTCTGAGTATTGCACACCTTGTGCTTTTGGGCACTCCAGTGATGTTGCAGCTCTGAAATATGGCCAAACTGGTGGCAAGTGGCATCGTGGCAGCTGCACGCTTGACTTTTCTCAGTTCATGGGCAGTTATTTTGCGCCTTGGTTTTTCCACACGCTTCTTGCGACCCTGTTGACTATTTTGAATGAAACGCTTGATTGTTCGATGATCACGCTTCAGAAGCTTTGCAATTTTAAGAGTGCTGCATCCCTCTGCAAGATATCTCACTATTTTGACTTTTCTGAGCCTGTCAAGTCCTTCTTTTGACCCATTTTGCCAAAGGAAAGGAAGTTGCCTAATAATTATGCACACCTGATATAGGGTGTTGATGTCATTAGACCTCACCCCTTCTCATTACAGAGATGCACATCACCTAATATGCTTAATTGGTAGTAGGCTTTCGAGCCTATACAGCTTGGAGTAAGACAACATGCATAAAGAGGATGATGTGGTCAAAATACTCATTTGCCTAATAATTCTGCACTCCCTGTATATATATTAGCGAGGAAAATATAGTCAAGTGTAAAAGCTAGATGCTACGGGTAAAATACTAGATATTCCAATTGAAGTCCATAAGAGCAGTTCATGCAATATCTTCCAATAATTTCATTAGAATCTATTCCTGCTGTAAATGGCTATTAGTATTCAGGCTGATATCAATAGGGAATGCATTTTACATGTACTGCTACAGCATCAAGAACATGTTCTCCTATTAATTTTAATGGAAGGAATTTCTGGAACTATAACAATCTCAAATGTATCTATTTTAGCCACTTTTATTCTTTCTAGTAAACTCGTATTTTTCACTACATAAAGCATCAAATGATAGTGGTAAAATGCACCATGAAATCTCCATTTAATTATTCACCATCTCAATTTATGTTTTATAAACCAAATGAAATGGCCATTTGTTTTTTGTTTTCAGATAGACACCATTTTTGGGAATTAAACGTCATCAGTTTGCAAAAAAAAAACACATGGCAGTAAAAGCACAAGTGGCTTTGGTGCTCATTGAGACCCATTTAAAGGTTGTTAACACATAGTTAATATCACCCACTAGCAGCTAAGATTCAGTTCCAGAGGAACCTAACAGAAATTGACACAAAACCATGGAATTCATTGTCTGCCAAAAGCTGTGGACTGCTAAACATGGTAAGAAGGGAGTGCAGGAGTTAAGCAGGGACGACCATGGAGACTAACTGTCTGACCCAAGGTGTAGGTATATGGCTGAAGGATCCGTTCATGTACTAAAGGTAGGGATCGATTTTTCTTTTTTACATATAGTTCATATAAAAAAAAAAATCTATTTCCTTTCAAAACTTGATGAAAGGATTATTATGTTAAAAATAGTTTTGAGGTGACAGTTGTCCTTTAAATGCCTTTAAGATTGACACATCGCCTGCTCACTTTTGCAGCATATTTGACATTAAGTGTTCCACTTGTGAATGATTTATTGATCTGACCTGAGTTTACACTGTGTCAATCAGTGCCTTACAGTGACAGGGCTCCAGGTCTTTTAAGCACAAGATCCCAGAATTATAAATTAAAAATTCCAATTTTGTTTGTGTGTGTGTGTGTTTGTGTGGTGTGCATGTGTGTGTGAAGTTTGGTGTATTGCATGTTGCACTTCTCATTTTACTTCTGTCACTGATTCATCTCTCCTCAATCTGCTCTCCACACATGGATGATGCAATTTTCTCCCCATGTTTGTCTCTCACCCATTTCTCCCCTTAGCCTTGTCTGTCTCATTCCCCAAAACACCATTTGTCTTCTTCCCAAAGCATTTCCCTCTCCTTATCTGTTTCCCTCCCATTGCCCAGTCGACCCTACCAGAAGATGCCCCATAGTCTCCTCCGGTACCATTTGCTTTGTGTCCTGTAGGGGATCTGGATCTGTTTTCAAATGATTTCAGAGTCAATGTCAGAACAGCCAGGGTTGAGGGGATGCAGATTTCTATTCCACTTCTCTTAAAATCAAAGGAAACCACAGTGATTCTGTGTGCCATGGGAAGACCCACAGCTCTCAATGGTGCTGTCCTTTCATTTGGCAACATACATTTAAATCAAAAATAAAAATGTTGGACTTCTGTAATCTTAACTTAGGTAAGAGATAGAGTTTTTGTATTGTTTGCCTGCCAAGAATAACCACTACACGCCTCTCATCTTCAGGGGATTTCTGGCAATAGACTAGTTATTTTGGGACATCTGAAGGTCCCAGTGCAGCTCTGTAGCAATGGGTAATAACGATTGTTCTACCATGCTCTCCCAGTGATCAGAGACCCGAAGAAGCCACTGAGCACTTATTGCTTGAGGTCATCCATAGCAAATCCCAGGGACTTCCTTCCACCGTTATGGCATGGGTTAATAAACTACATAGAACCTTAGTCATGAGGAATCAAATAACACATAAACAAAGGAATGCAATAAAAATAACAAGTCTACTTGGTATTACATCATTATCAATCTATGCTATGCATCCTCGATAAGCAAGCCGCATAAAATAAAGAAAAACTAATGTTTAAAGGTCCTGCAGACCATGTAAACAACTTGATGTAGCTATCTGTTCAGTTCTGAATAATTTGTAATTGTTTGGAAGAAGAAAGACTAAATTGGATGTAAGATTTTGGTTTGTATCAAAGATTTAGCTTGTGTAGAAGCACACAGCTTGAATGTCAGATACAGTGACTTTGCTGTAATGAAGGATTGATTATTGCACAGAAGGCAGGACAAGAGACCGTTATGCCAAGAGACACTGAACTTAGGTCAATAAATGTACAAAGAAAGTCCTTAAAACACAGCAGCATGAATCAGATTATTTTTCATGATTCTGCAGTTGTCAATTGAACTGTAACGTTCTCCAAACCCTTTGCAATGGGGAGCGATCTTTGATATCATAGCTACATAAGCGTAAAAGGTTTGGAGATATGATGTTTAATTATTGCTTCTGAACTTTAAAAGGGATACGCCAAACACCATAACCACTACAATATTTTGTAGTAGTTACGGTACTAGGATGCAAACCCTGTAAGTTTACCTATCAAATTCACACTTTTTTCATTTTTTTCTGCTAATTGTCCAGTATGCATACTCCTCCCCATGTCCCTCTGCAGCAAAACTGATATTTCCCATTCAAAATACGTCAGCCTCCCAAGCAAAAATGTTTAAATATAATATAATTAATGAATTTGCATTACAATTAAAGGGACACTTCAGGCACCCAGACCACTTCTGCCTATTGGAGTGGTCTGGGTGCCAACTCCCACTACTCTTAACCCTGCAACTGTAATTATTGCAGTTTTTTATAAACTGCAATAATTACCTTGCAGGGTTAACTCCACCTCTAGTGGATGTCTTCTAGCCACTAGAGGGCACTTCCTGGTTCCTAGCACAGGAAACCTGTGCTACAGCGTCGCTGGATGTCCTCACGCTGTGTGAGGACCTCCAGCGTCGCTCATTTCCCCATAGGAAAGCATGGAAATGCATTTTTGATGCTTTCCTATGGGGAGCGCTAATGCGCATGCGCGGCATTGCCGCGCATGCGTATTAGGTCTCCCCGGCCGGTGGGTGGGATCAGTCTCGCCCACCGACCGACACAGTCAGTAGGAGGAGCGGCGCGGAGGGAGAAGCAGCGACGTGGGACAACGTTGCTGCCTCTGGTAAGTCACTGAAGGGGTTTTCACCCCTTCAGCAACCGGGGATTGGGGGGTGGGAGAAAGAGGGGACCTGCAGTGCCAGGAAAATTGATTGTTTTCCTGGCACTGGAGTTTCCCTTTAAGAATACTGAAGTGATGTAATCTAAGTTTAAACCATCAACGAGAAAGACATATATATAGAAATACAGGAGTTGGCAGCTAATCGGATACTCCTACTCGTTATTTAACATTTAGAATTTTTAGAAGTAACCGAAAATATCTCTATTTAGACACCTATTTTGCTGGGAGAACATTTTTGTCAAAAGCATAAAATGTAACATTCTCAACAGCTTCAAAATGACATACGTCAATCATGTGTTAAATATATATCAAATAATAAATTCAATTACCCTTTTTTATTATTATTATGTTATTATTTATATAGCGCCAACAAATTATTTTAAACTAATATGAAATATTTGAAAATAAAGGTTCATCGGATGTTAAAAATATACAACAAAACTGTAGTATTATTTAATAATTTTATTTATAAATAGGTACTTTAAGAGCCGTAACATTCGATACAGTAGTAAAATATCCATGAGTACCATTCGGATATGAAAAACATTGTTTATTTCAGAATAATGTTCCTTAATATGTAAGCAAAATATACATACATGTATTAAAGCCTTCGAGAATACAGTTTATACAGAATAATAGTACATGCACGCATATAGCTTCCTTATTCAATTAATAATTTCGTTTGGAAGAAAAAAAGTCTGTATAATTTTTCTGTGATGGCATGAGTCATTAGAATATAATAGATGCAGCATTTTTATAGAGAATACACAAATAATTATAGCTGTACGAAAAGCCTGTTTTATATAGTTTTCACAGACAAACGTGCTTTGGTTGCAATGCTTTAATTTAATTTATAATACACTAGGTATATAGTGATTAGAGCAGATATCAAACCTAACACATGGCTGAAACTTTGAGTGCAAACAGAGGAAGAAGGATACTTCTCCATTGTCTCAGGGTTCTTTTGGTAAATTTGATAACATACTGTCTATTACCAGCCAGAAACACGTATTGGAAGATAAGAGATCCAAAAAATATATCAAGAAGGTGGTGAGATACAAGCACAATCTTCTTTATGAAAATATTTTTAGTATAGCATTTTGGTCACTTGTATTTTTATAAATGAAGCGTCCCCAAGCAGGGCAAATCGAAGATCGGAGGAGAAGCAAAAAAATGAACCAGAGGTGTCTGTTGATGAAGAGTACCACCCATGGAGTTGTAAAGATGGTGGCACTGGAATGGAGGTGAGATGAGTATATTTTGGTATTTTACTTTGAATAGATGATGTAGTTTTGAGAAAAGATGTATTTAATGTATATATGGGTAATTTGAGTTTAACATTAACAAATTACTTTAAGGAATCAGTTTCAAACTGCTGACACTTCAGGTAATCAAAACGTATCTACCCCTGCACTTACTGACCACCGCACTTCAATATCTATCAACCTTAACTCTCATCTGACACATTGTTGTCTTGATTTCCTTTAGCCCAGTTCCTTCAAGATTGCAAGCTTATTTGAGCAAGGTCTTCTTCGCCTTATGTCTGACAATATTATTTCTTTGGCTGCTAGTAATTACTTCTTGTTAATTAACTGTATAATTGTAAAGCATAGTCTTGGCACTATGTCTTTATCACTATGCTAGTAATAAATGAATAGATGAGCACAAATTGCTATTTTACTTAGCTGAGATTTCTCACCTTATAAGATAGTCCTTAATTCTTACGTATCCTCTAACCCAGGGATAGGCAACCTTCAGCACTCCAGACGTCATGGACTGCATCCCTCATAATGCTCTTACACCCATAATGCTGGCAAAGCATCATTGGAGGTGTAGTCCAAAACATCTGGAGTGCCGAAGGCCTGCTCTAACCCAAGCCCCCCTAGCGCTAAGCAAATCCAAAATAAATCCCTTTCAATTATATCTTTGTGTGCGTTTTATGTGCTGCATTTTCGTTACGTCACCTTAATTCTCAGGAACTTTTAAAACAATTAGACGGTCACACATTAAGGCGCTCATTAACAATATTTTAACAATAGCAGCTTAATGCCTAGAAGTTAAATATTCTGCTAAAAAAAATTCCATTTCTAAAATTAAAATGTTTAATCATGAAATAAAGTAGGCAAGTAATTATAAAAAATATCATTAACATCAGAGCAAGCACATAAAGGAAGCACAAGTGGTGGAAGTTCAAGGAAAGTGTATTATTTTGCCCACGAGTTCAACCGTAAGTGGTTTGCACAGTGCTATTTAATCCGATACACATCACTATGTACCATAGGCGTTATGGAAATTACATTGGCAATAGCATTTGAAAGATAAAATTTGTTCATATGAATCTTTAGATATTTTGCCGTTTTAAAGACATGTAAAATTATGCTTGCCTTGGAATTTTACCCCGCATTGAGATGAGCAATCCTCAAACCTAATGAGTGATGAAGTTTTGTTAGCATGTAACATTTTTACCTTTAAGATTTTAAAAGGGATACTGCAGAAAATATAATCATGTTTGACGTTTACAGCGTGTACATTTAATGATTCAAATAGATGCTAATATTTAAACAGATCATTGCTAGAATATATTGATTTTTTTCTTTTCCAGGTAGTTAATGTGCTGACATTATACGGTCATGAAAGATACATTTCACTGCAGTCCAGTAGGGCACTAAGGGGAAAGATGGGGGTGGTCCACCACCAAGGGCACAGGCAGCAGCGGGGAGCACAGAGTAGCCCCCTCCCACCACATGTGTGTTGGATAGCACATGGTCGATTTCTGCTCTGCCATTGTGCTGTGGGTGCTCGCGGTGCTGGCCTCCTGGGTTTTGCTTGCACTAAAAATCAGTACAGATAAACTGATCCTAGCAGCACCTTGCTGGACACTAGGGACAAGGATCTGCTCCAATTCTACCTGTCAAGGTAAGTAGAGGGATGCTGCATGGATACATTACTGGGAGTAGTATTGCTGAGACACTGAGACACACCAACAATATGGAGCTCCTAGAAAACAGGGACAGGGGGTTTGGGCCCAAAATAGGGACTTTCTCTCCTAAATCGGGACACATGAGAGGAATGTGTCTGTAAATGAGTCAGTGTGTGTGTTTATATGTGAGTTTATGTGCCCCAGGTGCCATGTATCCAAGGTACGTCTCTACTGCAGTCATCTTCCATTCAAGACACAGTTGAAGTTTAAATTTTTCAGGAAAGCAACATTTCTTACAGTAGTAAAAGGTAAAAAATAAGATTTGAGATACAACGGGAAGTAAAAATGGAACTTACTGTAAAACAAAAATTAGGCTCGAAATATTATAAGAAATAGATCACATACATATTTTCTGACCATTTATTGATCATACATCAAAAAATAAAAGTAGAAATTGCATGACATCAGCTTGTACTATAGTTAACTTACTGCATATTATCAGAGTTCTAAAACATTCCGTAAATCTGTACATATCTATCTAAATTATACTGATGAGAAAGATACGTGACTGCATTTTACCTATACCTGGCAGCCATTTGTGTCTATGGGTCATTTTCTCGCACTTCGATGGAATAAAGATTTTTACATCACTAATGTTTTCTACTATATTACATGTTTTGTATCACAGCGATTTGACACTATATGGAGCTGTTTGAATGTTTGTTTTTCCCAGGAGATATAAACCGTAACATCACTGAAAGCACTGTGCAGTCGTAAACATATAACTTAAGGCTAAACCATACTACTTACACAAAATACGATTATACACTATGATCACAGAATCCCTTTATGTAATTCATGCAAAAAGTAATCTGTACTTCATCTGATGGTACCACTTACACTAAAATTACTGGAGAATATCTTGCTCTACTGAGATATGCTATCGATAAACTCTGGCATTTGATGTATGTACAGCATAAGCACAGGTGAC
The DNA here is from genome assembly GCA_933207985.1 of Pelobates cultripes. Lineage (NCBI taxonomy): Eukaryota > Metazoa > Chordata > Amphibia > Anura > Pelobatidae > Pelobates > Pelobates cultripes. The sequence continues at coordinate 82,008,611 of OW240924.1, forward strand.
TCACAAAAGTGATCCGGCAGCAGTAATTCACTAGTTGTCTTGGATTTGCAAGTAATTTTATTTTTAATATTTACATGAATTTATACGTGTGGTCACAGGAGTTTAAGGACAATTTGAAATGAGATATAAAGCAAGAATTTCTTACAAAGTATGGTCCTTTGTGTATGCCGACCACGTTTTTTTGTTTTTTTTGTGTAGATCAATTTAGTGAGTTCTTGAGTCTGCTGAAGACTAGCCAGAGTAATTTAATATGTTTTTCCGTGTGAAGTGTGATTGACAGTGATACAAGTTATAGTCCACTGCTTCTTGAAACCTTCAGTCCCCTTCAACCTTAAGCCTTCCTAATTGTAAACTCTCCCTAAGCTCCCTAACTACTCCTAATCCTAAATTGCAGGTCCACAGCTATACCTGTGCCATTTTAACAACAGATACAACAATGTATCCAGTGCTGGAATAATGCCCATTTTTGTTGAAGTGTGCTATAATGTTGTAAAATTTCTTAATGTCACCAACTTTTCAAATTCAACATTTTTAAAGGGATTCCTATATTATATGGTTGGACTATTTCCAGGGGCTACAAATCAGTATGCTGCTCCTAATTCATTTTTAATGTCAAATATACAAATAGCTTATTTAAACAAAGTCCTTCCCAGGTTATTTGATTATTCACTTGGATGCGTCTGGTATCACATTGCTAAATGCATCAGTACTTTATAAATAAATATCATTCACATGAGGTTGATTTACAATCTCTACAGAACATTCAAGTGTACTTTTTGAGCCACTTTTCAGTTACTATCATTGTGAACATCACCATATGTACCTTGCAATGTTGGCTTTGCAGTACAGCAAGATTAAATGTGTCATTACAATATACAGTACATTATCATAATGGGTTATGTACTTAAATATAGACATGGCACCTAAAATACAGCAAATATAAAGTGCAATATAATATATAACATAACTTGTTAAATAACGCACAGCCAATAACATCTAAATCTGTTAATCGGATGCAGATTTACAATGTTATACAGTTATATAAGTAAGTGCCAACCTCAGGCTAATAAGTGTCATACATTCATATGTCTTCAAAAATGTATATTTGTTTCTCATTTCATACATTACTCTGTAGTTAACCATGAATCATTTTAAAACTGCGGTGGAAAACAAGCACTCTCTCCTGCCCTTAATTTAGCAACCAATAAGTAACATGCTTGGATTTTTACAAATTCAGGGCTAGAGAGAGGAGTGTACGTGTAGATATGCACGTTATACTACAAGAATGGCTACCCTCAGCCTTGCAAAAACATCAATAAATCGAAAAATGTACCATTTTATTTTAAGAGGAAATAAATATTTAAATATTTCTGCCTTGATTACATAATACCGGACACGTGACGGAAATATTCCGTCATGATTCCCTTTTATTTCTGAAGTTGTGTCGTTAAGGGGTTAATAAACGGCAGTTTAGTATTGTATGAATAAATATTTATTTTATTGTATAAATAATTATATTATGTGTTAGCATGCATTACCTTGTAGGGTAGGAAACAGGCCTTTTACCTATTGAAGTACTAGTTACATTTTTGGCTTCATTATTTCTGTCAACTTATAACATCACAATATGCCTGCTCGAGGGGTTTAATAAGTTAAAAAATAGCATGCGTTTTAATGTTTCTTGCATACTGGCAAGCTGCGATATGTTGTTGTATAGTGTAAGGAAATCTGACAAATTAACAACAAAACATTATGGCTTACTGACTAGTATCAAATCATGCCATTTCTCTCCCCTTCCATTGAGCTGTGGGAAGATGACTTTCTAATCAGGTGCTCTTTTTCTTGAATCAGGCTGTCCAACAGGTCCTCCTGTCTATAATTGTGGTACACCTTAAGGAACGTTAGTATTGTGATACCGAGCCAAGTAAGCCAGGCTGCCCAAAGACCAAACTGAAAAATAGATTGAGAGAACAATTGAGAATATTGTTACTCAGTATATTCCAAGGAAACTTTCAATAAGGCAATAGTGAATAAAAACAACAAGTAGAAAATTATTGGCACATGTCGAGGGAGCACGGTCACATAAAATCACACATAATGGTTATCCTAACCCCCTAATTCTTTGCACATATTTCATTAGATCTGCCTAGATATTCAAAATATTATACACCAATAGTCTAAACAACTGTTATCTATCATTTTATATACACCACATAATGAAGTCCAAAAAACAAATATGGTACTTAAAGGACCACTCTAGGCACCCAGACCACTTCAGCTTAATGAAGTGGTCTGGGTGCCAGGTCCCTCTAGGATTAAATCCTTTTTTTTATAAACATAGCAGTTTCAGAGAAACTGCTATGTTTATAAATGGGTTAATCCAGCCTCTAAAGCCTCTAGTGGCTGTCTCATTGACAGCCGCTAGAGGCGCTTGCGTGCTTCTCACTGTGAAAATCACAGTGAGAACACACAAGCGTCCATAGGAAAGCATTGTAAATGCTTTCCTATGAGACCGGCTGAATGCGCGCACAGCTCCTGCCGTGCATGCGCATTCAGCCAAAGAGGAGGAGAGGAGGCGGAGAGGAGGAGGAGAGCTCTCCGCCCGGCGCTGGAAAAAAGGTAAGTTTAACCCCTTTCCTCAACATCCAGCCCGGCAGGAGGGGGACCCTGAGGGTGAGGGCACCCTTAGGGCACTATAGTGCCAGGAAAACGAGTATGTTTTCCTGGCACTATAGTGGTCCTTTAACAGTAGAATATGAATGGTGGAAATGTAATCTAGACCAATATAGTAACATTGTGTTTGTAAGCCACCAGTTCTGCAGAACTGACGTATATATTTTGTAATCTGTTTAAAAATCTGACGTATATATTTTGTAATCTATTTAAAAAAAAATAGATGTGCCCAGGCATACATAATACAAGATAGGCCCTTACCTGCATGTATTTACCCATTTTAAATAGCCCATAATTTGGATGAATGTGAATATCATCATTTATCTTTCTAGATAAAGTTCATTACATGCTTTCGATTTACTTTTAAAGTTTGCAATGAAAATAAAAGTGTTCAAAAGTGGAAGGGGATAGACACAAGAATATAGTATGAAAAATATTGAAGAATAATCTGTGTGTATATATGTGTGTGTATTTTTTATGTTTTTGTTAGTTAGTTTGTGGGAATAGAAATAAAGATTTAACCACAGTATTTATAAAGAATAGAATCAATTAAAAATAAGTAATATATGACACTACACACAACTAAAGGAAACAAAAGAGGCAGCACTTGTATAAAATTCTAAAAGAGGCTAGATTAGACCACAAAAGAGAAAAGAAAAGTAGAAGGAGATAGACAAAAGGATATAGTATGAGAAGTATTGAAGAGTAATCTGTATATTTATTTATTTGTTTGTTTATTTTTTCTGGAAGCCCAAGTACTAAATAGAGAAGTTAGCAGAAAAAAGATAGGCAATATCAATAAATGAAAGCATAAAAGGAATTATAAAAATAAAAATAAAGTAAACAATAAAGTTACAAAGTTACAGAAATTATCCCCACCTCCACAACGTCCAAATTACTCCGCCCAGGAGTTCTTAGTAGAACTTAGAGATTGCCTAGAAGTAGGCATCTTAAGCTGATGTGAGTGAAGATCTCTGAAATATAGAGATCTTAGTAGAAGAATGTAGAATGGATGAGTATATAGGAAGTGTGAATGAATTAGGTACAGTGGTGGATATCATTGTGGTTAAGGATAACAGCAGAGGAAGTAAGAGAGGTTGGATTATTAGACACTGAATGGTGAAATTAATCTCAATTAACATCCAGGGCCTAAATAAGTCTCATAAAAAATGAGCATTTAACGATTATTTAGTAGCTGAGAAAATACAAGTGGCCCTAATACAGGAGACACATTGGACCCTTAAAGATAAAACCAGCTGGTGTGAAAGATTTTTTCCATTAGTAATTAGCGCTTCTAAAAAAGAAGAAAAAACAGCAGGAGTGGCAATTATGTCTTCAAAACACATACAAGTAGAAATACAACAACATCAGGATAGCGATACAGAGGGAAGGTTTTTAATTTTAGTTTGCACAATTAACGGTGATCTTTACACATTAGTAAACGTATATCTGCCCAATATCAACCCGATGAAATTCTTTTCTCAAGTTCTAGAACAAGTAGAAAAAATTGCCATGGGCTATATATTATTCGGGGAGGATTTCAACTGTGTTTTAGACATAGCAATGGATAAATGTAGGAAAAATAATACAAGTATAGATTTAAAAAAAAGGCATAAGGAACACTAGAACCTTTTACAATATTATTAAAAAAAAAAAAACCTTTATGATAGTTGGAGAATAAGAAACCCTACAAACAAAGAATATACCTTTTACTCATGGCCCCACAAAACTTATTCAAGAATAGAATTTTTTTTCTAGGAGACTCAAGCATAATAGAAAAAGTAGAACAGATAGAGATTAAAACAATGATCTGGTCAGATCATAATAGTATCATATTGAAACTAAAAGAAGGGAAGATCATCCATCCCAGGACAACCTGGAAATTAGATGAGTCAATCCTATACAATAAAGAAAATCAAGAACTTTTGAGAAAAGTCTCAGAATATTTTTTTGCAGAAAATAGTCCCTTAGAGTCGTCAGATCTAACATCAGGTGAGCATACAAGGCAACTATTAGAGGGCATTGTATAAAGATTTAAAAAAAAATTAAAAAAACAGAAAGATTGGGGTTATCTAAGTTATATATTCAATTATATCAAATTACCAAAGAATATAGGGCAAATCCAGATAAGGAAGGTCAAATAAAAATAGGAAAAATTAAACAGACTATCAAAAATAGAATATTAGAAAATATAGAAAAAAAATGTTTAAATTAAAAACTAAGTACTATTATCGACAAAACAGGGTGGCTAAAATTCTATCAAATCAACTAAAAAAAAAAAAAAAGCAGATAACAGAATCAATAAAATTATATATGAAGGAAAAACATGTAGAGCACCAAAGGAAATAGGAGAAGCCTTTAACATTTTTACACTTCTCTCTACCTAAAAACAATTCAGGTGAGATAATAGATAACTATATTAAATATCTACAGAACAATCTACAGAACAAAGAGAAAAATTAAACAAAGACATTACAAAAGAGGAAGTATTGGAACAAATAAACAAATTAGTATACTTTAAAACCCCAGGACCAGACGGTTTTAGCAATAGGTTCTATAAAGTAATGAAGGATATAGTAGCAGATCCATTAACTAGGACTTTTAACGACGCTATAAAAATAAAAAGGGCATTTCCACAAGAAATGTTGAAGGCAAACATCTTGCCAATATTAAAACCCGGGAAAACAGCAACGGAAGTGAAAAATTACAGACCGATTTCCTTAATAAATGTAGACGTCAAGCTGTTTGCATCAATTATTGCCAAGAGATTAAAAACAATACTGCCTGAAATCAACCCAGATCAATGTGGATTCATTCAGGAAATAATGTGAGGAGGCTGATAGATGCAATGGATTTGTCGGACAGAAATAATGATCCCCTGCTGATCCTGTCTCTAGACGCAGAGAAAGCGTTTGACAGGGTCAGCTGGGGATTCATGTTTAAGGCCTTGGAAGCATTCAATATCTCGGGGTGGATGTTGGATGCGATAGGCGCTTTGTATGCTAATCCATCAGCAAGATCTATAGGCCAAACTATATGTTCCACCTGGTTTGGATTAGAAAACAGAACGAGGCAGGGATGTCCCCTGTCTCCAATCCTGTAAATCATTACAGTAGAAATTTTTGCTTTAAAAATAAGACAAAATCAGTTAATAAAGGGCCTTAACACATCTAATGGAGACGTAAAAATATCACTATATGCAGATGACACCCTTCTATATGTTAAAGACTTAGAAAATTAACTTCCTCAATTAATGGCAGAAATCAAATTATACAGTAATATATCAAACTATAAATTAAATATGACAAAATCGATTGCAATGTACAAAAATGTAGAATTAAGTAAAATAATTGAATACCAAAACAATTAGCTTCTCTCAACCAGAAGAATTTGTATATCTAGGGATTAGAATAAATAAACATATAAATAGATTAATGGAAACAAATTTCTTACACCTCTTAAAAAATACCAAAAAAGATTTAAAGGAATGGCGCCAAGCAGAAATATCATGGTGGGGGAGAGTCAACACCCTAAGAGCCTATTTCCTTCATAAATGGATATACTTGTTTAGGATGTTGCCGTTAACAATTCCTATCCCATGGCTAAAAATGATTAAATCAGCATTTGCTAATTTTGTATGGAGAGGCAAAAAGCCCAGGATAAAAATAGATACGCTAAGTAAACATATAAGTAAAGGTGGGCTAAGCTATCCGAATATAGAAAAATACTACGAGGCGGGGATAATCTCACATTTAGCAATATTGCAGAAAGAAGCTACATATAAAGAGGGTTGGTTCTGGTTAGAATCCGAAATATGTCAAACTAAGAAATTAGCTAATATAGTATGGAATAACAAAATATGTGAATACTCTGCCTCTTATGTGTTAAATCATTTAGTTCCCATTTGGGAAAAGATAAAAAAGAAATTAAAAATAAGATTTTTGGTTTCCAAAATATAAAACACATTGAAAGAGAAATACCTAATATTTCTCTAAAAAAATGGAAAGAATATATTATAAAGGTAGAAGATATATATTTGAATAATAAGGTAAAACCCTCTAATACATTGAGAAGTGAAGCGTCTCTCTAACCTCAAGAAGCCTTTTCATATTTAAGAGTGAATAGCTATTTAAAAAAGTATAATTTTATGAATCAAGGAGACATGTATAATGCAATCAAAACTATATTTGATAATAGTGAAACAAAAAACTATTCTCAAAGAGTTACAAATTATTAGATACTAGGGTAACAGAAAATTATCCAACAGCAATAAAAAGCTGGGAGAAACTACTACATATTAACATAGATATAGAAAAATGGTACGAGATATTAATTAAGGCAAATAAATACGTGCACAGTATACACCTAATGGAAATCCATTATAAGGTGATAAATAAATGGTACTTAGTACCTTCTAGAATGTCTAGAATATTAGTAGATAACGATCACCTATGTTGGAGATGCGGAGAATCAAGAGGGGACTATCTTCACATATGATGGAATTGTAAAATAGTGACCCCCTTGTGGAATTGGTGAGAACTTTGTTATTCAAACTAGATAATATTAAAATAGAGACTAGCCCAGATATGATGCAGTTACATTTAAGATGGCCTACTTTAAACAAAGGAAAACAAATATTGGTACTACACTGCTTGATAGCGACGAAACTAATTATAGCCAGAAACTGGAAAAAGACACAGGAATTTTCTAAAGTGATGTTCATCCAACAAGTAAAATTTCAGATACGAATGGAAATAGGTGTAAATAGAATTAGAAGTAATTATAGAGATAATGATATTTTGATTAACTGGTTAAAATTGCTGGAACAAGAAGAGAAGGATCTAACACAAGAAATAATATAAACTAGCCATTATATACTTCCCGACTGTAAAATAAGAGATAAGATTAATGAGATATCACTACTGTACCAAGAAAACGTATGACTGACTGATGAATGAATGTGGATTGAGAAATGTATTCCCTATAAATTAAGGTGTTAACCCCACCTTTATTCATTTTATTGGCTGAGATACAGACTCTCACAGGATTGAATTAAAGAATGTTAAGAACCAGATGATAATTTAAAAAATATAGGTTAAATTAGGATTAAGGAGACAGGAGGAGTTAATACACTATTGATGATGACTCTCTGCCAAAGCCTTAAACAATGAAGTATCTGAAAAATATTTTGGCTGGTACTGTCTGAAATGGGAGAAAAAAATAAATAAATAAATAAATAATACAGATAGTAATTATAAATAATTTAGCTATGTTTTAGGTTGTTGAAATTGTCAATTTCAAATAATGAAATGGTCTTTCTCCTGTTTTCAATATATTTCTCTCATTAAAAAAAAACCAAATTAAACTAATACAGTTTACAATTCAGAAACCTTGGGCAGTAAAGTCAAATTATCATTTTCAGGTTTACAACCCTTTTAACATTTCTTTTCTCATATCAGTATAATTGTTTTTGAGAATGACTTCTAATTTAAAGTGAACAGATCCATGATTTGTGGCCATTTATCTCTCTACTGACCTCTCAATCACCATTTAACTTCTCATTTTTTGTTAATCTATTCTATGTCCATTATATAATATCTATGAGCTGGGTAGTTCAAGACAGTTAAAGACATTCCAGATATAGATAACTCCAGCCAGCGCACTGCGGAACGGTCAACGGCTACCATGAAACTATACTTCAGGGAATCTCTGGTAAAATGGCAGACTTATGGACCTTTTTAAGACATGCGGTTGTTCACTTGTGTGTACTTTCTCCTTAATGTCCATATCATGAAGGAGGGATTTTATCACCCTATCCTCATCATAAGTAAAATGAACGACCATTTAACTGGAGAAATCAAAGTCATTTGAAAAGAGTAGTGTAACAAAGTGCTATTCTCAAAGGATAACTTTGGAAATCCATGAATGGGGCTCATGGAAAATCAATGGTGTGTCCTTTACGCTTCCCATTTGCATTTAAATTGTGTAATTGGGATGTAGCGTCAAACAATATTTCACAAGGTCAGAATCCTCGCCTATCAATCACTTTTAAAGGACAAATGTAACAATCTATATATTTCAAGTACATTTAATTTTACATATGATGTCTGAGTTTATGGATATTCATCAAGGTTTTAGACCTAAACTAATAAAGATGTTCGAATTATAGGAACGTTGAACAGGATGATGAACGTTAACACGGTTATCACTATATAATAAACAAAATCACGTAAACAAGATTTACCTGTGCAATGGCAAACTGATCATAGAAGGATGCATTTTCCAAATTAAGTTCCAGATCTTTAGCCTGTAGCTCTTCGCAGCTTAGAATATATAAAAAATAACATTATTAAGATTGCAGTTTCCAAAACCTTGGGCAGAAGAGGTTTTGCATGTTCTATTTTCAACTTTCATATATGTGTGTGTCATATCAGTCAGTGAAATATGATTCACATTTTCTTATGTTACTGCATCCTAATTATTTCTAAATGATTATTTGAGGAGTCAGACAATTCTTATTCCACAAAAATAAACTAAAGAAATCAATTGATAAGGTACCCTGGAGAATTCCAACAACACCGTGCTGGAAACATTGATGACTGGTTAGTTTTCACTGCGATTTATATTTATAATTTAATAAATTATATTTAGGTAATAAATATATAAATATAGTTATGTTTTACTTTTCTCTCTCTACTGCTTACTTCTTAACACCTGTAATCCAAGTCACAAACAAAAAAAGTCACAAGGACGAATCCCGAATCAACTGAACCAATTATTATTTATATTTTTCAGACGAAATAACATTTTCTGATGTGCACAAGTCTAACGTGTGTATATATATGCACGTTTACAAACACAAACATTATTTGTATTATAGAGCAGAAAAGAACAATTTGTTAGTGCAATCTAGTTTTGACTATGCAGCGATTTTGGAGTTTGTAGTTCTACACCAGTTAAGCAGATCTGGCATTAACCCTTCCCATGCTGGAGAGAGAAATAGTCTACTAACCTGTTAGGCATAGTTCCTTTCTCTGTGATTGCTTCACACCACATGTTAAATCCAACACTGACTATGGTGCTTGCAATAAAGATGACAAATACTACGAAGGAACTGATCAGCAGATTCACAAAGGCGTAAAAGAATGAGCTGCAACAAAATGGAAGACAATCGAACTAATTAGAAACTAAAACATCATGTCAGCAGATGTTCTAGACGAGTACATACAACAAAGTTCAACAGTCTCCAATGACAATTTCTGTAATTAATACCACCAAGGAAAAGTGAGAGGACCTGAGATTATTCTTCAATCTCATTATCGTTGTCACTTAAATCGTGTTTTTTTGCTTGTTTTTAAAATGACATTTTTAATCATAAATTATAAACTGTCTGACAACTATTCTACACATTACACAATCATTAACAATCAATCTGATGAATGCAACGTGATTTGAGTGGTTTAACTTCTATTTAATTTTGGGGGGGGGTTTCAATGTAAGATGCAGCTTATCATGGGGGACTTTAACATCTTTAAGAGGACTTCTTTAATATATTTATATCCTTTAGAGACATCATTTAAAAGGAGAGCACTCAAATTCCACTTAGTGTGCATTGAGAGAGAGAACAAATTTAAATGTAATGCATTCTCCACGATAACCAGAATTATTAACTGCACAGACTGAAGTTCATCTTTACAGGTTTCCACCACAAATTATTATTTTTTTTAGGGACATAAGCACGTGGGTCATGACATATTGAGAAGTGGGTTAAACATTTAGAGAAAAAAATAAATACATTTAAAAAAATAAAGATTTTCCTGCCAGGGACCTCTTATGTCAAAATAAAATCAATATAAAGTTATTTAAAGTTCTTACAAAAATAGGATTAGTAAAAATGAGTAAAGACATTACAATATAATCAGACATTACAAATATAATCAAAAGAAGCAAAGAGGTCATGGGGAAGGGGTGAAACGAAAGACTAAAGGCCAAGGAAATATGTAGAAAATAATGGAAATGAATTTGATATACTCAAGGAAACTGCCGGAGAAAATATATTAAGTTATAAATTATATGATTTCAACAAAGAAACATCCTGTCATCTAAATAGGTTCTAAAGAGGTCAACTAGATGCAATGATATGAGGCACCATTTCCACTGGTCATAAAGCAGTAGATATCTAATCAGTAATAGGTGGTGCTAAATTTGGCAATGCCCAAAAACACGGTTTCCAATGGACAGCCCAAACCTGGACCTATTTCGTGCACAAAGTTCATAGTAAAAAATGTTCAACTTTATTTGAATGCTTGAACTTTTCCAATGTACGCAACAACAAGAGAAATCAAGAGGAAGTGAGCGTTAATATGACTTGGAAATTAGATCAGCTATCCAAAAACCTCTGCTCCAAATTTCTCAAAGGAATCCACGTTATGTGACTTATGCATGCACACTGTGGGCACGAGTAGCAAATACTTTCATTCAAATAAATTCATTGGTAATTACCAATGGCTTACAGTAGGCTGTTCTGATTTTGTATTTCAGTTTGCTCGGTTTATAATCAGTGTGAGAACAAATTTTATTTTTTATTTTGTTTTTGCATATATATATATATACACACACACACACACACACACACACACACACGTATATAAAATCTGATCTGTGACATGAAGGGATTTATTTACTAAACACTAAATTGTGCCAAATTGAAATCTGAACAGCAATATTTATGTAAAAGCTGATTTGGAGTAAAAAAAATCTTCAACTCATATATAGTCACAGCTTGGAATATTTTAATTTATAATTTGCAATCTGGTTAACAGTTCACCAAAATTTTTTGTGTAGTTAATAAACCTCAATAAGGTGAAAAGGAAATTTGTTTAACACAAAGGTGGTCAAAGGCAGAGCTGAAGATGTTGTAGAACTACACTCCCCATAATACTTTGCTAGCCTTATAGTAGCATAACATAATAAAAGTTATAAGTTCCCACCACTCTAGGTTTAACACTAGTTTAGGATAAACAAATGTGTAAGATATTGCTTAAGTCTGCACACAACTGGTCAGATACACAAACCCTTAAAGGGTCTAGGCTCACCCTGACATCTTCTCTATTCTGCCATTGCCAAGGGGTATAGCTAGCTGTCAATCAGTCCTAAAATGTAGACATACACCCCTTTGACTGAAATGTATCAGTCAGCACCAAGGCCAGCTAAGTGCTGAATCTCTGACTGTATTGCAGTCAGATTACTTATGCAAGTTAGTATCATTACCATTTAGAATAAATTATAAAATATATCAATAAAATTATTATAAGTGAATCAGACACTGATCTACAAGAGTTTTCATTGACTAATATAAAATAATTAACTCTTGCAGATAAATAAAATGTCACTTGTTTTAGATGGGTTAAAATTATACGTGGAACTTATTTAAGCCAGAATAGAAAATCTACACAAGCTGTAACTCTTAGAAAAATAAGGAATGCCCCTGTAATATGGGTCACTTGGCAATTATGCTTACACATATAGGAATTAATTTCCCAACACTACAACAGCAGTAACCTCTCCTATAAATTGGTAGAGTTGGTAAGTACAGGTCATAGGTATTGTTGTGTATATAATGCACTAGGATATAGAATGTAAAATGAGGGACTGTCTCTATACATTGGGAATGTTGGTAGGTGTGGGTGTGTATATAATGCACTAGGATATAGAATGTAAATTGAAGGACTGTTTCTATACATTGGGAGTGTTGGTAGGTATGGGATGTGTATATAATGCACCTGGATATAGAATGTAAAATGAGGGACTGTTTCTATACATTGGGAGTATTGGTAGGTATGGATGTGTATATAATGCACTAGGATATAGAACGTAAAATGAGGGACTGTGTTTATACATTTGGAGTGTTGGTAGGTATGGGATGTGTATATAATGCACCTGGATATAGAATGTAAAATGAGAGACTGTGTCTATACACTGGTAGTGTTGGTAGGTATGGGTGTGTATATAATGCACCTGGATATAGAATGTAAAATGAGCGACTGTGTCTATACATTTGGAGTGTTGGTAGGTATGGGATGTGTAGATAATGCACCTGGATATAGAATGTAAAATGAGGGATTGATTCTATACATTTGGAGTGTTGGTAGTTATGTGATATAGATCACCTGTATATGGAATGTAAAATGATGGGCTATTTCTATACATTGGGAGTGTTGGTAGCTTATGAGATATAATGCATGTGGATATAGAATGTAAAATGAGGGGCTGTTTCTATACATTGGGGTGATGGTAGATATGTGACATACAATGTAACAGGTGATATGTGACATACAATGTAAATGTGTAGCAGGCTCTTTGTATCAATGTATCACGGTAGCAGGTAACAATGTAACAGCAGGTGATATGTTTCAATGTATCTCTGTATCAGGTGACAATTAATGCATCTCTGTAGTATGTGACAGGTGACTCACAGTGTATAAGCAGGTGATATGCTACAATGTATCTCTGTAGCAGGCTCTATGTATCAATGTATTGCTGTATCAGGTGGCATACAATGTCACACTGTAGCAGGTGGTATACCATGCAACGTATCACTGTAGCAGGTGACTCACAATGTATCAGCAGGTGATATGTTACAATGTATTAAGCAGGATCACTATGTCATTGTAGCAGTTAACGTACAATGTATCACTGTAGCAGATGATGGGTGACATACAGTGTATCAGGTGATAGGTGACATAATGTGTAGCAGGCTCTACGTATCATAGTAACTGGTGATCTTTGTATCACTGTAACACAGTCTATGTATCATAGTAACTGGTGATATTTTGTATCATAGTAACTGGTGATATTTTGTATCATAGTAACTGGTGATATTTTGTATCGCAGTAACTGGTGATATTTTGTATCATAGTAGCTGGCGATATTTTGTATCACAGTAGCTGGTGATATTTTGTATCATAGTAACTGGTGATATTTTGTATCATAGTAACTGGTGATATTTTGTATCACAGTAGCTGGTGATATTTTGTATCGCAGTAACTGGTGATATTTTGTATCACAGTAACTGGTGATATTTTGTATCATAGTAGCTGGTGATATTTTGTATCGCAGTAACTGGTGATATTGTGTATCATAGTAGCTGGTGATATTTTGTATCATAGTAACTGGTGATATTTTGTATCATAGTAACTGGTGATATTTTGTATCACAGTAACTGGTGATATTTTGTATCACAGTAACTGGTGATATTTTGTATCATAGTAACTGGTGATATTTTGTATCACAGTAGCTGGTGATATTTTGTATCACAGTAGCTGGTGATATTTTGTATCGCAGTAGCTGGTGATATTTTGTATCATAGTAGCTGGTGATATATTGTATCACAGTAGCTGGTGATATATTGTATCACAGTAGCTGGTGATATATTGTATCATAGTAGCTGGTGATATATTGTATCACAGTAACTGGTGATATATTGTATCACAGTAGCTGGCGATATTTTGTATCATAGTAACTGGTGATATTTTGTATCATAGTAACTGGTGATATATTGTATCACAGTAGCTGGTGATATTTTGTATCATAGTAGCTGGTGATATATTGTATCACAGTAGCTGGCGATATTTTGTATCATAGTAGCTGGTGATATTTTGTATCATAGTAACTGGTGATATTTTGTATCATAGTAACTGGTGATATTTTGTATCATAGTAGCTGGTGATATTTTGTATCACAGTAGCTGGTGATATTTTGTATCACAGTAGCTGGTGATATTTTGTATCACAGTAGCTGGTGATATTTTGTATCACAGTAGCTGGTGATATTTTGTATCATAGTAGCTGGTGATATTTTGTATCACAGTAACTGGTGATATTTTGTATCACTGTCATACTCACTCCTCATGGCCCTTGCACAGGTAGAAGACGCTCCTCCAAGCCTGCACCGCGCAGACCAGCAGGGAGAGCAGGCCGGTGAACACGCTGAACCTGCAGGCAGACTCCGGCCCCCACTCCTCCACCGCGAAGTGCTCCCTCTCCTGAGTGGCGTTCACACTGAGCCACACTCCCTGGGTGAAGAGCAGGCATTTCCCGTGGAAGTCGGTGCTGTTCTCGGAGAGGGGAATCACGGCGATGAAGCTGAAGAGGAAGGCCAGGAAATAGAGCACGCACTGGGCGAAGAGGAAATTGTTCATCGCCATTCTCCCAGGGCTGGGGGGGCGGCAGGGAGGCTGCGCAGAGACCCACCCCTGCAGGAGGGGAGGCCCATCATCCTCAGCCAGCCTTCCGCTCTAGGAGGGGATGCCCATCACCCTCAGCCAGCCTCCCACGCTGTGCAATCTGCCGGAGGAGGAGGGGGACACAAGAGACTGTTGGCTGAGCTTTCTATCCCCTTTTCTGTTTTGTAAACTACATTTCCCGTGATGCTCAGATAGCCTGGAGGCTGGCAGAGCATCAAGGGAAATGCAGTTCACAGAGGTGGAGTGCCAGCCAAGATTAGAGATCACTAGGACAGGCTCTCATCCAGAAAGATGGGCTTGAACAGCCAAGACCTGGAGTTCAGCACCATGGACAGCTCAGTGCTGACTATATATAGGAAATCACTGCTATATAATGCGGCGGGCACTGGAAGGTTTAAATCATAGCATTTATTTTGGAATTTTCATTTAAAACAAAAGATTGCAAGTCACAAAAAAAAGACAGCAAAAAAACAAACAAATGTGGTTTGTTTTATTAGATTTCAAATACAAATAATATATTTAGGCAGAATGCATGCATTTTGTGGAGATGATTTTTTTGCAAAGAAGCCTGTCTTTTAACAAACATGCAATATGAAGCTTTCGGTTGCATTTATAAAGTGCTAAATAAAGAATATTATACAAGTATATAAATTAACAGTACAGGTCGTGTGTGCACAATTTTTAATCTGTACCAGAGTTATTTTAGATTGTAAGCTATTTGGGACAAGGCTCTCTCCACCTAGTGTTCCCTTATATCAAACATGTTTTGTTAGAATTGTTTGTCTTCTCTTGTCTGTTGTACAGCATCCAAGAATATGTTGGTGCTATATAAATCATTGTAACTTGCTTGTACCTGTTTTAACCATCTAATCTATTGCCTGCAGTTAAAAGAACACTTTACGGTCAGGAACACAAACATGTATTCCTGACCCTATAGTGTTAACCCCCAGTTCTGTTAGAAAGAGTTTAACCCCTTAAGGACCAAACTTCTGGAATAAAAGGAAATCATGACATGTCACACGTCACGTGTCCTTAAAGGGTTAAACTGACCTTTTTTCCAGCATCACTTGGGTCCGCTGGCACTGGACCTATCCCCAATCCACCTCTTTGGCTGACACTGTTTTTTTTTTAAGGAACATTCACAAAAGTCCTCACAGGTTATTAGAAATTAAAACCTAAAATGTTATGAATGTACAGTGAGGGAAAAAAGTATTTGATCCCCTGCTGGTTTTGAACATGTGCCCACTGACCAAAAGAAATGATCAGTCTATAATTTTAATGGTAAGTATATTTTAATAGTGAGAGACAGAATAACACAAAATAAAACAGAATAACGCATGTCAAAAAAGTTCTAAATTGATTTGCATGTCAACTGCACTCCAGGGCCTTAACATGCTTCTTCTTGAGCCACTCGTTTGTTGCCTTGGCTGTGTGTTTTGGGTCATTGTCATGCTAGAATACCCATCCACGACCCATTTTCAATGCCCTGGCTGGGGTAAGGAGGTTTTCAACCAGGATTTGACGGTACACGGCCCCGTCCATCGTCCCTTTAATGCGGTGCAGTCATCTTGTCCCCTTAACAAAAAAACCACCCCCAAAGCATAATGTTTCCACCTCCATGTTTGACGGCGGGGATGGTGTTCTTTGGGGAAAAGGCAGCATTCCTCCTCTTCCAAACATGGCAAGTTGGAGTTGATGCCTAAGAGTTTGATTTTGGTCTCAACTGACCACAACACTTTCATCCAGTTCTGAATCATTCAGATGTTTCTTGGCAAACGTCAGACGGGCCTCTTCATGTGCTTTCTTGAGTAGGTGGACCTTGCGGGCACTGCAGGATTTCAGTCCTTTACGGTGTAGTGTGTTACCAATTGTTTTCTTGGTGACTATTGTCCCAGCTGCCTTGAGATCATTAACAAGATCCTCCAGACAGGCTAAGATATGTAAGTTTTCAAAATATTTCTAATATATTTTGGGAACTTCAAATATTGTGACAAAATTGAAAAATTCTATGCTTTCAGTTCAGCTATTTTGGCCTTAAATTTAAAGTTCACCTTCAATTCATGACAATTATCACTGTAGTGAATAATTGCCAGAGTAGATGTTCCAATTGGCATTTTTTAGTGGTTACAATGAGGCCACGATTGAAAGCTCTGTTTGTTTTGATATTTTTCATCTATAACTTTATAACAAACTGTGGAACTGAACTCTGTCCCCATATCCTCGCCCTACCTTTGGTGTGATCAATTCAGGACTCGTGGACAGCATGAACAGGATGTAGTCCCACACCGGAGTTTCATCTGTATGAGGGGCCCCCTCTGTGAGTACACAGTACCTGTGACTTAATGTTCTTAGACTGTTCTTCTCACTGTTAACATTTCATCCTTCGTATTTGACACATTGTTGCATTTATTTCAACTCAGCACCATTGAGGCACTCAATAGTGCTAAATTGCATCTTCAGTATATTTACCTTGTAAAGGTGATTTGCTATTTATTTTATTTTTATTTCTCTAGACATTTGAGATTAATTCTCAGGTTTAAAGATTTTGTAAGATTTCTGCTCCTTTTGGATTTGTGATGAAATTTTATTTTCATTTAAACAAAAGGGGTTGTTTACAGGAGCTTGCCAAAAATAATAATATTAAAAATACATTAAATATATATATATATAAAATACTTGAACATAATAAAAAAAAAACTAAATATTAACTGTGCCACGTCCTCCCCTAATCCTGCTCTGTGTGACTTCTATCTGTAGAAACAGAGGAAAAGTGAGAGGCATCCTTGTCTCCTCAATTTTAATCTATATGGGGAACCTGCTTCTATATGGCGACAATCTCACAATAACTATACATGCAATCAGGTCCCAAAGGTTTCTATTTGCAACATAAATATGTCTAATACCAAGATATGTGTTACAATATATATTTACATATTTTCTTTCTGCATTTTGCTATCACATTTTGCAAATGTACACCAATAATATGAATATAAATGTCTGGAACGCAATCGAAAGCCAAGTAGCCAGAAAGAAGATAAAAGAACAGAGAGCGTGGAAAGTTCTGAGTCATTTCAATCGGCTTTGTCTAAGGGTATAGGGACACTGGAATAACTGAATACTGTTCAAGATTGCCAAGGGAAATTATACCTTAGATCTGGGCTGGATCAACACTTTCTGGATGTGGTTATATCCCATGGGCATGCAAAGATGCATTGATGCATGTTATTTACACCTGAATCAGTACAGCAGAAGCATGCCTAAGAAACTGCCAGCAGCTTCAACAAGAAGTTATTTAATATTTACACGTTTGACTGTTATATGTACATATATTTTTATATTTAGTATCTTTCAATAAAAACATATTTATATACAAATTGCAGCAAGGTGTTTTTTCCTTGATTGAACTAGATTGATAGTTCTGTTTCCCAAGACACACAGCTAGCCGTTGGGTTTCGTTCATTGTAATAATGTATTTCTACTTCAAAGATTGGTTATCGTTTTTTGAATATAATGTAAAAATGTACATTGTGGTTGTGACGAGAGCAATCTCGCCACATTGCATTGGAGAAGCCTGGTTGCTCGCCTGTTGCCTTTGGATTATGGCCCCATGTTAAAAGGCTTGATTTTCCCCTGCAAAGACAAAAAAGCCGGGTCATTTGGTGCTTGCCCTGTTTGAGCAGTGATACCCCAGATAGCTATGCCATGGAGCCCATTCGTATAATGAAAGACTATGGAAAGACTTTGGCTCCATGGCAATTGAACTGTATGTGTGTGCTCTGAGCACCATTCAGTAATAATGTGCGCTCAGACCTAAGCTATCTGGGCATATGTTGCATGTCTGTATTTTATGTCATAAATTAAACCTTGTGTATTTTATTGTATTTTACTGTCTTTTTGCTGCCATGTGTTCAATGGAGTTTTGCCTCTGTCTTTGGAGATAATTGGATTACTTCTAATTATCTCCAGGATAGAAGACTCTGTGGAACTGGTTTTGGGCAGAAAAGCCATGCTTCCTGTGGTCACAAAGGACTACGATCTATCTTTTGAACCATTGGACCAATTTGTATGAATTTGACATATGTTTGTATTTGGAGTATGCTTATTATTTCATGTGAATGTGATGCATACTTTTCAAGTTATGAATAATGTGGAAAAATGGTATTTCTCTGATTGTGCTTAATTACATTACCCATTGTGTAAGGTAATTGAATCACAGGCAGAGGGGAGGAATTTGTGTGGGAGTGTCTGAGTGTATTGTATGTGTTTATTGGTTGTGTTCCAAAACCCTGTGGGCGGTACTAATGTGTAAGAATGTGTACATAAGCACAATAAACCCACAGCTCTGACTGTTCACTGCTTGACCCTCAGCACGGAGCTTTGTCTCGTTCTTGGGGGGATTTATTGTATGCTGTTCCAGTTTGACTGCTAGGAGTGTAAACCTATTCGTATGGTTTTTCCTATTCGGCTGCTTACAGCATTCATATGGTTTCCTGTTCGGCGGATTGGTGTTCTGCAGTAGCTGTGCCTGCATCTCTGGAAGGGGAAGATCTACTAAATGGCGGTTTAACCCTTTTATGTCTGGGGCTGCCGTTACAGTGGTCTTATCAAGAATGTAAAATTTTAAATCAACCATTGCAATACAGAAGGTCCCGTCATGAATATTTGTTGCAGAGGGCATTCAAATGTTAATCTGAGCCCAAACTGCAAATTAAAAGAAAAGATGTGATGCTTTGTTTATACATTTGTTACAGATTTAGTATTTTGTAGCAGATAAACAGAACACTGAGGGATGCTTTTCTGAGTTGGTTTTGTTTAAAGAGAGTGTCCTCACTGGCGATTCAGAAGTTTTGAGAGCAATATATAAGTTTAGTAAATTTACTTTCTAAAATCAAATTGAAGAGGCTCTCAGGGATAAGCCTGAATTTGTATAAAGTTATCTAACCATTTTATACTAAAATCTCACCAATGTCCTACATACACCGGGTTTCAAATTACCCTAAACTTTATTTTCCAGTCATTTTCTTAAATGTTTGCTTTACATTTTCCCATTCTTGCAATACATTGTCAGGAAGAGAGACCCAACACGCAGTATTTAAATAATGATATAGGAATAAACATGTACTGGGCCTGGCCTGGCTTAACATACAGAAATCAGGAATAGCGAGGTACAATAGCCGAGTCAAGGAGTCTAGACAGGAGAATAGCTAAGATCAGACTACAAAGACAATAAGAGATATATAATGCGCAATTGGGTACTAAAACAGAACCCCAACAGGGCAAGGTCCTGAGCCCTAGCAAACTATTTATAATATGGCTTTTTAAATAGGTAGCCATGCACTCAAAATGTTCTTACATTCAGATTTTCATGGTGTGTGATGCCATTGTCGTCATGATGTCGGTTCACACACACACAACGTGTCATAAATGTAGGTGGAATAACAGTAACCGGCATTTGTAACTCTGGAGGAAGATGTAGGACCACGAGGAAGTTCCTATACAGCCTGCAGTCCTCCCCCATGCTGTGTTCCAGCATGCAATATACAAGGAACCCTGACATATAGGCCCCTTCAGGCATAACCTACACAGGAGTAAAGGCACAAATAAAGCTACTTTTCAGACATTTCAATGTCGTATACATTATGTCTCAATGTCATATTTATTTTGGGACTTGCAGAAATTTGTAGAAGTTTGAAAGGTTATTCACACAGACAGAGATTCAGGGTTTTTACTGTGTTTTCCCTGAGATACTTTAATTTTCAGGATTGCCTCACAACCTAAAGGTCCCTCTTTAAAAACAGAGGTGAATAATAATACATTATTCTTCTGATTACCCCGTAGTTGCATTTCTATTAACTACTCCATGTATTTGGATTGTGATATGACTCTTGACAGCTAATCTATATATTGTTATACTGTTAATTTAATGACATTTTTATTATCCCAGCAGACATTCCTCAACAAAACACACAAGTAAAAATACAAGCAATAGTAGAAGTCCGTCCAATTACTAACTCGTTTTTAAGGGTGGAGTTATGTGGAAGTAGTGCCATTTGTAATTTTTATTTTATTTTTTTTCATTTTTTTTTCATGCAAGCGGTTTTATTAATTTTTTCGGTAACAGAAATGTTACAATCCGTTATTCAGAACATGGTGTATGTAGTCTCATAAGGCGCAATTCAGACATGTTCACAGACAATAAGGAATGGTCAATGATAGGTGCTTACCGTTAAGTACATTGGGACAAGATATTCGTAATACATAACTAACATTCTACATGGTATTCTCACAGATGAGGCATATGCCTGTATCTAAGATGGTGGTTATAATGAGACAACGAATTATATGTGTGCAGCGACGCTTCTCCGGTTTCTGCAATAATATTAAGGGCAGGTAGCAATTACCCTCATTCTTGAGCTAAGCCTAAATACGCCTAAGTATTAGTTATAAAGGCCCTATGTGTCCGGTTTAATAAAGTAATTTTAAGCCTTTTACAATCTGATGGTACCAGTTAATGCTTTAGTAGGCTAAGTTAGTAAGTAAATGATAACATATTTTGATTAACCTTCATAATAGAGCATATTTGCTGGAATCTTATGTCTGTATTTTCGATGTTAAAAAAAAAAAATGTAAACCAAGTAAACTAAACTTAAATAAAAAAATAAAAAATATATCAATGGCAGCCTCTGGGAGTGTATGCCAGTGGTGCATGAGTATCTAAGGGAGAGGTTGCGATGCAAAAAAAAATAAAAAATGGTAAGCCTCCCAGGGAGGCAGCTGCATATATAATAGGAAGTACTGATAATAATAACACACTATGGGCAGAGTTGGCAGTCTGGTTCCGGTTGCTGCATATGTTACTGAGGAAACATTTAATAAACCATCAACTTAAGACGTAGCCTAAATATCTGCATCTAAACAGCATAGTAAAGCAGCATGTATTTCATATTAACCATTTATGTCATAATTGTTTAAAGGACCACTATAGTGCCAGGAATACATACTCTTTTTCCTGGCACTATAGTGCCCTGAGGATGCCCCCACCCTCAAGGACCCCCTCCTGCCGGGCTGGATGGAGAGGAAGGGGTTAAACTTGCCTCTTTCTCCAGCGCCGGGCGGGGAGCTCTCCTCCTCCTTTACAATGCTTTCCTATGGACGCTGGCGTCTTCTCACTGTGAAAATCACAGTGAGGAGCATGCAAGCGCCTCTAGCGGCTGTCAAGAGACAGCCACTAGAGGCTGGATTAACCCTAACATAAACATAGCAGTTTCTCTGAAACTGCTATGTTTACAGAAAAAAGGGTTAACCCTAGCTGGACCTGGCACCCAGACCACTTAATTAAGCTGAAGTGGTCTGGGTGCCTATAGTGGTCCTTTAAGCTGTGAGAAGGCTGTGTTCCCTCACAATTTTACGTTGCAATTTACTGCAATACTGAGTTAAGTTATCTGATTAATGATGGCATAAATCAGGGTGGCATTCTAAATAAACATATTATTATAACTCCTGTTCCTGCATATATTTCTAAAAAACTAATAACATGAGTCAGCCCCAGAAAGCATAGCCTAAGGATATAATGAAAGAGATTAAAGTAAAAAATAAGTAGAAAAGAAATCTCTCTGTGGAGTCAGTAAGGGGGTATAGGGATTACGTGTAGGCCCTCGCGTGAGTGAATTCATCTCCCTTGGGTCTGGTCGGTGCACGTGTCTCCAGGCGTTATGTCACGCCAAAATAAAAACGGGTAAGGGTATATAAGTCAAAGGCTATAATCATGGGTATCATGTCCTTCCCTCCGTGCATGCGTCCTGTCCCATGTACAGCGGGGGGGGGGGCAGTGAGTGAAGTGCACCAAGGCAGGGGGCCCGCCACAGGTACCTCCGCGGGCAGTCCCGGGGCCATCAGACTGGGTGTCTCTGATGGATCATACAGGCTCTTTCCACATTCCCCAGCCAGAACAGGGTCTGTCATTGTTAGTGCAGGATGTAGGCCCGAGGCTCTAGTAAAGCCTTTTCCCAGGTGAGATCAGTATCGGGCGGGCATCATTCGAAAGCAGACATACTCCACTGCTTGTTTCTGTCATGTCAGCCGGTAACTTATAAGTAATTTGCTTGATTTTGAGCGTTTTTCAGGTTTTAGGACAGGAGCTCCCAGAAATGGCTGCTGACCAGCTCCCAGGTCTGGCCCCGCCCCCCGTAATTTTTTATTGACATGTCATGATTCCCTTTTATTCCAGAAGTTTGGTCCTTAAGGGGTTAAACAAATTGGGTAGACTTTGAGGTTTGTCTAGTTATGAAATGCAATTCATCCAAATTTGAGCGATCCGAATTTACAATTTCTTAAATCGCCATATAGACTAGTTACCAAACTAACAACTAGGACAATGGAAGAACATGTTCGCTTTGATTTGTGATTCAAAGTTCTGCCTGTGGCACCATTAAAAAAAAAAAATAAAAAAAATAAAAGATTTAGGTTATTATTATAGACATATAGACAAAAGATTTAGATTATAAACATTTATATTATGTATATATTTTGCAGTGGTCACAGCTCCAGACGAGCGGCCGCAAGTGACCACACCCAATTGGTGCGGTCACTCAGCTGATCCTCTTGACTAACCTAAGACGTGGCGGTTCACAGCCCAATCCACCGGAGCATCCTTCCCCAGCGAGTGCGGCATTCCTATTGAAGCTGGCTGCTGTAATACCGCGGTCCTTTGTAGCACGGCCTCAGGTGGGGTTGGCGGTCATGCAGATGTGAGTGCATCACCACGTCATTTGCACGCATGCACGTACGTTTTCAAATCACATGATCCCTGCCCAACATAAACAGTGAGGTTAGGCTATTTAAACCCCTTAATGTGTTTCCTCTTTGCTCTGTCGTGGTTTCCATCCTGTTTGGTTATCCGAGAGCTCATTTTTGTCTATTGTTATTCTGGTTTTCGATCTTGGCTTGTTCAGACTATCCGTGTTTCTGGCTTTTTGACTCTTTGGATTTTATTTATCATTCATGCTTCTGTCTGTATCCTTGACCTCGGCTAGTTACTGGTTATTCTATTACGTTAATTCTGGCCGTTCTAAGGCCCGGTAATACATTCCTCCTTAGTTTATAATTTTTCAGAGTTTGACTTAATTCTGCATGTTGAGCCACAGTCTATTCTGACAGCAGTACCCTGATTGGCCCATTTTTGCACCCTTTTAGTTTGTCTCATTAATTTTCCCATATATTTTTTAGTGGATTCAATTCTAATAAGTAAAGCCACCACATGCAAGAAATGTAGTTTATATGTATATATATATATATTATTATTTTTTATTTTTTTGGATGAAGTGGTTTGGCACAAACAAAATTATCTGCCATGCACAATTAAATTTCAGCTACATTTAAAACATCATCCATTTGCTTTTTATTTGTAACAATTACACCTTATGCACATTGCTCTCCATTACAGGACTCTATTTTGATTTTCAATAATTCAATACACATGCGTTAAAACACCATAAAAGTATTTGTCATAGAAGGTTTCTTTCTAAGCTGCGTTTATTCAACATAAGTTGTAACAAGGTGATATTTTCAATGTAATGGTGCTTCAGCAAAGATTCAATTCATTTGCGTCGTAAAAGTTCGCATTATAAATTAAACTGCCTTTAATGGAGTCATATTAGGTACAACTATAATATAATTTTATCCCCTATCTTTCTCCTCTATATACTTATCTGTAATTGCTTCATTTAAATAATTGCAGTGTAAGCCAACACAAAGAATGGTTTTATTATTCTGAAAAGATGGTAATACTGTAATCTTCTTACATTTTTACATACAATGAAAGATCTGACAGCAACACAGCTTGGAATTATAATTCAACAGAATTAGATATTTTTATGTCATCATTGCGAAATCATTATTAAATAATATAAGAAATGCGAGTGCTATCTTGGCATCAACCGGGATTTTTTAATTTTTTACTTAATTTTTAGGTAAAACTACAAACGGAAAATAAGTATTAAAATAAGAATTAAAATGTTCTAAATATTCACACAAACATTTTTAGACATTTACTTAAAAAAACACACACACACAAAAAAATATTTTAGTGAACAGGTGTCTAAATATTTTAGTGAATTTTGTAACAGTACCAGGAATAGTAGATGTTGGCCTCTATTTAATATTGTTGAATAAGCTTTAAAAATGTATTAAAAATGTTGATAAACTTTTCATATTATTTATTTCAACATATTAAAAATATAAAAAAAATATCATGTATTAAATAAATCCATTTATTTTAAAAAGAATTAACATATTACAAAATTAAAATATGTTTCATTATGTTAACTCATTTTAAAGTTTATCCAAAACTTTTAAATAATTTGGAAATCTAATTGTCAGGATTGCGTGTCTTTTCCCTGCGCCTCCCGGCATTTTCTTTTACAATTAACAATAACGCACAGCATATTTTTTTATGTGCAACCGAATTCAGATCTGAATCTCAAATTTTCTGCGCCAAATTCGGGTCAGAATGCCAAATTCGCTCGGCCCAATTCCCCACATTATGACAAAAGCATGCACTCTAATAGGGTTTTGTATCACCCACAAATCATAAGGAATTCCACAATGACATGGGCCAATATGAAGTACTACCTACTTATACTCACTTCTTCTACTGCATGTTGCCCACGTGTGATTCTAGTTAGCCCCATTACGTGTTCCTTGTGTACCCTTTTTCTGGTATCAGATTATTGACTTGTTTAACGTTTATCCTAATCTCTGTATTCCTTAATCCTTGGCTACTTTACCATCTATCCCTATTTCTCCTGTCCTTGACCTTGGTTATTCTCCCAGACACTGTCCACCGTTAGTTCGGTCACACTAGGGACTGGTACACAGAAAGTCTATTTGTTGATACATAGATCTGTACATTTAGGTTCCTACCCCTTCCTGACACTTATCCAACAATATTAAATCACGGCCATTGTTCTGACAACTACAGAAGATCGTATTCAACCATGTTTTCAATTTAGCTATTGAGTCTTAAGGTGTAAAATTTACTTTGAATCCTTGACACTTAACTTCACACTTAAGAAATTTTAAATGGACAAGTCAAAAAACAATTGATGGACTCACATCCATGCATCACCACGTGAGGGGTCTAGTTACATTTTATCAGAGCACATTGGCATACAGCATTTCAGCCGGATATATAATTAAGGTCTTATCAGTCCAAAATGTCATATCTCTAGGTTGCATTTTTGGTGATGCCCTTTACAAAGTTTAAAGAATTCTATAAATGATACATTAAAACAATTTCCAATGCCCCAAGTTTCATTTCATACGTTATCCACCATTTAGTTTTTTTAATAAAACATGGTCTAAGAGATAGTCACATTTTATGTACAACAGGCTTAAAATTTAAACAAATACTTGTTGAACATTAAACTTGCCATAAAATGCACGTCAAAGGTTTTCTTTATGACCCTGCCATTAATAGTCATACAATTTTATTAGATTTTTATGACGAGTTCCACTTTTTATTTACACTGTGTAATATAAAAGTCACAGAGGATAGATGAAGAGCTCTGAAATAGTGATTTAAACAGATTTCCATACTGCTTGTTGTTCCTGTGATAACAAACAAATTAGCCAACTGGGTTTTAATTCCACCGTCATGACATTTTAAATTATAGACAATGCAAATTAGTAGAATGCAATATATTAAAAATAAACTGCGTTTAAAGAAAATATAAAAAATAAAATAGTTTTGAAGGACACAATATACTGCTTTCAGTTAAGAATTGTTTTTATGTTTAAATTTATTTATTGGACATTAACCTCTTCTCTCCACACCCAG
Organism: Pelobates cultripes; assembly: GCA_933207985.1. Taxonomy (NCBI): domain Eukaryota; kingdom Metazoa; phylum Chordata; class Amphibia; order Anura; family Pelobatidae; genus Pelobates; species Pelobates cultripes. Next base: position 82,035,364 of record OW240924.1, read on the forward strand.
GGTAATCACAGGTTAAGTATAATTTGCAACATATCTTTTGAGCTTTGAAACTTCACTATTTTTCCAAGGCAAAACAATTCCTAGCCCATTAAGTCATTCCTACGAAATGTCTCAGCTGGGACTGTGAGCAGTCACTCTGCATAGAATGGACTGTAAATTCTGACTCCTATGACTTTATACATTATCATTCAAAGTACAAGGTTTCATTATACACTGCTGAAGTCGGGGGGGGGGGAAGTAAAGGGAAGGGTGGGGGTCGAGGCAGTGGGCTTTGTACATTCTGCATTGCCCTGTGCAGTACAGAGGTACTTATAAATATACTTAATGTATTGGTGTATAATACACATATAAATAGATTAGAATTGAATTCTGCTATTTACAAACTGCATTTTTAAAACATTAATTTTCCTACAAAGCAGTAGACTTCTTATTTCTAGGTATGTATCTTAAATTCTCCTACCCATCTATGACAAAGATGGCAAAGTATAAGGAGAGTCACTTTTGTACATTTTATATGAAAACAATAGAATTCAGAAATAAAACAGTTAAGTGTTTATTTTCTCAGAAAATCAACAAAAAAATGTGTTTGCCAGAAAGCTATTTGTTTATTGTCAGGCACAGAGGAAAGACAGGTTGTTTCCAAATCTCTATACACAGCCATTCCAAAGACAATTTCATATTGCGTGTAGGGTATGATAAATGTCATAACTACACATCTGATTCTACTAGTTTACGTATCAGATAGCGGAGCCAAGAGTTCTGGAATGGTTAGTTACCTCTAAAAATAACTTTGTAAAGGATCATCGGGTTACTCAATAAACTATAAATTGTGAAGACTTGACACAAGGATTACAAAATGATAGGACAAAAACAGCCAAAGTTAATTATTTCTCCATTTTTTTATTTTGATAAAAAAAATATACAATCACTCTAATAGACTACCTATCCAAATTGTCATGGTGCTCAGAGAACTTAATTTGGGAAAGTTGTATACAGAAAATCCAGTGGAAGAAAGATAATTTGCATTTGTTGTACAGTATTCAATGGCAGGGTCGGAGATGTGGCTTAGGCATTAGATGGAGATGACATGGACATGCTTAGAAAGATGTGGATAGGTGGACGGACCTGACATCTTGAGAGAGATGGAGTAAGAGATTGAATTGTGGCTTAATTCCTGAAAATACATGGGTTAAAATTCTGTGCAATACAGTATTCTAGCATGGTATCAACAGCTTTCCAACGTATGACATAGGCATTCCATTTTATGTTCGTTCAGATAACCATTTCTCCCCTGCTAGACAATGAAACATAGACCAAAACGTAACATTGTTACAGGAGGATGAGACGGGATTTGAATCAGCCTTCCCCATCTCAATGCACTAAATACACTCTCTCAGAATATATATATATATATATTCTGCCTAATAGACTTATTTTGCAGAACATACGATCTACAGAACTGCTTATTTTTCATACTTATTTGCCCACTCATCTTGAGAAAGACCTTGCCGTGCTTATATCACAGGTTTTGATATAAGCACACAATTTGTCCACTGTGCCATTATTTTTCTTTTCTATAGATAATAAATTATTTGCAATCATTCTTCCTCTTGTACAACACATTTAAATAGTTTCAGGAGCTTGAACCAATTAAATGGTCATGATGGACACCATTATGGACAATTCATCATTGTAACCGACCCGTCATATTTAACGTGTTATTTCAACAGCATTCCTGTATAATGCAAGTCAGCTACAATGAAACATTCATGAACCTAAATCCCTTAGGTCTATTTTTCTTATTCACTGGATATAAAGGTTTTCTTCAGCTTTTACCAGACAAGCATATAAAACACTTGGCCCTGGTTGTGTTACTTGAAGGCACATGACTACTAAATCGGTATATATAGGTGGGGATTCTATGTTTATGTGTATGGTACAAACACAAAAGATTCTTTATTGCTTTGTGAGATTTCAAACAAGTGCTTTTATGTTTATGCGATTCTGTACAATTTGTGCCATGGCTCTTTGACTGCATAAGAACCAGTTATAATAGTAAAAAACAGATACATTGATGGTTTCAGACTACCTGAAACAATTTAATATGGTTTTATGAATTATTAGATTGTTATGTTTTCCAACATAATGGCCAATATTGGTTTAAATCAATTAAAGTCAGCAGGAGAAGAGGTTATAAAATGTTTGTTCACCAGAATTGTACACGTTTTGTAAAAAAATCTGTTTGTTTGGTGGAGGGTTGTGTTGTTTTATTGTGTGTTTTTGTAAAACATAGCAAATTTATACAACACTAGACTCTAATATTTAATCTATTATATAAACTAAACTACAGTTTGATATAATAAATATGGTGCTATGAGTCTATGGGTGACTTCCTACTTTTTAATAATTATTATTATTAATATTATTTATAAAGCGCTAAGTTCCGTAGCGCTGTACAATAGGTGGACTAACAGACATGTATTTGTAACCAGACAAGTTGGACGCACAAGAACAGAGGGATTGAGGGCCCTGCTCAATGAGCTTACATGGTAGAGGGAGTGGGGTAATGTCACAAAAGGTAAGGGTAGGGTAGAAAAGTAGGTTGCTAGGATAGTGTTCATTGATGGCTTAGTGTTTTGTTTTGATGACAGTTTCAGGAGAAGAATCAGGGTGCGGGGAGGGAAAACTATTCACAGTTTAATTGATATGCTTTCCTAAAGAAGTACATTTTCATCGATTTTTTGAAGGAGTGGAGATTGGGTGAAAGTCTAACAGAGAGAGGGTGTTCCATGGGAACAGTGCAGCCCTAGAGAAGTCTTTAAGGTGAGCGTCAGAGGTAGGAGAATGAACAGAGGTTAGACGTCGGTCTCTGGCAGAGCGTAGGGGCCTAGATGGGACATATTTGTGTAATAGTAAGGATAAGTAGGTTAGAGCAGCATTGTGTAGAAATTTATAGGCAAGTGTCAGGATCTTAAATTGAGTCCTATATCTTACGGGAAACCAATGTAGAGACTGACAAAGGGGGCAGGCGTGGGGGATCAGGTGGACAGGAAGATGAGCCCCGCCGCATTTATTATACACTGTAACGGTGCAAGTTGGAAACACATAAGACCACTGAGAAGTAGATTACAGTAGTCAAGGCACTAGAGGACAGTGGCATGGGCTAGCACCATTGCCGTATCAGACGTTAAATAGGGTCGGATGCGCACAATATTGTTGAGATGGAAGCAGCAGGATTTGGCGATTGATTGGACATGAGGGGTGAAGGAGAGGTCGGAGTCAAAGAGAACACCTAGGCAGTGGCCTTAGAGGTAGAGCAGATGGTAGCGCCATTGATTTGGAGGGACACAGACAAGGGAGTAGCAACACTTGAGGGAGGAAATATCAGCAGTTCTGTTTTGGACAGGTTCAGTTTAATAAAATTAGCAGCTATCCAGTTGGAAATAGCAGAGAGGCAGTCAGAGACACAAGTCTAGAGGGGTGGTGAGAGATCATGGGAGGACCGATGACTTTGCGTGTCATGCACATAGAAATTAGACTGGAAGCTGAAGGAGCTGATGAGTTTACCAAGGAAGGCAGTGTAGATTTAGAACAATAGGGGACCAAGGACAGACCCTTGGGGATCACCAACAGAGAGGGATTGGCAGAGCCCGAGAAAGAAACACTGAATGAGTACTGGGAGAGGTAGGAAGAGCACCAGGAGAGAGCGGTATCTCGTAGACCGAGATTATGGAGGATGAGAAGAAGCTGTTGATGATCAACAGTGTCAAAAACAGCAGAAAGGTTGAGGAGAAATAGGATAGAGTAGTGGTCATGGGATTTTGCAGTGATAAGATCATTGGATACTTTGGACACAACTGTTTCAACAGAGTGACGAGCGCGGAATCCAGATTGAAGTGGGTCAAGTAGAGAGTTGGATTCTAGGAAGTCTGTCAATCTTGCAAACACAACTCTCTCAAGGATCTTGGAGACAAACGGCAGTAGAGAGATAGGGCAATTAGGACAGGGATTTAGGGTAAAGGTTGGACTTTTTCAGAATTGGGGTTATTGTTGCATGTTTAAAGGGTAGAGGAAATGTGCCAGAGGAGCGGGAGAGATTGAAAATTTTAGTGAAAGGCAGAGCAAGGGAAGGAGACAAAGTGCGGAAGAGATACGAGAGATTAGGATCGAGGGAACAGGTGGTGGGGCAGGAGGAACAGAGCAGAGCAGAAACCTCTTCTGCTGTAGCGGATGCAAATGAGCATAGGACAGCTGAGGGAGTGTGGTTAGGGGAAAGTTGGTTAGTTAGTTGGTAGTGGATGGAGAGAGATGAGATTATTCTTATTATTGCGATTTATATAGCGCCAACAGATTCCGTAGCGCTTTACATTATTATTAGAGGGGGGATTTGACTATAAATAGGACAATTATAAGAAAACTCACAGAAACGAAGGGTTGAAGAGGGCCGTGCTCAAACGGGCTTACAGTCTATAGGAGGTGGGGTATAAAACACATAAGGATAGGGTAGATCTCTACCCTGATTGTAGAAATCTTCTCACTGAAGTAAGTTGCAAAGTTTGTGGTGGTCAAGTTGGTAGGAAGAGGCGGCACGACATGTTCTCAGAAGAGAGTTAAAAGCATGAAACAGTCATTTGGAATGTATTGAAATAGTTTCCTTTTAAAGAGGAAAGAGCCAGACTGTAGGAGTGCAGCATAAATTTACAGTGGAGAAAGTCAGACACAGAGTGAGACTTTCTCCAGCAGCGTTCAGCAGTTCTGGAACATTTTTGGAGGTATCGGGTCAGCTTGGTGTGTCAGGGTTGTAATTGGGGGGTGCTTAGTGTGTTTAAGTGTAGGAGGTGCCATGTCGTCTAGTTGAGAGGAGAGAGTGGAGTTGTAGAGGGAGGTTGCAGTGTTAGGGCAGGTGACATTTGAGATGGGTGAAAGGAGATTTTGGAGGTTGCTTGAGAATAGCTGTAGGACAAGACAATGGAGGTTTCTGCAAGACTGATGTGCTGAGGGTGGTGTACTTTGGTTATGGGGTATGTGGATGTTAATGGACAGCAGATGGTGGTCAGATAGAGGAAATGGAACACTGGAGAGATTAGAGGTGGTACAGAGATTGGTGAAGATGAGGTCAAGAGTGTTTCCTGCTGTATGTGTTGATGAATTAGACCACTGTGTGAGTCCAACGGAGGAGGTTATTAAAAGCAGATGAGAGGCATCAGACCAGTTAGGGTTGTTGATTGGGATATTAAAGTCCCCAAGAATGAGGGAAGGAGTGCAAGAGGAAAGAAAATAGGGTAGCCAGGAAGAAAAGTGTTCAATGACTAGCCTAGGATAACTGGGGGGGAGGGGGTGATATATGATGGCAATTCTTAGAGGAGTGGATTTAAATAGGCAGACAGAGTGAACTTCAAAGGAAGTAAAGGATAGGTCAGGGGCAGGGAGAATAGGCTGAAAGGTACATTGAGGTGAGAGAAGGATGCCTACATCACCTCCTTTACAGTTGTGTGGTCTAGGAGTGTGGGAGAATTGTACCCCACCATAACATAAGGAAGCATTTATTATGATAATGTGGAACTACACTTCTGCATTAGTACGTAAGTAATTAAGTGAGTAATTGTATATAACCCACTTACATAAACAGGACTATATATAAACATAGGACACAAGGTCACACATTTAGCCTGGAAGAAAGGAGATGTTAACTAAGGCAAAGGAAAGGTTTTTTTTTCACAGTAAAAACAATAAGAATGTGAAATTTTCTGCCTGAAGATGTGGTTTTATCAGAGTCTATTCATATGTTTAAACAGGAATTGGATAAATACTTGCAAAAACATTATATTCAGGGATTTGATCTTAAATTAGTGTGATAAGAGCTTCTTGATCCAAGAAGACATCTGACTGCCATTCTGGGGTCAAGAAGGGTTTTTCCATAGTTTGATGCAAAATTGGGAGCACTTCAAACTGTTTTTTTTTTTTTTTTTTCATTATTTTGGATCAAAGGCAAAAAAGAATGTCAGAAAGTCTGAACTTGAGGGATACATGTCTCTTTTCTGCTATGTAACTATGATGCTTGGGCCATCACGGCACCATTCAACCTTGGATGATGAAGCTGTGCATCACTCTATATTTACACTGTATGCTTGTTTAGAAACATTGATGGCACATACAAAAGGTTAGACATTTATTTCTTGCAAATACATTCTAAAACGTCCGAGGCGATGAGATCAGATTACTATTAAAACACATTTTAAACAGTACTCTATCTTACCAAATGCAACAATGTATTACTTATTCCAATAAGAGAAACGTAAGAAAAGGATAATGCTCAAAATCTATAAATGTATGAAAGGAGAAAAAAAGAACAAAAGTATTACTGTTTAAAATAAAGAGGTTTGTCTTAAAATGAATGTTTAAATCATCCAGTGGAAGAGTTTCCAATTTAAAATCCATTCCATCTCCATAAGTCAAGTCTTTAAATTATTTTTTTTTCTTTCCAATGTTTATGGATGCGTTTAATCCCAAGAAAACTCTTACACGGATCCGCGTTACGAGCTTTATAAGCCGGCACGTACCGCTCTGTATTTTTCTGCTACCTGCACTAAATAAAAATGGAAGGTAAACACTTGGGCCTTGCTGAGCCGTTAACACTTGACTCAAGTGCACAGACTCGTGATGGAGAATGGAGTAGTTAAACCTGCCCCTGCATTGCCGAGCTTCATTTGGGAGCGCACAGTAAATCAAAATAAAGGTCAGATTATATATAAAAATAAAATAAGTACACTTGGCAGAAGAGAGCTGGCAAGGGAGGGATGGAGGGGAGAGACAGAAATTTTTTTAGTTACATATGGACATCTTTATACTTCTCGGTAGAAATAAAAATTGTAACTGACACTTTGCTTTAATGTTTAACCCTATGTTACTATCCTTTAGTTCATATCTCTGCGCCATTCCATCTGCAATTAATAAAGCCTTTTACCATCATTACTGTAAACTGCAAGGCTGTCAGCTACTCCATTGAAAGTGGATGACTGATGTTCAAATCACAGCTAGGACATGTCAATTTGAAGACTTTATTTTATTATGAAAGTGGTGTTGCACTATTTTGTTTTTATATATTCACATATAAAAGGCACCAACTTATTGCTCAAGAGACTACTGAGAAGGCTCTGAACATTGTGAGTGCACAATCATATTTATACTGTAAATATTACACCGTTGGTTGTTTATTTTTAAATATTACATGATTCCATGAAAATAGATTAAAAATAACAAATTATCAAGTTTAAGTATATTTTATGGTAGTTTTTATGGCGTGAATATGCACCAATATTGAAAACCAGTGCACCACATTTTTTTTTATTTGTAGTTTTCAGTCTACAACTTTGGAAGAAGTCACACTACTTGATATAGGAGAAGTTCGATGAGTTTAAAGGGACACTACAGTCACCAAAACAACTACACCTTAATGTAGTTGTTCTGGTGAGTATAGCATGTCCATGCAGACATTTTCATGTAAACAATGCCTATTGACAGAAAAGGCAGTGTTTACATTGTTGCCTAGGGACACCTTCAGTGGCAGTTACTCAGACGGCCACTAGAGGTGCTTCCTGTGACAGTGCTGAACAATGTGCAGCACTGATGTTCAGCCTGGAGATGCTTAACATTCCTCATAGAGATGCATTAATTCAATGCACCTTTATGAGGAAATGCGGATTGGTCAGCGTGGTGTTTGGCTCCTCCCCACACCCTACCTCCTTGGCTGAGATCATCAGAATTGGCGATCTCAAACAATCCAATGCTTTCACATGGAAAAGCATTGGATTGGCTGAGATTGTCAATTCTGATGATCTCAGCCAAGGAGGCAGATCGGGGGTGGAGCAAGTGCCAGAGGACCCATGCGGCGCTGGAATAAATGTAAATTTAACACTATTTAAGGGGAGCAATTTTCTTTTACCCATTTTATATGATTGCAGAAACAATTCAGAAAAAAAACCATTTGTATATATTATATTGGAAAACAAATAAAAAGAGCTGCAATTCGTGTAAAATACTGCTTTATTTGTGCACCAAGTATTTGTTTTCCTATTGAAGTATTTAGCATTTATTTTCATTATTGTATGTTTGTTGTTCTGTTTAACCAACCTATATTTTCTAGAAATTGAATCTCTGATGTCTAAAGAAACGACTTTACTTTAAGATGGCAATTAGCCTTGACATTAGTAGACTGCAAAAAAGGCATTAAATTGCGAGAAAATAAAAGAAAAAACATAGCACAAATATTGTCTCTCTCCCCGCTGACATCATATAAACAGCAGTATTTAAAAAAATGTAAAAAAAAAAAAAAAAAACACAAAGAAAATAGCTATAGATCTTCTTCATAGTTCTTTTAGATTTAATAGCACATTGTGGCCAGAGACGAAATTGCATCATTTTATGACTAAATTATAATTATATACACACGAGCACATTTAAAATGCCCAGCAGGGCAAAATAAAAGCTATGTTGAAAAAATATAAATTTTTATGCAGACACATTATGTGTGAAGAGTTACTCTGTGTTTTATTAACGTAGTTGCTTCTGAAGATTACATTTTCCAATTGACCTTTATTTTTGCTCCACATAATAAAATGTTTTTAAATGTTAACAATACAGTAATTCATTGATGCTTTTTATGACTCATTTCTCGGCTACGGTTTCAGCACTTTGTTGTATCTCAGAGGGGCAATCAACAAGATTGATTAAAATCAGATTTAATAATATTTCAGTGTAAATATATATATGTTCAGAAAGTCTGCGGATCACATGTTAAAGGCACACTCTAAGTACCATAACCACTAGAGTTTGCTGTAGTGGTTACTTTGCCTAGAGTGTCCTGGTGACATCAGTGTCTTACTGTTTAACATGGTTTTAAAAAAAAAAAAAAAATGAGGTTCTTCTTAGCACTCATAGCCCCTTCTAACAACTTTATTGATAATAATGCAGAATTACACTTCCTCATAATCAGTGTCAGAATTGTCCAACCTGGGCAGCATTGATTGGTTGTGCATATAAAGCACTTCAGCCAATCAGCATCATTCAGGTCGGACAGAATGGACAATGATAATGTAATTCCAGTGGGGCAATGGGGTATGGTCTAAAATGGTTTTCATTTTCACAGTGTCCTATCTTTCTTATTAGAGTAACATCTAAAATAGTTTGACATTAAACTGGGGTACTGCTGCAGTGTACTCTACACACTGTATCGGTTATGTTACTTAGAGTTCCAAATAAAAAACAACAACTAAAAAGACTCCCAAAAGAGGACTGGTTATCTTAGCACTTAAATGATTCCTCCAAGCCCCATGACCACTTCAGAGATTTCAAGTGGCCATGGTGCCTGGACTCTGTATGTGCAGCATTTTGCTTTGAAATGTTGTAAATACAAAGATTGACCCACTCGCTACTGATAACAATTGAAAATATCTATAAAAATCTTTGCGTTTCTTATCTCACAGTGACACTTTATCAGGAAGACATCTCAATAAAGTATCTCTATGAAATACAAAATGCGACTGAAGGTCTGTGTGATATACATTGCTTTTTAAAATACACCCCACGGTGTTAAATGAACCCCATCAGACACCTAAAGTACATCAAGCTTGGTAGAGTCTACTATGTTTGTAACAGTTGCAAAATTGCTAAAATTGCAGCTTTCCATAGATATTTATATTTAGGGCAGAAATACTTCCCTGGCCATCAGACAGCCAGGCAGATTTTCTTCCACTTCCGTTAACTCCACAGACTTAATAGGAGCAGCAGGCATGTTCTGCTAGAGTTAAAAACTAAGTAATGGATAAGCGTTAATAATTGTACAAAAAAGAGATTTGGCAGCAAACCTTGAAAATTAGGACTCCTTCACAGTCCCAGAGGTAAATATACAACAGAAAAACTAAAGCAGGTTGTACTTGGTGGTGACAAATTACTGCAGTAAACCAAATCGTATAAAACAAGCAACAACAAATATTATAGCCTAGTCCTGGGTATATTTTCCTTGTAATTTGGGGGTAAAAGGTCTAGCTTCTTATAAGTGCTAAGAAAAATCCTATAGTGTAGTATATCTTGATAGATGGGATACACACAACAAATAAAATTGTGATTGCAAACTCACATGTTACATAGTTACATAGCTGAAAAGAGACTTGCGTCCATCAAGTTCAGCCTTCCTCACATTTGTTTTTTGCTGTTGATCCAAAAGAAGGCAAAAAACCCAGTTTGAAGCACAATTTTGCAACAAGCTAGGAAAAAAATTCCTTCTTGACCCCAGAATGGCAGTCAAATTGATCCTTGGATCAAGCAGTTATTACCCTACATTGAAAGATTATATCCTTGAATATTCAGTTTTTGCAAGAATGCATCTAGTAGCTGTTTGAACATCTGTATGGACTCTGATAAAACCACTTCTTCAGGCAGAGAATTCCACATCCTGATTGTTCTTACAGTAAAAAAACCTTTCTTTTGCCTTAGATAAAATCTTCTTTGTTCCAGTCTAAACGCATGACCTCGTGTCCTATGTAAAGTCCGGTTTGTAAATAGATTTCCACACAATGGTTTGTATTGGCCCCGAATATATTTGTATAATGTTATCATGTGATGTGATGGAGCTCCAGACCAGCTCCAGTATAAAGTTCTGCAATGTTCTGCTAGAATGCACCTGCCTTCCCCTTTTCTCAATGAGTTGTATTACAGCTCATTCAGAAGTATAGGAAAGTTGCGTGTGTGCGGCTCCAGCACATAGGCTTCTTCTCAAGGATAAGCTTCTTATTGGAATATTCCCTGACACAGGCTGAAAGTCTGTCTGTCGTTTTTATGTTGCGTCTTTGCACAAATTTTGCTAAGAGAGCCACTTTACCGTAATTCACCATAACCAGTCTGAGTCAGCTTTCATTCCAATACCTGCAATGACAAATATCATTAAACTCTATCAAGATCATTCACTGAATTCTAAATTGTAGCAAACTGAAACTTGAATCGCTAAATTTAGGCAAGCATTAATGATTTGGAGAAATTCAAATTTTCTATTTGATGACGGTGGGGGACTGCCTTCTAGAGGTTCTTTTTTATCCTCTTTTCTATATTGTCCTCTTTTATTTCCATTTTCCCATCATCGGTTTCTCCCACTTGGGGAATTCATGTAAATGTATAAAAACCCTTAGAGTGGAATCACACACAGCTTTGCAGATTGTCTGCTGACTGTTTCTGTTATTTCAATATTAATCGTTTAATGGCTCTGCCTAACCTCCTCATTCAAATATAAAGTGCATTCCAATGAGAATGTTAATATGTCTCTCTCAAACAACATCTTCTTAACCTTACGTTATTGCTATTTTCGTGTTCACCAATAATATGTAGAAGTGACAAAGACCTTCAGTGTCCGTAACCATTGGTGCAATGTGTAATGATATTGATGTTACAAAGTTTTGGAATCCAGTAGTCAGATCAGCAATGTTTTCTGCCAGAGGTAGCCACTCATTACCCAGGTGGTTGAGCCCCTGAGCCTTGAGTGGCCTTCTGGTCTTAAGCAGAGATGGGAGACTGGAACAGAAAGATGATAATCATAGTGAGGAAAGCCGAGGTCAGTGGGAAGGAGAAGCAGCAAAGTCAAAATGATCCAAATTCAGCAACAGGAAGGAGAAACAGGAACACGCTTGATTAGAGAGTACAGGAACCACAATTATCTGGCAAAGGTACAGAGACAGGAAGTGGCTTTTATAGGCCAAGAACCAGACACCTGACCAGACACAGCTGAAGAGAGTTGTCACTGATAACCTTGACTCTACAAGCAATGGTATCAGATCTCAGGTAAATTTGCAAAAGGCAGGCTGGTGTACTGGTAAGGAAGAGGTTTAGCACCATGTAAACCAGTGTTCGAAACCCAGCAGAGTCAGTTCCTCACACAATGTTTGTTTTGCCCTTTTACTTTCATATTGTGATGTCACAACAATACCCTTTTCTATGTACCATCCATCATCTAAGATTTAAATAAAGAATTGGAAAAATAATAGCTATTAGAGCCAGAATTTTTAAGATTTTAGTTTGTTGGCGTTTAGTAGAGTTTCAAGAACCAGCTAACACGTTAGGCCCTGTAGCCAGACCCTTTGAGTAGGTCATAGTGCTTGGAGTCCCAATTTAACACTAAATATGTGTTCCTGACCATCCATAGCCTGGAGTTATTGCCAAGACCTGAGCAGGGATTTACTGAAGGGCAAGTTACGGAGTTCTTCCACTTTTGTCAATTCTCAGAGCTCTCATATTTGTTCTTTTTGCACTATCTTGGCTCTCCCCAAGTTAAAAGGGTAATCCAGACATGGACCCATGGACTGTGACTAGAGGGGTATCAGCTGTCATTCGCTGATGAGCAGGGCCGGTGCTATGATTTTTGTCTACATAGGCAAAGATGCATTTTAAAAACCCCCCTCCCCCGCACATCCAAAAAAAAAAAAACAATGCATCTTAACCTCTGTGTCTCATAGCCCCCCCTTTTGAATTTCTTACCCCCATTAGTGTTGCATATCCACTCTCTTTCCCCATTGGCCCCTTCATGCCTTACACCCCCCTTTAGTATGTCTCCTACAACCCCTCTTATGTATTTCTTACTTCCCCGCCAGCCCCTTTCTGTCTCTTTCTTCCCCCCAGCCCTTTCTATCTCTCTTTTTATCCCATATAGACATAGATACAAGCAAAAATACATACATGCACAAATGAACAAACATACAGACACACAACCATACAAGCACACAGACGTAATTATTCAGGCACACAGTCACAAAGATATTCAGACACAGTCATAAAAGGCACACAATCAAACAAACACAGTCATACAATCTACACATACAGGTACAGTGTCGTACAAACACAGACATACATTCATACAGGCACAGACATAAAGAAACAGACATTGGCATATTGAGACATACATACACAGTGATACAGAGACATACATACGCAGACAATCATAAAGAGACATACAGACAAGGCATACAGAAACATACATACACAGACAAAGAGCCCTGCACACTGATACCATGTAAATGCTCCGGCCATCCACAGTAGTGGATGCTCCGTGTCAGGCAGACATCGCTGGATCCACCAGTAAAGTCTTCAAAAGGAATAAATGCAGGCAGCACTCCAATAGTAAGGATGGTATATTTATTGATAGGTGAACCACCCCATAGAAAGTGTGACGTTTCGGCTCAGCAGAGCCTTAATCCAGCAATAAGGCTCTGCTGAGCCGAAACATCGCACTTTCTTTGGAATGGTTCACCTATCAAATATACCATCCTTACTATTGAAGTGTTGTTTGCGTTTATTCCTTTTGAATACATACACAGACCGTCATACAGACTGTATGTCTCTGTATGACGGTCTGTGTGTGTACACAGGATGGCTAAAAGATAGATCCCCATCTGTCGTGCAACTTCAACAATGCTTTGAAAGCTGGGGCTCTACCGATTCCCCATGCTTGCAGGATTGTATTTAGCATGGAGCAGTATTTGTGTGTTTGACTGTAAGCATGTGTTTGCATAGAGTATGTTGGTTGAATGTAGGGGTGAGTTTGTATGTAGTGTTTGCGTTTGAATGCAAGCATGCATTTAAGTGTAGTGTTGGTTTTTGAATGCAGGTGTGTGTTTATATATAATTTTGGTGTCTGATACAGAGGTGTGTTTGTATGCAGTGTTGAAGTTTGCATGCAGGTGTTTATTTGTGTGTAGTGTTGGTGTTTGAATGTTGAGATGTATACACATATACACACACACTGTTATACACATACACTGCCACACAAGCACACACTGTTATACACATACACGAAGATGCACACACTGACACACATGCAGATACACATATACACAAACTGATACACATTCAGATAGACAGACATACCGATACACACACATATACAGATACACACAAACACTGACATACAGACACACTGACAGACATACAGATACACACACAGACACACTGACAGACATACACACACATACACTGACAGACATACAGGCACACTGACACACACACCCACTGACAGACATATAGATAAACACAGACAGACATACACACAGATACACACACATGCTGGTCAAAATATACACTTTTCTAGCCATACACAGGAGGGTGGCTTATCTGGAATCCAGATTGCTACCTGAGGTAGTTGGGAGTTGGAGCTAGTCCTGCCCAGCACCCTTCCTCTCTGCTCTCTGCTTTAGTCTTCTTGGGAGGACGTCCTCCCATGCTGATGAGAAGGGGGCTGGCAGTAGCATTTCCCCTGCTGGGCGCCAGCCGCGCTGTGTGCTACTGAGGGAGCAGAAATATGACACGTTCATATCCCCGCCCCCTCCACACAGTCCGTGGCACTGCAGGGTGGCGCTCAGCCACGCTACAAGAAGTGACCAGCAGGAGAGGGGCGCTGTGAACTTCCCTCCTGCCGGCCACCCCGGGCTGGTGCGCCCTAAGACGGCCGCCTGTGCCGCCTTATGGACACACCGGCCCTGCTGATGAGGCCTAAAAAAGACCGAAACAATCGTCTTGGGTTGCTACATCTCTTGTGCAGAGAGAACTTGCCAGCATTTAGGTTCTGTATTTCCCATATGGATCAGTCTATTTACATTTTCTTTTTCGAATTTTCAAGTTTGCATACAAGCAGTGAAAAAACTATTGGTTTACAATTTCCATGTAACTAGATACATTTCTGACGTCGTTTCATTACAGTTTCAAATAAATTACATCAAATCGCACATTTCAGTTTAAACATTCTTATTTGTAGCAGTGGTTTCGTGAAGCAGACTGATAGTATGTCCATTATTTGGTCTTGAATATGTACACTGAGTGTGACAGGAGGAGTTCAGGGGTGGTCCCCTTGGGGGTTGTGTATCATAAGTTATGTGAAGTATTGTTATGTAGCAAGAACGAAATCCATTGTTTCCATGTTTGAGTGTATCTGTCCAGGTTTTTCGATTTGGAAGACGTAATTTCTTCCATTTGTCGTATACTCTCCACTCTGTGGACCCATTCTCTAATTGTAGGTGTGTTGGACTGTTTCCAGTGGACATATGGATCAGTCTGATATGCCTCGGAATAAGTTCTCTCTGTTATGACATAAGTGAGCAAAAGCATTTTTGAGACCTGAGTGTGAATTTACCAATGGACAACCTCTTGAGTTCCTTTAAGCTTTTGTCCATTCTCAGAGTTCTCATATTCTTTGTGTTTATATTGCTAAACACTTCCTGCTATAGCCATACAAATTCTTACCAGCAACCAGTATAAAAAACAGCCAGCTGACACTCTCAGCCAATTACAGCTGTCAGTTGCGACTCAAGTTAATGCTTCATCATTAGAGCAAGCAGCACAGAGGCAATGGGTTGCTGGGGTCCCTTGTTTAGCATCATTAAAACAGTAAAAATGGTTTAATGCTGGATGGAAGGATGGCACCAGGGGTCTCCAGACACTTTAACCACTTCAATTAGATGAAGCAGTTACAGTGCCTCTTTAAGGAATTAATAAAGCAAGTCATTGGCATGACTTACTCTTCTTCAAGTAATATCTGCAGCTGTAATTGAAGTCATTGAATGTTCAGAGTAGCCACTTTAGACATCATTAAGTCCTAGGTGTCCTATATTAGCTTTGGTCCCTATTTTTGGCACCAAAAGAACCCATGTTCCATGGGCTTAGAATTAGGTATTTAAGGGCCAGTAGAATCCTCCGTTAAAATAAATTGCCCTCTAGTGATTAGAAACTGGAGAGAGTTTATTTAGATTCACTTAAAGTAGAAGTTATCCAAATTCATTGGTTCCTTGGACAGATATTCACCCAAACATTAAGTGTATCTGCCACTGGTGACACAGATGAAAATTCCCATTAAAAAAAAATGTAAAAATAAAAACACACACGACCAGGTGTTTACAATATTCAAATTAAACAAAGGTGGATTGAATCCAACATAGTTATGCCCAATATTGTACAAATTACTTCCAATCTTCATTCTTTTTGTGTCCCTGCACAAAAAAAAAAAAAATAATCTCCATAAATAGTTTTGCTAAAAATGTTATATAACTTATTAATAAAATTTTAGGGGATACTAACCATCACCTTCCTTATACATTTTAAAAATAAAATGATTTAAAGACTAAGCAACTAATGCTGGTCTGCTATAGTATTCCGAGCAGCCAGTCTCAGAGGATCCAGTTACCTGCTTTTAAGTATGTCACATCTCATGTGATGGCTTTAAAAAAGAAAAAATCATAGACATATTGTTGCCAGAACTAGAAGCTTCGGGCCCTTGTTTTTTTTTTTTTTTCACCAGTGTCATGGTTCTTAAATCCTTGCGATAGTTCTGTTCTCTTGATCTTGGCTGATTCCTGGTTATTAGATTGTCTGCTCCTTAAAATATTTGGGGTTGGCAATGAAAAGAATCAAAGACTGCTAATGGACCTTTGGGTTTATATCCTGCTCCAGCTCTAATCTCTAATCAGTATGAAGTCTAACGTAACTCATAGAGTCCACCTAAATTCATTCAATATTCTCCCTGCTACAAAGTCCTATCCCTAATTGTTTTCCATCTTTTATGTAGAATTTTAGTTATTTACCAATTAATCCTTACATCAGGTGTGTACCTCTAAACATAAAAATGTACCTTAAATATTCAACTCCCCTTTGATAAATCCCCCCCCCCCCTCACTACTCCCCCCAGTAACTAGAACCCATATCAGGATCATGTTAAAAAGTCCTCTCCTAAAATTTGACACCTAAACATTATTGGAAAAATCTTTACTACAGGTAACCCAAAATAGCAATTTTTCAGGAAACAGACTCCAATTGCTTGACATAAACTTATATTAAATGTATTGAAGCAGAATTAGTTCTACAGTTAAGCTTGTTTTATGGATTGAATCTTAAATCCATTAATCTATTGAGGAAAGAGTTATCCAATCATTTATGTCTCCTCGTGACTCGAATTTCACAATAAAATGTGAATTTAGATTAAATATAAGTCATTGGGTTCTCTTACCATTTTACATGATGAGGTCTAAGAGGCTTACCAAAATCTTGTCTGTACAAAAGTAAATCTCTTCTCTCCCGTATGATAAAATAAAAGCAACGACCACATGGCGTGATTGTGTTTTTCTTTCATTTAACTGCGTGTGTTAGAAAATTCTTGGACCAGCCACTGAGTAAAAAATTTTTTTGCTTTCAGAAAATTGATGGAACATGACTTTTGCAGTAAAAAGGGGAGAGAAAAGGTTGGGATAACACAAACTGGCTTCACAGCAAGAGAGAGATTTCATCACACCCATTCTAATCAGTGCAAAAACAAGATTTTTTCAACTTCATAAAAATGAACAGCGTGGCTCCTTCTACTATGGAAACGGTTTTCACGCTGACTGAACGAAAGCATTAGAGAACTGAAAGGTTTTCCACGTAAAATATTGTTTGGAAAAGCCTTAGGACGCACATTAATTTCATCGGGCATTAATTTTTGAATGGAAACTGGTCTACGGTACAATTACTAGTGATTACTTTCGAGTAGCATTGAGTTTACGTTAACTCCTTTATGGGCGAGAGAATAAGGTTAAAATGTTTAGGGTTCTGTTTTTGTAATTAAAGAATTTATTGAACTTTTAAAAACACAATAAGCACAGAAGAAATTAAATTCATGAATAAACCAGATAACATTTATTCTGCAAGTCTTGATTCCATCTAGTATATTACGGAACATGTAGAAGTACAATCAATTCTCAAAATTATTACAGTACATCATGTAATTTGTTTAGTTATTGCATCAAGCGTTGAATCTCATAGACACAGGGTGCGTTTCCAGAAGAGTCAATTCAGCTTTTAATCATTTGTAAGCCAACGCCGAACTGTCATGTTTCTTGTTTAGTTTGTTTTGTTTATATTTTTTGTATCTTAACCCCTTAAGGACACAGCTTCAGAAGCTTGTCGTACGCTTAAGGACAAAGGCCATTTCTGCATTTTTCTGCTGTTTGAAGTTAAACGTAATTTGCATCAACACATATTATACATCGTTTTTTAGAGGGCAAACAAGGTTTTAATTTGATGTCACATATACATAGATACATTGTCATTAATTATATAAAAATGCCAAAAAGGTGAAAAAAATAAATTTTTTTCACAGTTTTGGCAATAACAGCGTGTGCATAAGATGTCAAGCTTAGAAAAAGTAATTCAAAATAAATTAATTTATGTGTCTTGATTTTCAGAGTACAACATATGTATAGGATTTCAGCTTATTTTGAAAGCTACAGGTCACAAAATACAAGGACTAAAATTAAATTTCAGTTTGCAACAATTTTAGAATCTGGTATGTTTGTCTTGTAGGTTTAGTAGCCATCACAGAAAACAAAATTGCCACACAAAAATATATATTTATATAAAGTAGACATCACGGGCTATTTACCTAAGGTTAGTTTGACACTTTTTACTTAGCCATTTCAAGTAAAATTGTGTTTTTTCTTTATTTTGGCATATACACATAGAACAAGGTTTTTGTAATGTGTATTTCGTAAACCTGGTGTGTGCTATTTCTGCACAGAACCCCATATTGTGTTCAGCTACATCTGTTGAGTATAACAATATCCCCATTGTATGCCTTTGGCACTATTCTGTAAAGCTACAATGCCATATGAGACAAGGCTAGATCAGTTTCTATAGTTAGAATTTTCGTAGATGAATTTGACGGGCCTATGTCTCATTTTAGGGTATTGTAGCAGTTTGACTGTTCAAATAACCCCACAAAGGGCTTTCACTTGATAAAGCAGACACCCCAGGGCATCTTATATGGAGTATATTGTGCCTTAACTTGTCACCATTTTTTCACCAATTTATGTCAATTTTTGTGGTGGGGGGGGAGGGGGGAATGGCATATTTACATATATGTTGCATTTTTTATGAGTATTTCTTACACTTAATATGTACCACTGTCATAAAAATCCCCAAATTATACTCAGTTACACCTTCTAAGTAAAACAATATGCCCAATGTATAACCTAGACACTATTTTGTGAAGTTACAGTGCTGTAAGAGGGACGTGACAAGTTCAGGTTTTTAAGTGTGAATTTTCATGGAGGGTTTTGATGCGTCAGTGTCCCAATTTGGAGCACTTGAGCAGGCTACATATTACAACTACACCATAAAGCCATACCATTTCTTAAAGAAGACATCCCAGGGTATTTCAAAAGGCATATTTTGAATCTTAGCGTGGGATAATTTTTCCGCTAGCTTGTACCAGGTGTAGTGGTGGTAAACATTTTTTCTGCCTTTTTGACACACAAAGTGAATTTGCACAGTATATTTTGCAAACCTTATGTGTGCTACGACTGTATAATACTTCATATGTTGCTCAGCTATGTCGTATGAGTACAGCAATACCCCCATATGTACCTTTGCCAGGTATATGTGGCATTTAAAACATTGAAGACACAGCCATTCAGTGTTTTTCTAACTTTGAAGTTTTACGCTGTGTCCATGTTCCATTTTGGAGTAGTTTAGATAGTTGGTTATTGAAACTTCCCCACAAACACATATTTATTAAAGAATACACCCTGGGGTAATTGAAAAGGCATATTTTGAACCATAGCATGGGATCATTTTTTCTCTAGTTTGTTCCAGGTGTAGTGGTAATGAGCATTTTTAAATGTATTTAACTTTTTAAAACTTTTTAAAACTAGTTTTTAAACTTTTTGTTTGCTTATTAATTTTTTTAAACTTTCCTAAACTTTCTTAAAACTTTTTTTTTTACAGATTTAACATTTTTATGAGGTTTTTTTTACCATTAACCCCTAACTAGCAGTAAGCAGCACTAACGGTAAATCCCCAATTTCCCATAACTCCCACCCACCCCAGCTAGCAAAATGTATAATTTTAAAATATGTAAATTAATTAATTAGCCATTCCAGTTTTTTTTCCAAACTTAATTTTTACACTGTGCCCATGCCCCATTTTAGAGTATTTTACCAGGCTATATAATCCAAACACCCCATAAAGCCATACCATTTCTTAAAGAAGACACCCCAGGGTATTTCAAACGGCATATTTTGAACCTTAGTGTGGGATCATTTTTCCGCTAGCTTGTACCAAGTGTAGTGGTAATAAGCATTTAAGCATTTTTTCTGCCTTTTTGACACACAAAGTGAGTTTGCACAGTATATTTTGCAAACCTTATGTGTGCTACGACTGTATAATACTACATATGTTGCTCAGCCATGTCGTTGGTGTACAGCAATACCCCCGTGTGTACCTTTGCCAGGTATATGTGGCATTTAATACATTTAAGACACAGACAGTTTTTTGCTAACTTTGAAGTTTTACACTGTGTCCATGTTCCATTTTGGAGTAGTTTAGATGGTTGGTTATTAAAACTTCCCCACAAACACATTTATTAAAGAATACACCCTGGGGTAATTCAAAACATATTTTGAACCTTAGCGTGGGATCATTTTTTTCTCTAGTT
>OW240924.1:82060854-82358173 GCA_933207985.1 Pelobates cultripes
TGGAGGCTTGGGGGGGGACAATAGGTTGGGGGGCTTTTATGAAGCTATGCTCCCCGACACTTCTATTTTTACATATTACAAGGAGGGAGCAGCAAGCTAGTAGCTCCCTCCTTGTTATAAACTAAATGAACGTACAAAGACCAAATTGCAATTCGTTCAAATTATTGAGAAAGATATAGAACTTGGCACGCGCGCAAATTTCGCAGACCAAGCTAGCATGGGAAGATGAAGCCCATGCGGTACACATCATCCAGGGAACACAAAGATGGCGGTGCCAAGGACATAGAGCCGGACAAGAAATAAAGATGTAAAGAAAAAGGTGAAATGGGGGACCTAGGGGCATTTGGGGGTGACTATGTGGACAATTAAATGTAGAGACTTTGGATGTGATCACGACAGTGCTGCTTTAACACATAAAGAATATATATTTATTTTTTACCACTTCTCCCGTTTTCCCTGCATTGGTTAATTTTTCACATTTGATCTGTGAACCAAATGGCAGAAAAGTGCTCTTATTGGTGTACTGTCAAATATATACATCATTATGTATAATTACGTTTTATATTTAGCACATTTTCACATACTTTTTTGTTTTCTTGATTCAGAATCTCGGTACCGAAATTCTACGTTGCAAACCAAAATTTTAAATTTTGGGGAAAAAGGTTCCATTGAGTCAAGTTTCAAGATGAACAAGTCTGATGATTTATCTGGAAAGGCCTGAGAAATTATCTTCCATAATGGAGGACACTGACAAGGCAGGGAGCACAAATGGGAAGTAGTTTCTCCAAAAGGAAAAATTAAACAAAGTAATATGGGATTTTTGCCAAACACTCTCTAGGTGAGTATTCAGAGCAATGTAAATCGGAGATTCACAGGACCATTAGAAGAAGGTATATAAAAAAAATCGTATATCAAGAGGTATTATATTGAATGACCATGAAAGTCTATAGGAGTCTTCAATCATTACCTCTATAGCAAGAGAAATGTACCGATCCAGGAGAGGAATCTGATGGATCTGGAATAAGATAAACATTGATCATCTCAGAGAGTGCGCCAAGGGCCAATCCTACACATATATTATGTATATTACTGGTTCCCTAACCCAGTCCCCCTTATATTCCAATACAAACAGAATTGGAAAATGCTTATATCATGGACTTTTAGTCTGCATTGAGGACATAGTTGGGATCTATTAATCTATTCTATTCATGTAAAAAAAAAAAGGTAATAGTTCAACCCCACCCTGTAGTGCCCCTTTACGATTAAGTTGTATTTAAGGTAATTATAGGAATCCTAGTGAAATGAAGCTTGTTTCAAAGGAACACTTCAATAAAGCTGTAGTGGTTATAGTGCTTGAGTGTTCCTCTAATGTGAATGTTTTCTGTTATTTGTCTTATCACTAGATGCTTGATAATTTTGCATACATCTGTAAAATACAAATTTGGTGTGATTTATCGTATGATGGTTCTCTGTCTCCCTCTCATGGTGGAATGTGTAAATTGCAAGAAGCATGTAAAACCTGTAACTTTTTTTTAGATTAAGAGTACAACAGTAAAATTTCCAGATCTAGCAGCATGTGAGATTTCTGGTACTTGTTCCTTATGTGTACAGTCAGGGCTGTATTTACCACAAGGCAAACAAGGCATTTGCCTAGGGTGGCACTTTCAGGGGGGGCGCCCTGGCAAATTCCTTGTTTGCCTCATTTCCTTAAGAGTCCAAGAGTTGGCCGACTGGCCACCTTAGGGCCCTCTGAGGTTTGAAACTATTAACATTCTATCTGCGTGGCAAGGAAGCACTGTCCTCAGTTCTTCTTGCTCCCTCGCGCGTCCTTCTGTGATGCCCAGAACCGGAATATGACTTCACTCCGGCCCTGGCATTCTATCGCCGCCTCCATTGAACGCCCACACAGCCAGCAGAGCCAGCAAGGAGCCTGCCCAGCAGCAGTCAGGGACAGGATCCACTCCAGCTCTCCAAAAGTAGGAAGGCTGGGTGGATTTAAATTGAAAAAAATATATATTAATTGGTGAGTGTATGAGAAAATGTGTGTGGGTGTGTGTCTGCCAGTGAGTGTGTTTGTGTGTGTGTGTGTGTGTGTATATATGTCTGTGAGAGTGAGTGCATGTAGCTGTCAGTGTGTGTCTGTGAGTGAGTGAAGGTGTGTGTCTGTCAGAGTGTGTCAAATCAGTGACGATATGTGTGTCTGTGAGCGTGTGTCAGTGTGTATCTGTCAGTGAGTATATGTCAGTGTATGTGTATCAGAGTGTGGGTGTGTCAATGTGTGTCTGTCAGTGAAAGTGTGTGTTGGTTAAACAGTGTGTGTGCCAATGACCGTATCTGTCAGTGAGTATGTCAGTGCATGTATCAATGAGGGCGTGTGTCTGTCAGTCAAAAAAGTGGCCTTAACACGACTAGGTAGGGCAAATTTAGAGTAGGGGGGTGCCTCAATTTAGTCGTGCCTAGGGCACCACAAATCCAAAATACACCACTGTGTACAGCAGCTAAAACTTTCCCAAACCAGAGTCTCATCTTTCTGGTCGTTGATGCAAGTAAAGCTGGGGATGTAGAGAACAGAGCTTAACAAATAAAATCCTTGTGTGGAAACCAATGGAGCCAATATAAAAGAGAAAACAAAATGGGACAGGAATACTAATATAGTGTAGTATGTCTATAAAAAATATATTGCACTCACACTTATCTGGAGATCCAGATCACAGCGTATGGACGGTACAATCCCATTTTGTTTTCTCTCCTATATTGGCTCCATTGGATTCCACATAAGGATTTTATTTGTAAAGCGCTGCTTCCCTACATCCCCAGCTTTACAACAGTGGTTTAATATTTTAAATTTAAATGAAGGCTGATGTTCCTTCGTTTTGTGTGTACAGCTCTCATTGTATCCCATTTTACTATATAGGACTATACAGAACTTATTTTGGTGCTTTGTTAAATGAAAGCATATATGCCTAAGTCCAGTTATGTGAACGTCCATTGAACTAATGTGGTTTATGTGGGAAGGATATGTGAAGAACACTGTCACAAAAGAAGAGAGAGGGATATAGAGAGAGTATAAGAGTACCTGTAAGTGGGTGCAGCACGTCACTGAGCGTGAGCCATTTTCACACACATACTGATGTCATGCATCCTTTACATATCCACGCTGGTGTGGCATCCTACTCTCTATGCCATGTTATAGGGTCCCCTACAAAGATCAAAACAACGTCCTGCGTCATTCCTGCAACAATGTAATGCTCTCTGGGCACACAGGAATGACGCAGAGCATTGATAGGTATATAAACTCCAGTTCATCCCAAGCTCTTTGCACTGTTGTCATTCATGTTTGGTCCCAATAACACATTATAGTCTGTTTGACCTCTTGATATTTTGAACCCAACCTTCCATTTGATCATTCTGACTTCTGGCATCCAAGCCCCGACTCGGTTTCCTTGCCAGTCTGATCTGTGGTCTACTTGGCTTAGGCTTGTTGGTTATTCTTCTCACTCTATTATTAGTTAAGCCTTGCTTCCTCTAAAGACAAGTAAAACATTCTTACACCTTCCTGTCTATTCAAGAATGGGTTCATATTCTGCGTCTTGGGGTTTGGTACAATAATGCTTTGATATATAGTCTTGTTTTTATAGCAGGAAGTTTATCATTTTATTAATGCAACTTTTAACAAGGACTTGAAGAAGACCCGTATTCTCAGACAATAATGCATTCAGTGATTCATAGTTATGATATATAGAAGCTAGTAGTTAAACAAACATGACCAGTCATGCACAGATTCATATATAGATGGTCACTCTGTGCAGCAGGATGAATTCTTAATAATGTATTTATTTTAAGGCAACATCAGAAACTCTTTATTTAGAATACTCTGACTTTCCCGCTACCATGGTTACCAATATCAGAATAAAAGGTGCAATTTGTTGGTTCTGTAAAATGGATGTGCCATTTCATTTTAAATAATTATTATAATAAAACCAGTCTGACAAATTTATTCCGACATGCATTCTAAAATAAATCAGGAAGATTTCATCAGTTACATGGAAATGCAATGCATGGTTTTTTAAAAAAATTTAGAACTCTGATAAGATATTTAACTATTTCCCTGCACTGTGATATGAGAGATGTCTTAGCAACAATGAACTGTTGGACTTTAAATGACACATTATATACATCACTGGGGTCACAAAGGACATTATTAGGAAATTAGCGGTTGGAGGGAATGTTTTAATATTCATTACCTAATTCTCAACTCTTGAATTGTATATTTTTGCTCTTGAAGACCCAATAGACTGGCCAGACTCTCCATGCTAAATAAGCTGCAGGAAAATTTAGTTTGGCCAAATTTAGTTTAGGTAGTCCGTCCATGTGGCAGTTCAGCTCATCCAAACATAGTCCATGCAAAATATTCAGGAAAACAGTTTGAACAGACCAAAAAGGCCAATCAGTGTACTGCAAAATTAATAGATGGTATGAATATTATATATTTTGCAGTACACAGATCGGTTATAGATTTATTGAATATATTTGCTTAATTATTTTACTGTTCCTCCTATTGCTGCCCACTATGGAAGTCCGTTGTTCGGTTGCATTTGCACCAAACGGTGCTTCAGAGTTACATTTTCTATCTGATCCATACGAACAAAATGCCCAAGTCTAATGGTTATATCGACGGATAAGACAAGATATTGGTAAAAGAAGACAGATGTTGGGTTCAGGTGCTGTTCAATAAGGATATTAGATAAGGAGGGTAAAGCCGGGATAACATTTAAAAGGCCAAATGCTGAGCAAATATCCTTGACGCTTAGCCATGACCTGCTTGCTGAAAATGTACATCATTTAAATATAAATCATCATGGCACTTTTTGTGTCTTAATATTTCCTCTAAAGGTCCAAGAGACAGTTAAGCTAATAAACATGTACTGGGCTTTATAATTCCCCAAAACAGCCCAGAAGAGGAGGTTATCAGAATATACAGGAACAGTTGCTCATTTGGACACACATGGATGAAAATTCCCAAGAAAATGTTCGATATATATCAACAGTGCCCACACAGAATTGCTACTTGTGTACATTCTATTTTGTAGTTCTATTTTGTAGTCTTTGGTCGCATAAATAATGCAAGTCATATAGAGAATGCACCATTTTATATTACTTAATCTGGAGAAATAGCATAGTTCTTGTTTTAGGTTTGTGGAATCATGAAGAATGGCCATCACATGAGAAAATAAGTAAATTCTGCCATAAGTCAGAACGGGAATAAACCGTAGAACCAGGAGCACGCTAGTTAAGAGATACTGCTATAATCTAAAACATTAAGGAGGAAATGATGTCTACATGTACATAACTAATAAAAAGAGCTATGACTTACCTGCATCCTGCGTTATTAAAGGAGCCTTCCGGTATTCACTAATAAACATCTTGAAAAATGTCAGTAGACTCTAGATTCAGGTTTAATCCCCAGCATGTCATGATCAATTTGATGTGCACGGTCCAGTTCTAGTGGCAGTCGCATCTAGCTTCAAATCCCCAATAGAGCAGGAATATTTAGATTGTTTAACCTGTTAATAGATAAATTATACAACGACTACTGTAGAAGTTATTTAGAATGTTGAAAAGCATTGCAGCAGCACATATAAAATTCATACCTAAAATAATAACTAAAAGCACAGATATGAGTCGGTTTCAACCATGTACGTGATGCAAGTTACAGATATGGAGCAGGTTATTTAAAGAGCATGCTGGCCATTCTGTGTTCTATATAATTACCATTCTTTTTATCAGCATTCAGGCCATCGGGCACACCAGGCAAATGCCCGGTGGGCCGCAGTGGCCGTGGGCCAAGGCCGGCAGGGGAGGTTACAGGATCTCTCCTGCCGGTCTATGCAGGGCCGGCACTATTTATATATATATATATATATATACATATATATATATATCCCTCACACACATACTGCACCCCTAAAAACATTCCATTCCAGACACACACTAGATCCCTTACCAAACTCTGGATCATCCACACACATACACACACTAGGTCCCTATATACACTCTGAATCTGTTATATACGCACACTCACTAGATCTCCTACACACATTCTGGGTCCTTTAAACACACACACCAGACTCATATATATATATATATATATAAATAAATATACATATATAAATACACACACACACACACACACACACACACACACTACACTCCTAACATACACACACATACTACACCCCTAAACACACTACATCACCTACTCACACACTATAGCCTGTATGCACACTCTTGCTACATCCCCTATACACACACATTCTCTACAGCCCCTAGCCACATATGCATTACATTACACCACAAACACATCACAACTAAAACTGACCTTATTACACAATATCACACCACAAATCAGCTCACTCTACACACGCAATACCACAAGCAGGCTCCAAACACATGCACAGTACTGTTTCCTGGCCCTTTTGTCTCCTGGTGTCCCATTTATAGAGACACCAGAGACAAGTTGCAAGGAAACACAGTGCAAGCATGTTATTAAATTTGCTTGCGCTGTGCAGAACAAATACAGGTTCTTTTTCTCATGCTAGAGCTCTGCGCATGGTCTGCCCTGGAAGAGCATTGAACCAACATGCTCACTTTGAGATGGGGTGTGATGGTCATTATTGATGACAACACACACCCTATCCGGCCCCGCCATCTTCTTAGTGGGCCGCTGTGATTAAAAAATGCCCGGGCCGGATTTTTTTTTCCCAGTCTGGCCCTGTCAGCATTCTATTATTATTATATACTTACTCACATAAATGCTTCTTCCTACACACCAATATGCACACAGAGAACTTCTTCAAAAATAATCATTTCAAAAAGTGTATCCAACAATATTAAATCAATGCCATTGTAAGTTAAATGACTAAATACGGCAGCAATGACCACAGTACACATCACCCCCAATACATACAGGAAAAACCAAAGAAAAAAGTTACCTGCGCTCTCTCCTAAATCCCTATGTATATTTAAACAAATGAAGGTCATTTAGTTACTCCTACACTGACCTTTCACCTTGCTTCCTTGTGCTCAATATTCTAAATAGAATTTTAAAAACTACACGCTCCTTAGAGCAATGTGAAAACAATGTGTTTTCACAAAACTCCCAGAATGCCATGCAAGATATGCAAATAAGCACAGAGTGCATTCTAACTGGGCAACCCTACTACTGGAAAAGAGTAAGAAAGAGCTGATTTTAGTAACAACACAGTTTTGCTATAGAAGACATTGCAGATTGAGGGAGAAAACTAGGCAAGAGAACAAAGACTACTTTCACAATCCAGCCAAAAGCATTTGTTCCTGAAACAAATTCCTCAATGTACGAAGTCAGAATCCTACGGAAATGTCCATTAAATATAATTTGTAGCTTAGTTGTAAATTCAGACAACGATAAATCAGTTTACTTGCAAGGTTCCTAAGAGATCATAAAATTTCTAAAGCATAAACAAATCAATTTAACTTTATTGGAGTCTTGATTAACTGAACAGGTCAATTTATGTCACTCCTGATTTACTAATGAATTTCAAAAATCGGGAAATAAATAATTCTTAAATAAGTTTTATCTTCGTTTCATATAAAATGTAATATATGTCCATGACATGGACAGGATGTCAGACTGAATGGGAATCTTGATGACCATGACAAAATTTAGCATTCCTGGGTAATACACAGGTCGTCTCTTATGGTTACATAGGATATACTCTGGCGAACGTTGAGTCAAACTTGTTAACTAACCTATCGTTCTACTGCATGAAATATTATTATAGACTTTGGATTTTTGTCATTTTATCCCTTGTATCTCACTCTGATTAAAAATATGTAATAAAAATATAATAAAAATAACAACTTTGGCCAGTAGATGGCGGTCAAATACAACTAGAATAGGGATTGTTTTAGCATTTCGTTGTTGTTGAGAATGAAAGCTCATAAGTGCTAAAAGTAACGATATTTCTAAAACACACAAGAACAGTCCCCAAAGGTACCATGAAAGCAGTCATTAGAGGTCAAAAGGTACAAAGTGACTTCAACTCCACGGACCTCACCTCGTGCCTTTTTCCACTAAACAGTTTTTTTCTGAAAGATACACAGCTAAAAGGATGTTTGTTCCAACTACATTAGTTATTTCATGACTTTAATAATTGAGGATGAGAATCTAATCAGGAAAGTGGCGTCTTGCAAAATGTGAAAGGAATAAATTAAAATATAAAAAAATAAGATGTAATCTGTGTGAACCTGTCAGGATAAACTAAGCAGATGTTGGGTCAATGCATCAATATTACATTGCTGTGACATTATGAGGGTTATTCACAAAAGTGGGAATTGTTGGGAATACAATATAAATTTAAAGTAAATTTCAAATGTCAGCCACAATAGCAAAATTGTAAAAATCCTCAAATTAAACATTTTTCATCTTGGCTGGTACGAACGTGATACCCATGCTTGGGGTTTCTCTGGTCCCCACTTCCTAGGCTCAGGGCCAGATCAACATAGGGCTAATGGAGCTGCAGCTCCAGGCCCATTGATCCTAAAATAAACAAACAAATACATCAATACATAAATAAAATGTTCTGATGCTTGTAAGATGAACAGAGGAATTGGGTTGAGTGATAGAAGAGAGAGATTGATATAGGGTATATGTAGACTTAAAATGCATCATACAAGTGTTTCTCCAGCACCAACTCCACCAGATACAAGACACTTGGGAGGTATGGCTGCTTTAGTGCTTTATGTACACATGATTCTGTAATTAGGCCCATGATAATCGTCAGTACCAGGCCCAATAGGCTCTTAATCCAGCACTGCCTAGCTTGCATTTTTCGTGGCTTACACCAGGGAAAACATCAACTCAATCTTAAATATGCTGAACACGTGCCACGTTGGAGAATATGCTGTCCTCTAGCTGTGCCACTGACCTGATGCATGGAATATTGAGCACAAGTTGGCGTTCAGCAAAGCTGTATACACATATTAGCATTTTACACATCTTTTCACGTGATCACTTTTTTTGTGGTTTTACCATGAGTCGTATCAAAGACTTAACAGTATATATTTTGGATT
The DNA here is from genome assembly GCA_933207985.1 of Pelobates cultripes. NCBI lineage: Eukaryota > Metazoa > Chordata > Amphibia > Anura > Pelobatidae > Pelobates > Pelobates cultripes. The sequence goes on from OW240924.1 coordinate 82,069,966, forward strand.
TTTCAGTATTAATTTTCTCTTTTCTGTTCTTGGATCCAGATGGGTGGCTCCGCCACTTGAAATTCCCATCATGTGAACGGATGGCCAGGTTTCACCTGACTGCTGTTTCCAATGCCGCACATCTGCCTTCTTCATCTGTCACATCATCTGCTGCCTCCCATAGCTAGAGGGCCTTCTATTAGATATGTATTGAATTGCATATTTTAATTGTGATATATTGCTTTCCTTTATATTGCATTTATACAGTAAGTCAGTTGCCTCTTTTTACTCCGGGCAAAACTATTTTGGAATGTATGTGTCTGTTTTTTTAAGTAAACCTAAAATTAACAGACACTGAATATTTCACTTTGAAAATAGTTTATTTTTGTTGGGTTTTTCCTGTAAATACAGGTCAGTCTTATGCATATTTTACGTATGTAAAACTAACAAAGCTAACTGGCAATTAACAGAAGTTGGACGGTTGCTCCATTAATGGAATGTAATAACTTCTAAAGAACAAAAGTCTGGTGGAAAACTATGTCAATGGAAGTAAAAAACACACGTGCTAATATGGTCACCCCAATATAACCCTACAGAAAAAAGCCAAAAACTAATAAAACAGCCCATGTAATGAGCTGTACAGGATAAGTGCTTGAAATGTTCTACATCGCTTGCCTAACAGAATCTCTATAAAAAGCAATATTTATTTTATTCTTACTGTATGCAGTTGGGGCAGATTAGACATTTATTTCTCCACTGTCCACCCACAGAAATAGGGTTCTAAATCTTGTTCAACTCTAATAATATAAATTATTAATTATTAAAAATTAAACTTCAGTTGCAAAAAACCCTATTCTTGCTTGCACTAAAATCTCGATGATAATTAAAAATACATTTTTATGACAATACCAAAAGGTTAAAATAAAGTGAAAATAAAAGAATTCTGAAATGACTTGAGGCTTCATTTTTACTTGCTTAATCTTGGTCCTAAAACCTACGCAGAATGACCTGAGAAAACTCTGCTAAAAACAGCTACTTTTCTGCTTAGTTAGTTATTTTCCAAACCATAACTAATTTCATATGGAAACAAAATATTTTAAAATCTAAATTCTTCAGAACCCAATAATTAAAAATCTGAACTAAATCAATTCTGAAGAATTTGCATTTATTTTATCCTGCACGAGTCTAGTCAGCAGAGCCAATTGTCAGGTTTTTTTTTTTTTGTCTTCAGAAGGTTAGATCCACTAATCATTTTGTGTTTTATAGGTTTATATTATTTATTTGAATGTGTTATATTATTATGCTTGTTCTGTTGAGGTCAGCAAGTTGGTATCATTGCTTTTGCAGATGATATATTGCTTTAAATATCAGACTCCTATTAGTAGCTCACAATTTTCATGATTAAGATTATGCTTTTGGTCCCATTATTAATTATCATGACAATTGGTCTAAATTCTCAGCCTTAGGTCACGGACTACATCCCACATGACCTTTCCATTCTTTTAATACCATGCAATAGCCCTACTCTCACATAAAATATACAGTTGCAAGAAAAAGTATGTGAACCCTTTGGAATGATATGGATTTCTGCACAAATTGGTCATAAAATGTGATCTGATCATCATCATCTAAGTCACAACAATAGACAATCACAGTCTGCTTAAACTAATAACACACAAAGAATGAAATGTTGCCATGTCTTCATTGAACACACCATGTAAACATTCACAGTGCAGGTGGAAAAAGTATGTGAACCCCTAGACTAATGACATCTCCAAGAGCTAATTGGAGTGAGATGTCAGCCAACTGGAGTCCAATCAATGAGATGAGATTGGAGGTGTTGGTTACAGCTGCCCTGCCCTATAAAAAACACACAACAGTTCTGGGTTTGCTTTTCACTAGAAGTATTTCCTACTCTGAATGATGACTCGCACAAAAGAGCTCTCAGAAGACCTACAATTAAGAAGTGTTGACTTGCATAAAGCTGGAAAGGGTTATAAAAGTATCTCCAAAAGCCTTGCTGTTCTTCAGCCCACGGTAAGACAAATTGGCTATAAATGGAGAAAGTTCAGCACTGCTGCTACTCTCCCTAGGAGTGGCCGTCCTGTAAAGATGACTGCAAGAGCACAGCGCAGACTGCTCAATGAGTTGAAGAAGAATCCTAGAGTGTCAGCTAAAGACTTACAAAAGTCACTGGCAAATGCTAATATCCCTGTTAGCGAATCTACAATGCATAAAACACCAAACAAGAATGGATTTCATGGGGGGATACTACAGAGGAAGCCACTGCTGTCCAAACAAAACATTGCTGCACGTTTACAGTTTGCACAAGAGCACCTGGATGTTCCATGGCAGTACTGGCAAAATATTCTGTGGACAGATGAAACCAAAGTTGAGTTGTTTGGAAGAAACACACAACACTATGTGTGGCGAAAAAAAGGCACAGCACACCAACATCAAAACCTCATCTCAACTGTGAAGTATGGTGGTGGGGGCATCATGGTTTGGGGCTTCCTGGACGGATTGCTATCATTGAAGGAAAAATGAATTCCCAAGTTTATCAAGACATTTTGCAGGAGAACTTAAGGCCATCTATCTACCAGCTGAAGCTCAACAGAAGATGGGTGTTGCAACAGGACAATGACTCAAAGCATAGAAGTAAATCAACAACAGAATGGCTTAAACAGAAGAAAACCCGATTGAGATGCTGTGGCATGACCTCAAGAAAGCGATTCACACCAGACATCCCAAGAATATTGCTGAACTGAAACAGTTCTGTAAAGAGGAATGATCAAGAATTACTCCTGACCGTTGTGCACGTCTGATCTGCAACTACAGGAAATGATTGGTTGAAGTCATTGCTGCCAAAGGAGGTTCAACCAGTTATTAAATCCAAGGGTTCACATACTTTTTCCACTTGCACTGTGAATGTTTACATGGTGTGGTCAAAAAAAACATGACAACATTTCATTATTTGTGTGTTATTAGTTTAAGCAGACTGTAATTGTTGATTGTTGTGACTCAGATGATCAGATCACATTTTATGACCAATTTGTGCAGAAATCCATATCATTCCAAAGGGTTCACACTTTTTCTTGCAACTGTATGTGTCCTGATTCCAAGACAAGTTGATTATTTATACCAACTTAACGTTTCTCTAACTTCTCACCGCTCAACTAAAGGACTGGCAACGCCTTTTCTCTCACAATATCAGGAAGGTCATGCCTTTAAAAATAGTATTTCCTAAACGGTTACCTACATTCCAAATCCCTCCATTACTACTTTTCAAATGTGAGGTAAGAAAGTTACACTCTTTTTTTAACACGTTCCACTGGCAAAGGAGAGCAAGAGTGGCTATCACTGCAATCTAAATTTAATCTAGGGCTTAATACTCCTCTCATATTTGATTATAACATGGCGGCTAGATACCACCAGGCCTTGGATAGGATTTTGCGACATGATACCTTCTCCAATTGCTTTGTAGCACAACGTTTTTTTCCTGACATCCACCATATTAACTTATTCCATAAAGCGGTCTTAATTGGCAGATAATGTTAAACATAACCATTTATTTGTCTCTGCAATTAAAGATTGGAAATGTACAGAAATCTAACTTTATCATTAAGAATTCTGAAATTCCAGATTATGTGGCAAAGAAACCTAATAAGCAAACCCCAAGGAATCAGAAGCAGACAGTAAGGACAGTCCGTATTAATAGAATGGTTGGACTTAATGAAGAGAATAGTCCAAAAATAAACAAGGGTTAAGGGCAGGAGAAAACAGGATAATGGTAAGCCAAGTCAAAAGGTCATTATTAATGAAGTAACAGCATGACTTCCTAGGCCAGGGTTGAGTCTCATCAATACAGTCGCAGAAATCGCATCAATAATAATACCACAATTATACAACTCCAAACCAGTACAAGTTCAAGTGGCATAACCGTGTTCTGTTTCATAAACGTTGCCAGGTGGGAGGGAGATGGCCCCAGCATTATTTCTACAATATACCCAAGAATCAAAAATGGTGCAAGAGTTCCCTTTTCTACATTGATAATTGTTTAGACTCATCATGATAGAATCTTAACTTTCCCACAACTATGTGACAAGTTCTCTTCACTTCGAATTCTCTTTTTTGTGTATTTACATTCAGGACTATATCCTCACAGTTTTACCCCACCTACAAGACAAAGACAGGACTCACTCACTCCACTATTACTTGGATGCTCTTTCAACCCCACTATTCTAATAGGCTACTCTATAGTTGTATTCAAATGGTATCAGACCATTATATACCAACCAACCATGTCCACAGATGGACATTGTCACCCTCATTTGCCACTGATGACATTCCCACGGCTACAAACAAATTATATTAAGCTTCTTCTATCCATTTCATCCCAAGAGATGCATCAATGGATTACGTGGCATGTCTATTTAGCTCCTGACTTACAACACCAACTAAACCTGACCAACTCCTCTAAATGCTTGAAATGTGGGGAGAAGGGATTGATCAAAGATAAAAGATTTGTGGAAAGACATCAAAACTTATATTGAATCTCTCTTTAACGTCTCAGTGCAGCTGTTCCCAGAGCTGAACATTTTTTGTATCTTTTATGGCATTACTCCCACAACCTGTAGATTTATTCAGATACTACTAGTTGATTCCTGGAAGACTACCCTTCAGGTCTTGATTTCACCACATAAACTCACTTTATCATTATTCCAATTCAAACTACTACTGCAGCTTACATGTTTAAACTGGACTCAAGTGAGACCTCTAAGGAGCATAGGGTTTACCAGTTTTTAAATATTGGGAGCCTTTATGTGCAGTTTAAGGACTCCCAACAGAATGTCCTTATTTATTGAATTTTCCAGTTTACTATCTGGCATTCTTTACAGGTTCCTTGTGAAAGACCACCTATTTAACCCCTTAAGGACACATGACATGTGTGACATGTCATGATTCCCTTTTATTCCAGAAGTTTGGTCCTTAAGGGGTTAAACCCTGGCACCGACCATGATTTTTCTAAAAAGCATAATTTTACTTGTTTATTATTAGACTTTGTTTTGATTTGATTTTGGCTCTCTGAGCTTTAATATTGGCTGGGTGGTCTGTATTGTATCTATCTGCTTTGTTTAAAGTAATAAAGAGGGAAACTAAATCTTCCAAAAGGTTAATCTATAAGCTTTAATTTACAGTCCTTGCATGACAATTTCTCACTTTAATAAGACTACACCTAATCAAATTTCCCAAATATTTTGCTTGGGGCTTAACACACCCATATTGTAGGTAAATGTAGATAACGTTGCCTATGTAGTATTGCATACTTTAAGTAATATGTCACACATTCTGCAGATGCAATACAAAACACAAATCTGCTTTTCTCATTTTTTCCCATAATTTGCATGTGGAAATCCTTTCATATAAAATAGCTTATGCAGGTTTATGTAATAATATATTTGCATGGTTTCTATCAAATTAGACACAAAACACACCCATCTTCCTAAATATGGGGCCCCAGCATTCCAAAACCCGTCTGCAGCCAATGTCTGGTGAGCATTAGAACTGACAATGGCTGGTAAAGAATCTCAGGAGTTGTAGTTTTATAACATTTGGGTTTTACCTGTTCTCCACTGGTGCAAGTTTATGGAAGAAACACCCTTGGCTCATCTGCATTTATAGGCACATGGGAGGGGCAGCAATCATTATATTTAATGCCTCTTAGTGCCAAGGAGAATGGAATGTTCCGTCAACAAAAGGGGCAAAAATACATTTCTGTACACCCATAGCAATTTTACAAATTTTAACCCTTCACTCACTTAATAAGTATAGAGCCAGAGGCAGAACTGCTCAGTTGCGCATACACAACCAAGAGCATCGGCACTGCTCTCCTGTTAATGTAATTTAACCGTGTTTAATGGGTTAGGGGCATGGGGACAACCATTGGCTAAATCCCACACATTTAACATGCACCCCTCCACCTTGATGTACAACAGGAGCAGAATTAGTTGAGCGTTTGGAACTGCACAATGGTCCCCCCCATGCCGCTCACCCATTCATGGAGTGAAGGCTTAAATTACCTAATCTTAAGAATATAATGGGATCCTTTGCAGATTCTTCAATATTTGTAATTACTTGTAGCCCACCCAACACATATAAGGGGACTGGTATTATCATCATTATTATTATTGATAAAGCTGCAAATTACATAGCTCTGTAGAATACGTACAGGGAGCTACAAGCAATAAGTCTGTCAATATGCTTCTTTTACCCTTAAATAAACAAAATAAGTCAATGAACCCTTTGCATGTCAGAGGTGTGCATAAACTGCACGCTCCATAGGTTAATATTAATTGTAATAATTGTAATCAAAAATTATTATATTAACATAGGATTGCATTATAGCAAATTAGCTATATTAAAGTGGTTCCCAAACAAACCAAAACCAAGGAAGAATTCACAACAAACAATTAAGAAGCAATACTTCTGTTCTCAAGTAAAGTGTTTTCTAATAAAAGTATCAGAATGTGAATGGGTATCTTTTGTCCAGCTAGTGGACCAGTTTTATGGCTGTGTTTTACTGCCATGTGACTTGCTGTTCTGTTGATTCCTTAGACTCAACGATGATTCACTCCTATGAATAAATAATTACACTGTTGGGTTTAAAAGATGCACAGCTTATTAAAATAGGCAAGGCGAAATGGTTTAACCCTTTCCATGTCTAATAGTCACAAAGGAAGTACTGGAGTTTGATGTATTTGTGTGAAATTAAAGAAGTACAAATTTAATACTTTTGGATAAGCTTTTAAAAAGAGATTGAATATTTTTAGACAAAATCTTTTTTTTTTAAATTGTATAAAACTTAAAAATATTTAGAACATTTTTTAAATACTTAGTTTTTTTTATATATGACATTTTAAAAGTTTGTGTTGAAATATTTAAATATTAAATAGCTAAATAGGTAGGATAAAATAAATGCTGGGAGGTATCATAGCAGCTTCACTTAATCCATTGAGATTCTGGAATTTGTAACTTTTCTGTTGTCGAACTGCCTTTCCAATTACAAAAATAAAAAACAAACGAGGTTATTTACAGTGTTAGATAAACATAGTGTGACGAGAGCAATATCGCCACATTGCATTGGAGAAGCCTGGTTGCTCGCCTGCTGCCTTTGGGTTATGGCCCCATGTTTAAAGACCTCTTTTCCCCTGCAGAAAAGACTTATTCGTGCTTTTCTGCCCGGTGTTCAGTAGATTCAATCTACTGAACAACCGCACGAATGACTAGACCACCTGGGAGCTGGATTGTGCCGGCAATTAGCCTCCCAGAAGCTGCGGTTAACCGAAGCTTAATTGACGAATACTGAGTGGCTGACATTCGTATAACGAACACGAGGTCGCGGCCATTTTAAACACGCGAACGCACAGCGGTGTTCGACGCCTAACACATAGAACTAAAAACGGACACAGTTTGGCGCGAACACCGCTGAAGCCGCCGACCTCCCTTCTTGTTCGGTGGAAGTGCACGAATGGCCCGGTATTCGGTAGTTGTACCTGACTGCATTATACCCCAGATAGGAATCCCATGGAGCCCATTCGTATGAGAACTGACTGTGTAAAGGCTTTGGCTCCATGGCGATTGAACTGTATTCGTGTGGTCTGAGCGCCATTCGCTTAATAATGTGCGCTCAGACCTGAGCTATCTGGGGATATGTTAAATGTATAATTTTCTTGTAACTTGTCTCCCATAGGGTATTTTAATAGTAATTTCTATATTGGTATCCCCACATGCATAATGGCGATTTGCCTTTGTCCTGGGAGATAATTGAATTACTTCCCAATTATCTCCAAGGCAGAGGGGAGGAAGCCAGGATGCATTGTGGGAATACAATGTGACTGTGTCCTAAATTGATACTTGTCTGTCTTTTGTCACAGTCTCCCATTTGGTCCCCTAGGGGAGTGTCCACCAGGTGGGAGACCTGCATAAATACTGGGCAGGTAGCCCTCATTAAACAGACCACTGCTTGACCCTCAACACGGAGCCTTGTCTCGTCTTTGGGGGTGATTTACTGAATGCTGATAGAGACTGATTGCTAGGATTGTAAGCCAATTGGATGCTTTTCCTATTCGTCTGCTAGCAGCTATTCGTATGGTTCCAGTTCGTGAGTTTGGAGTGTTATATTGTATGCCGTTCAGCAGTTTGGAGCATTCCCTTATTTGCGGTTCGGGAGTTTGGTGTTCTACAGTAGCTGTGCCTGCATCTCTGAAAGAGGACGATCGCCTAAACGGTTTTAACCCCTTGTGTGCTGAAACAGTCCATTACAATTGGTGGCAGCGGCGGGATCATTCCTACAGTCAAAAGGACAGCTACAGGGGACACCAGTCTGTGGATTTTACAATTTCAGGGCAACGCATGTCCCAGTACAGCGACCCTGACAGCACCAGGATGGAACCAGCAGTGGAGTATGACGAGGGTGTCATGGATGACCGAGATGCAGTTCGCAAAGGCATCTGGTACCAGGCACTGGGTATCGTGGAGTACCAGCGGGACGAGAGATTCCCCAAGGAAGACCAGCGGTTACAGAAGCGAGTATCCCTGTGGATGCCCTTCCTGGGAGAGGAGCCCCTGGAGGTATGGGTGAAGAAATTGGAACACCAAGTATGGCAAGAGATGTGGCTGGAAGATGCATACCAGGCGCTCTGGTGGTATGGGGCACAGTACCTGCCCTGGACAGCCGAGCATGACAAGCCAGAGGGAGAGGAGTTTGATGGTCCTGGCTTGTTATGGGAGGCTTTTTCAGAGCCTGAGTTTGGGAGCCCTACACAAGCCCAGTTCAGTGATCTATTGGAGTGGAGGGAGAGCAGGTATGACTGGGACGACATTCAGGAGATTGAGCAAGACCTGGTCCACCTAGTGACCCGAGAGATGGAGCTGGAGCAGGGCTACCAAGATCTGTTCCACTCCAGCGAGAAGGCTCAGCAGGGAAGCGGAGACCCAGATCCAGACCCATTCAGCTGGGTAGATATGGCAGAAAATTACTGGGGAGAACCCCAGGTGGCCGGTGGAGATGGGACCGAGGTCTCTCCACCGGTCCTGCAGGGAATTGGGAGCTCAGTCTTCATTCCCCAGCGGGAGATATTGCAGGGAATTGGGAGCCCGAGCTCCATTCCCCAGCGGCAGTGTACCTTGCAGGGAGAGGAGAGCAGCGTCCTCCCTCCCCAGTGGCAGGGTGAGCTACAGGGATGAGAGCGGTCGGCTCAGATCCCCTGCGGCAGTGTGAATTGCAGGGAATTGGGAGCCTAGTCTCCATTCCCCAGCGGCAGGCTGTGTTACAGGGGACAGAGATAGTTGCTTCTGTCCCCCAGCAGCAGAGTGTATTGCAGGGAATTGGGAGCCCAGTCTCCATTCCCTAGCGGCAGTATGAGTTACAGGGGACAGAGATAGTTGCTCCTGTCCCCCAGCAGCAGAATGAATTGCAGGGAATTGGGAGCCCAGTCTCCATTCCCCAGCAGCAGTACGATTTGTTGGGAATTGGGAGCCCAGTCTCCATTCCCCAGCGGCAGAGTGTCCTACCAGGAATAGAGAGCCCAGTCTCCTTTCCCCAGCAGGAGGACTCTGTATTGGGAGCCGAGACAGTCGGTCTCCCTCCCCTGCAGCTGGAAGTATGTATGGGAGAGGAGCTTGTTACCCCCTCTCCCCAGCGGCAGCTTAATGTACCAGGGGGAAACAGTAAGCCCCACAACTGTGCAGATGGGACCGTGGTCTCTGCACGTACAGCACAGGGGGTAGGGATGGTCGGTTCTGCCCGTCAGCGACAGAGCTGTTTAGCCAAAGGGGAGACAGTCGGTCTTCCCCTCCGGCAGCCCAGCGGTGTATCTAAAGGGGAGACAGTCAGTCTCCAGCAGCAGGGCTGGGTATCTAAAGGGGAGACAGTCGGTCTCCCCCTCCAAGCACCAGGTTCCAACCAGGCTACCTCCACAGTAGCGCTGGCACCAGGGCAGAGTACCGCTGGTCTCTGCCCACTCAGCAACCCACCAAGTCAGCGTACCCGTACCCAGCACAGCCGTGGTGAGGCACCTGGACATAGACAAGCTTCTTCTCTACCCAGGTGTAGTAACCATTTATTGTGGGTGGGCTGCTGGACTAACAAGGGCACTGACCGGCAGGAGGTCAGATACCCTGTTAGTTTGTTTGGAAAAGGGGAGAGATGTGACGAGAGCAATCTCGCCACATTGCATTGGAGAAGCCTGGTTGCTCGCCTGTTACCTTTGGATTATGGCCCCATGTTTAAAGACCTCCTTTCCCCTGCAGAAAAGACTTATTCGTGCTTTTCTGCCCGGTGTTCGGCAGAGGGGAGGAAGCCAGGATGCATTGTGGGAATACAATGTGACTGTGTGTCCTAAATTGAAACTTGTCTGTCTTTTGTCACAGTCTCCCATTTGGTCCCCTAGGGGAGTGTCCACCAGATGGGAGACCTGCATAAATACTGGGCAGGTAGCCCTTATTAAACAGACCACTGCTTGACCCTCAACACGGAGCCTTGTCTCGTCTTTGGGGGGGATTTAGTGAATGCTGATAGAGACTGATTGCTAGGAGTGTAAGCCGCTTGGATGCTTTTCCTATTCGTCTGCTAGCAGCTATTCATATGGTTCCAGTTCGTGAGTTTGGAGTGTTATATTGTATGCCATTCAGCAGTTTGGAGCATTCCCTTATTTGCGGTTCGGGAGTTTGGTGTTCTACAGTAGCTGTGCCTGCATCTCTGAAAGGGGACGGTCGCCTAAACTGTTTTAACCCCTTGTGTGCTGAAACGGTCCGTTACACATAGCCCTTTAGAAAAGCAGAACTAGGGATCAGATGACAGTCCAATCTGGCGTCAAGTAAACCACCGGGTAAAGGAAGGAGTGATGTAATTATCCACATGTTCTATGAATACATAATGTCAACAGTTCATACACACCTATCATCACTATATAAATGAGGAAGGAGGTTGGTCCTCCAGAAAAAAGTCTTTATTCTATGAGCCGGATATGAGAAACTAGTAACTTAATCACAAATTAATTAAAAGCAGTGATTGATTTTGTTTTTTTTTGGAAGGTGCAAAGTCATGTGTGAATGGTTCATCAGAACGCAAAACAGGAAGTATTCTTAAAACCATGTGGAAACGTGGAATGAATCATCTAAAAAAAAATTATGTTGACAAGGCACTTAACGCTCACATGTCCGATTATGGAACACTGATTAGTGAAACACTTTTCTATTAGGAATGTGAAGTGTAATTAATCACCAAAAGTAAAAACTAATTGAAGTAAATAAATGGTTAACAGAGTGTGGAACTTGGCTCATGTTTGTTAGTGTGTGTGTCTGACTGTGTGAGTGTGAGTGTGTGTGTCTGCTAGTGTGTGTCTGCTAGTGAGTGTGTGTCTTTTAGTGTGTGTGTCTGACTGTGTTTGTCTGTTAGTGTGTATGTGTGTGTCTGACTGTGTGTCAGTGATTGTGTGTCTGTTAGTGTGTGTGTGTGTGTGAGTGTGTGTGTCAGTTTGTTAGTGTGAGTGTGTTTGCCTGTGAGTGTGTCTGTTAGTGTGTGTGTTTCTGTTAGCGAATGTGTGTGTATGTGTGTGTATTTAGAAGGCTTGGGGGGGCTGGCACAGGATGGCGGGGGCTGGTGTGGGGGGGGGGCGCCTGAGTTTTGTCCTGCCTAGGGCAGCACAAAACCAGGATACACCACTGCCCCAGCCGTGTAAGCTGTTGTCGGATTCTATCACCACGTCTGGTATGGAACCGAAAATGGCTCTTCCATTGCAAGCCTCCATGTGAGCTAACCACCACATGATAACGAGGAATGCATTGAGGGGTCGGAGATTTATCACTGGTCGTACACCACCTCCTTTCTTTGGTACTAGAAAGAGGTTGATCGTAAAGCGTGTGGCGGCCAACGGCAACTCCTTTAATGCACCCTTCGTAATCATCTCTTTGATTTCCTTCAAAATAAACTCCTCCTGTTCCGAGGGAAGGGACAATTTTCTGTGGACAGAAAGTTGGACAGGCAGAGAGACAAAATCGAGGTGATAACCCTTTACCGACTGGAGCACCCAGCAGAATAAGGCCAACCTGCCCGCCACCCATTCTGGAGCGAGAAGGGAAGAATGGGTACTCACCATAAGGACGTCTGCCCGAAGTGGCACCACAAAGTGGAACCCCACGACCTCCCTCTAGCTGGGAAAAAGGGAGGCCTCCTCGGATCTTGGAATCCCTGGGAGGGAAAGAAGGAACCTCTGCTGATCCGGAATGAGCCTCGGAATCCACGGCCGGGTGGACGGTTCCTACCACGCCCAGCCCCTCCGAAAACCTTAAGTTGGCCTGGGCTTTATCAGTGGCTGTAAAGGTTTTAACGTAGGACCCGAGGTCCTTCACGAAGGTGTCACCAAACATCCCATCGTTGGATGAGCTCGGCTCTGCCACAGTCATGGTGGCTAGTTTGGGGTCAATCTTCAGCAAAATCGCTTTACGTCTCTCAGCCGACATAGCGGTGTTCACATTCCCCAGGGGAAAAATGGCCCGTTGGACCATCCTATGGCTACATCTACGTCCAGGGCAGAGTCACCGGCCTTAGCGGCATCCAGGAGCTCGTGTCCTGGCACCCTTTCAGGGAAAAATCCAGGCCCTTTTTAGGTTTCCAGCCTGACTTGTTCAAAAATTGGACAATCTGTGGGTCAACCTCTGGGGTCTTTCAGCGCGTAACTTATTGCAGCTCTCCTTAGACAGGGGGGTGCGCATGCGCCTAGCAACATATTGGACGATGTGCTCTGGGGGTTCCCACTCGGCAGACCGGGGGTGGCGAAGGTCATCTGGGTCGAACAGGGGATTGCCCTGTGCATCCAACAGTGCCTCACCATCCCTGGCGGAGCCAGCCAGAAGACCCCGTGTATTGTAAGGGGTCCCAGAAAGGGCCACACCCGTAGGAGGCAAATCCTCCCCTGACTCTACCTCATCATAAGAGGCGTAGTCTAGCACGTCTGAGTCAGCCTCCGCACTCCGGTCGGTATCCGACCCTTCCTCATGGGCCGTAGCCCGTTTCCACAGTGTAGCCTTTATAGCCCGGCCAGGGGCTCTTTTGCACGTGGGAGGCACGCCATCTGTGACCGCCTCAGGCATTTCCATCATGGTAGGTAGAACTTGCATCGAGGAGTGGGAGTCGACATGCTTAGCCTTCGCCTTACGGGCTCCAGGCATGACTGGGGTAGGCGGGGGGGTCCCGACATCTAGGAGGTCAGGGGCCGACAGAAAGGGCAAAAGCATAGCTTGCAAGGACTGGGAAAACGAAGAGGACACCGCTCCCATGGCAGATGTAAAGGCTTTCTGCAAAGATGATGCCATAGTGGCATCTAATAGGGCTTGAAATTCTTGGGAGGCAACAGTACCCTCAGGATTATCATGGGTAAAGTCCTCAGCAAGGCCCTCTGGCCCTTCATCCCTGTCTTGCATAGTAGCAGGAATTAGCAAAAAATATGTACATGAAGTTCTGAGAAACTAATAGAATAGCATAAAAACAGGGTTGAGTAACCCACAGGAGAACAGAAACAGAAACAACCTGACTGGTTGTGTGCCCAGGGGACCCAGTGGCCTGCAAGAACGAGCAGCAGGCTGACCGCACAGCGGGAGAGGAACAGAGGTTGGCCGCAAGGAAAATCCGCCTCCACAATGGCCGCCGCACGTGTGAGTAAGCAGTTAGCGATCACGGTCTGCCTCCAGGCGGGGGAAGGGGCGCGTGCACCCTACCCGCGCCGGCAGCCCGCGATCGTGATGAAAGAGCCACGGACGGCTGACAGCCGCAGCAAAATGTCTCTGAAGTCCCACGCGTCACCCTCAGTAGTAGGGTAGATGCAGGGACGGGGAAGCACAGAGAGGGAAAAACAGTAAATAGAAAGGGATTACCCCATGCACACCAGCAGAATGTAATATAAACAATAATTAATCAAAGCATATGCACAGAAAAGGCAGTAATAATAAATAAAAACAATGCATATGCAATCAGAAGAGGAACAAAATCCTTAGCTGGTCTGAGGGAGCAGCAAAGAAAGAGGGGGATTGTGGGAGAGACAGGCCATTTATAGCCACTTCCTCTGGTATGTGATTGGTTGCCTGTGTGCCTATACAGTTTTTTCTTTCATTTTGATAATATTTATATTCCTCTATCTTTGCTGCTGAGGGGTTAAAGAAAGAGTTATGCATAATATGAGCCTCCGTGTCTTTAATAAAATTGAGTTTTATTCCAGTTTCTAACTCCAAACAATAACAGCACAAATGTTCTCTTATCAGGTACAGCAAAAAAAAAAAAAAAGAAAGAAAAGAAATAAATTTAAACACAACAACATTTATGCAGCGAATGACCAGCATCACAAGGGCCAATTTCCAAAATCCCGAGCTTCAGATAAGTTGTTTCAATATTTCTCTAGACAAAGGAAGTGCCGGAAAGGGAACACTTAATTAATTTCTGGTAAAAGTTGTGTCATATAATTCCCATTTACAATGATTGCCTCTGTTCTCTTCACCTTTGTTCAATCAATAAAGATTTAGAATTGGTTTGATCTTTTTTAAGGTACACATGGAATCTTTATGCTAAGGGACTTGGACTAAAATATGCCAATATGATTTGGCATGCCACAGGATTGTCTTGGAACTGAAGAATAATAATTGAAGGTCACAGATGCGAGTCTGTCAAAGCAAAGCTTCCTTGGAACTGCAGGCATTGTTATTTGGCAACACTGATCTTCAGACAAACACTAGGAGAGAAGAGGCTTCTTCGTGACCTTGATATCTCTCAGAAGGCATTGAAACTAATAATTATACACTTCCTATTATCATTTATGTACACAGCACTTTCAATATTAAAAGCATAGTGCATAATGTATTGGAACACTTAGCACAGATTTCAATATAATTATTATTTATAACGTACCAACATATTCCAGTGTTCTAAAAGGGAACGAGATGTTCAGAGGAGTTTTAGGTCATAAGTGCCTTCTCATGCAAGCTTATAGTCTAAACAAAGTAGGGATATTAAAAGTTGAAATGTACAATGTAATCAGAAGACGATTGGAGCACAAGGGTTGTATTTTGAAAAGTGATTTAAAAGTACCAAAAGTGGGGCAGTCGCCCTGGAAACCAATGGAACCATCAGACACATTCCATTGTGGACTCTGAACGTTTTCTATGTTTGCCGCACTTTTTGCAACATTTGTCACACATAGTCCCTATTTATTCATTTAAGGATTAGAAACTGGATTAAAGTAATTCCAGAAAAATGGTCGGCCATAGAAAAGTGCTGTAATGGAGTAAAGGGTTTAGATGCGATAGTAATATCAATATCTTTGAATGAAAGACAGATATAGGTTGTGCATTCAGACTAGTGAAGTTGTGTAAAAATTAGGTAATAGGTGTAGACAGCTTTGTGATGAACACTAGTAGGATATAGGAAGCTGCTCTACTACCAGCGCAAAGGTTGAGTTTGGGGTCTTTGAAAACTTTAACTAAAAAAAACACAACATGTAAAATAAAAATATTCATAATTACGTTGGAATCCTGTCCAGATCTGAGTGGTTATGATTGTTTATGTTTTTTTATAGTGAGTTTGGAATATTTTCTTGCCCCATGACAATATTTCCATGGCAGAAGATGTGAATTCAGATAACATCAGCATTATATAAACGTTACTCTTTTTTTTTAGTAAGAGTCTGCAGCTTCCCAATAATAATAATGTAGTAGAGAGATGGGATATACACATAACAGTGATTATATAGGATAGAAATAGGCTGGAAAGATTAGATAGACTAGATCTAAAACTATTTAATATGTTGAGAACAAGCATTCACTTTATAAAGTTGGGTGTATTCATGTTAAGGCTAGGACTGGTAGATTTCCTCTGCAAGGCATTTAAAAAGCCAGGTACTGGGAGAGCTCTAGATAAAAGTGTTTAATATTAATTTCACACTTTTTTTTTTTATAGCACCTTACTTCTCCAATACGTTTTATGTTATCTACACACAGGTTCCCCATCTGAGCCATTAACAGTTGGGAGTCATCCAGTTTCTCTCAAGCCAGGTGTAAAATATATTTATATAGATATGTATCCACCCTCTGTGTAAGCAAAGGATTGCTTGTAACAAGCTTTTGAAAGGCAGGTGTTTGTAGAGCAGTGTGAATGTAGGTGGAACTTGGAAGATCAGCCGATTAGATAGATTTCTTTATAAATCTAAATACAAAAAGAAAAGTCCTGCGCTCACTCCCATCACTCCTGGGCGGCTGCAATGACTACAGTACACATCAGCCAATACATATAGTAACAACCAAAAGGAAAGAAAGTTACCTGCGCTCTCTCCTTAATCCCTATGTATATTTAAACAAATGGAGGTCATTTAGTTACTCCAATGGCCATTGGAGGGAATGCCCGCCTGCTAACGTCAAGGCAGACCCCCCTAAGCGGGTCCTAACACTGACCCTTCAGCCTGCTTCCTTGAGCTTCTGGCAAAAATATCTCTAATGAGACAGAGAGGGGTATTTGTTATATACCCCTATATACTTGTTAACCCTTAATAGGGAACACATGGGATGGACGGCAGCATTGTAACAAAGATGTGTGATACAAAAAGGCAATACAAATACAAAAAGTAAAGTCCTGCGCTCACTCCCATCAATCCTGATATATAGGGGTGTATATAAAAAATACCAGTCTCAGAGATATTTTGCCAGAGGCTCAAGGAAGCAGGCTGAAGGGTCAGAGTAGGAATCGTCTGGGGGGGGGGGGGTCTGCTTTGACGTTGGCAGGCGGGCATTCCTTCCAATGGCCATTGGAGTAACTAAATTACCTCTGTTTAAATATACATAGGGATTAAGGAGAGAGCGCAGGTAACTTTTTTCTTTGGTTGTTACTATATGTATGGGAGCTGATGTGTACTGTAGTCATTGCAGCCGCCCAGGAGTGATGGGAGTGAGCACAGGACTTCTCTTTTTGTATTTGTATTCACTTTTTGTATCACACAGCTAGGTTACAATGCTGCCGCCCAGGCCCGGACTGGCCATCGGGCACACCGGGCAAATGCCCGGTGGGCCGCGGTGGCCATGGGCAGAGGCCGGCAGGGAAGGTCACAGATCTCCCCTCACTCACCACGAGGACCACCAGGGAACACCGCCACCCCGCCTCCCAGTCACCACCATGCCGGTCCCCCCCTCCCAGGCTAAAGGTAAAAAGGGAGGGGGGGCGGGGAACATAATGCCTATTTTATTTATTTAACTCCCCTCCCCCCTACACACACACAATCCATTCTAACATTTATACAGCACTCTCACACCCATCACACACAGCACTCTCACACCCACCACACACAGCACTCACACACATAGCAATCTCACACACAGCACCCCCCAACACACAATACTTCCAAATATATATATATATATATATTATATATACACATATACACACACACACACACACACACACACACACATACAAACACACACACACACACACACACACACACACACACTACACTCTTAACATACACACTCTGGATCCCCTATACACACACACACACACTCTGGATCCCCTATAAACACACACACACACACACACATATTCTCTACAGCCCCTAGCCACATATGCATCACATTACACCACAAACACATGAATAAAACCAACCTTATTACACAATACCACACCACAATCAGCTCACTCTACACACACGCAATACCACAAGCAGGCTCCAAACACATGCACAATACTCTTAGAGCTCCAATACCCTACCAACTTAAAATGCACAATCCTGAGTTTACACGATTAATGGAATTTGTAATAGTTTCTCCAGAACTATATTCTGGAGGCTTATTACAAGCATATTTTGTCAAAACACAAATCATAATAGCAGCAGACTTGTATATACTAATCTTTATTTACTTTATTATTGGATTGAGATGCGATGCACACAATAACAATTATTAGGCATTTTTTGCACTGATGTCACTATGTGCCTAAAGGGACACTGCATTACAAGCCATGTCCCTTGCATTGAATATGGTGCAAGGAGCATGCTTGGGATTAGTGCCAGTTGAAGGGTAAAAAAGGTGTGGAATAAACATTTCATTTTTTTTTTCCAAACCTCACAAATTCATATTTGTTACAATGTAGGTATTAGTAAACATGGTGTTAAAAATCTTGGGAAATGATAGCTACCCTTTAAGTGCGAATGGATGATTTAAACAAAATACAAGCTGCTGCTCACGACTTTTGCTCAAACCACAGAGGCTGCACTATAGGAACCCAACCTAGCTTCTCATGTACTCACGTTATAGACTCAATTCGATTTCAAAAGAAAAAAAAATGCGTTGGAGTTTGACGAGTCAATAACCTTTTTTATTAACAAACCAATTTCAATGATATTACTTACAATAAATGCTTAATGGATGATATCTTTAAATAAGTGGAATTTGCAGTCTCGCAAAGTTGGGCTCTTTCGATTGCATTGTTCATAACATTAGTTGATTTTGAATTTCTGCATGGAGATTCTCCTTGAGCTGCTCAAGCGTACGCGGTTTGTTCACGTACACATGTTCCTTCAGATATCCCCACAGGAAGTAAAGTAATCGGGAGCTGAAAGGTCAGGTGAAAGTGGCGGCAAATTAATGGGAGAATTTCTTGAAATTGTCTGCTCACTGAACAGTTGTCTCAGGAGGTCTACGTTGGCCCTGGCCATATGGGCAGTAGCCCCTTCCTGTTATAACCACATTTTAGGATGATTTTCCTCTTTGCATCAAAATAAAGGACCTGCCATTTTGTAGATAAAATTCCACTATTTTTACTCGTTGCTCCTTCATGAAATTACCCATGATCAACCTGCAACCATTTGTTTTTTTTTTTTTTAACTACTAACAAATAAGTTATTTACCTGTAAAATGCTACTCCGTTTTGTCCCACACTATATATATATATATATATATATTGTGAGTGTTGGACTGCGACACATATCCACCTTCAAGCCAAAGGACTTAAGACTTAGGGTTAGGAGATTTATGGTGAGAATTTTAAGGGAATCAGAATAATGGTAATGGAATTTAGAGAAGAAGGTCTTATTTTAGGGGGTGTAGCCATAACGATTTTACTCCTGTATCTAGTAGCATACTCAACCATAGATGTTGCTGTGGTTGAGGTGGACTGAATCCAATAATTCATGTGGGATTTTGGTATGCCAATAGATGTTGCTGTGGTTCAGGGCTATTCATCAAAGGGCTATTCATCAAAGTGAGAATTTAAAGTGAATTCCAAAAAGAATTTCAAATTTAAGGCCAGAGTTACCAAATTGAAAGCATAGCTGACAGAATTTTTCCAGTTTGGCGAAAATTTAATTTTAATTCACCTTGAATTCTTACTTTAGCGGATAACCCTGTAACAAAAAAAAAAAAAAAAAAAAGATACAATTCATGTAATATAAAATATAGATAATGCTGAAGTATAAGAGTATAATAATACCATCTCTGGCTTCTGTTGGCATGCATAAAATCAGTTCACCTTTGGATTTGTGAATTATAATAATGTAACACTCCCTTCTTTGATGTACATCTAGCTCTAAATATCAATAAAATGACTGGCAACCAACATTCAGCTACTCATGTAATCACGTTATAGACTCAATTAGATTTCGAAAGGAAAAAAAAAAAAAAAAAGCGTAATATAAATAGATACAGAGAACATGCTGTAACTATGGTAAAACAGCCTCTTCTATAAAACAGGCAGTCTGTATTATACAAGGTCTTTAACAAATCCCATAACTATCTGTCTCACTGTGTTTAACACACAATAGAGTTCTGTTTCGTGAGACAAAAAGACAGTGTTTTGTAGTAAACCCCCAAATGTTACCAATGCCAAGAGTTGGAAAAAGTAATATCTTCATTCACAGTCGAAGCAATACATTGCCAGAGAGTCTCACCAAAAACAAAGCACATACTGGACAGCTGGGGCACCTGTCAGTTAAAACGCTGCAATTCTTCATGGTTTTAAATATTTTGTTAAATAGGTACAAGGCAGAGAGATTTCTTAAGCCCTGACCAGAGAGTGCAATGGAAAGACAGTGTTGGCCACATTTCAGGATGATTTTCCTCTTTGCATCAAAATAAAGGACCTGACATTTTGTAGATAAAATTCCACTATTTTTACTCGTTGCTCCTTCATGAAATTACCCATGATCAACCTGCAACCATTTTTTTTTTTTTAACTACTAACAAATAAGTTATTTACCTGTAAAATGCTACTCCGTTTTGTCCCACACTGTATATATATATATTGTGAGTGTTGGACTGCGACACATATCCACCTTCAAGCCACAGGACTCAAGACTTAGGGTTAGGAGAATTATGGTGAGAATTAGAGCGAGAATTTTAAGGGAATCAGAATAATGGTAATGGAATTTAGAGAAGAAGGTCTTATTTTAGGGGGCATAGCCATAACGATTTTACTCCTGTATCTAGTAGCATACTCAACCATAGATGTTGCGGTGGTTGATGTGGACTGAATCCAGTAATTCATGTGGGATTTTGGTATGCCAATAGATGTTGCTGTGGACTGGTTTATTACAAGTAAGATGGTCAGATACCTGAACAATCCATCTGTTGATTTAAGATATGCCCATCTGTAGATAATGTGCCATCAATATACCAAGTAGCCCTGCTATGGCCCAGTACACCATGCCCTGTCCAGATATCAGACGTGCCAAAGTTTGCAGGTCTGAAAGACAAAGTTTTGAAAAAGAAAATACAGTAAATGTTATATTGTATTGTTGGTTCCAGTGGTTGTGCTGTAGAAAGCTCTTCCATAGCTTGTTCCTGCAGCTTTCACTTGCAGTCTGACTTGGTTGTATCAGGCATTCCCCCGTAGTCATCCCATGGTCTCTTTAGGCATTTGACTCGATTCTCAACCTTTTGCCAAGCTAGTTACGGACAGCTTTTGTCTCTTTTTCACCTCTGATCCACACAGGTCACTTCCTCAAGACCTTATAAACATCATGGAAATAATTTCCTAGTGGGTGAAATTTGGTTCTCTCTCACAGTTCTATTTATCTCCTTTGTCCTGTATGCCTTGCGGTCCTCCCTGCAACAGTGCAATGGCAAGGTATGCCCATGCTTCACTGACCCTACCCCCATGTCCTGTTGGTGTGCTTTCCCCTCACCCTTGTGGTCCTGTCACCTTGAGCCCAGTATTGCTCCCTTATATGAAAAATATCCAGCTATGAGCAATGGTATTTGGAGTTGTCATAATGTGACCATATGCTACGGGACAGTAAAGGCTGCAACAATAGCACCTGTCAGACTTGTTTGAGGTTTTTGTTTCCCTTTGCATTGTTACAAAGGCCAGACTCCTTTTCTGCATGACCAATTAATTAAAGTATTTCTGGTTACATTTGGTTTCTCCTGCACAATGAGTTAGAGTGTTAAAAAAAATAAAAACACACACACACACACACACACACACACACACACACAATTTAAATAAATTCCTAAAACATAAAAAGTTTACACATAATATTTTATCATTTGTCCATTTTTCTTCACACCAGGGTACGCTGCACGTTATAAGCAGGAGAACTTACGAGATAAGCAAATCAAAGCCGGCTCCATTTTAGGAAGGGTATATGATCGATCTCTCCTGATGAACAATACACAGGCCAGCTGAGCTGGGTTCCAGTCAAACAAACAGAAACAAAAGGTACATTGTTTTAATCATAATTGTGTCTCATATCTACCTATATTGAGAGTTTTACAGAGATCAGATTTACTGTGTTTCAACCCTTCAACTCGTAAGGAGTCAGAGACTGCCATCTATAAAGCTCTGGTGTAATTTAAACTTGGGCAGACATGTAGATTGGACCATTGGTTAATATCATTTCACCTGCCTGCCTGCTTTGGAAATGATTAAGCTGGTAGAGGAGGAAGTGGGGCTGGTATGGGGCGAACAAGTGAAACGCAAGCAGTAGCTTTACTGGCATGCCACCTCCCATCCAGAAAAAGAGGCCAATATTGCAAACTTGCCTGACTCTTCAGTCTATGGGGGAGAGACAAAGAGGATATGTCAACTTCCATGGGTCTGTAGATACCAGAGCACCGAGTAATTTGGCATGTTATTCAGCTCTTTGTGGTTTTGCCTGGTAGGAACCACATCAAACCTTAGTATGTCAAGAATATAAAAAGGAGCATTCCTTTAGTGAGGGGAAATAAGAATTCCGCAAAGCAAGACATTTTGGACAATGCTATGCTTCCAAGTTTATGGGAAACATTTGGGGAAGGCCCTTTTCTGTTCCAGCCTGACTGTGCCCCAGTGCACAGAGCAAGGTCCAAAAAGACATGGTTTAATGAGTTTTATATGGAAGAACTTGATTGACCCTCGAGGAGGAGGAGTGGTGGTAGTGTGGGCGTGGGTGTGTTTCAACTTCCCCTGCTATTTTTCCATTTATTGGTTACTTGATTATGAACCAAAAAGAGCACTTATTTGTGTATTGCAATTATATACTTAATATTTATATTATGTATATATTTTGCAGTACACCAATAGGCACATTTTTGGCTTATCCAAATAGGTTTTCCCCAAAACTATGAACGAAATTCGCCCAAACCGTAAAGGACACATGGACAAAACAGGAATTCTCCCCCCTCCGCCGCCCAAAAAGAAAAAAATATAAAAAATATGCTTGATGTCTTAGCAGCCACACAAGGAGCAAGTGATGAGCTGTACTGGTCATGTGACAGTCAGTCATAGTGACTGCACGATGTATAGGATTTAAATAATGAGTCAGCATGTGTTAACACCAGGATTATCTGTTGCAAGTCTCCCAGTCAGCAATCTGATGTCTGACAGAGAGAAAATCTCTGTGAAATTGTTTTGTAAAAAGAGTCCCCTGGAGCTGAGATTTAAATAGACATTTTTGTGCTCCCTAAGGAAGGGGTAACTTTGTTGATAGTTTTGTTAATTCGTCTGCCTGTTATTTAGGGGAAATTGTGAAAGATTGTGGAATTTAGTTTTAGGAGAAAAAAAAATTTTTTTTTTAGGAAGTTATTGAAATTTAGTTTCATTACTGTGATTATGCAAAAACATTTGTGCCGACGAGGCACATGTCATATTAGCATCTGTCCCTGTGCCCCATAGATGACAAGAGTCCTAAAGCCAGCAAGATAGTCCCAATTTAGGGCTCCAGACTCGAGGGTAAAACCCCTAAAAGCACACTGCATGCAAACATGAAGCACTGGTGAGCATTTTTGTATCAAACCCAATGGCCACAAATCCTTTAGGTCTCCCCAGCTGGCTGATGTCGACAGGGGAGGGGCGTGGGCAGAGCCTGACCCAGCGCCAATTGACATCGGCACTGGATTTAGGTAAGTGGCTGAAGGGATTTTAACCCCTTCAGCCTCGTGGGAGGTGGTGGCACTAGGGAGGGGGGAGGGGAGCACTACTAAACCTATAGTGCCAGGAACACTAGTTTGTTTTCCTGGCACTATAGGATCCCTTTAAAGTTTCCAGGAAAGACTAGTCTTCAAGTAAAGGGCTGCAACAGGAGGGGCTCTAAAATCTCAACAGAATGGAGCTCATTAAATAAGGTTTGGCTTTATCCAAGTAAACCCCAAAGGAAAACAAGCTACACAAGTTTAAAAATATAAATACATTTAAAAAAAAAAAACACAAAAAAAAAACAACTGCAGCAGCAACAATTAACATCTAAATAAAACATGAATCATACAAAAACCTTTGTTGATGGCAGAACTTCTTAGGTTTACCCAATAGGGAAATATAAACATTAAAGTGACGAACAAGGACTTCAAGCATTCTAGTTGCAAAATAAAATTTTCAGATATAATTATTGAAGTGTCGTCGACAGTTTTCAGGCTAATTTTTGGCACAATGTATTACATTTGTTGGATTTTTTGCGCCCAAACCTTTTTTTTTTTTTATATGTACCATTTTTTCACACCTGCAAAAGATTTATAAATATTTTTGACAGAAAAGTGTCAGAGTTTTTCTACTAGTATAAACTTGATCATCTTTGGAAATTAAAACAGAATTTACTATGAAAAAAAAAAAAAAAAAGAATCCCTTTAATAAATATGATCATAACAATGAAAGAATTTAACCAGCACTTTTCAGAATACCTTGATAAACATCCCACATTGTGTTCATGCCTCGTCAATGAAACTACGTAGCATCACTTATATAGAACATTTCTCACATAGCAGCTACTAAAAACTTTACAAAACAAACTATGCACTAGAACAGCGATTAATCTTATTCTTACCCATAATGCAAAATGACCTTCGCTTTATGACCCATTGCTAAACTGTATATTTAGCTCGGCAACCAATTCTACCAATAACACATTCAATTAATACAAACTAAAATAATACAAAAACACTTTTATTAGACTCTGCCACATAGAACTTGGGTCTGAATTACACCAGTTTTTTGTTTGGGGGAGGAGGGGTGGCTTATTACCTGGAGGTCTGCAGAATATAATTTACATAGTTATAAAAGCTGAAAAGAGACTTGCGTCCATCAAGTTCAGCCTTCCTCACATTTGTTTTTTGCGGTTGACCCAAAAGAAGGCAAAAAAAAAAAACACAACACAGTTTGAAGCATTTCCAATAATGCACCTGTTTATCCACTAATGGCCTACTCAGTATGTGTACCCAATTTTAGGTTCTACAGGTTTAGAATCAGTGGTAAGCAAAGTTCTATAGCCTCAAATAAACTTGTGTCTATTTTACCATTCATTAAAAAAGAGCAACATTTACTTTACAACTGTCTCAATTTCACAAGTGGCCATTCTAACCATGGGGAAAGTCACCTCTATATTTAGACTCAAGGAAAAGGAGATGATTGTTTTTTCACTGGTTTTCCCTGGATATAATGTAATCTCTTTAGGAATGTAAAGTTTCACTTTGATTGACACACCCTCCCCTGCCCACCCTAAATACAGAGAGGGAGTGGGGTAGGAGAGGAGGCTCTGTAGCTGGGTGGAGCTGGTGAGGACTGCTGACAGTGCTCTGATTCACTCACTCAGTCACTCACACCCATTGCATTCCTCACTGTCTGCAGGCACAATACAATGTGTACACATTCAGTTCACTTCTGATCAGACAGGAGCAGCCTGTGACAAGCAAGGGATCATTATCACCATCCATTCTCTCACTGGGGCTCTTTAAGATCTACACTTTGCTGGGAGGTTATGGATTTGCTGTGCACATCTGGAAATAATCACTGAGTGGCTTACACTATGGAAGACACTGAGAATAAGGTAAGGAATGAGGGACACAAGGTTACAAGTCATGGGGAAAGAAGAAGTGAGGTTTGCACAACTTTATGTATTGCATTTCACTTCTAATGGAATTCTAGTGGGGAAGATTTGCTTTGGTGTTAACAAAGAGTTAAACTGGAGCAGCAATTACATTTCACTACCAGAATGGATTGCTGGAACATGAGAAATATTAAGGTGTGTCCTTGGTGGAAATTAGTCAGCTCAAATATGCTGTAAAAAAGAAAATATCTCTATCTGAATTACAGAATGCAAGCACCATTGAAGAGGTAGTGTATGCATGGAACAGTGTGCAGGCACAGTTGATGAGTAATACAGTTATTTAATTTCTAATGACTTGTGGTATAAGGAAAGTTGGGTTATGATTTTAGATGCAAACAAGGAGAGAAATACTTAATAGCTGGAATGTAGCTAGGAAATATAAGGAGACTACATGTCCCATGATGCTTTGCCAACGGTTTGTATAGTAAAGCATCATGGATTTTAGAACCTTGTTAACTTATTATAGTCACCTCTATCTTAGTGGTACCTACCTTGCTGAATAGCATAGATTTAGCTTGGTACATTTAAAGGTTTAATTAAAAATTCCAACCCAGTCAAGAGATATACAGATACAAAGTAAGGTTGACTTTATTAGATACTTGGGTTGAGCTATACAGCTATGGCTGTAGGTTATTGGCTCTGTCTATGGAAGAACCCGCAGTCTCGCAGGATCCTCCATAGACCTCAATGCTGTAGTCTTGCACGAAAGTTAAGCAGTTATGTCGGCTCCTGGTGCTGAAGATGGTCACGCCTACAAAGGACAACTTCAGGTAAGTAAATCTCACCTTTACCTGCCTCCCCCGCCCCTCCTCTGCCTCTGGTCTACCAGCTGCGATGTCACAGTGAGGGGTCTATGCAAATTCTGCAATGTCCCCAGATGGTGACAGTGCAGCATTAATAAAGTGAGACTTCAAAATGAATTTAAAATGAATTTAAAATTTAAGGCCACATTTTTCCAGCCATCTGAATGCATAGTGGATCGAAAGAATTCTTCGGTTCAGCTATTTTCCCTTTAAATTAATTTGAAAAATCACTCTAGTAAAAAAAACTCTGTTAAAGTTTGGTTTCTAATCAAGGCAAACTTTCTGATTCTCAGATAATTCAGAGCAATTTCCAAACATTAGAAGCCATCCACTAGAATTAAGTGACTTCCTAGATATTTACTTTTCTTTTAAATTCTACGAACTCCTCCTCCAGACCAAAAGCCTAAAAATTATTCCCAAATATATAGTTTTATTCCACCCCCTGCGTCATGATTAAACCACTTGCATACAGATATAAATATTGTAAAAGTCTAGCTAGTTGCAATTATTATTCTTCACCTTTTATTTTCATAGCACTGACATACACACAAGTAGCTAATGACACATTTCAGCCAATTAAAGAACACAATGTGACAATGGCCTTATTCAGCTAATCTGTTTGGTTTCAGAGCCAGATGTTTAAGCTACTAGCAAGATTCTATCAAGGCCTGCTACTTCACAGATAGCATGGGGTTGTCAGGGTCAGATACACAGCATGTAACCAAGTTACGAAAGTCAGTAATACGGTTTGTGAACTGCTAAGATGCTAAAAGGAATTAGAAAAGTTCTTGTAGAAATGAAATTCTCCATTTCTTAAGAAGTTATCATATGCAAACTAATAATTCTTAGTTATGGGAGCAGCAGGCTATGGTGTGTGATTTGAGATCTAATGAAAATTGATATTTGGAGCGGTTATACAATCATTATAAACTATGAGGCACCAACATATTGTGTAGCCATGTACAATGGGTATACACAGATAAAAAGAAAACAAAACATGATAAGTTATCAGAAACAAATGGCGGAGGGTCTCGTTAAGCAAGCTTACAATATAGAGAAACACTGCACTGTTATTAGTACATTAGTTGGGAGGTGGATGGGGGGTTCCATTGAGAAATGGTATTTCATTCTATCATAAAATTGAGGGTGTGTTTTGTTTTGTTAACAGGAGATTCCAATTAAACATGTTTGTAATCTAAGAAAAAACAATAAATTGATATAAATACATTAGTTGGGTTTTGTGTTTCCATTGAGAAAGGAGATTTCATTCTGGTGTTTAAGGTGGAACTTGTTTTTTGTTTGGCGTTTTTGTTGTTTACATATACCTGTGGTAATTATTCCTCATATTTGTCAAAGCTAAATGGAGAAATTTGGGACACTGAGAAAAATATGTAAACTGAGCAAATTGTAGAATAAATATGCAGGCAGCTCCAGATTTGTAATGATAATCTAAATTATTGGACTTGTGTTTATTTACCAAAAACTTAATTACCACAGCAAATTGTACCAAGGTAAAATATGCTCACCACAGGAAAAAAAGGGATGTTTATTGTTATTATTATTGCCATTTATATAGTGCCAGATTCCGTAGCGCCTGTTAAATTAAGATTTCCAAAAATACTGCTTACAAACATGTTCAGAGATACATCTTGGCATTCAATGCAGCAAATTTGGACACACTGGAATACATATAAATTAATATGTAAATATTGTTTCATTTTCTTATGTAAACGTTGTGAACACTTTGATACAAGTCTAGGCCCTGGCCTGAAAACCACAGCCATTGGATGTTACATTTGAAATGCTGTTGTTATTTGTGAATTAAAATTTTGTATTTTTTTTTTTTAAATAAAAAATAAAAAAGGTTCTAGGAGGATGACGTAGAGGGGAAAAAAATATGTTTTTTCCCCTCTTAGTCATCTTCCTAGAACCTTTTTTTTTCTGTTAAAATCCTACCCTCCTTTAACATCTGCCAGTTTCTGTTGGAATAAAACTTAAAGATGTATTTACCAAAGTAAGAATTGTAAGGAATTAAGAGTAAATTTTACATATAAGCACAAAACAACTTAATTGGAAATATTCTCCACGTCAGCTATGCATTTTGTTTGGCTATTTTTTTATCTAATTATTTAAAGGTCACTTTGAAATCCCATCACTTCTCCCTTTAATAAATAATGTCATTGGATTGTCAGTATAAGACTCACAATGCACCATCCTCCATACAGCAGTGTGATCAGCAGAGACATCCAACATACTGCCTGTACTTTGTGTTAACTGTTTAAACCTCGTCAGTTTGTTGCAACTACCCTAACATGGTCAAAGAAAGCAGGCAGTGTATAGAAGCTTTTAGTTTGCAGTGCACAATGGAATGTCTGTAGCTACTTAGCAAGTCATAGATAGGGACCCAGATAGGGGCTACGGACCCGCAGGAACCAAATTCATATAGAGAGGATGCTGGCATTTTAAATGGGGACCATAATACACAGTGAGAAAATGAATATTAAAACATTGTATAGAAGCATCAGTGAAATACAATTTGCAGCCAACAAGTGTTCCTTTCTAAGAAAAAGGTGAGAGACCCCAAAAAAATCCAACAAGGTAGTAAGGGTAGGACAGGCTCAGTGATCTTCAGGAACAGAGAATGCAATGTAGCTTAACTGAAAGGGAATACAATAAGTAGAAATCATTATCAAGGCCAGGCACAAGATAAGGCCACATCACTTGGTTACAACAGGAAACTATTGTAGGATGTTAAGAGAATATCAGCCTGTGCACTTTTATAGGAAGCAGGCACCACACCCCAGTCCAGCCGTACTCAAACAAGAACGGTGCAAGAACGAGAGGCCTAGACATGTCACACAGCCGTAACGCAAGAGCAAAGAAAAGTATACATTAATGCCCACTGTAGCCAACCATGCATGTTCATGAGCAAGGGTAAACTGTAAGTGAGCCAGGTCACGAAGTGAGTGGCCCATACAGAAATTACTTTTCAGTCACTTAAAGGGACTTTATAGTCACCAGAACAACTGCAGCCTAATGTAGTTGTTCTGGAGTCTATAGCCTGTCCCTGCAGGCTTTTTAATATAAACACTGTTCTTCAGAGGAAAGGCAGTGTTTACATTACTGCCTATGGACACTTCTAATGGCAACCACTCAGATGGTCACTGGAGGTTCTTCCTGTGTCAGTGCTGCACAGTGTGCAGCACTGACATTCAGTGTCTCCACTTTCTCCATGGAGGCGCTGACCGTTCCCCATAGAGATGCATTGATTCACTGGCCAGCACAGTGTTTTGCAAAGCATTGGATTGCCTGCGATAATCAAATTTGAGGATATCAGCCAAGAAGGCAGAGCATGGGCTGGGCCAGCCAAAAGGAGGCCTACACAGAGCAAGTCACCTTTTTTAATTAAGGTGAAGACGGCCGGAAACCTAAGTGACGCATTTAAAAACCTATAGTGTCAGAAATTCACATGTTCATTCTTGACACTATAGTGTTCCTTTAAATTCCTTTAAGTAATAAATAATGATCAAGTGACCTGAAATAATTGTGGGTTGTGTGAATTGTAAATGATACATAATTCAAAGACGCTGCTTTTCAAATAAAATAATCTCCAGTCCCGTACAATGGGTGGCACAAAGCAGAGATCACAGTTGTCTCAAATTACATCAGGATTAAAGAAAGACAGTTCCACATGAGTAAAGTTTTCATGATACAGACAGAGAATGCAAAGGAATTAAATATGTCACATGGATTTTGTTTTGAAATTAAAGGGTTACTCCAAGCACCAGGTCAGTGATTTGAAGTGGTCATGGTGCCTGGAGTCTGTATGTGCAGCATTTCACTCTGAAACACTGGTATGTGGAATTTAACGCCTTTGCTTCCGGAGCATCATTGGCGTTTGATACCCAGTACAGAAGTAGAGTTCGGGGTTGGCTATTGTGAATTCTATGCAAATTTCTATGCACAGATGGGCATTCATTGGCTCAGAGTGGTCAGCTGATTAATGGCCAAATGGATCCAGAAGCTCTGCAGAAACCAGATGTCATCATAGAAAGCAGGTCCGGAGACCTGGACCATTCCAAAACAGTTTGCCCCATTAGTGGGGTGGGGTGTGATGGTTAGGATGCTCGGAGTAGCCCTGTAAGTCAGAGAATTCCAAGTAGTGACTGCACTAGTAACTGTAACCATGCAGTGTAACAAGGGACAGTTGGAAATGTTTGACAGACTGTGCGCCATGACAATAAATATACTGCTCGAGATTTATAAAGTCATGGTTTTAAAAAAAAAAGGTACAAAGCACTAAAGGTTGAATAATCACCATGGAAACTAGCAGGTACATTCCATTGGTGACTCCTCATTTTATACAACTTCCCACTACATTTCACATCATGACACATTGATAAATCACTGCTATAGTGCTTTGCCATTCTATTCACCAAAATGGGTCTTTGCTTCCAATCCCAAGTTATCAAGACTTGTCAGAGGGAATCTACCAATTATAGTAATGCACGCACACATCCATTTATTCAGTACATACATATTTATGCAGTTAATAAAGTAATGGAGGATGTAAGAATTTATTAAGACAGTCGTAAACCCCTTGCATAATCATTAAGGGGACACTGTGGTCACCATAACAACTTCATCTAAATGCACTGTGAACTTAAGGGGTTTAACCGTTCTCAAAGCGTCTCTAGTGGCTGAGCTGGACTTAACCCCACAATGTAAACACCGCAGTCTCTAAAATACTTATTACTTGACAGGGACAGTGAAACTGAATAAGGAAGAGGTAATATATTAATAACAAAATATCATTTCCCCCCCAGGGGAGCCCCAAAAGGTAGATCCCCAGTTGTTGTAAAACTAAAACTCCTATGATGCTTTGCATGTCTTTAGAATGACAAGGCATCATGGGAGCTGTAGTTTTAAAACATCTGGAGATGCAGGTATCAGAATGCAGAGAGTTAACATTTGCTGGCTATGGCTCCATTATATAAAGAGACAGACTTCCTGCGCAATGAACATATGAGTCATCTACAGAGCATCCTCACTGAGTCATTGAAAAATTTCCATACAGAATGTTTCTTAGGCACAGAAAGTAAATACATTTCTCAATAACCCAATACATTTAATGTAGCTCCCAGTTATTTAAAAGCTCCTCTAGGTCCCCTAAACCTCTTCTTGCGCTCAGCAGGTTAATCACAACTTCTCAGGTGTCCATTTAAGGACATTTGCTTCTAGAGTATTCAGCTACGCTGCTCCTTCTGAGATGAACGCTCTCCCCGATGGTTAAGAATGTGCTTCAGTGGAAATATTAAACATTTGGAGAGACTCAAGAACCCTCTACTTAAGTTAAAATATGTATGGAGAATCTGTATACTGTCAAATCATCCCGAAGTTGAGAAAGGGACCTGCAATAAGTTCTGAATAACACCCAGCAGTGAGTTTCTAAATTTTCATTTGTCGTTTACCTGTGACCTAGAACCTAGAGAAGTGCTTTCAGTCCAAATCATTATTTCTATTAGAGAACCACTCTGGGATACAAACAAACCCAACATTCCCTAATTTAAACATGTGAGCAGTGTATGTGATGGAAAAATGTAAGCAGTCATTCTGAAATAGAAGAAAAGTCAGGCTTGTGAATGTAAGTATTTATTACATGGTATCGCAAATGGGTTTTTGTTTTCCACATTCTTCTATCCTATTCACTTCCTAAACTGGGCGTTTGGGAACCCAAATTCTGCTGAGCTGAATCGAATAAAAAACTTAAGACATCGGGAAAAAAATTGTTCAGCTGAGCCAAATATCCCCACTGTGCACAAGTTTTATAATTACAAGGCAGTATTTTCCTAATTATATATTTTTATTTTTTTATTTTGTTGCTATGGTGTCACATATTCATCTGCAATATGTGTGAACAAATACAATTACTTAAGCAAGACATAACCGTGCAAGCTAATACAATAATCGTCTGCAACTTCCACTACCTTCCTTCATGACTTTTCATAAATGAAGCAACTTGTGGCCAGGTTGATCATGGGTTTTGCAGCTTGAAGCAGAAACAAACAGAACAAACGGTATGAACAGTGTGTGTGATTGCAAGTAAATGAATGGAGACTCCAATAAACTAGGGATGAACCAAAATGAAAATTTTGGGCCGAAGCTTCAGGATGCCCTTGGACTTTTTCCCCCAAATGATTTGTGTAGATTATGTAGTGTGTGTATGGAATATAATGAGGTGTGGGAAAGGGATGTAGTGTGTAGGGAACATGGTGTGTTGTGGGATAGGGATGTAGTTTGTAGGTTATGTAGAGTGTGTAAGGCACATCGTGTGGGGTGGACTAGGGATGTAGTTTGTGTAGGGCACATAGTGTGTGGTGTGATAGGGGTGTAGGGCACATAGTGTGGGGTGATAAGGGATGTAGTATTGGTAGAACACATTGTGGGGTGGGATAGGGATGGCAGAATGAGGGGGTGACAGATGACAGAGCGTGGGAGGGGGTGACAGGTGGCAGAGTGAGGGAGTGACAGGTGGCAGAGTGAGGGGTGGCAGTGAGTGAGGGGGTGACATAGTAAGGGAGGGGGTGCCTAGTGGCAGAGCGTGGTGACAGAAGGAGGGAGGGGGTAACAGGGTGACTGGAGGGAGTGACTGGTGACAGTGACTGAGGGTGTTAGAAATATCTTTTTTTTTTTTTTCTGGTGGTCCAGTGGTCTGTCTCTCCAGTCTGCAGCTACGCCAGGTGTGAGCTGCAGACTGTGCTGTATCTAGCGATATCCAGAAATCAGGGCATTGCCGTGGTAACCTGCAGCGACGTGAGATACAGCACA
The DNA here is from genome assembly GCA_933207985.1 of Pelobates cultripes. Taxonomy (NCBI): domain Eukaryota; kingdom Metazoa; phylum Chordata; class Amphibia; order Anura; family Pelobatidae; genus Pelobates; species Pelobates cultripes. The sequence continues at coordinate 82,102,958 of OW240924.1, forward strand.
GTCTGCAGCTCACACCGGGCGGAGCTACAGACTGTACTGGTTCTCTCCCCGGGAAGACGAGAGGGGCCTTGCACCCGGCTGCATACAGGGCAAGCCGCCAGGCCCCCTCAAAATGTCGGGTCCTCAGTCATGGACCGAGGACCTGACAAGTCACTCAGCCCTATTTTCAGCAGATTTTACCCTTTTTTGGCCGAAATTAGATAGGCCCATTTTCAGCCAAATATTTTGGCAGCTGAAATTTTGGTGCATCCCTACAATAAACCTTCCAAAATTGTACCAAAGAATCATAGAATGCCGTTTCCAAAATAGTCCATTGAAACATCCAAAAGAGTAGTACATTTTTCCACATATGTAGAGTATTTGCTCTGATTTTGTAAAACATATTTAAAAGCCAAATCCTGTCACGTGGCAAATCTCACAAGACTGTCATAATGGATATGCGTAACTCATTAATGGGTTAGCCTAACCATCAAACCTTCTGCCCTTATGTTGTTTGGGTGCACAAATCATTCACCTATAGTCTCACTGCTCAATTCTCTGCCATTTAGGGTAGACCTAATCACACTTCACCCATCTGTAATTCACACAGCTTCCCTGTACACTATCTGAAAATACATGTTCATTTGGAATCTAATCTGCAGAGTATGCTTACTTTAGAAGTTTGCATCTCCTGTTCTGTTAATGGTTTGCTAGTGTTGGCAAATAGAGCAGTAGCCTCATACATCAGATTAGATTTAATTAGAATTGTTTTTTTTTAAATCAAAGCTTCACTGGAAGAAGCAAATCCGAGTGTTGGGCAAAAATGGCTGGATAAGCTTACCTGCAGAATAGGTAGATTTTAGGAATATAATTATGAAAACCTTGTGTTTTATTTTATTGGTGCATTTAACCTAGATCTTTCCAATGACAAACATGTATTAAAATGGGTTATGCTCAGTTGTATGTGCTACAACTAAAGAGTGAATAAATGAAAGGATCACTATAGGGTCAGGAACACAAACATGTATTCCTGACCCTATAGTGTTAACACCACCATCTAGCCCCCCTGGGCCCCTCATGCCTCCATAAATATAGGTAAAAATCTTACTGTATTCAAGCCAGAAGCTGTAAATCTGCATGCTGTTAGACTCAGGAAAAACAAGCAGTCTGCTGACATGTGGTAGCCTGATCCAATCACAGTGCTTCCCCATAGGATTGGCTGAGACTGACAAAGGAGGCAGATCAGGGGCAGAGCCAGCATGATTCAAACACAGCCCTGGCCAATCAGCATCTCCTCATAGAGATGAACTGAATCAATGAATCTCTATGAGGAAAGTTCAGTGTCTGCATGCAGAGGGAGGAGATACTGAATCACAGGATGCTGTGCACAGCGCTGCCCTATGCTCTGCTGACAGCAGATCTGAGTGGAGGGAGGCATATAATGCCTCCATCAACTCCAAAGTCCCTCTGGTTCACTCAGAGTGACTGCAACTGGAGGTGTTCCTATCTTTCAATGTAAACACTGTATTTTCTCAGAAAATACAGTGTTTACATGAGAAAGGCTGCAGGGAGCTGAAGTTGTTCAGGTGACTATAGTGTCCCTTTAAGTAACAGATTAAATCAATTTAAAGGCAAGTGAACATTTATATATAATATTTTGTATATACAATTATAGATACAAGTAGTTAATATTTTTACTATTATTATGTTATTTATATAGCGCCAACAAATTCCGCAGCGCTTTACAGTGGGAGGACTTTTCATGCAAAACATATCAGCTTTTTTAACCTGCCATGACATTGATCTTATATTCTGCAAATTTTATGTACAAAAGATAACAAAAAGAGAATGTGATAAAAAAATATTTTGTGAATTTTCCCAGCCTAGCTGTTCTAAAAAAAAAAAAGAAAAAAACATTTAAAAAATATTTTTTTTTTTAGATTAAACAGAAAAACAAACAAAAAACACAAAGTACAAAACACACAAAGCCAGAAAGGTACCTGCAATGGCCATTTAAGTGAAAACCCATATTTAACCCTGCAATGCAAGTATGGTCGTATCTACTAAACACGAATGCTTTAAATTGAGGGTTAAAAACCAAAGGACCACTGCACCCAGTAAAAACAAATTGCTTTGGGTGCACTTAGTCGTCCTTTAACTTTTATATTTAAAAAATTGTAATGTAAGTAATAGGCACTTTAATACTGAACTTAAGGTCTGTTGCAATTTTAAAAATAATAAAATGTATAAAGGAATTATCAAATTATTCATACTGTGGTCAGCCAAGGGCTTTTAATCTTCCTGTTCCATATTTTGTGGTTTTCCCTCTCAAGAATACATTTTTAACAGCCAGGGGTTAGTTCACTAGTTAGCAAGCTATGAACCATTTTTAACACCTTCCCCACCCCATGCCTCTATAATAGTAATGAGGGCAATCTACTCACATACAATTACAGGGTGGGTCAAAATTCAGACTAGGATTTGACAGGTAAATAACTGGTTTGTTTGTAGCTATTTCGTTTTTGTTACAGGTATATATTATAACGTAGCCTTGGGAGATTCATGGGTAATTTCACAAAGGGACAAGTAAAAATAGTAAAATGTATTTTCAAAACTTAGACCTCTGTTTGGCGAGTGGATAATTTAAAGGGACAACATAAAATCAAGAGAGAGTCAGACTTGTGAGGTAGCAAAGGAGCTCATTTAAAAGATGTTATCTTCTGTGCCTAGTCAAACAAATCTCCATATGTTAAGCATTCATTGTATGTAATATCACTGAAGTTGGTTCATTAATTGAAAGAAAAAAAATAATAATAATAATTGACTCCTCAAAACACACCCTGTATTTTAGCTGGATGAATAGGCATTTAAACATTTTTATTCTCACAAAGAAAGCTGAGGAGGGGGGAGAGCCTCAATTTGTCAAACTGTTTAAAAAATAATGGATCATAAATTGGTGATGCAACAGAATAGTCTGTATTGGTTATGGTGCTTGGAAGGTCCCTTTAAAATTTAGTAGCTGTGTAAAACAGCAAATGTATTCATATCTTTGCCAAAATGCTTTGCATTATTCACCAGATTCCGAATGTGCCTTGTAACTGCAACTTTTTTAGAGAAATGTCCTAAATATGATATTCACTATAGGCGATTCAGAAACACATTCAATGCATGGAGCTAGAACGTCAAATTGACCCTTACAGAAGCCAGATATTTAAGGGAAAAAAAAAAATCTCATTTAAAAAATCATTCAAAAATTATTTTTACCATGTTACCTTCTGTCTGCTTCTACAATTCCTGCGGTAGTCAGGCCCATCTTGGATTCCTGTCACAGACATTTGGAAACATTTTAAGAGGCCAATTCATGGTATGATTATCAAATCATTGCCAACTCTTCTGAATTCAATATTTAGTGAATAAACCGTTAACTGTTCAAGCATGCCTGAAGAATCAAAAAAAGTAGAAAACTTCAGTGGTTGTCAAGGAAACCTGGCAGTCAGCGTTAGAATGGCAGTTTGACAGATGCTTTATGAAATGTTCACCGTGTAGCACTTTGTAGAAGCCAGGATTGAATGTGACTCTGGAATTTCTAGTTAACGCTATTCGAGAAAGAACATATTTAAAGCTTGTTTTTATTAAAATAATAATAACTTGGCTGCTGCACCTTACAGTTGTTTACTGCTTGTTTTCTGTGATTAAAACAATATTTTCTGGTAATTTGCTTTGAAATGAATGCCACATCTGCCTACCTCCCCAATTGTCCCGATTTAGGAAGGACAGTCCCTATTTTGTGCCCAAATCCCTCTGTCCCTCTTTTCTCTACTAATGTCTCTTTTCTACGAGCTTCATATTGTTGGTGTTTAAAAGAGCTCCACAGCAATAATACTCCCAGTAATGTGTCTTTAAACTACAATAAATGTGTTTAGAAACTAGTCTGTGTGTATATAAGGTGCATTGTTCTAAATTACATTGTACTTGCAAACATTGTTAATAAATCACACAGAATTTCTCAGTACAGCTCTGCCCCCACCCTGGCCACACCCCCACCCGTAAAATTAAAGTGTCCCTCTCAGTGGCATAGCTAGAGCTTTTGCCGCCCAGAGCTGTTCATGAGTTTGCGACTGATGAGCTCAGTCAAGGAGGTGGGTTGGGGACAGAGCCAGCACCAGCAATTTACCCTGCGCTGGAAAAAGGTGAGTTTATCTTTAAGGGGTGCAATGAGGGGCCAGTCACCTAAACTATGTTATCTACACTATAGGGTCAGGAATACATGTTTGTATTCCTGGGCCTATGGTGTTCCTTTAAACTCAAAAAGAAGCAGATGCCCAGAGCACCTTCCAAAGACTTCTCATCGAGCCGCTTTGGGAAGTCTGTGATTGGACAGTCACAGAGAGTCTGGGTGGGGTCAGAAGGGGAGGGCTTGCAAAGGCTGCACACAAGAGATCTGCAGCTTTTGCAAGCTGTTTTTAGACATACTCCCAATGAAAAATGCGTAATTAAAGATTTTATTTTTGGCAGTGGAGTGTTTATTTAAGGAGTTAATACACTGCTGTCCAATTAAAGCACATTACAATACAGATGCGTTTGTTTGTAATACCTAAATATACAGAGCGAACTTCGGTTTAATTATAGATTAAAAAAAATTAAATGGACAAGTATTTGAATCAAGGCCAATGCATTGCTCAACCAGAAGGCACTTATAGAAATTGTTTTAATGTATAAAAGTGTCTGGCAAACACTTTGCAAATACACAGCATTACTCCACCCTTATCACATGTCTACTAACAGACGCCCAACTCATTTATTTCACAGTATTTCCATTCCTTAGAACAAACAAGTTTAATCTATAAATGTGCTATCAGATCTCAAAACTGGGTTTAGGTTGTAGTCACTGAAACATTCAATTGTGATAAGTTGACAAAATTACAAAATCTAAAATGGCTGATCTAAGCATCATAACCACTACAGTGTCCCCTCAGCCAATCAAACTGTGTTTCTACTTTGACACAAATCTCTAAAAATGTGTGGAATCCTTTTAGCCGTTTCATTTTTCCTACTGTAAAATACTTATGTCTCACATTAAACCGTCCACCTTCCGCTTTGATCCTGTATATTTTGTATCTATTCCACAAATATGGGAGATTATTCACTGAATACTGAACTATAAATCAATTGAAAAATCTAAAAGCAAAATTTAGACAAAAATAGTAGACGAGGAAAAATTCACCAAATCAGGCTACAATGAAAACTTGGATATTTTAAATTGTGCATATTGCAGGGTTTTGTGTTTTTTTTTTTTGTAGAGAGAGTTCAAAGTGAATTTCAAATGTAAGGTCAAGCAGCCGAATTATATAAATCAACTATGCTCTCCGTTCAGCTGCTTTGGACCTAAATTTGAAATTTTATTGGAATTTTCACTTTGGCCAAACTCTGACTTCTGTATCGCAACAAAAGTTGGGGTCTATATTTTGGCCTAGGGTAATCTATGTTCTCATTGGGCAGTGCCTTCGCTACTTACACTGCCTGTAAATTGTGTTATAGGGTTAATCCAAGCACCATGACCACTTCAGTGATTTGAAATGGTTATGATGCCTGGAAGAAGAAAGAAGTTGGTCTCAGCAGTGGAATGGAGGTGCATTCTAATTGTATTCTTTATTCCTAGAATTGGGGGGGGCAGACCAGCACAATGTGGGATTTATTAAAACCTTTACCGTATCTTCTGAAATCTATTGTACAGCATTCCAAAATATGTTGGAACTTTCTACATATTTATAATATGTTAGTATAATATGTGATAGGCAATCTTATAGTTCTCCAAATGTAAGAAGGACACTCCGTGTTGGCACATTTGTCTGAACTTATCTATTCCGCCTTCCACAGAAGTGTCATTAAAAAAAAAAAAAAGGTCTGGTTACTAAAAGAAGCCGTCATTTTATTACCTTTAAACTATGGTTTCCTTGTTGCTTTTTGGTTTCCAGTAACAGCTAAATCGATTGCTATAAACTACCTTGTAAAGCGTGTTATAAACAAGGTGTAACATAGAAATATCACTTTAACGTGCAACCGGCACACGCAAGATATTTAGACAACCTGACAGAACAAAAAAAAAAAACACAACAGGGATTATTCACAAATGTGAGAATTGAAAGTGCATTTCAAATTTAAGGTTAAAATAGCCGAACTGGAAAAATTCTCTAAGTCAACAATGCTTTCAGTTCAGCTTCTCTTGCCTTTAATTTGAAACTCAGTCCGAATTCTTATTTTAGTAAATGATCCCGTATGCGTTGTGCGGTTTCTTTTTTTACTAAAATAATATAAATATGAGCCTTTTTTTTTCTCCTGAAACAGTCAGGGCATACTATGTAGCTGAATTTTATCGCCCACAGTGCCATGTGCAGTAATACATAAGGAATGCCCAATATCACATGCCTGTACAGCATCTGCAATATTTGAAAACAAAACAAGAGGATGAGTGAATTAATCATCCCCAGGGTGTGTCCGCTCTCAGCTTCCAATTCTTAAAGACAGCTTGCACACCCTTCACAGAATATCGGGTATATCGCACCCTGTGAGAACACATTACTAAAGTAATTAAAGAGGCTCTGGCCTTGTTTGGGGTCTTTGTATAATTTACAAAGACCATCCAATAGTAACTGCGGCACTTGCAGTGAGGTAGCCAAGGGGTACAGGGAAAGGGGAGTTCTAATTACCTGAAAGTGTCTCTGGCATCTGCTGCCATCTTCTTGCAAACGGTACTTTTCAGCCCCTGATGCTTCAGCTGCCAGGAGCTTACATCAGCTTTGTGTTCTCACGCATTGAGGTCTATGGAGGATCCCAAGAGTCCCTCAGTAGGCAGAGCCTTTTTCAACTCAGCCTTCACTAGTGAGCGCTTGATAAAAAGTAGCTCTGCCATTTGTCAAGTGTAGGGAAAATATTAACACTAAGTAGTCACTTATTTGTATTAGTATTTAAATATTTGGACTGTGTTGGAATTTCAGCATTTCATAAAGATCTTTCATAATGATAGAAGATAATTTAACATTATAAAATACTAATGGGGGGGGAGACAGAGGCACTTTAAATGGCTGGATTGGAATGTCAGAACATCAGGTTTAGTCCAGCATTGTAACTTATTTCAATTCAAATGGTAACATTGATGCTTAAATGGACACTATAGTCACCAAAACCACTTTAACTTAATGAAGTGTTTAGCGAACAAATGATGTATCTGCAATCTCACTGCTCCATTCACTGCCATTTAGGAATTAAAATCACTTTTCGATCAGTTTATGCAGTGCTAGCCACACCTCCCCTGGTTGTGACTGAGACAGCCTGCATAAAAACAAATGGTTTCATTTTCAAATCAGATGGTAACTAACTTTAGAACAGTGGTTCTCAACCCAATCCTCACGGCCCACCAACAGTCCAGGATTTATGTATTTCCCTGTTTTATTCCAATGGAGATACTAACAAAACCTGGACTGTTGGTGGGTCTTGAGGACTGGTTTGAGAAATGCTGCTTTAGAAGTTTCTATCTCTTGCTCTGTAAATTTAACTTCAAAATCACACACGAGGCTCCTGCAAGATCTAGAAGGCTATTAAAATAAGCAGAAAATTTGCAATTATAAATTAAACAATTTGCAATAATAGAATTGTAAACATTAAAGCTCACTTTACTGTTAGTGTTTAGGAAGGCTGTACAAGTCACATGCAGGGAGGGGTGACTAGAGCTGTATAAAGAAAGATTTAACTCCTAAATTGCAGAGAATTGATCAGTGCTAATGCTAAAACTTGTTTTGGGTCCTCCTCTAGTGTCCCTTTAAATAAGAGTTCTCTAACTCCCTTACAATTTTTGCCATTTGGATTTCAATTCACTATTTTACGATTTGGTGAGTTAAACTTACATTTGTGTATATAATCTGGAATCCATAATATACAAGGCATCCGATTTAGATTGTGAGCTTGTTCATTCTTCACCTCTTTCTCAGCAATATGTATTGGTACAATATATGTAAATGTTGATAAGATTATGAATTGTATATACAGTCAGCCTGATAAGCAACAGTCACTAACTCAGCCATTACTTATATTGACTGCTTGGGTTATCTACTAAAACCACTTAATTTTAGTGAACCAAATCTGATGCAAAGCACACAGAGGCTAAAATAGTCCAGCTGTGATTAAAGCCAAGATGCAGAATTTTTCCAAAGCAGCAATTATACCCTAAATTTCACCATTCTTATTTAATTCACTATAACTTGGTGTTTAATGACTAACTTTGTCAGTGCTACAAAAGTGTGCAATACATCTTAATTACTTTTTATCTAAAGGAAGACAACCCCCTTTCCCACATTAGCAAATATTACAATATTGTAACAGTTCAATAATATTTTCATACCAATGCATACCTGCCTTGTGGGGGGAAAAAACATATGTAGAAATATGGATTTCATTCCATTCCAGTCCCCCTTCAATGTTGTTTGGCTACAACTCCAAGAATGCTTGGCCGCTCTGTTGCATTCACAGCATTTTGGGAGTTGTAGTCGCTTGTCATGGTAAGGGGGAGCAGAGTTTGACAACACGGAGGGTTCTTTGAGCGAAATGATGATTGAGGCCTGCTGTCTAGAGTTTACTGATTGCAGGCCTGAGGTAGGAACTTTTTAAACCCTGCTGATTTAAACAGGGATGTGTCCAGCCAAATTTGCCTTTTATAGCATTGTCAATGACACACGTAATTGAGTCAAGAATTGGGGTAAGCTGAAAATTATAAATGGTTAGTTACGAACATTCAATTGGTGTTAGAAGTTTAGTCTTGCCTAGAATTGTTTTTTGTGTAATTTGTCAGTCCGATCCTGCATTTTAACTAAGAGATTTGGGGATTTACCTACTAAACTGGGAACTGTGACCAATCATAAAAAAGCTGCAATTTTTCAGGAATTTGAGGAGTTAATTGATCTATTTTGATCTAAAATGTGAAATTTCTCTCTCAATTCTGAGCTTAGTGAATTATTTTTTGTATGATAGAGATATATATTTATGATTTAGCCACTGTGTATTTGCACCCAACTGTATTCATAAATATACACCTGGATTTAGCCCAGTATAAATGCTGTATATAATATATATTAACAAATACCTCTTACCTTTTTAAGATGCCCGGGAGCTGCAAGCACAGATTTACCTCTAAAAGAAACAATGATAGACAAGCCAGATAGCAAATGAAACTCTGCAGTAAAAAATAAATAAATAAATAAATAAATAAATAAAAAACACTTTATTCCATGTAAAACTGGATCTACGAACATAGGGGGAGATACAGCCACATCTAATAAATACACAACTGCAGGCCTGGGCTATGAATTGTTTATGTATTATGGTCATGGTAAATAATTACAAATACTAGAATCGAGGATATTTAAAAGGCACATAGGCTGAATTTATTTATCTATTTATCATTGTGATCCCGCCTGTTGTAAACTGTGGGTAATAAAACTTTATTCAGCTGTGTGGCCTAAAGATTGTATGTAAAAAAAGAAATTAAAATAAAAAATAACTATTACGTACATTAAGGGGACACTGTAGGCACCCAGACCACTTCAGCTAATAGACGTGGTGTGGGTGCTGTGTCCCTATTGCACTTAGTGCTGCAATGTAAAACATTACAGTTCCAGGGAAACTGCAATGTTTACATTGTAGCACTAAGTGTGCCTCCAGTGGCTGTCTACAAGACAGCCACTAGAGGACTTCCTGGATCCAAATGGACCCTTGGTCCAGTATCCGACGCTGGACATCCTCATGCTCTGCATTGATTCAATGCTTTCCTATGGGAAGGTCTAATGTATGCGCGTCATGCGCATTAACGCCCGCTCATTGGAGGAGAAGGGGGAGCCGCGACCTGGAGCCCAAGGACATAGCAGATTGCCAGATAGCAGATTGTTTGTTTGGGGGTTTCTTTTTACCAAATGAGCGTTCTTGTCAATGTATAAATACAATGTACGATTCCACGCCCATTTTTATTCCAGCCTTTTAATATGCAACAATCTGGGGGAATTGGGAAAAAAATGCCCCAATGTATAAAGATATTTTTTTTTTTTTTTTTTAAATTACAGTTTCTATACGTAACCCCCTTTTTTGCAAGCAGCATTGTTATCATCATTGATAGACGATGGTCTGATATAAATATTTAAACAAAGTGACTTCATTTACATTGAATTAAAAAAGGCAAATTGGCCAATACAAAGCTTGCCGTATATAAACAAACATGGTAAAACATTTGAAGTTCTGTTGATCATGCCCTGGGGATACAATCTGAACAACTCATTACATTCTAGTGTAAGCAGACATCTTAAGGATTTCCTGGATATGATTCATTCATGTATCTCGAAGTATGACAATTATTTGTTAATGGGATTAGCCTTAATCATGTTAGAAAGACCTGGGAAGGAATGTAACATTTATAAACCTTAAATCATATCTCTGGTTTCTGGTTCTGTCTTTCAATGTGAGGATCTCCAGGATTAGGTTCTTTCATTAAAATCGTTTTTTATCCCCTAAAAAAAATTCAATAAACGGAGAAATGACAAATCCACCTGTGTCATTCAGAAACAAGTCGCTACGGATAGCACTTTATTTCATTAATAAAACACTCCAAACACCATAACCACTACAGCTTGCCAGGAGTGGCCTGGTACTGTCCCACAGCAAGTAATCAAATTATTTTATTATGGTTTCACAACGTAACTGGCTCCAGTCTGGTGCCAGTGACCCCATACCAGGCTTCTGGTCTTCTTGTGCAGGAGAATCCAGAGAGCTCTACAAAGCTAGAATACGCAGGACCACACATACTGTCAGAGCATCTGCTGAGCTCTCTCAGCCCATTAAATGTGGCGCAGGAACCTGGGGAACCCAGGTAAATGGTCACACCGTGTGAAAACTGTTTTAGTGCTTAGAGTGATCTTTTAAAAATGTTTCTAACATGAGTTTTTTTTGACAAGGACCCTCTTCACCTATTCTATCCATCAACGTTATTTGTGTGTCCGTTACTTATTGTTATACATCCCCGCTATATAAAATGTGGAGTGCTATGGAATACGTCACGCTATTTAAATTATAATCAGACGCAAAATGCTCGCACCCAGAAGATAGGGGCAACCTTTAAGAAGCCTCCTGGCCTCCTTTTAATCAGAAGTATCTAGGCCAGTTTTATTTTGTTTGTTTTTTTTTACATTTTAGATTCTATCGCGTAATAAACCAGATTGCTAGATGCATCTAAGATAGAATAAATATTTTAAACAGTATTGAGAAAATGTGTTCTATAAGCTAGCATTTCCCAAACCAGTCCTCAAGACCCACCAACAGTCCAGGTTTTCTTATTATCTCCATTGGAATAAAACCGGGAAATACATAAATCCTGGACTGTTGGTGGGCCACGAGGACTGGGTTGGGAACCACTGCTATAACCTTTAGGTGCATCTTTGTTTAAGTATCAACAAGGTCTAGAATAAATGGTTTTGTTTGTGCTAAGTTGTTTTAAAGGACCACTATAGTGCCAGGAAAACATACTCGTTTTCCTGGCACTATAGTGCCCTTAGGGTGCCCCCACCCTCAGGGTTCCGTTCCCACCGGGCTCTGGAGAGAGGAAGGGGTTAAACTTACCTCTTTCTCAAGGGCCGGGCGGGGAGCTCTCCTCCTCCTCTCCGCCTCCTCTCCTCCCCTTCGGCTGAATGCGCATGCTCGGCAGGAGCTGCGCACGCATTCAGCCAGTCTCATAGGAAAGCATTCATAATGCTTTCCTATGGACGCTTGCATCTTCTCACTGTGATTTTCACAGTGAGAAGCACGCAAACGCCTCTAGCGGCTGTCAATGAGACAGCCACTAGAGGCTTTAGAGGCTGGATTAACCTATTTATAAACATAGCAGTTTCTCTGAAACTGCTATGTTTATAAAAAAAAAAGTGTTAACCCTAGCTGGACCAGGCACCCAGACCACTTCATTAAGCTGAAGTGGTCTGGGTGCCTATAGTGGTCCTTTAAGGACTTAACGTTACTGGTCACTGTGGGGAAATTTGCCCCCTCTTACTCTCAAAGGCAGAATCTGAACTTTACCTTCTAGCAACAGTTTTGTTTTGTGTGTTTTTGTTTATTGTTTTTTTTTTTTTCCATGAGAAAGCCGTTTCAGTGTGAACATGCATATTGTCTGTCAAAAAGCCCATAAAATGCCATGTGATTCCTTTAAATCAAACATACCACTTGATACCTACTAATTATAGAGGGGGCTGTACATATACTCATGGGGGGGGGTATCAAGTCTAATGTACAACCCAGAGTTTTCCCTCATTCCTCACTGAGAATCTTAGATGGGGATAGCCTTGGCCTTAAAATAATGTGCATCTTTTATCTAGGTACCGGTAATGGATGCCCCGACCCCCGCTTAATAGAAGACAATTGGATGACAAAGTCTTTTGTCCTTGTCCCACCTCCGTCTCAGGGATATAAGTTCTTTGGGCTGTATATGCCCTTATATTGACCATTAGAGATGTCGCGAACCGTTCGCGAACTTCCCGCGAACATGGATGCTGTCCAGGAGGTGGGAGGGTCTGGGATGGAGGGTCTGCTGGAGATTGGCTGGGATGTGTCAGCTGACCGGAGCTCGCCGCGAACGGTTCGTGGCGAGCCGTTCGCGGGAAGTTCGCGAACGGTTCGCGACATCTCTATTGACCATCTGTGATTTATTTCTGCCCAGTGAAATTGGAGACATTCTGCTAACTAGATATCATGGCTAACAGAATCTATTTTTATTATTATTATAAATACTTGTACTTATTTATTTATTTTTTAAAGAAAGAAACCTGCAACTCTAGGCCTGGTCTAGTCGGCCAATGGATAAAAATGTTTCTGTAAACAATAAGTCTGACTGTTTCATCATTCCAACGTTTGTTTTCTTTTACCAAAAGATCAGCGCAGTGCCAACCGTGACAGTGTCACAGTAATGGGAGAATATTTATGCAAATGTACTTTGTAAGACAATACATCTGCTCTTCATTGCAGAATGCCAGATGCTACCTTACTGAATTAAAATTATGTTTCTGGAACATCTATCAAAACATTAGTTTATTTTTCTTCTTTTCTTTTTTTTTTTAACAGAGAGACGTGCAGATGTTTAGGGCTAATTACATTCAACGTTAAATGAGTTGTTTAAGAAGCTGTGATGTTCCTTTATAATTTCCTTCTGCATTTCTGTAGAGTTCCTGATCCCTCTCGGGGCACAGTGAGACTGTTACACTGCCTCTGGATGCCATACATCTAGAAACTTATAATTTATGGGTTTACTGTGGTGATAAGTATCCCCACGATATGCCTTTAACCCCTTAAGGACACATGACACGTGTGATATGTCATGATTCCCTTTTATTCCAGAAGTTTGGTCCTTAAGGGTTTAAATCCCTTCTTTAAATGCTTTCATTATAGTTTATGCATAGAACTTATAACCTCTTTGTCAAACTATTCTGAAACAGTTTGACAATACTGGGGTTCTTTCCTGCATCCAGAAACTGCCCCGTCTCTTCTACTGAACTGCGAATGTAGAATTTATATTTTCACATTATCAATGTCAAGTCTATCCAACTTGGACCATTGTGATTTGGCTAAGAGTGTTTGGGTGGGTTAGCTCAGAGCTCCCATCTATGCCTGGCTTTCAATAAAGCATTGTGAATGAAAAGGCAGCAAACTGATTTCTCTAGGGTAACATAATGAATGCATTAAAGGAATTCTTTTTTTTTCCTGATTACCCTCCTTAGCTAAAAGAGGAAGCAATAATTGTGCTTGGTACATGCTTAGTGTTGTGTTTTTTGTTTTTTTTTCTCTATTTATTTATTTTTGTATTATTTTTGTTTTTTACCATCTCTAAAATACTTGCACGTAAATTGAGATCTAAAAGCAATTTTTAATTTCAAGACGTTTATTCATTTGGGAAGAAGTTGCAAAGTGAATTTCAAAATTGGTGAAAAAATAAAATAAAAAAAACCTCTTCAATTGGGCTAAATTGGAGGTATTTTTTACAGTTGCTATTGTACTGCCTTATCGAGGAGGAGTTATACACTAGGTCATTCTTGGCACGTCACCCGTAATTACAACTCACCATGTCTGAGACTTCCTGCAGTATGCTCCGACCAAACTTGGACATAGCAGATTGCCACGTCAGTCAATCATAGCTTTCTCATTGTTTTAAATAGGATCTGACTGCATCTCATAAATACCCTTCCCAGATAAAAGTGTATACGATCTAATTGTCAGCACACTGTAGCAGTTCCATTTATTAGATAGGATGAATGAAACTACTGCCTTATCTGTTTTTAACCTTAATGATGACTTCATTCTTAGTTTTGTGGTAGCTTTAGATAACGATAAGGATCCATGGGCCCTTCATTTATATAATTGTCCTTGTGGTCTGCATGTTATTTCATGGGCAGACACGGTTTTTAATTCCCACCATGCAGTACTGGAACATGTCTAAGATAAGTGGGACTTCCACTACTAAACAACATCTACTATACGTAGTTGCTGTGATTTTCATTCTGCTCTTTCCGTAGCTGAATTAATTAAACCAGATCTCAAAACACCTCAACAGCATAATTTTGTTTTTCCACAATGCCTGGTTCACTGTTCTGTTTTTTTTTTTTGTTTTTTTTTGTATATGTAGTAATATATATATATATATATATATATATATATTATAATATGTTAATTACTTTTGATTCTATATAAATTCCAAATATGTAGCTGATTCATTTTGAGTAGTAATTGTGAGATCATAAGAAAAGTTGTTACATCAGGCATAGGCAACCTTTGGCACTCCAGATGTTTTGGACTACACCTCCCATGATGCTTTGCCAGCATTATGGGTGTAAGAGCATTTTGGGGTATGTAGTCCATAACATCTGCCGAAGGTTGCCAACCTCTGGGTTAAATTATCTCGCTGGTATGTGCCACCTACTTCAAAGATGAGAAAATGTAAAGAAAACCATTAAAAATAAGAAGATGTCCTAAATAATTGAGAAAGTGTGTGGGAGGGCAATATGCATTGGGGGCTTGTCCGCTCTTTGGAAAATCAGAGATTGCTAGAATTGTTATTGTATTCTTACACGTTGTTTCACGAGATTCAATGTGAATCTCAAAATTTAGACCATATCAGCGCAAAAACAAAACAAAAAAATAAACTATGTCCGCTTAGTTTGGCTAATTTAAATAATTTTCTAATTTTCCATATTTCATACTTTAGTGATTAACCCTGTAGGATTATTGTAGCATATATTAACATAATCTGCAACATGTGTAATAAATTTACACTACAGAGCCTGTCTGTATATTTACTAAATAGGGTTGTTTTTTTGGGCAGTGAAGTTAATGTCTAATGGTAGTTCCCCTACAAACCAGGCGAGTATAAATCACATAAACGGCTGACTTTTGCTTCCTTTGGTGAAAGGAACCGCCAGAGAGGAAAAAGACAGGAAAACCCCACGTTTTGTTTGCTCACAGTATGTATGCAGGGAGAAGGAGTCACTGATACCGTGGGAATAACAACTTTTATATTCGTTACATTAATAAAGGGCCAACAAATTCCACAACACTAACTTATTCAATGCATTCTAAATCGCACAGTATTGCATGAACTCATTTAGTGGATAGCTTACTGTCAGGGGAGGACATTGTTTAACCCCTTAAGGACACATGACGTGTGACATGTCATGAATCCCTTTTATTCCAGAAGTTTGGTCATTAAGGGGTTAAAGGAACACTCCGTGCACCAATATAACTCTTTAATATGCTGCATTAATTGCATGCTCACATTTTTAGTTTTTGAACAAAACATTAATATTTTGCCGAATGCTGCACCATAAGCCTGCCTTATTATAAGGCTTCCTTATCAAATTTATGTACACAGCTCAACCCCTAAAAGCACTGAGTGAGTGGCTTCTAATTCACAATTTGGCTGCAGACAGTCAGAGAAGCTACACCCTGAGTGTCCTCTCAGTCAGTTGCAGGTTACATTGTAGCTCTGATCACTACATGCTGTCATCTGCTGATCTGTGTGCATACAATAGATAAGGAAGTCTTTTTCTGGAGTGAGTGGGTGTGGCTAAGGAGGGAGGCTTATTGTGCACCATTCTGCAAAACATTTAGCTTATTTTGTGCAAGAACTGTTTGCACAAATATTTGAGCATGCAAAAAAAAAAATACATCCTATTAAAGGACCACTCTAGGCACCCAGACCACTTCAGCTTAATGAAGTGGTCTGGGTGCCAGGTCCAGCTAGGGTTATCCCATTTTTAATAAACATAGCAGTTTCAGAGAAACTGCTATGTTTATTAATGGGTTAAGCCTTCCCCCTAATCCTCTAGTGGCTGTCTCATTGACAGCCACTAGAGGCGCTTGCGTGCTTCTCACTGTGATTTTCACAGTGAGAGCACGCGCCGTCTATAGGAAAGCATTGTAAATGCTTTCCTATCGCTGAATGCGCAGCTCTTGCCTTCAGCGGGGGGGAGGAGGAGAAGGAGGAGAGCTCTCCGCCCAGCGCTGGAAAAAGGTAAGTTTTAACCCCTTTCCCCTTTCCAGAGCCGGGCGGGAGGGGGTCCCTAAGGGTGGGGGCACCCTCAGGGCACTATAGTGCCAGGAAAACGAGTATGTTTTCCTGGCACTATAGTGGTCCTTTAATGAGGTTTATCGAATGCATGAAAGTTGTATTGGTTTTCGAATTGTCCCATTAAGGTGGAGTTGCTGCAATAGCTGACTGGCCAGTTTTATCACAAAGTAATTTCAGTTTGTGGAGAACAACCACTGAATGATGCCTGGTGCAATGTGAATGGCAAGTGACGTGCTTTGTGAATCCGTTTATCCAAGCAGCTTAACTTTGACTTTTCCGGTAAGTCCTAGTGATACCTTAGCAATAATCACTTTTACCATTTTAAACCCTGCACACAGTAAATAAACAATGCATTGGGACATCACACATCCAAAATAACATTCAGGGTTGTCAGACTATGCTTCTGAGGATCCAGTGAGATCACAGACAAGATGGAGGTTTTTTTCCCATGGATTCTGACTAGTTCATTAAACCTATCATTAATATGGATAACTTGGAAAAAGGAAGAAAAAGTACCTAGCCATTCACTGGAGTAAAATAGAGTATTTCAGACAACCGCAAGTGGCCATATGTAGTACTGCAGGTTCCTAAAAAAAAAAAAAAAAAATTAGCTTAGATTCTTCATATCAACAAAACCATAGATGTATATATGTAACCAGCCACCCTTTCCAGCCCGTCATGAGCCACTGCAAGTCTTGAGTCATTAGCCTTTGGGAGTAATTAAGTCTAATAATACAGGGGTGAGACAAAACAATATTACATTACAAACTGCTTTCTCCAGGAAATATATCTATATATAATATAAACCTGACTAAACTGTGGTAATTAATTAAGAAAAGATCATATCTGGACAACGATATGACAATTATCTTCAAGATTAATTCCATAATTATGTGATTCAGTGTTTTGTTTTGTTTTCATGTATAATTTAAGGAAAGAGCCTGCCTGGAATAGTTTTTAGTAACACAAGGTAAAACAGAGTCTCAGAGGGGATATGATTGCATTATACAAATATATATGGGGTCAATACAAACCATTGTCTGGAAAACTGTTCATAACAGGACTATGCATAGGACACGAGGTCACACATTTAGACTGGAAGAAAGGAGATTTAGACTAAGGCAGAGGAAAGGGGTTTTTACAGTAAGAGTAATAAGGATGTGGAATTCTCTGCCTGAAGAAGTGGTTTTATCACAGTCTGTACAGATGTTTTAACCAGCTGGATAAATACTTGCAAAAACATAGTATTCAGGGATAAAATGTCTAATTAGTGGGGTAATAGCTTCTTGATTCAAGGAGACATCTGACTGCCATTATGGGGTCATGAAGGATTTTTTTTTCTAGTTTGTTGCAAATTTGGATGCGCTTCAAACTGGAGTATGTGCCTTCTTTTGGATCAACAGCAAAACAGATGTGAGGAAGGTTGAACTTGATGGATGCATGTCTCGTTTCATCCTACGTAACTATGTTTACCATCTCCTGTTTTGCCCCCTGCTTGCCATAGTTGTGTCCTCTTTAAAAAATGCTGGGGACAATTTTGGCCTAGTGATTCCCCAAATTCTATTCTTCATCTTGAGACACTTTCAAATTCCACTTTACATCTCTTAGCAAATTATTTCACCCTGCCTTATTGTGCTATGCTGATGATGTGTATTGAACCAACTGTAGAGGAAGTAAAGTGCACTTGTTAGTCCATGTCCATCATCAAACGGTTTCCAGGCTTGTTTTTTGGCCCTGTATGTCATCCAGCTGTGTACAATAAACCGCGTATCTTGAGACACATGCTATTAGTACGGAAGCTAATCAGGCTTTCCTTCCTGCTTCTGAATTTGCACATTGCCCGTTAATGTGTCCGACAGTGACAATGCATATAAACCACTCGATGGGAAAAATGTTTCTGTGTATTCTTAAAATTAATTATTTGGACAAGAAAGAAATAATGGACTTGCATATTATCTCGTATTAAGCCATGTTAGTGCTACAAGAAAGCAAACGGTTATGGTGTATGGGTGCTTGGGCACCGACCTCTGTTTTCTCTCTTCACCTATAGGTAAGAAATCCCACATCAACCAGAGGATAAAGATGGGGATCATGGAATTAGCCATCCTTCAATCTCCAAACCCCATTTAAAAATGGGGGTATCTTTCTTCCCAAAATATGTGTTAATGATCTTTCTAGGTGAACCAAAGTTAGCTCGTATCTGACCTTGTGACCTCTTTTTAGTTGGTTTGGCCAATTGTACGTTCTTGGGGAGGTTTGTCTTCGTATGCCTTTCCTTTCTTTGACTTCAGGAAGTTACATAGTGACAAACATAATATTTTAGGATGAAAAAGACTACCGTCCACCTTTTATGCTGTTGATCCATAGAAGGGAGGATCGTAAGTAGAAACAATATAACCGATATTGGACACACGAAATGGTTAAGAACATTCTTCTAGCTTTATTGATTGGTCTAGCGCCTCCATTCTTTAAACAGATCTACATTAGCTCAGAGTTAAAGCATACATGTCTTTATGTTACAATAGTTAACAATTCAAAAGAGAAAGCATACAGGAAAAATGAAATAATGTTTTTATTGCTCTTAATTTGCATTGCGTGCCTTTGCTGTGCCAGGAGTGAACTGGATTGTGATGTGACTAACTCGATTTTTAATATAAGACAGAGTATTACAACAAACTGTAGTAACAGCAATTTGTGTATCCCGCACATGTGTTATCTGTAATCTCGGGTACCATGGTGGAAAACCGTCTAAATGGTTTTGTCTGTGTTGGTCATATCATGAATAGTTAAATCCCTTTTATAATTGTGTATTGCAGCAGGAATAAAGATTTGCAGTGACTCTGCCAGTTTCTGCCTGTTACACAAGAAAAGGCAAATATAAACAGGGATTGTTTGTAGAAAGCCTGCCTACTGTTTGGAAAACTGGGGTCACATTCAGATGTAAATAGGGAAAGAGCACAATCCATGTTGCAGCAAAAGATAAGGGCCTATTATTCTGAGGTTTTTTGTTGTCGTTACATTTTATTTATTTATTTATTTATTTATTTTTAAACAAAATGCATGATGAAACCCCTTAAAGGTCCACTCCGGGCACTATAAAAACTGAATCAAAAAGTTGTTTTGGTGCAAGGATGTCCCGGTTGCCAGTTTACTTGAAGTGGTCAAACTCTTAAGACTGTTTAACCCCAGAGTCTTTAATTTGACTCCTGTCCGCTCTGCCCCTTTCACTTCTGTTCCAGTATGAGGCTTCAATCAAGAAGTCTCTGCCTGGGCAACACTGCTGGCTGAGAGCGTCCGCTGATGGAGTGATTAAAAAAAAAAAAAAGTACCAGCATCAGGGACCTCCTTGCTCCATAATAATTTCACTACAATTAATTTGGTTTGGTGCCTGGAGTGCCCCTTTTAAGGATGACAATAAAAAAGGGGTGACATTTTGTGTCTTCCAGATTTTAAGGGGGTTATTCACTAAAAGGTTAAATAAGCCATCTGCAGCAACTCCGAGTCAAAGGTGGTTTAACACCGAGCCATTGGATGATTCCAGACACCATCACCACTTCAATGAGATGAAGTGGTGATGGTGCCTATAGTGTCAGTTTAACTCTGGCTACTGAATATCAGTTCTCTAATTTATCTGTTGGAAAATTACTGTTTAATTACCAGAGATAGTGTTGTTATTATTATGTAATTATTTATATAGTGCCATCAAATTCCGCAGCGCTTTACAATGGGTGGACGAACAGACATGTAGTTGGAACCAGACAAGTTGGACACACAGGAACAGAGGGGTTGAGGGCCCTGCTCGAAGAGCTTACATGCTAGAGGGAGTGGGGTAAAATGACACAAAAAAGGTAAGGATAGTATTAGACTAGTGACAGTTGCAGAAGAGGAATCCGTTGGGAGCTATTAACCGTTTCTTTCTTATAACAGAATCTAGAATGTTGTGTTTCCTTGTGTAACAGATTATGGGAACATGTACTGTTAAATTAGCAGAGATGTGCTTATCTCTCGTAATAGCCCCTAACTGATGAGGTCTTGCGGGAAATATTTTAGTTCGGGAACAAAAATCACTGAAGTCACTAAAATCTACAGTTTATAAAAAAAAAAATGAACCCTTCACCCAACTGCTTCATAGGATGCCATCCCTATAGCTTCAAACATTGAGAGGTATAGAATCAGGACCGGGGTGGATCTATATGAAGTGCGCCAGTAATGCAACTTGCATCACTGGAAATGCCCAAAGGAGGTGGGTACCTGTCTGGCATGAATGTAAGCCTGACTGTCCCTCTGTGGCCCTGGTAAGGTTCCTTTCTATGACTGCCTCTACCAGATGTGCAACAAAATATATTTTTCTGCACAAATGGATTTAAATATTCCCAGATGTTTTCAAAATGCGTCATTGCTGCACCAGTCCATTCTGGAATGGTTCTGGAGACCAGCGTGCAGTCAGGTATACTTCTCTTTTACATTTTATTAATGAATGGGGGAACTAGGACATTATGTCACATCCTGATGTTTACAGTCTGTCTGTGATACAGAGAGCCAGTTAGGAAGAGAATAGATTTTTATTTTCCTACTGCTAGGTGTTCTGTTATCCGCTATTTGACTTGGTACACATAGTGACATAGGCCTGGTCACAATTGCACTCTTTATATAAACTATCAGAGTTAATCACTAAAGTAAGAATGGGAATTAAAAGAGAACTGGAAGTGAATTGCAAAATGTAATCCAAAAAAATCAAAATGAGAGAAATTCACAAGTTTTCAGTTTGGCTTACATTTAAAATCCCCGCAATTCTCAATTTAGTGAATTAACCTGAATATGTCATGGCTTATGAACAGAGGGTGGTCATGCTTCACTCTCTTCTACAGTACTGAAATAATGTTTAAAGTAATATATTTAAAACAAGTTTCTTTTTTTTCTTTTCTTTTGTGCAGGAAGCTGTGCCTAAGATGTCAGCGAGCAAAGAAGGTGCACATAAAAAATGGGCGGCTCTAAAGGAGAAACTAAGCCCTCAGAGCCCCGACCAGATTGAGGGTAACCTGGAGAATGCAGACCCTGAATTATGCATCCGACTCTTGCAAATCCCATCTGTTGTAAACTACTCCGGTCTGAAAAAACGCCTGGAGAGCAGTGATGACAACTGGATCGTACAGTTCTTGGAGCTCAGTGGACTGGACCTTCTCCTGGAAGCCCTGGACACACTATCGGGGAGAGGGGTATCTAGAATTGCTGACGCCCTCCTCCAGCTGACTTGCATAAACTGTGTCCGAACAATTATGAATTCCCACAAGGGAATTGAGTATATAGTTGAGAATGAAGGTTACGTCCGGAAAATTTCCCAAGGTGAGGAACTCGTCATTCTTTAAATCTGTTATTTGGGTTAACCCACTTTCCATTCATGGTGTCCAAAACAAAAAAAGAAAACATACATAATTCCTTGCATTCTAACTAACTTTTCCTGCAGTTCGTTGCAGCTTTTTAATGTTCCAGATATCAGCTGGGCATTAAGGTTACCACTTTTATAACTGGACCACTCCTATTATCCAATATATATTTCTTACAATTCCATTCCCGTCCGAGGATTCCATAGATTTGTAACATTTACAGGGTTTTGTCCTCCTCTAGTGACTGTCATACTGACCGCCACTATTATTACTATTAATAATACTATTATTGGCATTTATGTATCACCATCCTATACCTTTTATTAACCATATTATAAAAGGGGGAAACTTAGCAACTGAGGTGCTTTTGCAGCACCAACTAAGTAAATTTGGGTCACATGATGCAGAAGCCCCTATAGGAAAGCACTGATTCAATATTTATCTATGGGGAGACTTGGTTAGCACATAGCGTTCACCGCACAAGCGCATCGGGTCCCCCACTCCCCTCCATGAGAAGCATTTTATTCGACATTGGCCATGCCTCCTCTGTGACAAAAAAAAAAGGTTTAGGAAAACATTTAGCTTTATTATATTCTATGGCAAATGGGGGGAGAGGGCGCTGTGTTTTTTTTTTTTTTATAGGGACATGGACGCCATAGGAATAGGAGTTTATTAAAAAAAAAATTGTAATTTGTTTTTTAAATGAGGAAAAAAGTGAAAGTCAAGTTATGATTGTTTATTAATTAATATAACAGGTAATCACTGGCAGTATAACATTGTTTCTTTCATCCAGAGCGTTCACTGTATGTTTTCTATATAATCTCTGTTTTACAGCGCTGGACACGTCCAATGTGATGGTCAAGAAACAGGTTTTTGAGTTGTTGGCTGCACTTTGCATCTACTCCACTGAAGGACACGCTTTGGCTTTGGATGCTCTTCAGCACTATAAGGTAAACAACTTATTGGCATACAGAAAAAGACCTTTACTTATTTTTTCATATATATTTATATATTATTATTTTTTTTAATTTTATGAAAGTATAATTTGATAGGACAGGGTACAGAATTTCAAATCGTGACATAGTAGCCAGGATAAAAAGTTAATGGAGCACTCCAAGCACCATAACCACTATAGCACGCTGTAGTGATAATGGTACCAGGAGTGACTTGGTGCCTCCCAGTGTATGTAGCCAAACCATTTTACCTGGGGTTCTTCTGGTGTCGCTCCCCACCTCCCTTCTGATAGAGAGTTGGAAGCTGATACTTAGGAGCTTCATTTAGCTCTCCAGTGCAGGACCAACTCTTTGAGTTCATCAGTAAATGCCCAAGTCTTAGCTTGGAGTAAGAAGAGAAAAATGCCTGGTAGACAGCCACAGAGGGCAGACTTAGAGCTTCAATGTAAACTAAGTGCAAAAGGGTCACAGCACCCAGACCGCTTCAATTAGATGAAGTGGTCTGGGTGCCTACAGTGTCCCTTTAACAGACTTTGTCATTCACAATCATGGACAAAAAGAAAACAAAAAAAGTCTAAATAAATGGTGCAGATCTGTCAATTTGCTTATTGAAAAGTTTGAAAGGTATAACAGTAGACCGTGATCCATGTTTAAGACATGGTTAAATTAATGACTGCCTCATCATATTGACACATTACAATAAGCAAATATGAACCAGTAGCCCAAAAATAAAATCAGGTCTAAATTTAAAATGCTTAAGATTATTTTTGCCGTGGTTTAAAAGAAAGCCGAATGTTTAAAATTTTATATTAACTTAACAACTTTTATATCGACATATCAAGTATATCATTTATATCGACATATCTACAAACGAGATTTTCAAGAAGGAATGCAAATTTTGAAAAGTTTTAGTATAATAAACATGATTTTTGGAAGAGGGGTTATGAACAAGAGTAATTTTTCCTTAACAGACCGTGAAGAGCCAACAGTATCGATTCAGTGTAATATTGATTGAACTGTCAACGACGGACAATGTTCCATATATGGTGACACTGCTGAGTGTTATAAATGCCGTGATATTGGGGACAGAAGAACTTCGCCTACGCGTACAACTACGAAATGAGTTTATAGGTAATATCAGATGTCAAATACGGAACAGAAATGTGTGCATTTTATATCTTCAAGTGAAAAAAAACTTTTCTTCCTGGTAAGAGTATAATATTCGATTTCTGAATGAAACACAGTCCATTCAAAATACTTATTTTACTTAATTATGTAATCTGGTGGTAAAATACAAATATGGCAATTGAAAGATTTGTGCCTGATTATGGCCTCCATTTAATATTGTTAGACACACTTTTAAAATTCTTTAATATTTTGAGAATTTTTTTTATATTTATATAAATATTGTATGTATTTAATTTTTTTAATGTATTTTAATATAAATATATATATTTATTTAAAGGATATGTAAAATTTTAAATACTTATCCAAAATAATAAAGGCTTATATTTGTTGATCATGCCACCCCATTTTATTATTAAGGGGAGCATGTATAAAAGATGCATTAATTTACAGTTTATTTAATGTTGAGAAGAATCTAGTATAATAACAGACCTATATTAAAGTAGAAGGGGGAAGCATAAACCATGGTTAGGGGGTGTAAAACTTGTTTTGCCCTGGGCGTTGGTAACCCATACCAAGTCACTGGTTTGCACTATTATTCAGAGTTTAGCTAGTGAATAATTCTGTGTTATCACTAAAGGGATTTTACAATTTTAAGTCCAACAAAAAACATGATTTTGCAAATTTGAAATTCACTTTAAACTTCTCTTGCGCGGTCAAAAGACTTAAAATATGCACAGAATTGACATTAGGTGAAGCTGAAACACTGCCCATACACACTCCTACCACCATGACCACTTTAAATCACTGAAGTGGTTATGGTGGTTGGAGTATCCCTTTAATCGTGTGTTTTAAAGCACACCCCTTCCTGGTGTTAAATGGGCAAAGAGTTATTCACTAAAGTGATGTCAAGAATCCAATATGAATTTAACATTTTAGACCAAAATACTCAAACTGACAGCTGACTAGTTTTTCCTAGTTTTCCGATTAAAGGAACACTAACTATTTAAATTATTGTGTCCCCCTTAATTAAATAAAATAACGCTTTTTTTATTATTATTATTTTTTTATTTTAACTGATTTTCCCCAGTATTTGAAAGTGAATTTCAAATTCAAGGCCAAAGTAGCTGAAATGGATTTGAAGCGGACTGGAATAATTTTCTCCATTTTGTCTATTAGCTTTAAATTTGAAATTCACTTTGAATTCCTGACAATTTTCGATTTTGGTAAATAACCCTGAATGCCATTTGTCTACATGGCAAAAGGTTGCCACAGTCACTACTGTCTCACATTCTTTAAAGGGATACTAAAGTGCCAGGAATACAAAGCTGTATTCCTGGCACTATAGGTCCCCCTGCCTTCCCCTACCTACCAAAAGGGTTAAACACCCTTTATTTACTTACTTGATCCCAGGGCCGATGTCCCTCTGCGCTGGGTCAACGCTCTACCCTTCCAACATCCCCTGATGAGCAGGCTCTAATGCGCATGCACAGCAAATACAGCGTGCGCATTAGACCTCCCCATAGGAAAGCAATGTATCAATGGTTTCCTATGGGGAAACATCTGACGCTGGATGTCTTCATGTCGAGCGTGAGGACGTCCAGCGTCAGATACCGGACCAAAAGTCTGTTTCGATCCAAGAAGCGCCCCTAGTGACTGTCTGGGAGATAGCCACTGGAGGCAGACTTAGTGCTGCAATGTTTAACATTGCAGCACTAAGTGCAAAAGGAAAATTGCACCCAGACCACTTCAATGAGCTGAAGTGGTTTTGGTGCCTATAGTGTCCCTTTAAACCTTTTCCTAGGACCCAAGAGCTGAGTAGAATTTTAGGATTTCCCTACTGGTGCACAGGTGTCATTAAATCTGCTTGATCCACTGATTAGCACACCTGTGCTTGGCAGGGATATTATGAAAACATTGCTGGTCAGTTTCTCCTGAAGACAGGTATGAAAGTCACTGACTTACCTCCATGAAAACGTGGCTATGTCTGGTGTAAACTGTGAGATATTCTGTGCTGTGATTTTAATCTGATTGTATCTATTACAGCAGGTTTAAAAACCACCCTTAGGCAAGATATTGATATATTCTAATGGAAAAAGCACACAAAAAACACTAAAATCTGCTCTCAGGACAAGTTGATCATTTACTGCATATCATAGTGAACACAACACACACATTTAAACCCATCTGGTTATTTAATAAAGTGTGAGCTGTATTGAATCTACAGCAAATTTTACCTTTTTAGAAGCAAAAAAAAAAAAAAAGCTAAGTTGAAAACAAAACTGACTTGGGATTTTTTTCAATTTGGCTAGAATCGCATGAAATGTAACATTCCCTTTTGATTCCTAAAATTCACACTTTAGTGAATAATCCTGAACAGTAATCTATTTCAGGAAATTTAACACAATAATTCTCTACTTAATTTATCAACTCACTCCCTGTGTCCTGACCATAAACTCTAGGCACTAAAACCATGTTTGGGTAAATAATGAAATATAGGTTGAATGTACATCTATGAAAATTACTTTTATTAGGACCTTTAAACAGCCTTCAATTGATGCTGTATAACTGATATGGAGACCAGTTTAAAAATGCTTAATTATTTAATACTGCTGAAAGACTAGGGCATGAAATGTCCCGAAGTTAAACCAAAATTCCATCATTCAATACTGACGAGAGAGAGAGAGTTAATAAACATCAAGACTATTCTTTATTTTCTCACAATTTCACTGATAATGTATAATTGCAGTACCCGTACCAATTCTATCAATGATGTGTTAGGAAGGTGGAAAATTGTGTATACAACCTAATGTTTTACACATTAAACCAACCTATAAAAAAAAATATATATAAATTCATGAATAACAAGACCTGCAATTTTCGTCAATAAAAACAAAAAAACATTTTTCTGCAAGTATTGTTGATGCATCAATCGTTTCAGATCCACATTTTTGTTTCCAATACGTATATTTACAGCTTATCAGAATTCATAACACCTTCAGGTGTACATTAAGACATTGATTGCTAATTATACAAACCTTAGTTACGCAGTGTAATTTGTGGAAGTCCTATAACAGTTGGCATCTTGTAGTTCCTGCGTTAGCTGTAGAATCCCTGTGTGTCTGATCAAGTTGCTCGACCTAATCATGAGATGTCCAATAAAAAATACATATATTACAGGGCTGTTTGGCTTCCTGTTTTGTTTTAACGGTTAAATCCATCTATTTCAGGCCTGCAGCTGCTGGATTTGCTAACAAAGTTAAGGTAAGGATGTACTCAGTTAAACTGAATTGAAAGGTAAATGCTTTCTCTTCTGAGACTATTTTATAATGTTAAGTTCGGTTTGACACATTCCCTTTAATGCATTGATGTTTTGTTCACTAAGTTATCTAAACCTATAATCCTGTTTCTGGTAGCTGTTTTGTCACATGAGGTTATTTAACTAGAATGTGAATTCCAAGTAAATTTAAAACTTACAGTCAAAATATCTTAACTGGAAAAATTCCAGAAATCCGCAAGTTTGGTCTAAAAATGCAAATTCACTCTGAAATTTAAGACAATTTACACTTGAGTGCATAACAGTCAAATCTATAACTAATATGCTTATCAGACAGTAGTGTGATCTGAATGTATAGAAAGCTGTTGCCACGACTGTTCGGATCATTGCATTTTTTTTAATATAAAATCCCTGATTGAATGGTGATTTGTAGAAAGTTGTACATGCATGGTTTGGTATTAGACCATGAAAGAGGTGTTAAACTAACCAGCCAATTAATTACTGTGGTTAATGGGCTTTTTTTTTTTGGGTTTAACCTTGGCCTTTGTGTATTCAGGAATTATGGTGTGGGATTCTAAATTCTTTTTTAAAAAGTCTATTCTATAAAAACCGTTACATTTGTAGCTGCAAGTATCATTTCCCCTCAATATATGTAGTTAACTAGTTGTGATAAACATTTAATTAACCCAAACTGATAATTTATGCATTTTGTCTTGGAAATAAACCTACGTGGGCTTGTTCACTGAATTCTTAACTGCCGTCGATGAAACGTTGCAAAATTCAGGCTATAATAGTCAAGCTATAGTTATTAGCGGACCTGGAGAATTTCTGAATTGACTATTTTGGTCTTTTTTTTTTTTTTTTTTTGGTCATTTGGGTTTTCAGTTCACTAAAAAATTATAGTTTAATGAATAATTCCATTAGCATTATACACTAAAGTGTGAATTGTCAGGATTTCAAAGTGGTGATTTCCAAATTTGAGCCCCAAGTAGCCAAACTACAAAAAAATCTCCTAGTCATCTGATCATTCAGTTTAAATGTTTTTGCCTAAAATCTGAAGTTAACTATCCATTCTTGAATTGTGACAATTTACACATTAGACGCTATGTACGAGGTCTTTCCGGAAAGTATCCAGCCACATAACATGAAAAATAGAGACAGTAATTGAAGAAAATACAAGAAACATTGTACATAGTCGCTACCTTGGGATCTCACACTGTTCTCCCCGTGTCTCTACCACTACTCAAAACACTCTGCAAAATCCTTTGTTGGAATCGCCATCAGCTGCCATATTTATCTGAAATCTCTTTCCTTTAACCCCTTAAGGATACATGACATGTCATGATTCCCTTTTATTCCAGAAGTTTGGTCCATAAGGGGTTAAATGGTGATTTTAGTTTTGGGAAAAGTCACAGGGCACCAACTCTTTCAACAGATGAGACAGCCACTAGAGGCTGGATTAACCCATTTGTAAACATAGCAGTTTCTCTGAAACTGCAAGGTTTACAGTAGAAAGGGTTAATCCTAGATGGACCTGGCACCCAGACCACTTCCTTAAGCTGAAGTGGTCTGGGTGTCTATAATGGTCCTTTAACGCAAAATTGGATGCTCTTCTCACTCAGTAATATTGAATGAGAGGGCCACACAGTACACATGCTCACTGAATGGCATCTTGGCGCCCCCACTGACTAGTACAATGAAGTTGTCATTGTTCACGCATGCACATTCCAATCCAGTCCACTTTTCTTGGCTGCCAAGTTACACTGATGTTGCGTAAACCGTTCTCATTATATTAACAATGGCTTGAGTTTTTCTGGACAGACCTTGTTTGTGTGTGTGTGTATATATGTATATGTGTGTGTGTGTGTGTATGTATGTATGTATGTATGTATATGTATATTTAAATGCACAGTAGCCGTTTTCTGTACTGCATCTCAGCATGTAAATATTATTTGGCCAAAGATGTTCTGTTGTGACCTCATGTTGCCCCCTAGTAATTTGCTATATATATCCATATACCTCTCAGGGATCTGGAGGATGAAGACCTGCTGATACAAGCAATTGTATTTGAAGAAGCCAAGTTGGAAGATGAAGAAGAACTACTTAAGATCTATGGAGGGACTGATATGAATAACCATCAAGCTGTCTTCTCTACGCTCTTCAACAAAGTAAGTCACAGGGCACAGGTAAAAAATATATGCTTTTAAAATAACCTTAAAATAAAATAGAATTATTTTCACTTCAGTCAAGATCAAGTAAAGAGCAAAATGGAGGAAACCAAGGGACCAGGGGCAATGTTAGTGGAGGGCCAACCCAGACAAGGTAGGTAGGCATTAAAAAGCCACGGTTGTGCTGGAAATTCATAACTGAAGTGCTGAGACTTTGCAGTCACATGCCAGAACTGCAGTAATGTATCGATGGGTCACCACTTATTTCAGTACTAGTGTGTGTGTGTGTGTGTGTGTGTGTATACGATGGAATGTGATTATTACACTTTCCACCTGATGCCAGTATGTGTTGCTACAGGGGAGCGGTTACTTTGTGGTACAAAGCTTGCTCTCTCTGCTCTGACCAGACCCATCATCATAAATGTTCCAGCACGTTGCTGAAGTTACCAGAACCTCACTGATAAGGCTGGTTCCAGTGCAAAGCTAAGCTCAGCCACAGCCTAATAACTAGCACTGGTAGTGAGAATTCTTCTACCCCAAACATACAGTCGGACTCGTTGGCAGATTATCTCCTATTTGCAATAGGCGGACTGAAAAGATATACGTAGAAGAGGCTATTGGGAAATCTCCACTTTGGTTTTTTTCTCATGATCTATATTACATTTTACAATTTGAAGAGCCGTGTAGTGGTTACCCCGATGAGTAGAGGGTTTCCCACCGCTAGAGGGTGTCCTTCTCCCGATGGTGAGGGGTATTCTCAGCATTCAGCAGTCATTCAAAAGTTGAGAAGCTCTTAAAAGAGCTAGTGTTATAGCTGTATAGCAGTTTCCCCCAATAAGAGACAAGACTCTAGATTGAGGGTAAAGTAAGAACTGGCTTAATGAGCACACAAGCCTTTCTTTTATACAAGTTATTCCACAAGGTTACCACCTATGTGGACCTTGTTGGGCACAAAAATACAAACTCAACAACCAATAGCTTACAGTCACACAGTTAAACACTCCCATTTATTGATGTAAATTCCTCCCCTCTTCTTGGGAGATAATTGAGTTAATTGCTGTATCAACTCAATTATCTCAAAGTGAAAAATACACTTTCTACTCACTTTTTATAACATCAAAACTATCCCTTCATTTTCAGAACCAGCATAATTGGGGAACAAACATATTCAAAAATCAGGCGAATCGGTCCAGGGGTTCAGTAGATAGATGAAAGTCTTTTTTGACCGACCGCACACGTTTTCATACCCAAAACAGTTCTACAGATTCATGCTGTGCGGCCGGTCTATCTTCCCCTTCAAATAAAGTATAAATTGCACAAACTTATCATTCGGGAGTTTGTTCTGCAGAATTAGCGCTCTGTTCGTATGGATTTAGCCGAACGCAGGAAGGTAGAAGTCTCAGCTGTGTATGTGAAAATAGTAGCCGAAAATAGTTCAATGACCAAATACCGCTGAGCGCGTGTTCATGTAGACGAACGCCAACCACCCTGTTGATCAATTAGAACGTTCAGGTGTTCGTGGTTTTGGAGGTGTTAATACAGTCATGGAGGTTAATGGGTGCCACACTCCTGTTCTGGGTGGTCGGTCGTTCGGCAGAAAATTCTTGATTCCAACGGCTCTTAGCACAATAAAGGTCTTTTCATTTTAGACGAATGGGTTTTAAACGAACATATTTTCCAAGTTTTAGAAATCAGGGACAGAGGGTCTGTCACAAGCCGTATTAGAGAAAAGTGTTTTTCAGAATCCAAACACAGAAATCACTTGTTCTCTGCCTCCATGTTTATATTATTTCTCTCCATTTCTCCCCATAATGCATGCTCCTTCCACCTTGTAACTGACTGGTACTTTGTCCCCATCAACAATTTAGATCTGATTAAATACTGGATGCAGATATCAATGTGGAGCTAGGCAACATCTGGCACAGTTGCCAAGTAATAGTACCAGACACAGCCGGATGTTTTACAGCCCCTTAAGTCACCGGTCCATCCTATGTAAGAGAGATAATACTGGATTTTATAGAGGATGTTATTGTTGGCATTTAACGACGTGCCTGTGGATTGCTATGTCCTCTCCTAGTTTAGTTTATGTGAATACATGGTTTATGTAATTTATGTATGTCTTGTTTGTTATTTTTCCTTTGCTTTAGGTTAGCTGCTCGCCACTTTCTGTACAGCTTTTGTCAATCCTGCAGGGCCTGCTCCATTTGGATCCGTCTCACCCTTCCAGTCCTTTACTGTGGGAAACCCTGGAGATTTTGGTGAACCGAGCAGTTTTACTTGCAGATGACTGTAAGAATGTTTGTCTTATTTATACAAACATGTATTTTGCACGTTAGTGCTTCCCTGCCTATTTAGATTAGTGGGCCCCCTGTAAAACTGAAAACACGGCATTTTACTTCTCTTTCTACCCACATCCTGTTGGTCTCTCCATGGCTGCTGCTCTGCCCCGGATGAGATCATCAGTGGCCATGATCTGAGCCAATCCAAAGTTTACCCTTTTGTGGACACATGCGTGGCAATCACTGATTTGTACCAGTTCAGCATCTTCTAATAGAGATGCATTAGCTCTATGAAAAGTGTGTAGTCTTCCAAAGATTGCAGCACCACAACAGGAAGTGCCTCCACTGGCTGGCTGAGTGACAGCTACTACAATTGGTCTTAGAATTAAATATAAAAGTTGCTCCTTTCTCAGAGAGGGTCTCTTTGCACAGGAACCATTGTATTAAGCTGTAGTGGTTTTGGTGCATTTGTAGTGGTTTTACATAAGTTAATGTAAATTCAAGATGTCAAGTCTGAAATGCACCTTTGCACCCCTTACGGTTTTTGTCTTCTAAACCCTCAGGGGTTGGGTAGTCACTTATTAAATATAAGGGATGAGTAAACATAATGTTAGAAATTCTGTGAAATTCTGGTTCACCTCTAAATCAGGTGCTATAGGTCTGTGAAGTGTTGAGGTGGACTCTCCTGTAAAGTATTTTGAAAGATCTACATATCGTTTAAATGGTTATGGTGTCTCCTGGCGCTGTCTTTCCATTTAGCTTTAAACCATCTTTAATGTTTTAATAATAAACGAGGGTCTCCAGCAACCCATTACCTCCGTGCTGCTTGATCTAATGAGGAAGCGTTAGCATAAACAGTAGTGGGTAGCTGTGAGAGTGTCCACTGACATCATTCAGCCTATCACAGAGCTCACTGCTGGTATGAATCGATATGGTTTGAAGGAAGTGTGTAATAT
The DNA here is from genome assembly GCA_933207985.1 of Pelobates cultripes. NCBI lineage: Eukaryota > Metazoa > Chordata > Amphibia > Anura > Pelobatidae > Pelobates > Pelobates cultripes. The sequence continues at coordinate 82,135,715 of OW240924.1, forward strand.
CTGCCTTAGCAATACCTTTAGTGGGGAAGGAGCTAGGGGAAGCCAGGGACTCTCATTTAGTGTTAAACTGCTCAGAAAATAGAGGGACAGCACCAGTGGACTCTGGGCACTATAACCAATTCAATTAGATGAAATGGTTACAGTGCATACAGTATCCCTTTAATTGTTATTACTTTATCACAATATTTTAATTTTTCAGGCAAAGACCAAAACCTCAATGACATTATGGACAGACTCTTAGCTTCAAAGAAACACCCAAGCAAACAAAAATACAAGCAAGACCGATGTATTGAAAAACTAAATAAAAGTATTCAAACTGACAAACCCATAGATGATTTTCGTGATGAAGACTTGGGAATTGCATTGCAAAAACCTCTGAAGGCTGCAGACTTTTTGCCATTATCTGGTTCTCAATCAGATCATACTTTAACAGGACATGTACCTCCCCCACCCTCCTCTACCTCACCATTGTCCCCTCCTCCTCCTCCTCCTCCCCCTCCACCGCTTCCTGGAATTGGTGGATTTTCTCCTCCGCTGCCGCCTCCCCCACCCCCAGGAATGATGCGTGGCATTCCTCCACCTCCTCCCCCACTGCATGGAATGGGGGGGTTTCCTCCACCTCCTCCCCCACTACCTGGAATGGGAGGATTTCCTCCACCTCCTCCCCCACTGCCTGGAATGGGAGGATTTCCTCCACCTCCTCCCCCACTGCCTGGAATGGGAGGATTTCCTCCACCTCCTCCCCCACCGCCTGGAATGGGAGGATTTCCTCCACCTCCTCCCCCACCACCTGGAATGGGGGGATTTCCTCCACCACCTCCACCATTTCCTGGTATGGGTGGCACTGATGAAGTTGTGGTAGCCCGTGTTGACTTCTCCTTGGGATGCTCAAGACCAGCTTCCTTCAAAGTCAATAAACCAACACTAAAAATGAAGAAACTTAATTGGCAGAAACTCCCACCAAATGTTGTTAAAGGTAGGTAGCCGCAATTGTAACTTCTAGCATTCAAAAGAATGACATGGCTATGAATTCCTCTGGGAAGGCTACAATGATTTAAACAGAATAAGAGAAATTGACCCTATAAGGGTCCTGAATATGTATAGTCGTGAACAGATAAGGGGGTAACCCTAAAATGATAGATGAAAACAAAAAAAGGAGACTAATCTGTCACAAAATTCAATGAAAAGAAGGGAATATAGACAAAATACTTTATTAATAGAAATACAAACAATCACAAACACCTACTCAATCACTGATCACTGCTATCTAAATACTCGATAATGGAGGTAGCAAATGTGATCAAGTGATATACCTTAGGTAAGGGATAAATAAACGAACAGGAATGGGAGTGGGATAAAATACAATGAATGTACAAACAACCAGACAAGAAACACCCAAAAGGAAAAAGAAAAAACGTAATAATAACCAAAAACAATATTAATGGCAATTAATGAGTACTCAGCTCATCTATTTGGCATTCACTTTAGCTACTTTGTATACATATTACTGCTTATTATGACAGTGTTTAGTAGCTTCAGTTGCCATTAGACTTCACATTTTGTGCAGCTATCTGCCATTAATAGGGTTTTTGGTTATTACGTTTTTTCTTTTTCCTTTTGGGTTTTTCTTGTCTGGTTGTTTGTACATTCATTGTATTTTATCCTACTCCCATTCCTGTTCGTTTATTTATCCCTTACCTAAGGTATATCACTTGATCACATTTGCTACCTCGATTATCCAGTATTTAGATATCAGTGATTGAGTAGGTGTTTGTGATTGTTTGTAGTTCTATTAATAAAGTATTTTGTCTATATTCCCTTCTTTTCATTGAATTTTGTGACAGATTATTCTTCTTTTTTTGTTTTCAATGATTTAAACAGTGCCAACACATTCTAGCTATCTTTTTTTCTTTATTTAACAATTTTATTTTTATTTTGAATATTTTCATGCTTAACCATGCCAAACACAATGGGCCATAATGCGAGATGATATGAGTTTAAGCAGTCTCCAACTACAATTTGCTTACAAATTGCAGAACAAAATATCTAACAAATATTGTATATATTTAATTGTGTCTCCATTTTTCCATTTCACATCTTTTCATCGTTCAGAAACCCATTCGATGTGGGCCTCCTCCAGTAGCACTGAGGAAACTGTTGAACCCAACTATTCAAGTATTGAACAACTGTTTTGTCTTCCACAAACAAAAACTAAAGAAGAAGCCCCCGTCAAGAAAGTGCCAAAAGAGGTAACCCAACCTATAATCCACGCAAGAAGCATTGTGATTTATGCTAGATTATGCTGCAGACCCAATAACATTTTTTTTCTTCGTTTTTAAAGATTACATTTTTAGATTCCAAGAAAAGCCTTAACTTGAATATATTTTTGAAGCAATTTAGAAGGTAAGTTCTGTATTAAAGCTGCTGCTTTTATCTCCTAAATTTTTCATGAGCCAATAGTGGGTTAAAGCAAGGAAGATCTTCACTTGGGTGTTTCTGGAGACTCTACCCACCCACAAAGTACAAATTTTCAAAAACACTTAGTAATGTATTTGTAAACGTGTTGGAGAAAACAAAGATTGTCCATGAGCCCAAAATGTAAAAAGTGACATAACTTTAACATTGTGGAGCAAAGTAGCATGTCTCCTTGGACGGTGGTTCAATAAGTTGTCTAATTGTACCAATGACCAGCCTTTAAAAGTTTAAAGTTTAAGCAGCAACTCTTCATGTCCATCTCGTCTAATGCCACTGTGGTTTTCCCTTCCTGTGCAGCACGAATGAGGAAGTCGTTGCTCTTATTGAAAAGGGAGACCGTTCTAAGTTTGACATTGAAGTTCTGAAACAGTTCCTAAAGCTGCTTCCTGAAAAGCATGAAGTAAGGAAAGTTTAAGATTTAATCATGAATGTGTTTATCTTTACCCTTTGCAGTTTTGAAGGTTTTCACATTTTGCCTTCATAATGAAACTGTGCAACAATAATAAAAAAAGTATAATATTTATGGAAAATAATATTTAAGTGGATAATTGCATACGTACACTGGAGATTGCAGTTTGATTGTCTGCGTTGTATTACATTATACTAGAATATGACATCTTTGCGCAAGTTAAAGGGACATTCTAAACTTCTAAGCACCAGTGGGCATTGGAATATAATGAATGAAATTTAAATTAGAAAAATCCAAAAAATATATTAAAAAAAAATAAATAAAAAAAAATATATAGATATATATGTGTGTGTTTTTATTTTTATTTTTTTCCTCCCTTTTCTATATTGAACTGTGAATTCTAGCAAGGTTGTCCTAGAGAATTAAGATCACTTTTTTTTCTTTTATTATTATTTTTTTTTTTATTTAACCTTTTTCTTTTATCATAGTCCTGAATTAAATGATATAGGTTTAGAAAAAGGGTCTTAAAAGCATAACTGTAAACTCATGACCCATGTTTTAAAATTAAATTAGACTGTGGCTTGAGGCCAACATTTATGCAGCCAGGGATTATGGGATAAAAGTATGTAGAAGACCAAGTGTTTCCTTCATTCCTTTTTCAGTGATTATAGAGGATCCTATGTGGTTGCTTTTAAGGTGCATGTATTTATTTAAATTGTGATTATTTTATTATTTATTTTTTGTTTTTTGTAGCTAATTTAGCATTTTAATTTTCTCTGCATTTACACAGTAAATCTATAAATTTTTTCCCTTTAAGGTGGAAAACTTAAAATCCTACCAAGAAGACCCGTCAAAGTTATCAAACGCGGATCAATTCTATCTGCGGCTTCTGGGCATTCCTGGGTATGGAATAAAACACTTTTTGAACTTTTTTCCCCCTTTCTTTCTTACTGTATGTCCAAGTAATCCCATACACCCTGCTAATTTTATACATTACTCAAGAATAATAGACCATAGGGAATGGGGTGGAATGGTAACCCTGCATTCCCATTTCTTATTTTCTTACTCTGATATTATATTAAATTTAAATAATGTGAATTTCAATTTCTTTCTGGCCAGTTATCAACTTCGACTTGAGAGCATGTTGTCCTGTGAGGAAACCAGTCTTATGCTTGATACGCTGCGACCAAAAGCACAAATAGTTAGCAAAGCGTGTGAAGGTAAGTGAGCGGTTTTTGACTCTCTTTATTTTTTTTTTATTTTTTTTTTTATAAGCACCTTCTGGCAGCCAAAGAGGGTGTAACTATACAGTTTCAGGTTTAAATCCATATATATCATATAAATATGTATTTATATTTTGTCCCTCTTTATTTATTTCATTCCAGATATCCTAAACAGTCACAGGCTTCCTGTCTTTTGTCAGCTAGTCCTCAAAGTCGGAAACTTCTTAAATTATGTACGTTGTGTAACTGTGTGTCAAGGGGGGGCTTCACACGTGTGTCTGTTCTACCGTTAACATTCTGACTCAAGGTCATAGTGAGTGAGTTCTGGTGAAAGACTGGGCTCTCTGTGCTATAGTGCAGCTATTTAAGCCACTCACAATCCCTATTTAAAGGAATGAGCCCATTTGTTAACTGTATCTAGGCAAATTACTGTTACAGTCCTGATAGGAATACTGAAAGGGTTAAAAGGAATCCATCATGCATTGCATAACCTGGCACAATTCCTTGCAATCCATTCTGGAATGCTTGGCATTCTGAACAAATTAAACTCCGTGCCAAGCGAGGCTCGATAATTCATTACAATCTGTAGGGTTGCTGGAAACATTACACTTCTCATCGGAAACGTTTTTACTCTTTGTTGTTTGACCATTTATTATACGGTGCATGTAATACTCTGATCCATACGTTGTGCTGAGCCACTTGTTTGCACATGTAGAATTTATGTATTCATTTATATCTGTAAAATTCTGATCTAACTTTTTGCACCAATTATGATGCTATAATCTGTGCTAGTGGAACACATGCATAGTGCAATGAAGGGAGCACTAACCTTTATAATCTTCTAGTAAACAGAATTATTTTCTGTTTGGAAGCAGAATATAGAGATACATTTTCATTCCGTCTGTAACGTATACAGGCGATCTAAGGTCCTCTCTATACAAACCCGCATATTCAAAAACTGGATCACCAGTTAAAGGCGTATTACACTTTCCACAATTCCCGCTGCTACAAGTTTTTAATGAAGTTGTAGTTTAAGTGGAACTAGATGTCTGATATGTGAACTCTCTAAAACTATTAAACATAACTTTTTTTCTGTTTTGTTTTTTTTCCCTATTCTAGGGTAGTCACACGGGAAACGCCAATGGATTTAAAATAAGCACATTATTAAAATTGACTGAGACCAAAGCCAACCAAACCCGCATTACGTTGTTGCATCACATTTTAGAGGTAGCATCGCTTCTGTGAGAAATTACTGATAATTATGATTATATGTCTGACTATTGAATTTTTAAATTTTTTAATTTTTTAAAACATCTTCTTTTAGTGAGGGACAAATAAGATCCCTCCATAATTTCGTACCGTTATATAATGCAGTGCCATATTATGGTACCAAAGTAAGGACAATACATTTTACATAGGGAATGATAAATATTATATTTGGAATTTGAGGCATTCGTGTCATCTGAACGGAGTAGCCAAAACTAAAACAATGTCCATATCTGTGATGAAACAAAAGGTAATGGACATTGTCTTAAATGTATTTACTTTTTTTTTGTCCAAGTATATTTACCAGTAATATTCCGTGAATAAACTGTAGTTCCCAGTAGGTGGCAGTATACCATTATCAGCTGTAGATTAATTACTCTTCTCCCAACCATCCATTTTAGAAACTCCCAAAAACCGGGTCGTTTTAATCTGTTTTTTTTGTTATTTTGGTGTGTGGTTTTTTTTTTGTTTTTTTTGTTTAAGCAATGTTCTGAAACTGGAACTAGGGTCTTATAAATCTGTTCCAAATAATTAAAATATCCTGAAAGTGTCACTTTTTATTTCTTTCTATATTGTGACACATTTGGCACCTTCACAATTCGTTCATATTTACTAAGAATAAAATAAGAATATACTGCGAGTGTTATGCATCGCTTTCTCCTACACAATAGATGTGATGTAAAAGAACGTCAGAAAAAAATATTTTCTGATGCAAAAATAGCGAATACATTATTAAATGGAATGTACAACACACAATATAACAAACAAAAAAAAACAGAAACGTCATCAAAGTAATAATTAAGAATTTTACTGCACTTGTATATTTAAGGAGATAGAAGGGAATCACACAGATCTACTTCAGCTTCCAAATGACCTTGAAAATGTATCCTCCGCTGCCAGGTAATGTCAAATACGTTACTATAACAATATTTGCTGCCAGTGTTTATCAGCAATGATTGACAAGTCTTTGATTAATGCCTTCTCACAATATTTTTGATATATCCTTGTAATCTACATGTCCGTGAAATTTGACTTGTATAACAAGTGTAAATTGATAAGTGTTTTTGCTTGTAGCGAAATTTGCTAAACTTATCATTTTCCTTTTTTTTTTTCTCGAATGTTTTTTTTTATTATTATTATTATTATTATTTATCTTTGTATTTTTGGTTTTGTCTCACCTGTAAGTGAGAGAGAGTGTATGTGTGTTTAAATCTACTATTTAACAAATTATTGTCTGTTTTTCAGCTAATTAAATTTTTTAAAAAGACGCTAATTTGTAACTATGTATACATTTCTACCTAGCATTAACCTTGAAAATATATATTCCGAAACGAGTAGCAACTTGAAAAAACTAAAAGATCTGCAGAAAAAAATTTCAGTGTCGGACTCTGATATTAAGGAGCAATATGAAAAACCTGTTGAGGTAAGAATGGAGTCTTTAGTGTTTTGTGATTAATATGTATAGTCTACTAAAGAAATCATGTAATATTTCCGTATTGGCCACTTTTAATAATTTTGCCCTCTTTTATTATCTCTGTAGTTTACAAGAAATTATTAATCGTCTGTTTTCAACATTCTTCAGATCGTGCCCCTATGTTGATTTGCCTGCATGTACAATATAACCAATAATTGTAATCCGATACGTTTTACCAATAATTGTAATCCGATATGTTTTTAAATAATGGACTTTCAGGACTGTATCAATGGCCTCAATGAACTGGATAAAGAACTGGAGGAGATTTCAGAGACGAAGAAAAAGCTAGCTGAATATCTATGTGAAGATCACACAAAACTCTCATTAGAAGATACGTTTAGAACCATGAAAACATTCCGGGACCTGTTCCTGAAAGCAAAAAAGGTCTGCAACCTCTCTATCAAAATATCCGATAAAAGATATAAGATGATATTGTAAGGTTCCATCCCCTCCATAGCTGCCCTACCAAGTAAACGGGAGTCCTAACAGCTTCACATCCGTATTTCTCAGCTTCTACCCTTTATCCAGTCTGATTAGTTATTAGCTGCCAGTCCCAGTCTGGACCATTCCCAGTGAACATTTCATGCTATTTTACTTTAACCACCATTATTGTGTTCTCCAGCATTTCCTCCCCCTTTCTCTGAACAGCAGAAAATACTTTTGGCTGGAGATTCTGTTCACTTGAGTATTCGGGAGTCATTTGGGAATTTAATAATTTAGTCCAAAATATGTTGAATTGGGGAGAAAAAACAAACTACTACTTGTCCAAACTAGTTATTCTGAACCATAATGTATAATGCAGCAGTCAATTCCTGATGATGTCAAGTTTATGGAATAATGTGAACTGTCTCCTCTCCCCCACACCCCCACCCTTAGGAAAATAAAGACAGAAAAGATCAAGCCGTTAAGGCTGAAAAACGAAAAAAGCAATTGGCAGATGACGAAGCGAAGCGACAAAAAGGCGACAATGGAAAAATAAGTATGTTTACTGAACATGTGTGCGTGAATGAATGTCTGGTAACGTGTGCCCTCATTATATTATTCATTAAAGTGAGAATTGTATTCCACAATTCCTTATAAAGTATTATTAGAAGAAATAGGGGACACCCCACCCCCCCCCAAAATACCGAAACATAACAGATTTATCACCAGCTGAGGAAACTAACTGAAAGTAGAGAGAGATTTTTTTTATTTTATTTTTATTGTGGGGGTGGGGGGGGGAGGTGTGTTGATTTGGATTTTTTTTGGGGGGGGGTTTGTTAAACTGCTCAAATTACTTGACATAGAAAAGTACTACAGTTAGCTAATTTATAATAATAAAGTGCCCAGTGCAGCTATTCAGACCCGAACAGATGTTTATCTAATGCTCATGGAGATCTGGTTGACTTATGTTTAATAGCTTATACTTGAAACATATCGGCCGTTTTACCAGTGATCACGTCTCCCACAAAAAGTGTAACTGGAACTTGCGAATATCTTTTAACGTGTGATGTTCCTCATTAACTATTTCTCTCCAATGAGTCATTAAGTAACTTCTCCCACTTTTATCCTTTCTTTTCCAGTCCGTAAAGGAGCAGCGGTGAAGGTGGAAGAAGGGTGCATTATTGATGCTTTGTTGGCGGATATCAAGAAAGGATTTCAGCTGCGCAAAACTGCAAAGACTAAGACTGATGCAGAATCTGGGCCTAAAAATTCTAGCAGTGAGTTAAACACTATAGGTATCAGAGGTTTCGGCATGAGAAAGGTTGTGTCGCCGGTCCGCATGCGGCTTTCAAATTCTTTTTTGAACATGGACTAAATTCTGTCTGACCATCAGCTGGACTGTCTGCATCCTAACCTGCATGTGCTTCTAGCTAACACTGTGTAATGCGATGTACATGACCCACATGCGTTTAATACTACTTAGAATCTCACTCCTTTTGTAACTGCATACTGAGCGTTGTTCATTTGCAATAATATAGTTTTGTATTGTAAAAAAAAAAAAAATGTATTGGGGTAAATTGCATTTTGGGGATCCTAAAACTAATATTTATTTTGTAAACTGTAGTTGGGGGTTTTCATTAACAATGTAGCATTGCTGATTCATTTGAAGACGTAATTTAGCCTCTGTATTGTGGGAAAATATGGGATAAAATAATTTATTGAATAGGACAGATTTTTCCATGCAATCTAAGGAATAAAAGTTTTTGGTACCTGTTGATTCTTGTATGTTGTCGCTTTATTTTTTTTTCTTATTTTTTTAATTTTTTTTTTTTGCATTAATAATATTGTGAATGAACAAAACAATGTATTCTTGACTGTAATGGACCGTTGCATGCCAAAAATAAATATTTTTTTCCTATTCTGCAAATCTGTGTTCAGCTTGATAAGTGGCTTGCCAAATCTAACTGCATGGCTAACATTCAACATCTCACTAACTAAATATGTCCTGTGTTTCTGTGAGTCTCGTCTGTCTAATGACCGTAGCACTCTAAAAATTGTGATTTCATTTTTTTTCTTTTCAAGGCAAAACTGTACAAATGGTAGAAGACTCCAAAAAAGTGTCTGACTTAAATGACAATGTAGTTACCAACGAGAAAAGTTGTTCAAATCCTTCTCTTTTGAATGACCAACCTAAAATTAAAGTGGATAGCCCACCAATTCTGAACTCAATTGGTAAAGTAGATGTGGAAGCACAGTCAAGCCAATCTTGTCAAAATGATAATCCTCTCATTGAAGGCATGGATCAGAAACCACTTCTTGTTACCCCTGTTGTATTGAATGCAACCTCGTCTACCCTAAAAGTCCATGTAGAAGATGTGGAAACCACACAGGACAAGAGATGTTCAGCTGATTCTAACAGTATTTTGAACAGCAAATCACCCATTATTGAGATCTCTGAAAACCAAGGACGATCAAATGGAAATGATGAAAAGGCGCCTAAAAACATACAGAATGTAAATGAAATAAATAAAAATTCAGAAAAGTTAAAGAAATCTCCAGATCCAGAAAATAATAAATTTAGCAAAGCAGCAGTGGAAAGTTCAAAAGATGAACCACCTCCAACAACTCAAAAAAATGGTTTAGGAGGTTTACCTCCAGACCTAGCAAATCCTCTGGTTGACGGCACTCAACTTATCATGGCAAATGATCCGGTAGATAGTTTGCCCCAACCTCAGACAAATGATCCGGTAGATAGTTTGCCCCAACCTCAGACAAATGATCCGGTAGATAGTTTGCCCCAACCTCAGACAAATGATCAGGTAGATAGTTTGCCCCAACCTCAGACAAATGTTCTGGTTGATAGCTTGCCCCAGCCTCAGACAAATGATCAGGTAGATAGTTTGCCCCAACCTCAGACAAATGTTCTGGTTGATAGCTCATCCCCAAATATTTCAAACACACCTCAGGCGAATGATACGGTTAATAACTTGCTTCCAGTTCACACAAATGATACCGTTGATGGCTTGCCAACAGCTCAGGCAGATGTTCCAATTGATGACTTACCCCCAGCTGTGTCAAATATATTGGAGGAAAGTTCACCAACTGTGGTTAACGAGGATACCCTAAATAACTCTATGAGCTCCACCCTATCACCCATTTCAGATCAGAAAGGAAAAAGAGGCTCTTCAAAAAGGAGAAAGAAAAGGCATTCCAAAAGTGGAGAAGGTAATTTTATTTATTTTTGTTTCCTCTGCAACGGCTTTCCATTTATTTCTCCTAATATTAACAGGTATATGTTTCAGTATGGTAATCAGCAATGTTATCACCGTCATCGCACCTAAAATCATGACCCTAAAACTGGGAACAATCTAGGCGCATGTGTTCTCAGTTATGCACACACTCTGTGCTAATTTCACGTGTCCGAATTTCACTGGTGAAAAAAATGGATATTTACTAAAGTGAGACTTCAAATTCAAAGGTCCAAATAGCAAACCTGGAAAAGGTCTTTAAGTCAACTTTGCATTCAGTTTGGCTGCACTGGCCTAACGTCTGAAATTCAGTTTATTTTGGTAAATAACTCTACCACTGTCGCTGTTTTATTTACATAATGCTTTAAAATGTCAGAGACCTTTAAAATTTGAAAAATGGCTTTTTAAGTAAACATTAATCTAGGTATTGAGGATAATTTTCCATTAACCTATGAATCAAAATACAATTACTGTATATAAAAGTCAAACTTCCCAGAATACCTTGTCCCATCCACATTATTATGACTTGGTATCTTAATATATCAAGTTTCTCTGCGGGTTTCTCCTGTTTGGTTCCCGGCTGAACAGAGCTGCAGAGATTGTTTGGTCAGCAGTGCGTGAACTACACACCTAATGTGAAGCATCGCTCTAAACTTAATGTGTTACTCCAAGCACCATCACCACTGAAGTGATTTGAAGTGGTTATGGTGCCTGGTGTCTGTATATGCAGCGTTTAGCTTTGAGTTCTACGCTGGCTAATGCCAATTTTGTGCATTTGTTTTGTTAGCACAGTGTGCCATTTGTTGTCTGAGAGCGGTTCTATTCTCTTTAAAAATCCCTTAGATAATTCCATGTGGCCTTATTATCCATATCAACCTTTCCATTTAGCTTATATTTAAAGGACCACTCTAGGCACCCAGACCACTTCAGCTTAATGAAGTGGTCTGGGTGCCAGGTCCAGCTAGGGTTAACCCATTTTTTTTATAAACATAGCAGTTTCTCTGATCAATGGGTTAAGCCTTCCCCCAATTCCTCTAGCGGCTGTATCACTGACAGCCACTAGAGGCGCTTGCGTGATTCTCACTGTGAAAATCACAGTGAGAGCACGCAAGCGTCCACAGGAAAGCATTGAAAATGCTTTCCTATGCGACCGGCTGAATGCGCGCGCAGCTCTTGCCGCGCGTGCGCATTCAGCAGTCGGGGAGGATCGGAGGAGGAGAGCTCCCCGCCCAGCGCTGGAAAAAGGTAAGTTTTACCCCTTTTCCCCTTTCCAGAGCCGGGCGGGAGGGGGACCCTGAGGGTGGGGGCACCCTCAGGGCACTATAGTGCCAGGAAAGCGAGTATGTTTTCCTGGCACTATAGTGGTCCTTTAAAGTAATCTTGTATTTTATTACCCTCTAACCTTCCTAAGCCGTGTGTAATCGTTGTACACAGCATTGTTACATTAGTGTTTTCTTTCTTTAAAAACAGAGGTTGAAATTGAACCCGAAACACACAAAACAAAAAGTTGTGTGGTACAGTGAGGTATGTAAATAAAACAGGATTTACGTTCACTAACAGACCCCCTGAAATTATTATTTTCCAATGCTAATTCAATCCTTAACACTAGAATTTCTAATCTGCATCTTCCTTAATCCTTGCTGTAGCTTGCCTTATCAATCAGACCTGTCCCAATTGGCCTTTTTCATTACTTTTTAAATGGCTTGCTTCAAGAGTGGAACTACTTTTTACTGGGACAGATACATGTTGCCTTTAGGTCACCCAAAATGTGACGCTTGTTCAGAAAGATTAGAAATGTTAACCATGGTGTATTCTTGTTAAATGTATGGAATACGCATATTCTATTGCAGGACACAGACATTATGGGTTTGATGGAGATACAGATGTAACACTAGTCACCCAGACCACTTTATCTCAAAGAAGTGGTTGTGGTGCACTTACCTTTTGCTCTTTGAACATTGTAATCTTTATTTAACTTAATTTTATTAAGGAAAGGGAGGTGTACAGAAGGTAACGTGTAGTCCCGAAATGACCATTGTTATTTTCAGTCATCCGGAACCAGCACGGCAAAGTGATTCAATGCGTGAATGGGCTATAACACCGGACTCAAAAAGCAAAGTGGGTAGCTCCGAAATCACTACTGCTTTAATCTGTATGTAGGAATTCTTGCAGAAATATAAGGCAAAACAAGCACATTTATAGACCTATTAGAATTCCCTATGTGATTTCACAGTCACTTTTAATATTTCCTTCAGTCTGAGCATCATTTATCACCCATCTGCCCCATTTTTGGACTCCAGAAGAAAGAAATGGTGCCCTGGGCAGTTGGTAAAATCAGCTTAACAAGATTAAAAAGTGATTAAATGTTGGGGAAGCTACGAAATGTCTCAGTAATGAACAGTTCCACTGTGCCTCCTCAGCAATAATGAGTTTATTTACAGTATAAACTCATAAGCCTTCGCCACACTGATTATTTCTGTCTTCTGGAATTTGGAATCTTATGTTATAATTATTACAGTTTAGTTTCATACCGTGTGTGTGCAATATAACAACTAGTCTAATAAAATGCAAGAAATTTACTTTTTCTTTTTTTTTTTATATCATGGGCTAAAGCGAGGATATGAACAAAAGTAGCAACAAACTATTCTGCAATTGATAACATATGCTGAATTTGTGTAAATATGTCTTCCCCTCTTAGATGTCAGTAACATGCCTTAAGGGTAAACTGCGTAAGTGATCAGAAATGTAAGGAGCCGTCTCACTATTAAAATAGGGGTAAGGAGGTAAGGCTATACACAAGTTTCCAGCTCTGACCAAAGTGAATTCAATCGGAGTTCAGATACCAAATCTCCGAAAGCTCCAAATTCAACACCTTCCAAGCTTTTAGCTCCAGCCAGAAGAGTTACAATTCAATATTTTTTGTACTGTTCCAGAAGCTTACACTCACTCCTTTGCAACATGCACAATCAAATTTTACAAATTAGCATTTTTCCCCCAAGCAAGCACTAAGTTAAGTCAAGTGCCCGTGAATTTCTTGTAGTTGTTTAGTGAGGATCAAACTAAGATCTTTGGTGTTCCCAAACTCATTGCATGCTCGGAATACACCTTAGCTAATCTCTGCAGCAAGGAAACCTGAACATGAGCTTTTAGCTTCTTGCATTAAAAAATAGGTGTCACACAGTCATATCCTAACTTTATAGGAATGGTTAAACCTATAAACAGATGTACTAGAATGACGTATTACCGGGCCTTAGAGTGGCTGGGCTGAACGTCAGAAAGGTAATGACAAAGTCAGTAATAGCCAAAGTGAGGAATATAGAGATATGGAGAAACGGAATAACAAGCCGGGTCAGGATACCAGAAATACACAAAGTCCAATACAAGCCAAGGTCAATATCAGAATATAACTATAGAGGCTTACTATGTCTTGTATAAAGGCAGAAACCATGATCGGGCAAGGAATAGGGGCCCAAGTTAGCATTATGTAGGCTAACAATGTTTCTGATTGGTCCACGCCATCTCTGCAACTCCAAAATGAATGATAATAGAATATCGTGGTCACTTTAAGGGTGGGCGTGACATCACAGCATTTGAATTTATAAAAGACGCCCTATTTGAATGGGCAGTGTCTAATATTATGCAGGGAAGAAAACAGGTAAAAGGATTTTTGCCCGTGGGAACCAGCAGAGGGAGCTGCTTGCTGGGCTGAATGTAAAGTATGTAGTAGTCCCTGTTTAGTCCAACGTGGGTAGCAGCGTGAGTGCCAGTATCAGGTAAGTACATCTCAATAGGGACTTCATGAGAGATTAAAGCTGCTTGGTAAATGACAAACATGCCCAACTGGGAAGAAATAAAGTATACACCTATTCACCAAACATGCTGCGGTTCTAGAGCAGACGAGGTGAAAATAACGGACACAAACAAGCCTACAGCCTGCGTCCTCAGATCCGTTACAATTATTTGACTTTGTTTCCTGTTCCTCCAACAATAAAACTGCTTCCTTTTCTAAAACTAAAATAGGATTAGATAGCAACATGATCTGCTGTCGTCTTCACGGAACAGCTGAAACTAAGTGTCATGGCAAATGTCGTATATGCACCAGCAATAATTGTCGAGCATATTCGCTCACACAGAAACGTCTGACTGATATATACGATCACACACAGTGCAGGGTGATATCACGGAGTCCGTGTTCAGTTTGTGTCATCCCATGATCATTTCAACGTTAGAAATTGAATTATACTTGAATAGCGAGTTGTACCTTTATAAACTAGTTACTTTTTTTTATACATCCGCTTGTAAGCTAGTTTGAGCAAGACCTTTGTCACTTCCCCTCTCTGTTATATTTGGGATATAGAAACATAGAATGTGACGGCAGATAAGAACCATTCGGGCCATCTAGTCTGCCCAATTTTCTAAATACTTTCATTAGTCCCTAGTCTTATCTTATAGTTAGTATAGCCTTATGCCTATCCCACGCATGCTTAAACTCCTTTACTGTGTTAACCTCTACCACTTCAGCTGGAAGGCTATTCCATGCATCCACTACCCTCTCAGTAAAGTAATACTTCCTGATATTATTTTTAAACCTTTGTCCCTCTAATTTAAGACTATGTCCTCTTGTTGTGGTAGTTTTTCTTCTTTTAAATATAGTCTCCTCCTTTACTGTGTTGATTCCCTTTATGTATTTAAATGTTTCTATCATATCCCCCCTGTCTCGTCTTTCCTCCAAGCTATACGTGTTAAGATCCTTTAACCTTTCCCAGTAAGTTTTATCCCCATTCTATAATTATAAAGCGCTGCAGAATATGTCGCCATAAAACTGCTAATAATTAATCTGCTTAAAAACTAGCACGTGAACAGGTATGTATTTGCTGGCCAATTATTTGCAGCCCAAAGCAATAACTGATTTTCACATGTGGAAGTTGTAATAAAATTGCTATAAACATAACAGTTAATATATAAAACATGTTGTGCATCTGCTTGTTTGTTTGTTTGTTTTTTTTATCTGTAAAAACGTTTTCTGGGTCCTAAATTTTCCTACCAACACATTCATCGTATGTTATTATTTTTTTCCCTCCCAGACTGAATTAGTGGCCCTGTCTACACATAATATTAAGAGGCAATTCTGTGCCATTTTTTCTCCTGACTTGTTATTACACCACAGTCAGTCTGGAGCAACTGGAAAATTGTGGCGATGTATAAAGAAGTGACATAATGCTTTAATACTTAGGAAACTAGTGTGGTTGGGAAATGATCTTGGAAAATAGGGAGGAAAAACAGGACCGTTTTGATCTATATCTAGTGACAAGTTGGATCCACTTAGATTATTAATACCAGGGCTAATTCACTTCAAAATTGACATTTTTTGTTTGTATGTCGTATTGGACATTGCATGCTATCTTTTTAAATCCTTTTTAAACACCATTCATTGTCCGTCAGCTGTTTTAGACTATACTTCTTTAAATATTCTTACAGCCGATGGAAATGTGTAAAGCAATATTGGAAAAAAATAATTTTTTACAGCAGAGTGTGTATATTATTCTTCGAGAGCGCAAACCTCCTGCTGTCTGCAAAGCAGGTATAGCTGCCCTAAGCAACACCAGCTTTTGTTGAGCAAAAGATTCCAAATAATGTATCAATTCTAGAGACAGTTTGGGTTACAGAAGGCATGTCATTTTCATAATCGTCACTTTCACTTCCTACATTTGGCGAAGTTTAATTCTACCCAGACAAAGCCATAGTATTCAGGGAGACCCGCATTTTAACTGTATTACATTTGAAGATAAATTGGAGTACTAGGTGGGAATTGACTATTAGATACACCCTCTAGCATGTAAGCTCATTGAGCACCCCTCTGTTCCTGTGCGTCCAACTCGTCTGGTTACAATTACATGTCTGTTAGCCCACCCATTGTACAGCGCTGCGGAATTTGTTGGTGCTTTATAAATAATAATAAATAGATCATCAAGTAAATCCAGGTTTTCTGAGGTTGACCGAGATCTAGGAATTTGGGGGTCACGTTGGCAATAAATCTTCCCCCCATGCACGTGTTGGGATTCAAGTTCCGGTGGGGCAATTCAAAGGAAGTAAAATTAACTCTTTGATTTCTTAGTAAGATGACAACTCTTGCTGGCTTCTTCTACGATTATTAACATAATCACCTGTTACTTGTCTAATTTTGCTCCTTTTTTTTTTTTTTTTTTTATAGGTTTCAGAGAAAAGATGAAGAACAAGCAATGAAGTCAACAGCAAATATGTCTATTGATTTTTTATTTTTTTTATAATCTGCCTTTTTGCTTATCTCGCTCTTGTGCTGGTCACAATAATTTATAAAATCAGTCCCCTAACTGGAACTGTTTTACTATCAACTGCATGTTTATGGGCCTTGCTACTTTATATTTTAATTACTTGTTTTTCCATGGAAAAGCTGAAATGTATTTTACTGCACTTTAGAGGCAAATAGCTATATCATTGATCGTATTATTAATATGGATATTATACTGAATAGATACCTACGTACACGGACAAAAAAAACGAAAAAAAAAAAACACATTTATAAGCCTGCTCATTTTTAACCAGAGTTTTTTAAACAATGACGCCAGCCTTAAGTCATAGCTACTTGCTTTAAATGAAATATGTAATGTAAACTGTGCTCGCGGTAAGTAAAATAGATACAGTGTGCTAAGCAAGCAAAAACTGGAGAAAGAAGTAATTTAAACTCGGTTACTCACTAAAGTGAGAATTCTTGGTAGTCCAAAGTGAAATTCAAACATAAGGCTAAGATAGCCAAACTAGAAAAATTCTCTTTCGGTTATGCGTCTAGTTCAGCTCCTTTGGCTTTCAATTGGAAATTCATTTTGACTTCCTGACCAATTTCACTCTAGTGAATAACCCTGGAAGACTCAGACTTTGATGTGTCATGCTGCCTAGGATGCAGATTGATAATAGCCTAATTGCATATGAGATCTTAAATGAACATTAAAAAAAACAGGGAGGAAATAGTGTAGTAACTAATTTTGTGCCAGAAAAAGCAGAAAACACAAGGTACTCGGACTTAGCTGGTGGGCCGCAAGCTTTTTTGGGATTTCAAGCACTGACTGTATTTTAGTGAGAGAGATTAACGACTAAAATAGGTATTAAGAAAGATGATGCGTATTGTTTTTGAGGCAGATGTTGTGATTAGTTAACAACTAGTTTGCTAAATTTAGGGCAAATAGCAGGCGCAGAAAAACTATATCCTACGGTGGAAGTTTAATTTCAACTCAACTATAACTAAATTTTGTAACCTTGTTAGCTCAAAATTTAGTCAATTTAAACCACAAACAAAAGACCTCGGCTCTTGGCAACTTGTTTTTGAACATATACAAAGCTTCTTTGACCTTAATAGGATCTATCAACTGAAGAAATCACCTTTTTGGTACAATGTTTACTTTATGTCATCCTCTAGTACACAAGCCAAAAAGGGGTTCACAATCCAGTCCTCAAGTACCCCCTACCAGTCCAGGATTTAGGGATTACTTTGTTGTGTCTAAAGTGTTTGGGGGTATTTTCTTCTAAAAAACACCCTAGACAAAACTTGGTAATCCCTAAATCCTGGACTGGTAGGGGGTACTTGAGGACTGGGTTGGGAACCACTGCTCTAGTCCATCTTACATAAGGATACGGAAATATTATTCTCATCCTGAACACACTTTTACATATTTTCATTCTTGTAGCCGTTGAAATTTATTTTTTATGTTTTTAAGAACAATGGTACAAATGTTATTCTATAGATTGTCAGAATAACTGACGAAAACACATTTGTAGGCTGGGTCCCATATAAACATTTATAAAACACTACAGTCTTATTTTTTTTTTATACAGTCAAGAGAAATTAAAACAATAAGAGATTAAAAGCAAACTAAAATATCTCTATATAATAAGGTATTAATCATAAAAGTGAAATAGTTATGTGCTTTCATAATTAAGGTGCAAATATTTCTATATGTAGATATAAACAACATAGTGTACTCAGACCTAATGGCTTTATCGTCTAAATATGACTAACGATAAATGTTTTGTAAAAAAATAAAGGACACCATCCTGGGTTAGGTGGTAAAATAAACAAACAAAATTAAAAGTAAAAAACACAGAGTTCAGAACACCAGGCTGTTTTTAGAGTTGACTTTGATTTAATTTCTCCAGTATGGGGAATAGGTACAAGACAGACAGACTGCAGTTCATGGACTTGGACACCCCATATTTGATACCAAATACACACACACACACACACAAAGCAACAACAACAACAAAAAACATTGTGGATATACTGTGGGAAATAATATATAACATGCAACACCATTTAGTGGATAAGGCACAGGGACATCAAATATAACTGTGAGTATTGCTGTACCTTTACCACTAAATGTAAAGTTGCAGGTTATATGTTACAAATGGACCATGCACAGTATATTCAATCTGTTTTGGTGTTTTTTCTTCACATCTGGACTGACCTATTTTCATCATATTTGCCAATCTGAAAATGTTTATGTGACAGGTTTGCAATACCAAGTGCAATCCGCATGTCAATTATCCACAAATCCAAGTGTAGAGAACGCATATTGAATATATGTATGTATTAAAAAAAACAAAAAAAGCATAGTATCTATTGTCCTAATTCCTTTGCGTGCTGGCAGATTGAGAATGTATTTTGCACCACTGAGGCACACAAAAAAAGGTTATCCATCAAATTCCGAGCATTATCTCTTATCTGTGCATTGGTGATGCCATATTGAACACTTGTATGTAAATAAGGATATTTGGGGGGTTTGCTAAGTGCAGAATACTTTCTTAATAAATTATTTTATTTCGAAAAAAAATGTTTTTGGTTTTCATTTAAATAAACTGTGAACTAAAACCCTGCATTAATTCGATGTAGAGTATTATTAATGGTTTAACTCTTACCTTGCTGTGTTGGATGTCCACAGAACTTACAGTACAAGTTGATCTTACAAAGCAGAAGTTCATACTTCCTTGTTAACATGCCAGGTTTAAGCTGTATTCAAGAGTGCCAGCTGACTGTTGGCCAATAAATAATGTCTTAACCTGGTATGAGTTGGTATCATAATGGGGATGTGCACTATAGTGGTCATGGAGCCCAGTGTGTCTTGTTACATTATGGTGTCCGTTTAGCCACTCATCTGAGAGCCATATGCCAAGAAAGGTATTGAACTAGTAAGAGTTAAAGGGTTATTCCCATGATTTGAAGTGGTTATGGTGCCTCTAGTCTGTATGCAAAGCTTTTCATTTTAAAGCACTGCACATAGATTAACTCCTCTGCTGCCAGAGGTGCAAGTCCACCTCTGACAGCCTCATAGGGTGCCACCTTGCAGTCCGTAAACACAGTTTCGGGCTGGCAAATCTCAAATGACAGTCACTGTGTGAGACCAGTCAGCCAATGAATGTCGATTGCCTCAGGTTCTGGAGATTGCAGAAGCCAGCAGCATGTCACTGCACCACAATGGAGCATTGGAGCCCAGCATTGACCTAAGTAAAGGGGAAAAGTGCCTGTCCCTTAAGAGGGGAATTGGGCAAGGCTACTCCTGGCATCATAACCACTACAGCGGGCTGTGATACAGTGGCAAACCAAAAGAAGACAGGGCTCTGGTGCAAGTATTTTTTGGGGTCCCCCCTATCACAAATATAGTCAAAAGATAGATTCCCACCTGTCTTATAACTGCCACAATGCTTTGCCAGCTGGGGATCTACCATTAGCCCATCCTTGCATGGTTGTAATTAGCACTCAGCAGTGTTCGTGTGTTTGAATGTACGCATTTTTGTTGTGTGGAGTATGTGTAGTGTTGTGTGTTTTATGTACTGTTGTAATAATATTGTAAAAGATACACAGACACACAATGATGCCAAAGCAAATACGCACACACTCACTAACACACATACAGATACAGACACACATAATGACACATTCAGATTACACAGACACACATACAGTAACACATACACACAAACATGCAAAATATATATTTTTTAGCCATTCTGTTTTTCCTTACCTTTAGGGTGCAGGAGTGTGGCTTCCCTGGGGTCCAGTTGGCTGCCTGAGGCTGTTAGGAGTCAGAATCTCTCCCAGTCTGTGCTCCCTTCTCTCTGCCCTCCCACGCGGTTCTGACTTAGCTGGGAGGAAATAACTGGTTGTCACTTCTTCCCTCACTGGATGCCGGTCAGTGCTGCCGATATCACTGGGTCCCTGTGATAAATAGTGAACACAGAGGCACTCAGTAAATATCACAATATGCACATTTCTGCTGTGCACTTCATGTGTATAACTCTATACATGACACAGTTACTGTGTATAACTCTATACATGACACAGTTACCGTGTATAACTCTATACACGACACAGTTAACGTGTATAATTCTATACATGACACAGTTACTGGGTATAACGCTATACATGACACAGTTACCGTGTATAACTCTATACATGACACAGTTACTGTGTATAACTCTATACATGACACAGTTAACCTGTATAATTCTATACATGACACAGTTACCGTGTATAACTCTATACATGACACAGTTACCGTGTATAACTCTATACATGACACAGTTAACGTGTATAATTCTATACATGACACAGTTACCGTGTATACTCTATACATGACACAGTTACTGGGTATAACTCTATACATGACATAGTTACTGTATATATTTCTATACATGACACAGTTACTGGGTATATTTCTATACAGGACACTGTTACTGTGTATATTTGTATACATGACACAATTACTAGGGACAACACTATACATGACACAGTTACTGGGTATAACTATATACATGACACATGTGGCGAAAGTAACCTGGTTCTTGGAGGGGCCTGTTTGCCAGCCTCCTACCCTGTGACTATGGCCCCTGTGATAAACCTTGGTTAAAACCACTGTTTGTGCCTTTTGGACTTATAACAGTAACACTTCGAACTCTCAAAGTAGCACTTCAAACTCCCGAACGGTCGAACAGTTTCGAAGCTTCACTTCGAACACGTGGCGGCAGTCATCTTAAGCCGCGAGCACAATGAGCGGTGTTTGGTCATCGAGTACATGGAACTCATATCAGACAATCGATGGCACGAACACAGCTAACTACTTACCTTCCACGGATGTTCGGCTATTCGAACGGCGTTCGGTACGACTAACTCTATACATGACACAGTTACTGGGTATAACGCTATACAGGACACAGTTACTGGGTATAACTCTATACATGACACAGTTACTGTGTATAACTCTATACATGACACAGTTACTGGGTATAACTCTATACATGACACAGTTACTGTGTATATTTCTATACATGACACAGTTACTGGGTATAACTCTATACATGACACAGTTACCGTGTATAACTCTATACATAACACTGTTACTGTGTATATTTCTATAGATGACACAGTTACTGGGTATAACTCTATACAGGACACAGTTACTGGGTATATTTGTATACATGACACAGTTACTGGGTATAACGCTATACATGACACAGTTACTGGGTATATTTCTTCTGTAGTTAAAAAGTTAAAGCATTTATGAATGTATCTATGCAGCTATGAAACAAACTACTAATTGCCAACTAAGGCAAACAAATAGTAATTGTTAATATCTAGTTTTTTTCAACCTAAACATTTTATATGGTGTGGGAACGCTCAGGACGGCCATAGAACATTTAATAGGGGATATACCTAAACCTGGTCAATATGGGGTTAATAAACTACCCTCAATCAGTTGACCTAATCACCATCAGTGCAGCCAGTCCCCCTAAGCCACAATGTATTCCCTGGCTCCCTCCTTTTATCCTTATAGCCTCCCCCCGGCCCCCCCAGTCTCTCCTCCCCTACCACATTACCTGCCCCCCAGACTGTCTATCCTTAGATGCCTCATCACCTCTCCTCAGTCTGTCCCCCGTTCAATGCCCTATTACTCCCTCCTCAATCTTTCCTCTCCTACCCCATTAACTTCTTCTATCTCTGCACCCTTCTGCCTGTCCCTCCTTTCCTGCCCTTTAGCCTTCCTTTACTCTCTGCCCCCCTTCAATGCCCAATTACCTCCCCCCAGACTGTCCCTCTTCCCCTGCCCCACTGCCTCCCTCAGTTTCTGCCCCCTTTTCAGTCTCTTCTCCCCTGCTCCATTACACCCCCCTCGTCTCTGTCCCCCAATCTGTCCCTACTTCAATGCCCCAATACCTCCCCCCAGTTTCTTCTCCCCAGCCCCATTACCTCCCCCAAATCTGTCCTCCCTTTAATGCCCTATGATCTCCCCCAGAATGCCCCCCTTCAATGCTCTATTACCCCCTCCTCAGTCTTTCCTACCCGACCCCATTAACTTCTATCTCTGCCCTCTTCTCTCAGTCCCTCCTTTGCTGCCCAATAGTCTCCCCCTATTCTCTGCCCCCCCTTCAATGCCAAATTACCTCCCCTGTTCCCCTGCCTCCCTTAGTTTCTGCCTCCTTGTCAGTCTCCTCCCCTGCCCCATTACCCACCCTGTATTTGTCCCCCAATCTGTCCCTCCTTCAATGCCCCATTATCCCAGTCTCTGCCCCTGTCTGTCTCTCCTCCTCTGCCCATTACCCCCAGTCTCTGCCCCTGTCTGTCTCTCCTCCTCTGCCCATTACCCCCAGTCTCTGTGTCTGTCTCTCCTCCTCTGCCCATTACTCTCCCTCCCCCCAGTCTCTGCCCCCTGTCCGTCCCTCCCCCCTCCATGTCCCCAGTCCCATGTCACTGGCAAGTCGTGTGACACTCCAGCCGGTCAGACAGAGCCTCCCGGGTCCCACCACATGCCATGTCCTCCACCCGATCCTCCAACGACCGCAGCACCCACCCCAGCCAGGGGCAAGGGCACAAGAGACCCCGGCACGACGTGGGCAACAAGGTGACAGTGGTCCTGGGGGCTCAGTGGGGCGATGAAGGTAAAGGGAAGGTGGTGGATCTGCTGGCCACAGACGCTGACATTATCTGCAGGTGTCAGGTAAGTGCACATACTGGAACTTACCCTCAGAAGGGACATTAAACTCAATGACTTTACTTTCCGAACTCAACTCTAGTTTGTTTCTTTCTTCGTCTACAAATCTACAAATTCCCCAGCAATTACAAGGTTAATGCTGTGAAATATTTTGTATATTCTTGCCTTCCTAATGTAATAATAATAATAATAATAGTACTGTCTACTTCCTGGCTTAAATGGAAAAAAAAAGCATAATATATCTCTGATTGTTTAGGGATATTTGGTTTCAGCAGCTAAAGGGTTAACAGAGTGAGTGACAGCTTTACTTTCTGGCATTCAAGGGTTAACAGAGTGAAAGCTTTACCAGCTGGTACTTAAGAGGTTAATGTCATGCCCATGTTTTTTTCTAGGTCAGTTTTATTTGTACTTCTCTTCCATTGCCCTCTAGCTGTTGTTTCCATAAAAGTGTCAGATACTATTTCCTTTTATTTTATCATTGCTTAGATTGGATCTTAGTTCTATGCCTTGTATGTTTGCTGTTGTATCATTCCATTTAATCATTGACTGGTAACAAGTAGCCAGTGATATGTCTTTGTGTGTTGAAGTTTGGAGTTATTCTCCCTCTGCCAGACTGCTGGTTATATAATATCTCCTGGAGGGGGGGGTTTGTTTTTCCCACATTCACTTCAGTGTTTGTCATCAAAGATAGTGCGACTATCTCACACTCCAAAAGTAAATGTGTTTATCCATTTGTGTCTAGAAAAACTATATTTTTACAGAAGAAATGAAATAGTGTAGATAAGACCAATAATTTATCATAAATGTTAGCCTCAGTCAGTGCAAAGCAAAGATAGCTAAAGCCAGTGGTTGTTCAGCCCCAGATAAAGACCCAAATATAAGTCACCTTGTCAGACCACCAGCTTTCCAGAACCCTCTCTTGATAACCAGACCAGCAAAGGTTCTGGATAGCTGGTGGTCTGGCAAGGTGATCCAAGGTTAACCACCATGGATCCAATAAGTCAGCTAGACCACCAAGGATCTAGCACCCTCTCTTCACTACCAAACACACACATTACACACAGCCTGCACACACACCACACATGTGCGCATAACCAGCAGTTGCTGTCTTGCACCAATCAGCATCTCCTCATAGAGATGTTTGAATTCAATGCGTTTCTATAGGGAGAGTTCAGCATGTTTGTGATGATCGTGAAGACGCGGAACACCGATGGTGCAGATATTGCAGATCCTCAACTTGGATGACCCTCTAGTGGCTGTTTCGGAAATGGCATTCAGCAGCAATGTTAACACAGCTGAGACTGCAGGGACCATCTCTCTACATTAAGCTGTAGTGGTTATGGTGCTTAGAGTGCGACTTTAATAGCTATATATGAAAGTATGTAGTGCTGCATCTTGACAAAGCTTTCTGTTGTCTTCCAATGCTATGTTACCCCAATATGTCTCATTATTGAGGGTATTGCAAGGTCTTTAGTCCCTCACTAAAATGAGCAATACCGAATGTGTTTGATACTGCATTGGAGTGAAAGTGGCCACAATGCGAGCTATGAACATGGTTCAAAATAGCAGGTCTGCCAAAATGGATTTATGGACCCCCTGCAGGAAGTATCAGTGTGCAAACCCTGACAGAGCCAGCAGACCCCCTTGATGGCTTGAGATACTATATTATGTGAGATCACATCCTGGCATCTTATATCATTACTTCATAGCTGTATGGTCTGTCCAATTGTCATTGAGGTGGTAAAATTTTAGCAACCAGGACAATGCCTTTCATTAAAGGACCACTCTAGGCACCCAGACCACTTCAGCTTAATGAAGTGGTCTGGGTGCCTGGTCCAGCTAGGATTAAGCCATTTTTTTTATAAACATAGCAGTTTCAGAGAAACTGCTATGTTTATAATAGGGTTAATCCAGCCCTCAACTCCTCTAGTGGCTGTCTCATTGGGAGGAGAGGAGGAGGATCGGAGGAGGAGAGTTCCCCGCCCGGCGCTGGAGAAAGGTAAGTTTTAACCCCTTTCCTCTCCCCAGAGCCCGGCGGGAGGGGGACCCTGAGGGTGGGGGCACCCTCAGGGCACTATAGTGCCAGGAAAACGAGTATGTTTTCCTGGCACTATAGTAGTCCTTTAAAAAAATAATTTTAAAAAAAGCTAGGTAGGTTAGCAGGGATGGAGTTTGTGACATGCACAGGACGTGAGCTAGTGACATAGGAGCATTATATTCCATCATCGCCGTGACATAGGAGGAGGAGCCCTATCTAGCGCCGAGGGACCTTGGCGCTGGATTCAAGCAAGTAAATAAAAGGGTTTTAACAATATATTAACAGGGGGCAGAGGCAGAGGGACACTATAGTTTTAAGAATACAGTTTTGCATTCATAACACTAAAGTATTTCTTTGAACGCCATTTTAGTTTGTGTCTGAAATATGTAATATTTTATAGACACTGTACAGGATGGGTCAGGATCTTTCAAACTGGCATATTCTTTGAAAATTAATCTGTAGATAATTTAGAAAGAATTAGAAAATGTAGAATAAAAAAGCCTCACTAGAAAGATAGCTGTGTGAGAGTTTTTTTCAGACTACATTTCTGAAATCCCCTTTTCAATTCAGCATTGAGTGAATAAGCCCCTAAACTAAGAGTAGATAAAAATGGTTCACACCTAGGGGGCGGGGCTTGCTACCCGACACGAGCGGAGGCCATTTTCCACAGCTCCCAAGCCCTGCGGATAAAATCCATTAAAATCAGCCTTCCTCTGACCCATCCTACCTCGCCACACGCACTATCGGCATCAGCACAACGAGCCACGTCTCCCGATGCCTTTTTTCCAACCGCAGCGGCAGCAGAAACGGAGACGCAAAATCGGGGCCTACTACACCCCAACGAGCCTGGGCCTCGAGGACCTGTTGCGTGGATACCTGGCCGAGCACACAGACACCTCCTGCACCCCGGACCCATCCACAGCTCTGACTCATATGCCGGCAATGGGACGCAGATCACAAAGGCCACAAGGTACGGCTGGGGGCAGGGATATTGGGACTATGCTCCAAAAGCCTACCCAGCCCAAACCCAAAACAGCGGCAGAAACGCTGGAGGCTACCCAGGCACCTACCACACCCCAACAACGGCAAGAACCGCCGGAGCCCCCACAGACCCCCAAAACAGGAGCACAGGGGCCAGAACTTACTGGGCAGCACCAAAATCAGCAGCCGCATACCCGGGCTCCACAAGGCCCTGACTCCCAGGGACACCCATGGGCAATACAGCCTGAAAGGGTACACAATCCACCACAAACCGGACCTGACGAACAAGGGCACTTACAAGCACCACTACAGCCACTGTTGGAGTCTCCGGATGACTCTGCACCAACCACTAAACGTGACTTAAAGCTTCTTCTGGCAGACATCCATAAGCTCCTAGCAGCTGACTCAGCCCTTCTGAGGACCGAACTGCGCACGGTCACGGAAAAGGTGTACACCACGGAGGCAGAAGTAGTGATGGTACATGCTCACATAAACACGATGGAAGACACCATCAAACAAATCCAACAACAACAAACGTACCTGTCACTCAAAATGTCAACCATGGAAGATCGACAAAGCCGCTCACACATAAAAATCAGGGGCATCCCTGCAGAGATATCAGCCGAAGAGCTGCCGCATTACACCAGACGCCTACTAGCTACAGTACTCCCACACACGGCAGTGAAGAAAATGATCATAGATGGGGTATACCGCTTGCCTACCCCTCCCCACCTAAAGACCCCAACGGCCAGAGACGTCATCCTCAGATGTGTCACAGTACAAGATAAACTACACATAATGGCTGGGCTGAAAGGCAAGACACCGCTGCTGTTTGAGAACTCTTCCCTGACGTTCTTCCAGGACCTATCAAAGGCCACCCTCATGTGGCGAAAATCGTATGGACCGCTCACCACACAACTCCGAGCAGCGGGAATTGCATACAAATGGGGCACTAACGGGACTCTGGAGGTATCCCAAGAAGGCACTACCCATGTCCTAACCTCCGTGGAAGAAGCACCTAATCTCCTAACCGCTTTGAAACTACCCAACCCGATGCTTCCACCACGAAAAAGCCCGCAACTGGAAGTCCAGGATCCCAGGAACAACGCCCAGTCGGAACCGAGACCCAGCGGGTCACAACACCCTGTACCATGACTGAAGTGGACTGACACCGCAGGCTTTGCCACCAGGAATGGTGCACACATATTTTGATTTCATTCCGTGACTTTATTTACGTTTTATACTATTCATGTTTTATACTATTTACTACTTACGTTTTACAATATTTACTATTTAGCCTCCGCTAACAATTCCCAAACACTACAGGCCATTGCCACACCCACCCTCTCTACGCCACTGAGAGCCAACATATCACACGTCCAACCACAGAGCGCCTGACAAATCACCCCCCCCCCCCGCAGCCCCCTTGGTTAGGGGTAATCAACCCAAAGCACGCTATCTACGACAAACAGCTCACCTCCACTAACGCATGTAGACACCTATACTCAGCACAACACAGCGAGTCCGACCATGAAACATGGAATTGACGCAACCTTGCTACTACATGACTCGAAAACCTACTCAATCTTCACATAGGGTCCCATCACCACCAGACCTACTCTAGACAGGAGCTACTGATTGAAAGCAAAGTCCTATCCCAACACAAGAACGCACAAAACATCATAACACCTAAATAATGAATACTGTTTTGTTTTAACATGTTACTGTTGTTTAAAATTATTGCTATTGCTTGACCCAAAACGGTGCAAACTATGAACGGTACCGAACCTCAACTTTTTAACAATCTGTACAATCTAAATGTTGCACCAAAAATGAAAAATAAAGAATTTAAAAAAAAAAAAATGGTTCACACCTCTAAACTCTGCAGTCTGCAGATAGCCATCTCTCCATTCATCCATGGAACAGACTGAACTAAAATATCTAACTGACTTTCATTAATGTGAAAGTGATTTGTGAATTCTTCAAGGTCGTAAATGTTTTCTTAATTCTTCTAATCTTAATTTTCTTATCAGCCAAAACTGGCTCTTTAAACATGTTTAATCTTCTGGTATTAATTCAAGAGATGGAAGGGACATTATCATGATTTAAATCTTGCAATGGAACCCTACTTGAAAGGTTCATCTGATCTAAAAATACACAGAGCTGAGTCTTCAAGATGCTGTAATTAAAGACGAGCTTGTGGTACATGGCTTTTCAAACCCTCCAGTTTTGTAACAGGTGATAGTTGTAGGCAAACTTAGCGTTATAACATATACTATAACTTTTTTTTATTTAAAAGTAAACACACAAACACAAAAAAACTAAATCTGAAATATATTATTTTAATACATTTTGCATCACTCGCTGTTACATCTTGTTACACTGATCGACGACAGTCACTAGAGGTGGCCACAGGCAGCAATATAAACAGTGCCTTTTCTCAGAAAATGCTGTGTTTACAATGCTCAGCCCGCAGGGACAGGTTCTATGCCCAAAACCTCTATATTAAGCTGTAGTGACTATAGTGTCCCTTTATTCCAACTTCCCAGAATTGTTCATCAGACAGATGCAATGCTGGCTTAAGGGCTACCTGTGCTTGTTCAAGTTATTTTTTCGAATAAACCAGTCCAAGGCATGTGCTTATCACTGCACACAGTGCAGTTAGCATTACTGGGAGTAGGGCTGTATTTAAACTGATAGCAGCTACTTGCTATAAAATTATAATAATTTTATAAAGCACTCATTCTATATTGAATGCAGTTGCCCTCATCTCATGGTGATCTTCCAGTCTGACATAGTTTGTAGAAGACCTAGACCTTGGGGCTGGCAAATTTGTGTTATGAAAGAAAATCTATTAGCGTTGTAAAGACAAATGCTAACCGTGTGATGGGAAAAAAAATCAAGTTTTATTTGTCCTGGTTAGTTTTGCATTGTACTCATCACCTCTTTGTTGATGGTTGTTGATACTGCAGAGAGGCCTAGCAGCTAGGCATGTCAAGAGTTGGGGCATTGTGAAAAATCACCCCATTTTCTGAGTATACAACCCTCCTGCATGCTTATTCTGCTCTAGTGGTTTTTTCTGATGTCACCCATTGGGTCTGCATTGATCCATCATACCCAGCTTGCCCTAAATGATATTCCTGGATATTGTCCTTCCTTCCAGGGCTGTCATTGTATAACAGCATTAGGGGCTGGTGCCCTTTGAAATGACACTACATCCAAAATTAGACATGTGCAGTTCGTTTCGTTCCAAATGTACATTCGTACGGATTTCATGCCATTCGGACATTCGGATGCTTACAAATGTCCGGAGTGCCGAAGTTCCGAAAATGATGAAGTTCGGTAGTTCGGAAGTGCCTGTTGTGCTTAATCATTAAATTCATGAAGTGTCAATATCAAAAAGCTATAATCAGTTACCCTAAGGTTTTTAAAGATATTGTTGGGCACCAAAACCTTATTCGGGATGAGTGAATTGAGTATTTGAGAAAGGGAAAAACACTGACATCAAGTACTTGGAAATAATCAATACAAACTTTATTGACTAACAGAGACTTAATTAATAATCATTCAGCTTAAAATCCATCTTAAAGGAACAGCTCAAAGAATCAGCTTAATAAAAAACAGCTTAATAAAAGAAAGCTTAATACATCACCATAAGAGAGAAACTTGCTGCACTTGACTGAGAGAACTGGCAGTCAGGCTTGAAGGGGACCCTCTCTTACTGGGAAATCAGCAGAACCAGCAATACGCGTCGGTAGTACTCCAATGAGTGCCAAATTTTTTAGTCTTTTATAAGAAACTTAATAATCAAAAGGGGTGAATAGTCTGTACTTTTCCACCAAATCTTCTTATCAGTGCAGCCCAGCAAAGACCTTGCAGTCCCAAAACAATTCCATGCCAGATCTGTACGGTTAATATCTCTGTTCTCATAACTATCTAAAAAGCTAGCTCTGTTCTCATAATATTCTCGTGACTGTGTTTTGTGGTTATTAACATTTTCAGTACTGTTTACCGGCGCCATCTTGACTATCTATAATAGTTTGATTTGCTCAATAATGATAAATCAATCATTCTTGATTAATATGGAATATTATTATCACAGTGCCGAAGCTCCAAAGTGCCGAAGTGATTCGGATATCTGAAAAGTGACAAAACAAGAGAGAGGGAGGGAAAATGACGTGAATGATGACAGGGATCTTGACCAATAAGCTAATTCCTTTTGTGCAATGTAATGCTTGCTTGCCCAATCTGGTTTAACTATTTCCTATTTCTAACCCCACCCAGACTTTCTGTGACTGCCCAATCACAGACTCCCAATGCAGCTCAATGAGACGTCTTAGCAAGGCAGGTGCTCAAGGCAATTGCTGCATCTTGAGTTTAGTTCCACTGAGCTAAACTACCAGAAGGTAACAGGATTGGTTGTCTGATTGACAGCCAGGGGGTATAGTATAACCAGGATAATTTATTGAAGGATATCAAAACCACATAGCATTCCCTAATTATCCAAAATATCTTTCTTAATAAAATTCACATACATTTTCTGAACACTCAATTAAAATCAGTGGTATACTATACAGCATATTCTAAAGCATGTTTAATAAGCATTATCAATCCCAATACATAAATACAAGAACAATCTTTCATTTACTTTATGAAAGTGATAATTTCTTCTGCAAATCTGAAAAAAGAGGACACAACTCTTCACACATGAAGCACTTCAGTAAACTAAACTGCTTTAGATGTTTGACGTGTCCCTATAGGTATTTTATGGTCATGGCCTAAGACTGAAAGTGATAATTAGCCTGCAAGCTTTCCCTTCCTCCTGTTTATTACGTAATTTTAACTATTCAGTTTGTAGGGGATTTGTGAAGCTACATATATGGGATTTAGCATCTGAACTAGGATTGGAGGACTTACCGTATATACTCGAGTATAAGCCGAGTTTTTCGGCACATTTTTTGTGCTGAAAAACCCCAGCTCGGCTTATACTCGAGTCAATGTCTGTATTGTGGCAATTTACATTGCCACAATACAGACCAGGACCGCCGGGCTCATTACAAGCCCGGCGGTCCTGTTGGGGGCTGACAGCGAGCTCTTACTTACCTTCCTGCAGCTCCTGTCAGCTCCCTCCTCCTCCATGCAGCTCCTCGGTCAGCTCCGTTCTGCTCACAGTGTAAGTCTTGCGAGAGCCGCGGGTCTCGCGAGACTTACACTGTAAACAGAACGGAGCTGACCGAAAAGCTGCATGGAGGAGGAGGGAGCTGACAGGAGCTGCAGGAAGGTAGTTAAGAGCTCGCTGCCAGCCCACCCCCCCCCACTGAACTGCCAATGCCACTGGACCACCAGGGATTTAATATTATTTTATTTTAATAATAATATAATAATATTATTAAAATTATATTATTATTATTTTAATATTTGCATTATTTAAAAAAAAATGTTTTTTCTCCCCTCCCTGCTTGTTGCCTGGCCAGGGAGGGGGGGGGCAAAAAACATTTTTAAAAAAATTATGCAAATATTAAAATAATAATAATATAATAATAAAATAATATTATTATTTTAATATTATATTATTTTATTATTATATTATTATTTTAATATTTGAATTATTTTTAAAAAAAATGTTTTTTTTGTCCCCCCTCCCTGAACAGGCAACAAGCAGGGAGGGGGGACAATAATGCAAATATTAAAATAATAATAATATTATTAAAATAATAATATAATAATAATATTAAAATAATATAATAAAATTAAAAAATTTAAATAAAAATGCCCTCCCCTCATCCAGTTTACACACACTGCACAAACACACACACTGCCTTATATACACACTGCATTATATACACACACACAACACACAAACACACACACACTGCATTCATTCTATACACACACTGTAAATAAATATTCAATTAATGTAATTTTATTGGGATCTAATTTAATTTATAAATTTACCAGTAGCTGCTGCATTTCCCACCCTAGGCTTATACTCGAGTCAATAAGTTTTCCCAGTTTTTTGTGGTAAAATTAGGGGCCTCGGCTTATATTCGGGATGGCTTATACTCGAGTATATACGGTAATTCAAATTTTAGAAAATATCTCCAACTCAGTTGATTATTTAGTTTGGATATTTTTTTTTAACCTAAAATTTCACTTCCCTTTTTAGATGTCCACAATCCTAGCCCAGTGAATGAAGACAGAATGCCTTTGATCAGCGTTTGAGTCTCACTGTTTTTCTTGTGTATGCAGATTTGTCTTTTATTTCCACATACCACATGTTCATTTGTCTGTTAAGGGACAGCATTAAAATGGAAAATTGTGCTGATTTGACAATTTTGGAATATATTTTTTTTGTAATATAAAATAACCTGCACAGATTTGCGGAGGGTATACAAATCATTTCCAGTTAGAAAATGCTGTGATGTTTTGTTTTTTTTTTAAACCATTTTAACCAGCGAATATCACATGAAACTTTATTATGCACACGTGCCAAGTCAGTATTGCATGCTGTCACTCTGACATGGTGGACCAATCCAAGGTGGGTGCATCGCTAGAGCCCCTAGTGGGCTCCTGAAAAGCCCGGGTCTCAAATGTGCAAATTATTTTTATTAGCCCAGAGTGCCCTGTTCTGTGCCAGACCCCCTAACCACTGCCTTCAGCCCCACACTACGCCCCCTAAGCCACACTACATCCCCTAATCCCTCGCTACTGCTCCTACACCCCCCACTACTGCACCTATCCCCACTACATCTTCTTACCCAACTTCTGCTCCTATCCCCCACTACTGCCCTTAACTACCCACAACTGCATTTATACCCCACTACTACTACCCTTAACCCACACTACATCTTCTAACCCAGCACTTCCACCCCTAGCCCCCCACTACATGCTTTATACCTCACTACAGCTCCTATTTCCCAATACCCTTCCTATCCCACACTACTGCCCTTATACTCCACTACAGCCCCTGTGCCCCACTACAGCCTCTACCCCCCATTAAAGCCCCAATCCCCCACTACTGCCCCAAACTCCACACTTCAGCCCCAAACCCCTATTACAGCCTCTAGCCTCCCACTACAGTCTCTAATGGAGAGGTAGAGTAGTTGCCATAGAAACATGCATATCTGGACATTTGTAAAAGGGATGGGTTAATAAGATGACCACGCCCACCTGCGTCACCAAAAAGAAAAAAAATCTGCACCCAGGTGTCTGTGACCCTAGGATCGTCCCTGCTGTAATGTGCATAGACTGTCTGTCTGGGGTAAGATGTATCAACGGAGGCACTTATGTGCTGGTTTACTTATTGTTCCTCTGAATACATTCCTTCCTGCATCATTCATTGGGAATTGGACATAAGCTACAAACAGAGACACAGTCATTGTTTGAGGCCACATAAAGTGAACCTGTAACTCCAGGTTACTCAGTGTTTCACAACATTAAGTTGAAAATGTTTTCAGATTTCAGAGGTGTTGTAGTGTTATGGAACTGCTACCTTCCTGTCCAGCATCATCATCCCTGATGGTCTGTGTGTGATATACTGTTTTCATTTATTTATTGTTTTTTGTTTGTTATTCAGAATAGTTGCATTGGGGTATAATGCATTAACGACCTGTTTATTTTGGCCAAAGAAAAGAAATAGAAGATCTTTCTTCTGTTTTTTCATTTTAGGCTATACCATTGCCCGCCACAAATTTTATTACAGGTAGTGGGGTAGGTAGGCATTATTATATTTATCATAAGGTGGGTGCAGGTAATGTGCTTTAGATAGCTAATAGCACCACTCTGATGCAGAGAAATCTTAATTGGAGCCTTGGATCTGATCGTTTCTTGGCCCTATATCGGGCACAAAAGAAGAAGAGGACTCTTTTTTTAATCAGGACCAGAGGGTTTGCTCTATTATGAAATCTCTGAATCCCTAAATACCATTATGTCCCCATAATGCATGGCTCCATTTTCCTGCATCTCTCTATATATTTATTTCCATCCTAGGGTTCCAAAGACATTGACAAACCACCCAACTTTCAGTCTCGTTCCTTCGTTTGATTTCTGGAGAATCGCTCAATGCAATGGCATTATTTTACCATAATAAACACTTTACTTTTATAAACCCTCTCTCACTCCCATCTACTGTACCCAATAAAATAACAGGAAGATATAAAAATGTAGAAGTTTCGTAAATATTTTCATAGTTGAACTGAAAACCAGTATTGTTTGTAATCTGAGAATTGCTCACTCGAGTATACGCTGTAAAAGATTAACGCAAAATTGTTTTAGAATAGCAGACTTCCCTTCACCCACTAAGTTTGAAACATCACACTAAGAGGGCCAAATGTGTCGTCTATTAAAAGCTCCAGACTGCTGAGGGTTTAATGGAGGTCAGCCTTTGCACCACGCAAAATAAAAATACAGTGTGAGAAGGTCAGGTTTTGCATTACACCAACCATTATAGAATGGAAAGTTGACTGCTGCTTGACTTGTCTTGAGTAACGAACATCCTTCCAGAAAAATAACATGACGATGGGACAAAACAAAGAAAATGTGGCTTTGTGTTTCGGGTGTGTTTAATTAACTTTCAGAGTTGGATACAAAATGGTGGGAGGCATTTTGTTGGAAGACAAGAATGAATGGAAAAGAAACACAAGACAGAGAGATACTTGTACCGTAGAGTTATTACGGAGATTAGGTTTTAAGAAGTTTATGAAATTCACTGATGGGATCACAAGGGGACATTTGTTCCACTAGAAGAAAAGTAAAGGGAAGAATGTGCAATCATATAGGGGAAGGAGAAAGAGGGGAGAAATAAGTATTTTAGTGGAGAGAGAAATACAATTTTGTGTCTCTTAAAGGACTACTAAATGCACCCAGATCGCTCATCTATATCAAGTGGTCTGGGTGCAGTAGTTTTAACTCTGCAATGTAAAGCATTGCCGTTTAGTAGGTATAGAAATGTTTACATTGCAGGGTCAAGTACACCTGTGAGAACCGAGTCAATCTTGAGTCTCACTGTTATCCACCAATAGAAGCACAGTGCTGGCTTTAGTCCCCAATGCTCTTCTGTGAGGACCACTGGGTTGGACTGTTAGATGTGTTAGCAATCCAGTCCCTGCAGCCATTTGTCTTGCAGGAAAAAGACAAACGGCTTCAGGGACTGGACCTCCTGAATCTAAATAAAGAGGAAAACCTGATAGCTTTAGGAATACAGATTTGCATTTCTAATGCTATAGTGTCACTTTAAATGTATTTTGTCTGTGAGTTGCTTGCTACAACGTATTTCCATTGTATTATTATTATTTTATTATTCATATAGCGCCAGCAAACTCCGTAGCGCTGTACAATGGATGGACTAACAGACACGTAATTGTAACCAAACAAATGGATGCACAGGAACACAGGGCTTGAGGCCCTGCTCAATGAGCTTACATGCTAGAGGGAGTGGGGTATAGTGACACACAGGGTATAAGTAGGGGTAACGAAGTAGGTTGCTAGAAAAGTATTCACTGAGAACTTAGGTTATTTTTGACAGTTGCAGGAGTCATGGGGGAGGGGGTAATGAAAATCCTCTAACAGTTTAAATTATATGCATTCCTGAAGAA
The DNA here is from genome assembly GCA_933207985.1 of Pelobates cultripes. Lineage (NCBI taxonomy): Eukaryota > Metazoa > Chordata > Amphibia > Anura > Pelobatidae > Pelobates > Pelobates cultripes. The sequence goes on from OW240924.1 coordinate 82,171,858, forward strand.
GTGTGTTTTCAAAGATTTTTTGAATGAGTGGAGACTGGGTGAAAGTGTTAACGGATAAGGGAAGGGAATTCCACAGAAAAGCTGCAGCCCTGGAGAACATCAGATGTGGGAGTACGGACAGAGGATAGGCGTAGGTCTTCGGCAGAGCGCAGGGGCCTTGATGGGACATACTTGTGTATTAGGGAGGATTGGTAGGTTGGAGCAGCATTATGTATAATTGTAAAGCACTGAAGAATATTTGGCACTATATAAATGCTCATAATAACCTGTAAACAGGGGATTTTGTAAAGAAGGGGGTCTTTTGGGGATAATTTGGGCAGCAATTTTTTAAATATGCTTTGCATTAATCTTCAAGAAGTGATTCCTGTAGGCACTGTATTTTCAAACACCCTCCTTACCTAGCTGGGCACCACAGAAAATAAAAAGTTGTGGGCAGAATGTGAATGCTGGGAGGTAGTATGTGAATCTTATATGTGAATGCTGTGTGCAGGTAGTGAATATAGTGTGCAGGGCTTCTGTACTATGCGCAGATTTCACTGAATAATGTGTGCATGGTGTGATCTCTGTGTGCATGGTGTGAATGCTTTGTGCAGGGTGTGAATGCTGTGTGCAGAGTGTGAATGCTCTGTGCATGATGTGAATGCTTTGTGCAGGGTGTGAATGCTTTGTGCAGGGTGTGAATGCTTTGTGCATGGTGTGAATGTTGTGTGCATGGTGTGAATGCTGTGTGCAGGGTGTGAATACTTTGTGCAGGGTGTAAATGCTGTGTGCAGGGTGTAAATGCTGTGTGCAGGGTGGGAATGCTTTGTGCAGAGTGTGAATGCTTTGTGCAGGGTGTGAATGTTGTGTGCAGGGTGTGAATACTTTGTGCAGAGTGGGAATGCTTTGTGCAGGGTGTGAATGTTGTGTGCAGGGCATTAGAGCAGTGTGCAGGATACTGTGTGATTGCTGTGTGCAGAGTTTGAGTGCAAGGAGTAAATTCAGAGTACAGGATGTGAATGCAATACGTTACATCTGAACATTGCTTGTACGGTGTGAATGCTGTGTACATGAAAAGCACACAGGATGAGTGCAGAGTGTCAGTATACTGCAGAATTAGTATTCAAGCTAAAAAGTAATGAGAAAAAAAAAGTAAATAAACATTTTTTGCAGTTTTATGTTGGTTTTCTCTGACAGAGGAGCTGACACCTAGATTTATAGAGTTAAAAGGTGACAACGACGATGGGTGTTTATAAACCAGGTGTGAAAAAGTTAACTGCAGTAAATTCATTTGGTTCACTCTCTCAAATGGTTTGCTTAAAAAGAGATGCTGACAGGTGCTCTCTGAGCAAAACCACAAACCATCAACTCCCAGTCTGCCTTACCACAGATAAGGATAGTGACGCATACTAGTCGATAACTCTGAGGTCCATCTGTGCTAAAGAAACAAGTGGAAATACCATTGTATGTTGATGGTTATTGCCATTTCTCAATTTGTCTAATTTAGGACCCTTTCTCTTCTGACACATTCTTGGTGAGAATTATTGTTGTGGATCAGAAATGTTGATCTTTGTTATATTCAGAGGAAGCCCAAATTGTTGTTACAAGTGCACTTGGAGAAGCGAGAATTAGACACCAGACACCTGTTGGTATTCAAAATAAGCCTCTGACGTTTTATTCATCAGCGGAGTTTTATACATTAAAAAGTAAGTGCTTATGTGCAAATACTCTTAGAACAGTAATAGGAAGGGAGTACAGATAAGACATAGGGATGAACGTCATGTACACATAACAAATAAGTTCCAAGGTAAGAAAGAACAAAAAGATTAGAGAAGAGACATCTTAGGTGGGGGCTCTCTGCTCTCGGAACTTAGACATATATGGTCTTAGGTGTTGTTTAAGCATCATGCATTTCCTGAGTCCAAGTTAGCCAATTTTAATATAGGATATCATTATATGACACCTATAAGCTTGAGCTTTGGAATCAAGATAAATTCTATCACAATCCCCTCTTTTGATCCAAGGGTCACCCAAATGTCCAAGGTATATCCAGGCCTGCTAGCCAAAGCCTGTGGGACTTTCATTTATTGCTTCACCACGGTTCCCTTGGACTGAGAGACCGCCAGAAACAGCGGAGGAGAGTTTCTTCATTTGTTAGGCGAGGTAACATCATAAAACCCTTCCAAAGTCGGAGCTGGAATGTAAGTTAAGGTACGACCAATAGTAGGTTTGCTTTTACATAGAGAGGTTAGTAGACATGAAAAAAATCTAAAGGTTAGAAAAATGGCCATAATGACAAATACAGCTAATAGCAAAAAGTACAACATTTTCTTAATAAGTAAAGTCAACCATGTTCCTAGCCCAAATGTCCAATCCCAACCCCAAAGAAGCCAGTATCCTGTTTGATATCCTGTACTAAGTCATGTAAATCTTTTATATGTTTATGGATCATAGTGCCATGGTCAGATAGGTTAAAACAGCACATACCTTCAATAGCTTCACAGCCTAAGTCATGTTTCATTAGTAAGTAGTCAATGACTGCTCTATTCTCAAGGATTGCCTTCTTATTTGCCTGGTTGTCCATAAGTAGCTCTTCTAGGGCCTGTGAAGTGGCATTTAAACCTTTTGCAAGGGAACAGGCTACAGCATTAACTACTCGGGTATTATACAGTGCTAAGCCTGGGACTCCTACCAAGGTGTACACTAGGGCAGAGTATTCGGCTTTAGATAAGAGAGTGATTTCAGGGTTACAGTCTGCATTAAGGGTGTTTTTACCTTCTCTCCTGTCTCTCAGCAGTTTGTGTAGCTGGGTGGTTTTAGTGATCAGGTCAAATTTGGAAAACATGGTCATGGTTAGGCGAGAGATTGCATAGGGACCTCCTGTAATGTTACCTGGGACATAAGCATAAGTAATATTTCCACAGGAGAAAGTCCATCCTTTCGGAAGATAGACATTGTAGTGGTAACTCATAACTTGGTGAGTTTTGGTACAATTCATAGTGGTGCTCAGGGCTCTACAATTCGTGGTATTTTTCCACCATCTGGGGCAAAACAGGGATTCAGTATTAGGGTCTCTTGAACAATTACATGAAAAAGACCAACATAGTTCAGCGCCTGTCACATTAATTGTCTTCAGGGCTAGGGGAGGCTTGCCTACGAGGGGTTGAAGGCATAAGAATATAGTTGTAGTGATTTTTGGGGTCTATGGGTATGTAGGTACTTCCTCAACAGTGAGATGGGGGTAGGGACAGCTATAAGACAAGATTCTATGGCGTTTTCAGTACTGAGGAGAGGGTTGAGGCAAAAGGAGGTTAAATTAAAAGCCTTTGCTATCTGCAACCATATATTTTTCTGCCATGCATTATTATTTTCTGGTTTCAAGTCAGAGTAGCATATCCGAACACAGCATAAAATGGTAAAGGATAAGAACAGCTTCACGTCGGTGGATCAGTCGGAGTGACTTGTTTACAGTCACTGGTGTGTATCCACATGGCTTTTCCTTCTAGTTTCACTGAGGTAGCCGTAGTCAAGAGCACTTGGAATGGACCGTCAAAGCGTGGTTCAAGTCCTTTCCTCACATGCCTCTTTATCACCACCCAATCACCAGGTTGCAGTTTGTGGGTCGCAGAATCAGAGTCTGGATCTGGAATAGAATCAAAGACTTGTTTATTCACCCTGCCTAATCTTTGGTGTAGGGCCTGAACATAGGCAGTCAAACTACCATGCTGCATCTGGAGGGTTTGGGGAAAATAGAGGCCTGTCTTTGGGGCACATCCAAACAGGATCTCAAACGTGGATAGGCCATGTCTGGAATTGGGGGTGAATCTCATAGAAAAGAGTGCTGGGGGAAGGCATTCAGTCCAGGGCTTCCCTGTGTCTTGCATTGCTTTTGCAATCTTGTTCTTTAAGGTGCCATTTGCCCTTTCTACTTTCCCACTACTCTGGGGGTGATAGGGGGTGTGGAAGGTCTGACTGATCCCTAAGGCTTTCATAATTTCTTGCATTATTTCCCCAGTGAAATGGCTACCTCGGTCACTTTCAATCACTTCAGGTACTCCATATCTACATACCAGTTCCTTCAGAAGCTTACTTGCTGTGACCTTCGTTGTGGATTTCGACACTGGGTAGGCCTCAGGCCAACCTTAAAAGAGATCAATGCACACCAACACATATTCATACACTCCTACCTTAGGTAGTTGAATATAGTCTATCTGCAGTCTTTGAAACGGGTAAAGTGGCCTTGGTGTGTGCTTACTTGGTGTTTTGACAGCTTGTCCTGGATTGTTTCTAGCACAAATCATGCAAGCTTGAGTGTGTTTAGCTGCTACAACAGTAAATCCAGGTGCTACCCAATGGGTGTTTACTATGCTGTTCATGTGCATCTTGGATAGATGTGTAGGTCCATGGGCAATCTGGGCCATCGTGGGGTACAAAACTCGTGGCAAACACAGTCAAAATCTGCATTAGATAATGGAGAATCAATTACATGCAAAAAAGCTGCTGTTTCTTGTGCCATTAGTGCTGCACAATCATGGGGTACCTGGGCATCAGCTAACTCATCTGGTGAAAGTGAATTTACAAAAAGATCAGAAGTACAAGTACCATTCCCACTATCTCCACTCCCCTCTTTTAAATCCAGGGGAAGTAATGTAGATGGATTTAACACCATACACCTTTTAAGAGTAACATTAGGTGGCATAAGCAAGGCACATTGCATTCTGAGATGCCTTGCAGTATGTGTTTTGGTTGAACTTGTGAGAGTATGCTGTTGATATCATGCGGTGTGTATATGGTCACCGGGTTATCTAAGACAATATCAGTGGCTTTGTCCAGGAGGGCAGTAACAGCCGCCACTGCCCTAACGCATGAGGGGGCACCCCTGGCAACAGGGTCCAATCTGGTGGAGTAGTATGCTATTGGTCTTTGTTTACCACCATGGTCCTGTGTAAGGACAGATGTAGCATAACCTGATTGCTCAGTACAGAACAGGTTAAAATTATTTCTGTAATCTGGGAGACCCAGTGCCGGAGCTGACGTTACCAGTAACTTAAGGGTATAGAAGGCATTTTCTGCCGCATGGGTTAATTTAAATGGTTTGTTTTCGTTGTCAAGACAATCATAGAGTGGTTGCATGTAGATAGCTACAGAACGCAGGCAAGGACGGCAGTAAGATATCAAACCGAGAAATGTGCGGAGCTGGGCTAGGCTGCGGGGGGGTTTAATATTTTGAACTGCAGTCTTTCTACTCTCCGTGAAATGTTTAATGCCCTGGGAAATGCAATGTCCTAGGAAAATAACTTTCTCTACACAAGCCTGCAGTTTCGTTTTTGTCGCTTTACAGCCTGCTTCTGCCAAGAATTTTAGCAAGGAAAGAGTGTTTACAATACAAGATTCCATATTATCGCAACATAGGAGTAGGCCATCGATATACTGCAATAAAATTACGTTATTTGGCCTTTGCCATTCTTCAAGAATCTGGGCCATAGCCATGCTGTACATAGTGGGTGAGTTTTGTGCGCCCTGTGGAAATACTGTCCAAGTGTACTGCTTGTGTTTATGTGTAAATGCAAATAAAAACTGACTGTCGGGATCCAGGGGGACACTGAAAAATGCATTTGCCAAGTCAATAACAGTAAATACCTTACAGGAAGGTGGTATTTGTGCCAACAAGGTGTGTGGGTTGGGAACATTAGGGGCAATCAGTTCAGTTACAGCATTAATTGCCCTCAAATCATGTACCATACGGTAGACCACAGGTTTCCCTTACTCTTGCTTTTTCTTAATTGGGTACAATGGTGTGTTACAAGGGGAGGTGGTCTGGACAACTACCCCTGCCTGCAGAAACTCTTGCACAGATTGCGAAATAGCATCTTCCTGTGCTGGGCTTAGGGGGTATTGTTTTTGATAGGGAGGTTTGGCTCCGGGCAGGAGATTCACTTTGACTGGGGGCACAGAGAGTCTGCCTGTATCTGTCTTCCCTGTAGCCCATAAGGAATCAGGGACTGAGGACAAGTCAATGGTAGGTTCTGGCACATGGCTGGGCATAGTGAGAGTTGCCAGAACATTTGAAAGAGATATAATTTGTTTGTCCTCTAAAGGCACAGACAACGTTACTTTTCCAGTGGGGCTATACTGGATATTTGCACTAAGAGCAGACAGTATATCACTACCTAGTAGATTAGCAGGGGCATGACAAGTAGCCTTGTTACAAGGGCAGTAGAGTCGTGTAGCTTCAATTTCAGCTTGTGGGTAAGGGGAATGTCATTTTCGATACCATCCACCCCTACACATGATAATACATCATTAGATTTCTCATATGGGAACACATATTTTTACTGTAACATTGATTTAGCAGCGCCAGTGTCCAACAGGAAAGGGATTATTCGGTCCCCGGGCAGTGTAACATTAATAATGGGTGAGGGTCCTGCAGAGTCAGGGATATTTATAATATGTAGGGACACTGGTTTGCCAATTTCCTATTGGGGGGGTGGGGGGGGTGGAGGTGGTTGGCTGTCATGGGAGTTATCATTAGAATCCTGGGGTTTTGTATTTTTAGGAGGACACTTGCAGTTACGTTTTTAAGTCGTTCTTTACCCAGACAGACTGGTAGGACGTGGATCTGAGAGCAAAATTGATAAAGGTAGAAAAAAAGTTTTTCTTACCTTGCTGCAGCTGATTTCACTGTCAGAGGGACGTCCACCTGTACGCTAATGTCCGAGTCTCCCGACCGTCAGATCCCGGGGTCACGGCACCAAATTGTTGTGGATCAGAAATGTTGATCTTTGTTATATTCAGAGGAAGCCCAAATTGTTGTTACAAGTGCACTTGGAGAAGCGAGAATTAGACACCAGACACCTGTTGGTATTCAAAATAAGCCTCTGACGTTTTATTCATCAGCGGAGTTTTATACATTAAAAAGTAAGTGCTTACGTGCAAATACTCTTAGAACAGTAATAGGAAGGGAGTACAGATAAGACATAGGGATGAACGTCATGTACACATAACAAATAAGTTCCAAGGTAAGAAAGAACAAAAAGATTAGAGAAGAGACATCTTAGGTGGAGGCTCTCTGCTCCCCGAACTAGACATATATGGTCTTAAGTGTTGTGTTAAGCATCAAGCATTTCCTGAGTCCACGTTAGCCAATTTTAATATAGGATATCATTATATGACACCTATAAGCTTGAGCCTTGGAATCAAGATAAATTCTATCACGTTATTATTAAAAAAAATATATATGGGACACGTCATAAGTATGCATATCATTCTTGCACAGGGGCCATTTCTATCTCACTACAATGGTTTATTGTTTTAACACATAGACCCTAAGTTACTTTAGAAGCTTGTATCTCCAGCTCTGTAAATTGAACTTTAATCACTTACAGAAAGCTTCTGCGGGCTGTACCTGGTTATTAACGGAGCAGGAGATAAAAAATTCTAAATTAAACAGAATATAAAATAAAGGAAGTTTAGACCTTAGTTCTCTCTTTACAGGAAGTGTTTAGGAAGGCTGTGTAAGTCACATGCAGGGAGGTGTAACTAGGGCTGCATAAACAAAGTCATTTGGACACCACATGCAAATGTTACACCTATAATTTTATCTAAATGTTTGTTGGTTTTGGAGCATGAACTAACCATGCACTCACATTAACACGACTAAGTAACAACTGTTCATCATTATTGTTCCCCATTAAAGGACCACTATAGTGCCAGGAAAACATACTCATTTTCCTGGCACTATAGTGCCCTGAGGGTGCCCCCCACCCCACACCCCACATCAGCGCTGGGCGGGGAGCTCTCTTCCTCCGATCCTCCTCTTCTCCTCCCCGTCGGCTGAATGCGCACGCATTCAGCTGGTCACATAGGAAAGCATTCATAATGCTTTCCTATGGACGCTGGCGTGCTCTCACTGTGAAAATCACAGTGAGAAGCACGCAAGTGCCTCTAGTGGCTGGCAATGAGACAGCCGCTAGAGGAAATAGGGGAAGGCTTAACCCATTATAAACATAGCAGTTTCTCTGAAACTGCTATGTTTATTAAAAAATGGGTTAACCCTAGCTGGACCTGGCACCCAGACCACTTCATTAAGCTGAAGTGGTCTGGGTGCCTAGAGTGGTCCTTTAATGAAAAAAAACTAGGTTTAAAAACAATTTTCAAAAGTTTACTGTTATTGATATAAATAATCTCAAATAAAAATTGACAGTAAAATCCAATCTGCTAGAACAAAAATCCCCAGTCACTAAAAACTGTACAGTTTATGTGTGTGATGCAACACACCCCACATACTTCATATTAAATGGATCAAAGTTTGGCCATATTTAAGATCCCTAGTACAGTAACCTTTCAGCAGATTGAAACATGGACGGTGCAATGGAAATTTGAGGCATGTTAAATCATGTAAAGTGTTGGCATTTTATCAAGTCTTCTCATCGTCATCTAGAGCAGGGGTTCCCAACCCAGTCATCATGTACCCCCTGCCAGTCAAGGATTTAGGGATTACCCAATTGTGTCTAAGGTGTTTTTAGAAAAAAAAACAACACTTTAGACACAACAGGTAATCCCTCACTTCTGGACTGGGTTGGGAATCCCTGATCTAGACTAATTCGGCAAGTCACATTAACCTGATCCAGTCTGTATTATGAAATCAACTACAAATGGTTGCATCAGGTGGTGATGGGATTACCCCAGATTCTGTATGGGCCAGCACTCCAGTCAAGATTTTATTAGAGGGTTGTCTGTAACTGGCAATTACAAGAGAAGGCTGTTAAATGCTGTGCAATTCAGAGGGACAGGATTATCATTCTGATCAATGGGAAACAGTCATAGAAACCTATGGAATATTGCCTTCTTGACTTTAGAAGTTGGCAAGTGGATCCATCTCCAATCAGCACTTCATTAATGCTTGGTTGCCATAGGGTAATTTTATGACTTTATAATTTACAAACATAATCTACATAAAACTAAATAACCAGGTGCTTAGCCAGGCTGTAATACCATGTACACTATGCATACTATGTAACAGCCCTGCCTCTTGCCAAAGATACGGCTAAAATGCCAAAAGAATATTCCTTCCCAGTGCCCAAAACGGCATGGCCTAGGTGAGGGGTGATAGGAATTAGCCAACCACCTCTTTGGTTAGAATTAAGTCAGCTATTAAAAACAAATATACCATAAGAAATTTAAAGGGGTAATTTTAAAGTTCCCTGACATCATCCCCAGTTTAATATAAAACTGCTTTGAAACGTTATTTTATAAACCGGATCTCTTCCTAACTCCTTAATATGGCTGTGTTGTAAATGCAGAGTTCACAATTTCACATTATCAATGTCAATGTCAGCCAAGCTGGGTGACATTGATGGCTAATACACAAAGTGGCACTAGAACAAAATGTGTGAAGTCCCTTGGTGTGTTTTATTTTCACATTTGCAGCTCCCTGCATTGTATTAATCAATCTCCTGGAATAATCTATCATTGGATGTGTTCGTTCCTGCTCTTGCTAATGTCTTTGTCATTCAGTTACCATTTTTACTCTGCGTCTTTGACTACAAATTCCGGTTGGATACAATTTACATTGATCATAGCGGAAGTGTTAATTTAATGTTCCTAACCCATTCTATATTCAACCAGGGGACGGTGCACAAATACAAATACAGGTTTATATTTTTATATGGCTACTTAAAATCACCTATCCCAGCAAGCAAATATGGGGATTCAGTTCCACCATGTGGCCATATTGTGCTAAACGCACCACTACTTCACAGTACCCAAATATCTGTGGGTCCTACACTAATTCCAACGTGGGAGATAATATAAATAGTATTAGTGCTAAATTAACTAAATTAATCTCTGTAAGAGCACTGTGATTATATAGAATGCAAAATGAATGTGATCAACGCACAAAATGCTGTGTCAAAACTAAACCATTTAAGTGATAGTTCTTCGATGTACATACTCACAATGCATAGCATGTATCTGCTCTATACCAGATGTATTTGACATAACCAGAGAGCTGTAGTGATTATGTTGCTTTGAGTGTCCTATTACATTAAATGCAATTTTCCTCGTAAAAAAATCTTTATTATTGTTCTCATTGTTATATGCCGACATACTCATCTATACAACAATTTTTAAAACGCTTATTTTTCTTTGCATCTAGGGAGGAAATAATGCTGGACACACGGTCGTGGTCGAAGGAAAGGAATATGACTTCCATCTCTTCCCCAGTGGAATTATTAATCCTAAAGCCATTTCCTTAATCGGTAAATTTTGGTTTTATCTCCTGTTTTCATTATAATCATTGACAGGGCCCGGAAAGATAATTATCAAAGTAAGAAAACAATGAAAATGATTATATTTGAAAAAAAAACAAAACACATATTTGTGACGATTATTTTGGTACAAATAATTATACAACATTGTGAGCACAATTGTTATTTTCCAAATTAATATTTGCATTGAGTGTGTTTGTTTTAGCATTTAATGTTTACCTGTTAGGTAGGTGTGTTAATGAATGATCAATACTGCACGGATCGCAATGCTGTATGTATCTGGTTATGAAAATCAATGAGTTGATTTGCTGGAGGTATCAGTTCTGGCTATAATTGTTCTTTAAGAGGTTGTGTCATACAAAAAGGGTTAACACTGAGTTACATGTCACTTGTGAGAACAGAACTACTGAATGAAATTAAAATATTATAGAACAGGAGTGCCCAATTGGAAGATCCCTGTATGAATTCTGAAAGCAGTAAAGGCCTCGCTTATACTATAGTGACACCAGGTGGAAACCAGTGTTAATTTTGGCAGCAAATTTCAATTTAGTTTTAGTCCTAGTATTTTGACTAAAAAAACATTTTATTTTTATTTGCATTTTAGTCATCTGAATTGTTTTAGGTTTAGTTGACTAAAATTTGACTAAAATTGTTAGTTGACAAAATTAACGCTGGTGGAAACATGTAGAACGAGACACTTATAGAAAAAAGAACACTGTGGAATTTTATGAATGTTGCCTTAAACTGGAATAAACTCATTAATGTAAGTGTTTTGTAGTTTTCACGTTTATTTTTTATTTAGGTTATTAAAATACAATGAAGTGAAAGATCCAGCTTCTCCGTACTGTCTACTAACTTTCTGTGACTGTCCAATCACATATTTCCAATGCAGCTCAATGAGAAGTCTATGAAAGGCAGGTGCTCTGGGCAATTGTTGCCTCTTGAGTTTAGCTCCACTGAGCTAAACAAAGCACGTGATGGCTTTCTGGGTAGTTCATTCATTTGTGACGTTTAACTACGCTTCTTCTAAAACTTGGATGGAAATGTAGTTTACAAATATCTGCATTGTCAAATGTTAAGGGTGGGGAATAAAAAACGATGAGGCTACTGGAATAATTCTCACCCAAAATGTGACAAAATTGCAATTTTCAATATCTTGAACATACTTTTTTTTTAAGTTGAAAATTATTTTGCAGCTAACGATCTTGTGATTAAAATGTTATATTTACTGGGGTATTCAAATTATGAACCTCATCAGTTAGCTCTGTACAAAAAATCGACCACAAGTGTCTTGCAAAGGTTCATGGGATTTGCAGCTCTGAAGCAGGGGGAATTCTGAAAAGGAGGGATTTAAACAGTCTACAAAAATTTTAAAACCCTACAAACTCTCTAATTAATTCACTGACTACCTAATACAAGTGTATAAATGTAAAATGTATTAATGCACCACTGACATGCTTTGCAGCAATGTTACGGGAATAATAAAAATACATCAGACTTAACACTATACAGCGGAACATTAAGTACGAGAGACTTACAGCAACTCTACAGGTTATGCCCTTATTCTCGATAGTACAAATTGTACCGTAGAATTTAGCACTTTGGTGAGTGTTATGTTTTATAACCCTCTTACCTGAACATAGAGGCTGTTTAGTTAATGGTTTTTTACTGTAAAAAGCACAGGTTTTATCTAGCGTTAGTAGGGAATCTGTAAAACTGTCTGATACTAAATTCCCCAAATGACTGTAGATCTGTGTTTTCTGATGGCGAATGTAGCCAGACCATATTTCCCCTGCGTCAAATTAATCTATTTTTTTTTTTCTGGTGATACAGGTTTTATATATTTTGTAATCTATAACCCTTATGGGATTTTAACGTAGCTTTATACTGAACAAATATATTGCTCGGCTATTTTAAGTGCATATATTTTCAAAACAGAACTGCGATCGCTAATAGCTACTGCGGATGTTAAGGGTAATACAATGTATGATCCTTTTACAGTTTGCTAAAGATGCAAGCAATCCTGTTTGACACTGAAGTAAAGTCAATATTTTTTAATCTTTTTATGCGTTTTCTGCAGGAAATGGGGTAGTCATACATCTTCCAGGTTTGTTTGAAGAAGCGGAAAAAAATGAAAAGAAAGGTATGACTAAATGGAATGGTTAGTGGTAGTTGGAGTCCATCAAAATATTAAATATTAAAGAATGCATAAACAGGGCTTATTCACAAATGAGTGAATTGCTGTGAATTTAAAATGTTGGCCGTAACAGATGAATTGGAAACATTTTCTACATCGAGCGTTCTGGCCTGAAATTTGTTGGAAATTAATTTTTTTGTTCCCAACGTATTGGTATATTTCCCGACAAATACACATTTTACTTTATATTTCTTACTGTTAATGCCTTTCATCATTTCTACATGTCTCTATAATCCCCAAATTTGAATTATTTTACCCTAATACAAGCTTCAGTGTATTGTATTGCATTGTATTTTTATATATGTAATTTTTTTTATATTACAATTACTGTTTATAATTAGAGATGAGTGGACACCTGGATGTTCGTGTTCTCTGGGTTCGGCCGAACTTCGGCAAAAAGTTTGAGTTCGGACTCGAACTTGACCCGAACTTGACCCCAAACCCAAACCCCATTGAAGTCAATGGGGACCTGACCTTTTGGGCACTAAAATGGCTCTAAAAAAGTCCTGGAAAGGGCTAGAGGGCTGCAAAAAGAAGTAAAATGGGGGTAAGAGTAGGACAAGTGCCCTTTAAACAAATGTGGATAGGGAAATAACTTAAAATAGCCTAAAATACATCAAAAGTAAAAATAATAATCTTGAACTAGGAGGAGGAGGTGGATGTGGAGTAGGAGGTTGAGGAGGCGGTGACCGTGGCGGTGTAGGTGGAAGCGGCGGTTGAGGCGGAGGAGGTAGCCAACACTGTTTTTTATTTGTTTGTTTTGTTTGTTTGTTTTTTTAAATTGGGGTAGCCCCCAAAATATTGGGACATATAAAAAAAGAAAACAAAGAATAAGTGCACTTGAGTATAACAATGGCTGGGTGAGGCCGGTATAAAGATCTATTCTGCAGGGTACAGACAAGTCTGGTGGGATCCATGCCTGGTTCATTTTAATAAATGTGAGCTTGTCCACGTTGGCTGTGGACAGGCGGCTGCGCTTGTCTGTGATAACGCCCCCTGCCGTGCTAAACACACGTTCAGACAATACACAGGCTGCAGGGCAGGCCAGCACCTCCAAGGCATAAAGGGCAAGCTCAGGCCATGTGCCCAATTTGGAGACCCAGAAGTTGAATGTGGCAGACTCATCAGTCAGTACGTGTAGGCGTGTGCACACTTACTGTTCCACCATGTTGCTGAAATGCTGCATCCTGCTAAGACGTTCCATATCAGCTGGTGGTGCTGGTTGTTGTGGCGTGCTGACAAAGCTTTTCCACATTCCGGCCATGCTAACCCTGCCTTCTGAGGTGCTGGCAGTGCCCCAGCTGTGTTGGCGAACCTCTTCCTCCTCCTCTGCCTTCGTCTTGTGCTTCCACTGAGCCCCCGGTGTCAGTTGGGAATGCCCTCAGCAGCCCGTCTACCAGCGTGCGCTTATAGTCGGGCATCTTCCGATCACGCTCCAGTGAGGGAATTAAGGACGGCATGTTGTCCTTGTAACGGGGATCCAGCAGGGTGGCCACCCAGTAATCAGCACAAGTTAGAATGTGGACAACTCGGCAGTCGTTGTGCAGGCACTGCAGAATGTAGTCGCTCATGTGTGCCAGGCTGCGGGAGGTCCTCTGTGGGAGGTTATCGTCTGTGTCCTCCGTATCCCTCCAGCCATGCTCCAGTGATGCCCACGAGCTGCGTTGGGTGCCACCCTGCTGTGAACATGGTTCCTCCTCCTCCTCATGAAACGTGCCCTGGCTGGACAATTGTGTACCAGGCCTATGCTGGTGCAGGAACCCACCCTCCGAGCCACTTGTGAATGACTGGCCTGATAACCGTGGAAATTACCACTCTTCCTCCTCCTCTTCCTCCTGTGCCACATCCTCTTCCATCATCACCCGAAGCATTTTTTCAAGGAGACATAGAAGTGGGATAGTAAGGCTGAGAACGGAGTCATCAGCACTAGCCATGTTGGTGGAGCACTCGAAACAGCGCAACATGGCACACAGGTCTCGCATGGAGACCCACTCATTGGTGGTGAAGTGGTGCTGTTCCGCAGAGCGACTGACCCATGCGTGCTGCAGTTGAAACTCCACTATCGCCTGCTGCTGCTCGCACAGTCTCTCCAGCATGTGCAAGGTGGAGTTCCACCTTGTGGGCACGTCGCATATGAGGCATATGAGGCGGTGAGCGGGAAGGCCGAAGTTATGCTGCAGCACAGACAGGCGAGCAGCAGCAGGGTGAGAACGCTGAAAGTGCGAACAGACGGCCCGCACTTTCTGCAGCAGCTCTGATATATCTGGGTAGTTTTTCAGGAATTTCTGCACCACCAAATTCAGCACATGTGCCAGGCAAGGGATGTGTGTCAAACCGGCCCAGAGCTGCTACGAGATTTCGCCCATTATCGCACACCACCATGCCGGGCTTGAGGCTCAGTGGCAACAACCACTCATCGGTCTGTTGTTCCATGCCCGTCCACAGCTCCTGCGCAGTGTGGGGTTTTTCCCCCAAAACATATGAGTTTTAAAACAGCCTGCTGTCGTTTCCCCCTGGCTGTGTTGAAGTTGGTGGTGAAGGTGTTACGCTGACCGGATGAGGAGGTGGTAGAGGAGGAGGAAGCAGAGAAGGAGGCAACAGGAGGCAAAGAGAAATGCCCTGCAATCCTCGGTGGCGGAAGGACATGCACCAAACTGCTATCCACCTCAGGCCCAGCCACCACATTTGCCCAGTGTGCAGTTAGGGAGATATAGCGTCCCTGCCCGTAACTACTGGTCCACGTATTAGTGGTTATGTGGACCTTGCCACAGATGGCATTGCGCAGTGCACACCTGATTTTGTCCGCCAATTGGTTGTGCAGGGAAGGGATGGCTCGCCTGGAAAAGTAGTGGCGGCTGGGAACCACATACTGTGGGACAGCCACCGCCATCAGGTTTTTAAAACTGTCCCTCTCCACCAGACTGAATGACAGCATTTTAAAGGCCAGGAATTTTGAAATGCTGGCATTCAGGGCCAGGGATCGTGGGTGGGTAGAGGGGTACTTTCTCTTTCTCTCCAGTGTTTGGGAGATGGACAGCTGAACGCTTCCATGGGACAGTGTGGAGATGCTCGGGGACGGTGGCGGATGTAGAGGCGTTGCTGCCACATCCTCTGTTTGCGAGGTGGCAGGTGCCACTGTCACTCCAGAGGTGGAGGAAAAGGCAGAGACGGCAGCAGAAGAGGAAGCAGGAGGAGCATGAGACCTTTCTTGGTTTTTGAGGTGCTTACTCCACTGCAGCTCGTGCTTTGCATGTAGGTGCCTGGTCATGCAGGTTGTGCTCAGGTTTAGAACGTTTATGCCTCGCTTCAGGCACTGATTGCACAGCATGCAAACCACTCGTGTCTTGTCGTCAGCACATTGTCTGAAGAACTGCCATGCCCGGGAACTCCTTGGAGCTGGCTTTGGTGTGCTCGGTCCCTGGGTGCGGTGGACAGTAGCAGGCATACTGTCTTGGGGACGGCCGCTCCGCTTTTGCACCCTGCTCCCTCTTATGCTGTGCTGGTGCCTCTATGCGACCACCACCTCTTCCTCCAAACTGGACACGTCACTCGCATGACCTTGATTCCATGTGGGGCACCTGTGTTTCGTCATCATCAGAGACGTGCTGCGGTGGTCCTTGCATGTCCACATCCTCACACATAAGTGGTTGTGCATCAGTGCACTCAATCCCTTCCACTTCTGGGGCAGGGCTAGGTGGATGGCCCACAGAAACCTCGCCAGCAGATTCATCAAAAAGCATAAGAGACTGCTGCATGACTTGTGGCTCAGACTGACTGGCTGATTTGCAAGGGGCTGAGGTGAAAGACAGATGGCCATGGGCTGCAGGTGCCAACTCTGAGCTTTCAGCAGGGGACCGGGTGGGAGACAATGTGAAGGAACTGGAGGCACTGTCAGCCATCCAATCTACTATCGCCTGTACTTGTTCTGGCCTCACCGTTCGTAGAGCGGCATTAGGGCCTACCAAATAACGCTGAAGGTTCTGTCGCCTACTCGCACCTGAGGAAGGTGTTTCACTTGTGCGTGTAGCTGGCACAGATGGACCACGTACTCTCCCTGCAGCAGGAGCTCCACCAACACCAGCAGCACCACAACCAGGGCCACGTCCCTTATTTGACGCTCTCCTCATTCTTTGCGTTCACCCACCAAACTAACAGATGGTTTAAATTTGAATTTTTCAAAGTGCGATGTAACCACAGTACTTGACGGTTCTATTTGACTCTCAGATATGAAGTGCACCGCAGGCCGCAAATGTACTATTTAGCACCAAAAAAAATAGAATTTTTCAAAGTGCGATGTAACCACAGTATTTGACGGTTCTGTTTGACTCTCAGATATGAAGTGCACCGCAGGCCGCAAATGTACTATTTAGCACCAAAAAAATTAGAATTTTTCAAAGTGCGGTGTAACCACAGTATTTGACGGTTCTATTTGACTCTCAGATATGAAGTGCACCGCAGGCCGCTAATGTACTATTTAGCACCAAAAAAATTAGAATTTTTCAAAGTGCGATGTAACCACAGTATTTGACGGTTCTATTTGATTCTCAGATATGAAGTGTATGCCACAAATTTACTTTTTAGCACAAAAAAATTTGAATATTTCAAAGTGCGATGTAACCACAGTATTTGACGGTTCTATTTAACTCTCAGATATGAAGTGCACGCCCCAAATTTACTTTTTAGCATCGAAAAAATTTGAATTTGTCAAACTGCAATGTCACAGCAGTATTTAAAAATGCCTAGATGTGGCCCACTGAGCTACCAGAACAGGATTAAAGCAATGTGCCTGGCACACATGCAGTTGCAAGTGCCCACCTAACAAACAGACTGATTGCTTATTTCTCTGTGGCACTGGGCTCAGGGCAGGGTGCAAAAATGTAGTATAGCACCCACAAAAATAATCGCTGTAGTTTGCAGATTCAACATCAGAATTCTTTCCTAATCTGTCCCACAAAGCTGCATCATCCTCTCCCTACACTAATAAGAGTTCATGTGACTCCAGCTTAAATAGAGGCTGGGTCACATGCTGCACTGGCCAATCACAGCCATGCCATTACTAGGCATGGCTGTGATGGCTTCTAAGGGCACACGAGTCAAACGTTTGTTGATTGGCTGCCCTGCAGCTTTTCAAAACGCGCCATTAAATCGCCAAACACCAAACTCGAACCCGAACTGTTACTGAAATGTCCGGGCTCGGGTTCAGGGTCAAAAAATTGTAATGTTCGCTCATCTCTATTTATAATGTTTGTTATATAATGGGGTAATTCGCAATGCATACTAATGTTTTATTTTTTACTTATTTGAATAGGTTTAAAAGACTGGGAAAAACGATTAATAATATCTGACCGAGCACACATTGGTAAGTAATTTGCGTAGATGCATAATCAAGCTTGTGTTCAATAATAGTTAAAATTTTAGACCAGAAAGCAAAATATGTCAAAATTGCCACCTCTCTGCTTTCTTAGGCATTTGGATAATTGAATTTTGCCTGCTATTGAGTTTTTGCCTCGGTGTATTGAAAACGATCCATAAAATAATATCATCTACTTAGGGCCTTTTGTGCTGGGATAAAAGAACAGTAATTTGATATCCCTCCATGATTTTAAGAAGCATTGAGCGTGCTCAGTACCATCATGCTTTTTATGACGCCTAATGTAAAGACCTTCGAACATCAAAGGTCTTCAATAAAGTATTGTCTTTAGTGGCTGTCATGGTTTATGCAAAAGGTAAACATTGCTATATTTTCTTATTTTATTCAAAATAATTTTTTGGGCTTTAGACAAAATATAGAGAACAAAGTGGGCCTTGGAAATTACCAAACCAAACACCTTCAGTAGAGTTTGCCGTGTTAAAAAACAGTTTAAAACAAACAAGAAACCCAAGAATATTGCCTTTTCTTAGACAAAACGGGCATTTAATCGAGCTTTACCTGGGGTACTATCCTCCTTCAGCCTTTAGGCATTTACCTACTCAATAAATAGTTGCATCATCTGTGTTCTGTCTAAATCATGGGAGGTATCGCAGAGTTTACAAATTACAAGTGAAAGCAGAGAGATTTAGCAGCAATTTTATTTATCTATTTATTTATTTTTTACATTGAAGCTAATTTATTTCTCTTGTTTTATGCTGATCATGTGCTACCGCGTAGTTTGCGATTTTCATCAGGCAGTTGATGGCCTTCAAGAAGTTCAGCGTCAAGCACAAGATGGGAAAAAGTAATTATCAAACATCACCTTCTTCCTGTTAGTAATAATTTTTTTTTCAATAGTTAGGGAGCTTAGTGAAATTATATTTTGCAAACATAAGATGCCATTTGTATTGTCCATCACTGTTATATTGGTGCATATGTTATCTAATTAACAGAGGCGTTACTCTGGAATGTCAAAATGTACATAGTAACTAAAGCTTTTTGTGTATATAAAATGTGAGCATTAAGCCTTCGATGACTGGATCATTGACTGAAATAGTGGCATTGTTATTATCTTGGCAAATTAATATATATCTTATACACATAATATATCTGTATTTTTCTCTCTTCTTCACCAGCATCGGTACTACAAAGAAAGGGATTGGACCAACATATTCATCAAAAGCAGCCCGCACAGGTCTACGCATTTGTGATCTTCTTGCAGACTTTGATGAATTTTCTTCAAGGTTAATTGCTTTAAACAAATTTGGTTTTCTTTAATTTTTTTCTATGTATTTTTTAGTTTGTTGGCCAGTGTTCTCCTGAAAGCTTCAGCCTTCTATATTTAATATTTTAGTGTGGGCATGATGCTGACCATTGTCATTTTTCCATCTACCGACCATGAGTACTTGCACGATTGTTATTTTTCATATTTATTTTTTTTACTCACCACCTTCCAGTTTAACTTCGAAAACCTGCACTAGCTATGCAAAAAAATTTCAAGTGAGATGGTTCTTTTCAGCACAAAAATGTGCTATCAGCGCCCTCTGGTGGACATCTATCTATTATTGTGATCTGTGTATGACAATTGAAGATTATACTAGCGTAGTGTACTAATAATCTTAATTTAAATAATGTCATTTTGCTATAACTTTCTTTACTAACGCCATAGCAGCAAAGAAAAAACAGGTGAAATAAAGAACCAATCAGAACACAGTCAGAGTGTATATAAGTGAGAGCATATCCAGAGCACTTCCTCTTGACAAATGCGACATTACAAGTCCATAACCAAACGGATAACTTCGTACGAAAATCCAACTTTAAACATGAAAATGATAAGGGAAATTAATTCCTCCCAGAGGTGCTGACAACTGGTTAAGCTGACGACGGGACCGCTAGAATAATCTTTAATTTAACCTCATGACAGGAGGCTTCATATTTAGCAATTTTAACGCTTAGGAAGAAGAGAAAACGCAGTGTTAGACGACGGACGGAAGTAGAATGTCCGAAACGTAGATTCACGTGACCAGTCAGCCGCTTGTAAGATATCCGAAAGTGAAGCTCCTGCCATAAAAGCCGACGATGCCGCTGCTCCGCGAACGGGATCGACAGATATGCGTCTTTGAGGTCTAGATGTGAAAACCAGTCCCTTTCTTGTAGGAGGTCTCGAAGGAGGTGGATTCCCTCCGTCTTGAAGTGATGGTATGTAACGTGTATGTTTAGATCCCTTAAATTGATCACTGGTCTGAAGTCACCGGTTTTCTTGCGAACGAGAAACATGTTGCTGAAGAAGCCCCCTCGTCCAAGCGCAGGTTGGATTGTGCCCTTCGTGCGCAATTCGCAGAGTTCAAATTTTATGAGATCAGCGTCCATGGCGGAGTTGCACGGGGGCGAGGGGGTTGGTTCTGTATAAAGAGCGTCTGAAGTTCGATGTGATAACCTTTGACGGTCTGTAACACCCATGCATCTGTGGACAGTTTTCCCAATTCTGGAAAAAAAGAGAAATAGGGCTGGCAGTAACGGTTAAAGTAGGCATTTGTGACCTCCACAGCCTCTGTCCGTTCCCCGATAGTAGGGGTATTGTTGTCTTGTGCCCGCTTCCAGGTAGAATTGTTGTGGGTGTCCCATACAAGGGCCTGATGGCCAAAATCGGTTGGTGGCACGGCCACTTTGCTGACCAGCCTTGGAAGAAAACAATCTGGTGAGGTTGCCTCTAAAGACCTTGCCTACACATGGAGGTATGGGCCCTTTTTAGAGAGGTGAACACGTTTACGTGCTTGTTTAATTCCTTCATGAAGACCTCTCCAAAAAAAAAGTTTTCCCTGTGCCAGTGGGCCTAGTTCTTTCGCCCCAAGATCCACCAGTTTGGGGTCAATGCGGAAGAGTGCTGCACGGCGCCACTTGGTTCGAGAGGGCCGCATTGGTATTGCCCATAAAATAAAACCCTCTTTGGATCCATTCTCTAATGTCGTCCATTCACGCACCATATCTGCAGTGAAAGAGTCTGCCCGGGCATATGCATCATCCGCCAGGTACATTACATGGGCCAGTGGCCACATCGCGCCCAGGAGCTTATCTTGTGCTTCCTTGAAGCTCCTTTCGACCCAGCCAGTTTGTACGCAATCCACCAACCCTTATGCACAGAAAAGGCACGAACGGGAAAAACCCGCGATCAGTCCGTTCGTGCCTAAATGCAAAAATCAACAGAGTTCCCTGCCCGAATGCACTGAAGTCAATATGCGAACGGCGTGGTAAAATGAGGAAAGTGGCGAACATAGCCCCCAGGGAGGGGGGAGTGGGGGGAATAGGCTGCCTCAGGGAAGAGAGGGCCTGGGGAGAGAGGGGACAGAACCCCAATCAGAGAAATAAACAGCCCCACTAGAGAGGTGGAGATAAAGGATATCCCCCTGTCACCCCCACAGGAAAAGAAAATAGTAATCACATACAATACGTACAGTTTTAAAACAGAGGCATAGAAAAAGTACTCTGACCTGACTTGTGATGGAGCAGCAAAGAAAGAGGAAGTGCTCTGGATATGCTTTCACTTATATACACTCTGACTGTGTTCTGATTGGTTCTTTATTTCACATGTTTTTTCTTTGCTGCTATGGAGTTAGTAAAGAAAGTTAATGCAAAATAGGAAGCCTCCTGTCATGTGGTAAAATTACAGTCTGTCAATTCTTTTTTGCTCTCCAACTCTTTACAAAGCTTGACTAGGTAACTTTTCTCAATGAAACTTGCCATCAACTCAGTACAGTGATTGTCCCTCAAACAAGGTTCTGTGTCTAGCGATTTAGTAAATTGTATCTCTGCTTTTCAAAAAGTGTTTGGCCAAGAAGGAATTAATCAACTGCACTCAAGTTATAGTATAGTTAACCCCGATCTCTTGCTGACTTTTATGACCATAAACTGGGAATTCTAACTAGCAGTTAAATTACAATCCATTATTGGCAATCTGATTGATGTTTTCGGATTTTCCACTAAAATCACAAAATGGTTTTCAATGTGATCATATTCCAAAACGTCAAAGATAATTTTACTGTCGGTGATGCCACTGAAGTCAGAAAATGTTACCAAATTAAAACCAGGTCAAACTTGTGATATACTTATAAAAAAAGCTGGCGCCTTTACGGGCTTTTTGATTACATCACAGGTTGAAGATTAGGGCAACCAAGTACATGGTTCATTATCCTAGGGAGCATATGTGTCATTGACATATTATGTTCCATGTAGACATTACAGTGTGATTCTTTAAGGTAAATTACAGGCGATTTAGGTATTGTGCAGGTGCATATTTGTTATATTATTAAAATTCGCTATGTTTTATTGCAGTGCTTTTTTGTCCCTTATTTGAACTAAATGATTAAAAAGGAATTTTAGTTGACAGTATTGCACAAGTCTGTGGAGCTAGTTGTAGTATTTGTTTTGCTGATGAACAAATACATATAAACAGATGAAGTTTTGGTAAATGTATATGTTTTCAGTGACCTTTCAAGTGATTTTAGGTATTGAAATTGCTAAGTGTCTGCTGGCCCAATAATGAGACCAGCTTATTATTTTTGTATAAGTTTTTCAAATGATTTAAAAAAATTTTTAAACTGTTACGAATATTTTTTAAAAAAATATATAAAAATACCAAAAATACATGATTTCCCAAAAAATATTTTTGCAATAGTAAATAATTTGAAAAATTACAAATATTAAATGGAGGCCAATGTACAAATAACTCTTTTTCAGAACGATTGTGATGGCATAAACTTGTGGCTCGGATCCTATTTAACTGATCCAATAATGGTCAAAGTGCTCTGGAAATGTATCGAAGTAGACAAAGTGTTTTTTGATCGTTTAATATTATTTACAGCTCGTTGCTAGCTGTTAACATGTTGGTACAAATTTCATATTGTTTGCATGTATTTCTAATAACTAACCAGATGCTCTGTGTATGTTTGTGTTTATAGAAATTATCTTTTATATCCAACAGATTTAAAAATCTGGCATTACAGTATCAATCAATGTTCCCAACCTTGGAGGTGGATGTAGAAGGCCAGTTGAAGAAACTTAAGGTAAGGTATAACCATTTACATTGTCACAATTCCTTGTGATGAGCAGAATCTCGATTAGTATGTTTTCTGTAAATTTTTTAATTTTAAAACAGCAGTCCTCTTTTATTATTTCAGATGTACTCTGACAAAATCCGACCCATGGTGCGTGATGGAGTATATTATATGTATGAGGCTCTTCATGGCTCTCCAAAAAAGATATTGGTGGAAGGCGCGAATGCAGCTTTACTTGACATTGATTTTGGTGAGTAAAAGATCACAAATATTTAAAGCTTCTATCACCTAGTGATCAAGCTTTAAAAATAATTGGAATTAATTTTCTTTGAGACTAGTGCCGATCATTTAACTATTTTTAAAAGCTATTCATTATTTTTATGTTTGTTATGACAATTTTAAGATATGTATTGGAAATATATACAAAGTTTGATTATTGGGAGCATGCCTATTGATTGTCAGATCTCCTGTGAGACAGAGTTTACAGGGACATTCTAAGCAACACAACCACTGCATAGGTCCCACCAGTTTTGTCATACACCAAGGTCTCATCAGCACCCAGAACACACCACGTCAGCCACTGATGTTATAATGAGGACGTTTCAGTTCCTAATTATCCAATCAAATTAATTGTGTTTGGACGCACTGGTTTCTTCAACACCCAAACTTGAAAACGGTTTGACAAAAGCTAGAGGGACAGCACCCATATCCTACTTGCTCCATAAAAATAAGCCACTAAATTGTATGGATGTGGTGGTTGTTGTATGTCTATATAAAGTAACTATAATCCTATCACAACTGGGACTACTACTGCCTTCATTTTCACATCATTTCCACTTCAGGTATACCATAAGGGTGCTACTTGAACCATTTAAAACATTGTGCAAAACCAATATACTTACTTAAATTTAAATGGGCTTCATCATCTTGAGAATTATGTAAAAGCTTTTAAAGACACCTATGTTGGGAATAAACAATGGGGTTTAGTTACAGCATGTGTTCATACATTGCATAGGCCCACCACAACACCAATGTCTTCTAAGTGGATTCATTTCATGAGAGCAGGCATTAGGTTGCTAATGTTGGACCTGCCACAAATGGGGTACATTGGTGTTGTGGCATTCTTATGCAATATATGATCATATAAGTATATTGTAAAGCACTGCAGAATAAGCTGGCTCTATATAAATACCAATAATAATATTAATAATATAACGTAACTAAACCCCCATTATTTTTGCCTAAGTCTTTAAAAGCTCATAAATAATTCTGCAGATATTGAAGCTAGTTTGGAATTGAGTGATTGTGCTTATTTTGCACAATATATATATATATATATATATATATATATATATATATAAAATAAATACAAAAAGAAGGGAAGCTGGAAAAGGGAGACTCGAAAGAAGGGGTTAACCCTATAAACTAGAAATTAGAGATGAGTGCCCTTAAAATTTAACTTTTATTGATTATCGTAGAATAAAATAAAGTATTTTAAAATGCTTAATTATATGCTTCAGCGATGAATTCAATTTCAGAGGTGAATTATATTTTGGAATGGGTCATGACCTAATAGGGTCAAAAAAACAGATATAGTCCAAATGTCCAAACAGATTCAACCTCGGAAAGAAAGTAATACAAAATAAATAACTAGATATATTGAAAAAAATGACTAAATATGTTGAAGTCAATAGATGAGGTTCTGTTCAGAAGTTTTCAGAAACCTTCATCAAGTAATGTGTGCAAAACAGTGTTTTGCAAATTCACAAATGCTGTAGAGACTGTCTACTCGATATAATAAACCTTATAAAAGTTAAATTTTAAGGGCACTCATCTCTATATATATATATATAAACCTCTATTTTTTATACAATGCCCAACACTGACACAACTACTCCCGTTCTGAATTTCCAATATGATTATATTTTTGCCTACAGGAACCTACCCCTTTGTGACCTCCTCAAATTGTACCGTTGGAGGTGTTTGTACTGGACTCGGGATTCCCCCGCAGAACATTGGAGAAATATATGGAGTTGTTAAGGCATATACCACAAGAGTCGGTATTGGAGCATTTCCAACTGAGCAAATAAATGTTAGTACCTTTGGTATCTGATTTGCGGAGTCCCTATACATCTTCTGCTTTAGAACAAACTGAGACTTCAAGGATATGATTTCATTTGACATACCTTACTTATAAGAACTGGATAGGAAGCAAGAACTTACATTGGATTTACTTGATAGATCTCCTGTTCTCCATAGCTGAAATCAACGGCATTTCCATTGAAAGGTTTTTTATAGGATGAGGTTATCGTGTTAGATTCAGCAGTGGTAGCTAGTCCAAAATATATTTACACAGGGGACACACACTATTGCCTACTTACATCATTATATCTTAGAATTGAGACTTGGAGCTCACAGTCGTTTGTTTGTCCATGCTTGTTGGTAACAGTGATGTCCGTTCCATTATAATATCTTTTTAGTGTAAAGTCTAGGTTATTTTTAAGCCTTTTGTTTTATTTTCAGTGGGTTTTTTCCCATTCTTCTTCTTTGTATTTCATATTTGTTAATTGTGTTGTCATATAATTAAAGAGCATGCAACATTTATCATAAACTTTATGTTATACATCCCACCAGGAAATCGGCAATCTTCTTCAAAACCGTGGCCATGAATGGGGGGTAACTACAGGTCGGAAGAGGCGATGTGGTTGGTTGGACCTGGTCATTTTAAGATATGCTCATATGATAAATGGTTTTACTGCGTAAGTGTTGTATTTGTCATTTTTTATTTTTTTTAATTCATGAACATTTTTCAATTATTTAAATACATAGATATAAACCATGTCACAACTAGATCACAATGAAGCAGTGGAGTTTCTTGGGGGAAATACAAAGTATATGGTATGGCCATTGCTAACATATATTAGCCAAAGTTAGGAATAAAAAATTCTTTAGTATTCTTGACATGTTTTTAATTCCTTCACTAGCCACTGTATTTCCATTCACCTACAGGTTTATACACCTTTTTATGTTTTGCATTTACTGTACCTAGATAGTCAGTCTCACAGGTAACACCATAACTCAACAGAGCTATTCCTTACCAAGATATGTAACCTATAATCACAAATAGTTTTAACTTATAATTTGACTTATTGACCCTTTTGGCAAAGAGAGAGAAATTGTCACAATACCTGTGCCTCCGCTAAATCACTGCTTTAATACCTCATGTTCTGGCGGCAGTTTTGATAGTGAATGCTGCCCTTCCACGTCCTTTTATGACACTGTGGATGCCTGCATCAATTTTTTTTTATGAGAGCTCTTGCGTCATACTTGCAACAGCACATTTACACAGTTTGACATTGCAGTTATGTTTATTTGAGGCTTTATTTCTCCATTATAAAAACCCTTTCCACAAACAGTACTTTGCCTGCCGTAATTTCTCTTAGGAGTCCAACAGCGTGTTCTTGTTAGAAGCTCCTTGGTATTTTGACCCGGCTAGGTTATTGACCCTTGTTCAACTGTTTTCCCTCCTCCCGGCTAGTTATACGGATTTTTTTCTTCGCTTACTTCTGGCTTCTTACCTTTCTATAAATTTAACATTTTCATTTCTATGTGACTACAGGTAGTGCATAGCTGGACATTGCATTTCACCATAACTCTTACCCCATGAGATATGGTCCAGTATGAAGCACTGTGTCTTGTATGAGTACCATTCTCTAACATGAAATCTCAAATAACAATATAAAAATATCCAAGAGCTTTAAATTTAAACAACCTCATACAAGGGTTTGATTTCTAAATCTCTCTCCCTTTTACTTTACCGGTATATAAAGGAATTTGCAACCTTTGTTCTCAAGATGAGAATTATGTCATCCATCAACAGTTGGTTGACTGCGGTCTGAAAACTCTTGCTTTATATAGATCTTTTGGAATTTTTTTGAACGTCAAATACATGCACACATTTTGTAGTAATTCACATTATTTGCTTTCTAGATTGGCGTTAACAAAACTGGATATTTTGGACGTCCTAGATGAAATTAAAGTGGGTGTTGCATACAGACTTAATGGAAAGAGAATCCCGTATTTTCCAGGTTTGGTCAAAATTAGAATTGCAGTTTTTATATCATTTTAGGAGTGATTTCTGCTGACAGACGTGATGTCAAAATGGCAAAATACTGGTAGAGGGCCACAAAAAGAGAGGAAATAATATACTTCTCTTGGTACATGCAGGTGGAATAGTTTGCTGAACATCCTTTGGTTTATGGGGTCCTTTGGCTAATAGGGGTTCTGGCGCATCACTGCCACTATCCACTACAGTGTACGGAATGATGGGATAAAGAAAATGGAAGCCAACGTTCTATTGTTAAATAGTTTAACACTCTCTCTTTACAGATATGCATCGTGCCTAGAGCAATAGAACAGGAGATAACCTCTAAATGGGAATAATTAATAGAAAGGGATCAAGGGGTGAAACAAAATTAATCAACATTTATTAAAGAAAGCTAAAATGACATAAAACCTTACACCTTCATATGTGACCAGAAACGATAGTCTGGTAAAAATATCTAGCAAACATGAAGATCTTTACTATCATTATTTTTTATATATTTTTTATCTTTGCTTTCTAATGGTCTGTTTCACAGCAAACCAAGAAATTCTACAAAAAGTAGAAGTGGAATATGAGGTTATGCCGGGCTGGAAAAGTGATACAACCGGTGCCAGAAAATGGGAAGAGCTCCCAACAAAAGCCCAGAATTACATCAGATTTGTGGAGAACCACATTGGTGTCCCAGGTATGCCTGACATGGGTTAATAAGTACTTTAATATATTATAAGCAACAGTAACGTTAACAATGTTTTCATACCAAACGGTAGACATGTTGTGTCTGGCTTGTATTAATGGATGAAACCTTTCTATTTCCAGTCAATACTCTCTCTCTCTTAATATATATATAATCTATTAATAACTAATGCTTTGTTTCTTTGTGCAGTTAAATGGGTTGGAGTCGGAAAATCCAGAGAATCTATGATCGAACTATTTTAAAGTCTAGAACATCGAACAAAGTCCTCTTTTCTGCTATCGTCAACAAGGCGTTAGAAAGTTGGGTGTACTACACAATATACAAATTTTACTGTGTGAATGATTTTTCACTTTGTTACTGTTTGTGTTACAGGAAATTGCAATCTAGAATGGTACAAAATAAATCCGGTTTGAAATAAAAACGTCTCTGTTTACCTTTTGCGCATTTGGGGGGAAAAAAAAAAATCCGTTACGGAAACATTTGCTTAGATTAGCCTGATTAAAGCTAATTCCCGGGTATTTTTTTGACATTCAATTCATTGCATGGGACATGTTTTAATACAGTCTTTGTTTGGGATTAATGTTATAGTGCAGTAAGTAGCCTTTGGCACTCAAAAACCTGTGAGTAGGGACTTTGTTAGTCACGATTCTCTGCCAACCAAAAGCAGAAAAGAGATTCTAAGGTAAACCATTAATGAGTTGATAGAACTTACTTTACTAAGGAAAATGCCTGGAAAGTCTATATTTGTTTAAAACCAGAGGACACTAAACCATGAGGCCTAAAAGTCCATTGGTACTGTCAGTAAGCTAAACTTGGGAGGAATTTGTATACATAGAAACATAGAAACATAGAATGTGATGGCAGATAAGAACCATTCGGCCCATCTAGTCTGCCCAATTTTCTAAATACTTTCATTAGTCCCTAGCCTTATCTTATAGTTAGGATAGCCTTATGCCTATCCCATGCATGCTTAAACTCCTTTACTGTGTTAACCTCTACCACTTCAGCTGGAAGGCTATTCCATGCATCCACTACCCTCTCAGTAAAGTAATACTTCCTGATATTATTTTTAAACCTTTGTCCCTCTAATTTAAGACTATGTCCTCTTGTTGTGGTAGTTTTTCTTCTTTTAAATATAGTCTCCTCCTTTACTGTGTTGATTCCCTTTATATATTTAAATGTTTCTATCATAATCCCCCTGTCTCGTCTTTCCTCCAAGCTATACATGTTAAGATCCTTTAACCTTTCCTGGTAAGTTTTATCCCGCAATTCATGAACCAGTTTAGTAGCCCTTCTCTGAACCCTCTCTAAGGTATCAATATCCTTCTGAAGATACGGTCTCCAGTACTGTGTACAATACTCCAAGTGAGGTCTCACCAGTGTTCTGTACAATGGCATGAGCACTTCCCTCTTTCCACTGCTAATACCTCTCCCTATACAACCAAGCATTCTGCTAGCATTTCCTGCTGCTCTATTACATTGTCTGCCAACCTTTAAGTCATCAGAAATAATCACCCCTAAATCCCTTTCCTCATATGTTGAGGTTAAATCGCATACATTTGCGATTGCTGGCAACTAGTGAAGAAAGAAAGAACTTTCTAACAGAGTCTTATTAGCTAAGAAGAATTATACTGGATTTATCTTCTAACTATTCATTTAGTGAATGGTAAAGTGCGTAAGAGGCTTGAGACACACGCATTTTCATTAATTAAGGTTTCACAAAAGTCTTGGCCAAATATGGTGACAAGCTCGAAATTTGATTTGGAAATTTACTGAAATACGGAAAACATTGTCCTTTTCAAGATGTATTAGACATTTTTGTGATTTCTGCTTACATGGTTTCAGTATAGGACCGGCCAAGGAATAGGGAAGAAGATATGTAGCCAAATTACAGATCTTGTGAGTTCAATGATTGCTTCCAAAACATATCACCTGGACCTGCGGAAAGTAAGGTGGACCTGCGGAAAGTAAAGTAATACATTTTAGTTTTGTTTTGCTGTTTTACATGTTGTTACATGATAATTTAACAATCATTAGAAAATGATCATCTTTCAATACCCATTTCATTAAAAATAAGATTTTTTAAACAACTTTTTCTCACAGGCCACGTGGAGCAAAGATTTTCTTACTTGAATTTGGAAGCTTAAGTTCTGAATATCTGATAGATTTGTTTCCAAGTTATACAAACAAGAAGCCGAGCAATCCAGTTTTACAATCACCAAACGTAAATCGACGTAATTGACAATTTATTAGCATTATCAATTTTGAACTTCTGAAAATTTGGACCAGAAATATAATTCCCCCACCTATTTCTTTCCTTGTTTTTATTGGTTTCTACTTCTTTAATGCTCTCTTCCACTGCCCCCTCTTAATATCTCCACCTATCTCCCCTGCTCCCTCCTCTTCTTTTCCATTGTACGGACCACTTTTCCAGGGAGGAGGGGGTCCGCACACATTATTTCCTCTCCCTTCTCTCTATCAGTCTATCAGTAAGTTACTATTGATTTTTCTCACTTTCATTATTTTCCTAGTCGTATCAATGTTCTTTGTTTTGAGGTTTCTCTGTGATTGTTTCTCCCGTTGCTTCCTTTTTTTTATACTAATGATTTTTTTTCCTGTTATTTGCCTCCCCATCCATTTATTTCCTGCACACATTACTATTACCCCCATCACACTGATTATTCCTTTAGCCCATCTTACTTTATTCTTTCATGAATACACAATGATCTTTAAAATAAAATAACAATAGGGACGGCGGAAACAATGAGATGGAGAAAAGTAAAAAAAAATCAATAAATATGAGCCAAGATCAAATCGACCCCCGACTAACCAGAGGGACATACTACCGGGTCAAGTGAAGCCTTCTGTTGCTCTCAGACCTTCTAAAGCTTTCCTTGATTTATATTCTCTGTTAAAAGGATCCTATAGTGCCAGGAAAAAAAAGGCATTTTCCTGGCACTTAAGGGTTAATAGGTCCCTCCCTCCCTCACACCCCCCCCCCACTCCCAAAGGGCTATCCTGAATCCAGCGCCAATGTCCCTCGGCGCTGGGTCATTCTCTGCCCACGCTACTCCCACGGCCACGCATGCGCATTAGACCTCCCCATAGGAAAGCATTATTCAATGTGGTAAACAGCCACTGAGGGCAGCCTTAGAGCTGCAATCTAAACATTCTCTGGAACTTCGATGTTTTACATTGCAGCACTAAGTGCAAAAGGGTTTGCCATTCATTCTGATTGCTGGTTCACCTCACCAAGTTATACATTTATCCAATTTAACAGCCCTCGTTTTATTATGGAGCGTTCTGCCTATTGTGACAAATATTTCCTGTGTATTTAAAGGTTAGTTTATCTGGGATCTTTTGAAACCACGGACTTTGATGGCAAGTTGCAACACAGGACACACTCCATCTCTGGCTTTAAGCATTTTATTTTCTTTAACACATTCAAAAAGTGGATATAAAACATAAACAAAATAAATCATTGCCCTTTCTTGAGTGCTAACTATACACAGAATTATCTAACTATTGTTGGGTGGCTTTTCCACTTACCAACAAACACAAAAGTATCATAGCAAGAGATAAAGCTCAGTTTGTATCAGTCCAGCTCTCTCGGCTGGAATATCAGACTCTGAGTGAACTGACTCAGGCTGCTCTTACATACACTGATAATGAGGCAAGTGATTGGCAACTGGCTTCACCTGTAGAACTTCCTCTATTCAGTGCAATACCTGCCTGGATCCTCCCATGGAAATTTAACCCATAGAAGGGAGAGGTAGAATTTGCCCACGCAGGTCTTCTATAACTTCCATCCACAATTACACCACATTTTCTCTCATACTATCAGTAGGCTAACTATTTTATACCTTGCAATACGGTCTGCATTAAAGGGACACTCCACACGTCTAAAGCACTTTTGGTTGCTGAAAAGCTTTACGTGTGAAGAGTGTGTCCTTTTTTTCATTTTGCAAAAAGGGCAGATGCAAATAGAAATTTAGACTTTTATAAATTAATCTGGCTACACCCACTTGGCTATCAATCATAGAACCGCTTCTGTTACTTCCTGGTTTGATTAGCTTAGTGGAGATAAACTCTAAAAGCAGCAATTGCCCAGAGCACCTGACTTGTAAAGACTTCACACTGAGCTGCATTGGGAAGTCTGTGATTGGACAGTCACAGAAAGTCTGGGCAGGGGTTCGAAGTGTGGGGCTTGCAAAGGCAGCAGACGAGATCTGTAGGTTTTAGAAGCTGTTTTAGATAAAACCCCAATAAAAAATTATAATTAAATACATATAAGTTTTCATTTGGTGCATATCTACTAAATATAGATTTGTATTTATTTTGTATTTGGGCAGTGGAGTGTCCCTTTAGGCCAGGTCATCCTAAGGACCAGTAATACAACACAGTCCTATTCTTTCCTTAACCTTTCTAATAGTAAGATATGAGGCTTTCGTACTGCAAGTTGGGGTCATTTCATATCCTTGATAGCACAGATCCATTGTACCCCAATATTTCCAAGTCCTAACCTACCTTTATTCATCCATCGTACTTCCCACATCCCCAGATTTGTCACTTCCACTTGCCCTGTAGATTTAAGATATAAACGTCAAGTCGAATGCTTTTTTTTTCTCGAGTGCATTAGCCTCATCATGAACAAGTAAATTTACTAAACCTCGGAATCCATGTTAAATGCCTCATCATATTCTGTCTTCCAGCGATAGGTTTCAGGTCTCCCATATATATCCAGGGGAATCTTGCAGTTTATTTGAGGATCATACTCCATGAACCTCACTTGAAGTTTGTTTGAAGACTTTACGTTTTTGCCACCTCCTGTAATTCTTTCAATGAAAATAAAACTTCCGTCATTTATCACAGATCAAATACTATGATCGCATTAAAGAAAAATATTTATAAACAGTTCCCGTTAAGAGAGGCTATTTACCCTTGCAACGATTTCTGATTTCTGTTCTGAATTGTTTTATGCTCTGAATCCATCTTCCAATTCTGAAAAAAAAAATAACATGAGCGATAAAATGCAGTATTAGGAAGCACAGATTGTAAAACCTGTTATTGAAAGACGTACAATTATTGATTTTGTAACCGAAGCAACAGTCTTACAGGAATATTGACTAATGTGTAAACTCAAGGTGAATTTCATAGTTAAGGCCAGAGTAGCCAAACTGAAAGCATAACTGACTTTTTTTCCGGTTTGACTATTTAGACCTTAAATTTGATATTCACTTTAAATTCTCACTTCAGTGAATAACCATTGCAAAATGGTGTAAGTTACTACAGAAGAAATACATTTAGGGTATGATTATGAGAGATATTAACATTGTTTTACTATTCCACAACTATATTTATATAAAAAATAATAATAATACAGCCACTAGTTTGTATTTCAAATGAACAAACCTTGCTGAGGTGTTTATAGTGCATGGAGTTTAATTGTTTCCATCATTATTATTGAATTAGCGTAATTTTTATCACACGACAGCGTACTATTGATCACAGTGAAAATATATATTTTTTAATCACCAATACAGGAAACATAAAATTAACAACCGATTTCTAAATCTGGGAATCAATGTCAGGAATGCGGAGGCAACAAA
This sequence comes from Pelobates cultripes, assembly GCA_933207985.1. Lineage (NCBI taxonomy): Eukaryota > Metazoa > Chordata > Amphibia > Anura > Pelobatidae > Pelobates > Pelobates cultripes. The sequence continues at coordinate 82,205,171 of OW240924.1, forward strand.
GGCATGCGGAGGAAACTAGGGACTGTGGATAAAGATTTGAGACAGTCTGCAGCTATGTATCATATATCTATGCTAGAGTTATTCATTAAACTGTCAAAGTGTAATTACACAATATTGTTGGTCACCCTGTGGGTGAGACTGTAAGAAATACACAAGTAAAAGAAAGTATAAGATAATTAAAGTAACGGTTGAAAAGTAAAATAAAGTAAGCGTGTAAAAACAAATCTTACAGTTCAGCTGTCTATGTCTGGAAAAGGAACCACAGTCCAGCACTTCCGTAGGAGTTTGTTGGTGCTGTCTCCTGGATACAAGACCTGATATCTCATGACTAATGAGACCTGGAGAGAACAAGCTGTCACTTTTCTAGATTACAGTAACAATAGGGAAACAATAATGTTCCTAGGTTGCAATACTAGCTGCAATCAGCATGAACACCCAGCCAACTGCAATGAAGCCATCATCTCATCCATCAATTACAATTATTCTTATTCATTTTAATGTATTTATTACTTTAAAGACATTGTCAAAATGATGCTTCAAAAAAATCTAGGGGTAACTCCCAGCTTGAAGTGTCCCTTTAATATGAATAGAAGCAAATTTCGAGGAAAGATTGGGTAAGAGAGCTGTTTAGAATGTAGGAATGCAGTATAAATATACAATATATCCAGAAGGTATGGGAAACTGCGAGATGTGCAGTCTGTATCTAAGATATGAAGAGAGCCACCTAACCCGCCCCTCAGCACTCTCAGCCAATCAGTGGATGAAATGCGGAAATGTAAAGGCCACATTATTAATGCAGTTGAGGAAGCAGTAACTGGGAGCCAGAAGAGTCACATTTGTTGTCGGTTCCAAAATAGACTGCCAAAAAAATCTAAGTGGATGGCACAGAGACTAAACAAACAAACTGAATAAATAAACACGCAGAGACACTTAACTTGAAGTAAGACTCTATTTAAAGCCATATTTATATTTTTAAAACTTAGCATTGTAACCAATCACTACTATAATAAACACTGTAACTTTATTTAAAAGATCAAATGAAACAAACATTAATCCGGCATTGAACCCCAGGATAACCACCAAAAACTACCCTAAAGAGGAACCGTCACCATCTGAAGACTAACACCACCTTGTGTCTAGAAGTGTCAGCCGTAGGAAAAATACTGAGACAATGTACTCCAGTTCATCTTTTGACTGGGTTGGAATTTCAAGGAAATATTTCATAAAGATTTTATAGAATTTTGGCGGTCCGTGAGAAATCAGTTAAAGCTATCGATTACACAACTCCTCTAGGCATGGATAACACAGCTGAGCCATTACCCACATAGCTGACACAAACACAGCTCAGTCATCACACAGCTCAGCCATCAGTCACATGGTTCAGACATCAGTTACACTGCTCAGCCATCGGCCACACCTTTCAGCCATCACTCACAAAGCTCAGCCATCACTCACAAAGCTCAGTCATCAGTAAGTTCAGCCATCAGTCACTTAGTTCAACCATCAGTCACTTAGTTCAGCCATCAGTCACACAGTTCAGCCATCAGTCCGTTCAGCCATCAGTCACTCAGTTCAGCCATTGGTCACTTAGTTCAGCCATCAGTCACACAGTTCAGCCATCAGTCACTCAGTTCAGCCATTGGTCACACAGTTCAGCCATCAGCCACTCAGTTCGGCCATTGGTCACTTAGTTCAGCCATCAATCACTTCAGTTCAGCCATCACTCAGTTCAGCCATCAGTCACTCAGTTCAGCCATTGGTCACACAGTTCAGCCATCAGTCACTTCAGTTCAGCCATTGGTCAGTTCAGCCATTAGTCACTCAGTTCAGCCATCACTCAGTTCAGCCATCAGTCACTCAGTTCAGCCATTGGTCACTCAGTTCAGCCATCAGTCACTTCAGTTCAGCCATTGGTCAGTTCAGCCATTGGTCAGTTCAGCCATTGGTCACTCAGTTCAGCCATCAGTCACTTCAGTTCAGCCATTGGTCAGTTCAGCCATTGGTCAGTTCAGCCATTAGTCACTCAGTTCAGCCATCACTCAGTTCAGCCATCAGTCACTCAGTTCAGCCATTGGTCACACAGTTCAGCCATCAGTCACTTCAGTTCAGCCATTGGTCAGTTCAGCCATTAGTCACTCAGTTCAGCCATCACTCAGTTCAGCCATCAGTCACTCAGTTCAGCCATTAGTCACTCAGTTCAGCCATCACACAGTTCAGCCATCAGTCACTCAGTTCAGCCATTGGTCACTCAGTTCAGCCATTGGTCACTCAGTTCAGCCATCACACAGTTCAGCCATCAGTCACTCAGTTCAGCCATTGGTCACACAGTTCAGCCATCAATCACTCAGTTCAGCCATCAGTCACTCAGTTCAGCCATCAGTCACACAGTTCAGCCATCAGTCACTCAGTTCAGCCATTGGTCACTCAGTTCAGCCATCACACAGTTCAGCCATCAGTCACTCAGTTCAGCCATTGGTCACACAGTTCAGCCATCAGTCACTTCAGTTCAGCCATTGGTCAGTTCAGCCATTAGTCACTCAGTTCAGCCATTAGTCACTCAGTTCAGCCATTAGTCACTCAGTTCAGCCATCACTCAGTTCAGCCATCAGTCACTCAGTTCAGCCATTGGTCACTCAGTTCAGCCATCAGTCACTTCAGTTCAGCCATTGGTCAGTTCAGCCATTGGTCAGTTCAGCCATTAGTCACTCAGTTCAGCCATCAGTCACTCAGTTCAGCCATTGGTCACACAGTTCAGCCATCAGTCACTTCAGTTCAGCCATTGGTCAGTTCAGCCATTAGTCACTCAGTTCAGCCATCACTCAGTTCAGCCATCAGTCACTCAGTTCAGCCATTAGTCACTCAGTTCAGCCATCACACAGTTCAGCCATCAGTCACTCAGTTCAGCCATTGGTCACTCAGTTCAGCCATTGGTCACTCAGTTCAGCCATCACTCAGTTCAGCCATCAGTCACTCAGTTCAGCCATTGGTCACACAGTTCAGCCATCAATCACTCAGTTCAGCCATCAGTCACTCAGTTCAGCCATCAGTCACACAGTTCAGCCATCAGTCACTCAGTTCAGCCATCAGTCACACAGTTCAGCCATTGGTCAGTTCAGCCATCAGTCACACAGTTCAGCCATCAGTCACACAGTTCAGCCATCAGTCCCACAGATACATTGTAGCCATGCTGCCTGATGGTAAACATTGTAACACAGTCAACATAGAGAACTCCTGACCACGCCCACCCAGCCGTCAGTTCTACCCGCCTCTCACACTCCCAGCCAATCACAGCACCCAGTGGCTCCAGCCGCGGCCTGTGATTGGCTGGACCCCGTGGCCGCGCTGTGTAAAGTGTGGCCGGGCGCTGTGCGCATGCTCCGTTCAGTCTGCGCGTGGCTCGCGTTTCCGGGTGCAGCGGCTGCCTGTCCCCCCCGCACACCATGCCCAAGCGTTCCTACCCGTTCGATGGTGTCACCCCGCAGCAGCTCAAGATCCACGTCGGCCAGAGGGAGATGTGTGAGAGCGTGCTGGGGGAGCGCTACAAGCAGGAGATCTTCGGTGGGAGTACTGCTGTGCTCAGTGTTCGCTGTCAATAAAGCTTGTTGAAGCTGAGCCCCCAGCAGCCAGACAGGACCCACCAGAACCAAGATCTCCCCCCCAGAATACCCCAGAACCAAAATTTACCCCAGAATCCCAGGACCCCCTGACCTCCCAAGTCCCCAGGACCAAGGCCCCCTCAGAACCCAGACCCAAGTCCCAGGACTCCTAAGTCCCAGGACCCCCAGAACCAAGACCCCCACAAGTCCCAGGACCCCCCAGGACCTTCTCCCCATCCAGACCAGAACCAAGGCCCCCCCAGAACCCCCAATGCCAAAACTGCAATAACTCCTTTACTTTATCACTGCCTGGCTGCTATAGGCCATTCCCTCTATTGCTCCCTCTGGAGTAACCTGCTGGCTTCCCCTTTAGCTTTATTATTATTATTTCCATGTTCTGTCATGCAGGAGTCCTGCTATTGGACTGTAATATTGCAAGGATTTAGCATAGCTACAGGAAATTTACTGAGAATTCATATCAAATTTCAGGCCAAATGGTTAAAATGGAAACTTTCTCTGAGTCTGCTATGCTTTCCTCTCGGCTACTTTGGCCTTAAATTTGAATTTCAATCTGAATTCTCACTATAGTAAATGAGTCGGCTAAGGGTACATGGTTTAGAGAAAGCTACAAATATAGCGGTCTATTCACTATATGCCGAAAGCCATTAATGTGTTGCTGTAGTTCAGCTGATGTTAACCCATTTGTGATTCAGAAAAAGGAATTTGGTTATTTTATGTGTATTTGTGCTTCTGTTTATCTGCCATTTTGCCAAATCTTCATATAACTTTGATTCGGTTGTTTACAAACTGCTTGACTGCGACCGAATTTCCTCCCTTTGGTTCATCCAATTACATTGATGGTGACCAGGGAAATAACTTTTTATTTATTTATTTTTTTTTCACAAACTTTAAAACAATCTCAAAATCATTCTCTTACCATGAAGATATAAATATATTTTGTTTCTTGCAATATGAATATTTTGATGCACTTGGACTCAGCCTCTCTGTTCTTCAAATTATCACAGCTATCCATTTGAAAAAAGCAGCGGTCATTCACTCAATCTGGTTACCATGTGGTTGTTCATGAATGTAGAGGAATGCACATCCAAATGCAATCCATTAAATTTGCAAAAGCAAATTCATAGTTTACTAAAGAGATCGATAATGTATTATGTCTGCACTATAAATCATACAAATGTACAAGTGCTCAAATAATTGTAGTATGATTGCCTTAGGAATGATGTGGATTGGTGATGCAGATTAGACACTGAGGTGCCAGGTCCACAAACTAATGAATATTAAATCAAAGTGCTTCTGTTCTAGAATGTAAATGGTTTTAAATAAACTCCTTTTTAATAACTGAACATGAAACTGGTGAATATTCAGAAACTATCCATATCTGTCAGACCTGCAGTGGATGCAGTAATTTCTGCTTGCTATTGCCGTTTGATATACTGCAGTAAATTGCACCAGGTTTTCTGTTTTGCTATGAAGTGGTTTCCTCGGGTTAAGAACAAAGCAAGCATTTAAGCTTACAAATCGTGATCGAAGACCTGGTAGTGTGTGTGTGTGTTCCAAACGTACAATCTGTCCTATGTGAGTTTGTTTTGGTTTTCTGTATTGACTAAAATCTTTGTAGTTTAATGCTGAATAACTAGTTTAATATTTCTTTATTTAAATTCTAGAAAAGACCAAGAAGCTCCTGTTCAGCGGAGCAAAGTCAGTCTTGCAAAATGCAGAGCATCAGAATGGTAAGGAAGAAGACCACTGCACAGTGCCAGAGCTATTAAATGGACAGACCATTATTGGACAAGATGGGAAACTACATAGAAACACACAAGCACCAAAATGTATGTATCATTGGCAAACCTAAATACTGCTAATTGTGTGGTCTGTTGGTTTTTATAGCATGTCTATGCACAGTTTAAAAACACAAAATTAACCATTTTATGAACTTGTTTAATCCACTGTTATCATTCATAACCATTCACTTTTGGGGGCAAGCTCTGCATGTATGTGTCTGGGCAATCTGAGAATGGTAAGGGAGAACACAATACATCTTATTTACCTTTTTGAGAATCTTTGCTTTTTTTTTTTGTTTGGTTTTTTTCTTATGTTTCCCATAAGTCCAGGTGACTAAGATATGGTTTATATCTGACACCTGCGCACTGAACTGTAACCCAACTTCCACGTTGTGCCTAGCATGTTTGTTTGTGTGCGTGCCTTGTCCCAATAACGATATGATGGAAGCTGTGCATAGTAATGTATTACAGAGATGTGGTGTTATAACTGGTGCCGTTCTTTTCTCATACAGCACTGAATATGGGAAACTCAAAAGCGTGTTCCTTCTGTGTCCGATCTGTTGGGGAAAATGAAGCGTGTTCACAATGTGAGCGTTCTGTGTGCAAAAGGTGCTGCATGTCTTGCAATTGCTGCTCGGCAGCAATATGCTCTTTCTGTAGAGTTGCGTAAGTATTCACAAATTACTTTTTTGACTCCCTTCTAAGTAATGTTTTCATTACTGCCGCCCCACTTTCAAAATTGAAAGGATTTAAACAATAGTTAACTTGCCTATATTCATGTTCTGGGATGGTCTCCTCTCTGCAGCTTAATCCACTTCCTCTGAAGTTATCATTACTGATGACTTGTGTCCAATCAGATGAAGCATTATAGAGAAGCATTATGACACATGGTGCATGCAAGGCTATATGCGAACAGTCATCAGACTTATCTGAGAAGCATTTACTTTATGAACTACAGTTCAAAGCGGGTGAGAAAAGAAACTCTCCCTGCTGTCTGCTTGACAGATGTGAGTTACTAAGATTATTTATAAAAGTGGTAATTTTTCTCTTTAGATTGCTGGTTTCGTAAGTTAAATCAGAGATGCACTTTATGCTAAAGCTGAAGTTCTTGAATGGACTCTAATGTCCTTTTACCAAAAGAGTTTTTGACCCAGGAATTCAGATTTAGATTCTTTTGTCGAAGTCATTGACAATGTAAATCACTGTCATGTCTGAGAAATGGTGATGTCGTTACATTTTGGCTTATAACATATCTCTATAGTAGCTGAAGCACCACTTTCTCCTTTAGAGCCTTTTATTTTTCAAAGGTCTTGATGTCATGCAAACCATGGCAATGCTAAATGGATTTGGAACATTGCACACCGCTTATGCCTGCATTTTCTAAATGAACAGTGAGCGGAGCAGTTGCTCACCTTGTGGTTTGTGAAATCCTCACGGCCTGGTGTTGTGTTCAGTCCTTGTCTGAGAAGGACTGGTTGAAAATTGTCCAGCTCGATGACTTTAAAATAGGTGTACCAGCTGCAGTGAGGAATTGTTGGTGCTAGAGTAAAGGTATGGTTAAATGGATACTCCGGAACCCTAAAATACTTTAGCAGGCTATTGCAAGTTGTTTTTAGATCTACCCCATTAGAAAGTGTGTAACTAAATGCATGCCTGCCTTTGTTTATTGTATATCTACTAAACAAAGACTTATTTGTATTTGTTATATTTGTGCAGTGGAGTGTCTTTTTTTTTTTTTTTTATTTTTTTTTTTTTGGTGAGATCTATGATGAGATGTTGTGCATCATGTTAATTCTATATCTGCAGTCAATACTGTTAATAGCAGATTTGATACACTAATTAAAATGTTTCCCAATTTCAGGGACAGCGACCCTGGGGAACGGGTCTTCTGCACTTCCTGTTCTGTGTTTGAATTGTAAAGAATGTTCTAATGCATGTAGTAAATACTTTTATATTCTAACGCCTAAATCTTTTTATATTTGTATGAAAATTTTTATATGTAATAAAATAAACTTCGTAATAAATACAACTTGGCTAAGGAGCATTTTATTTTTTTATGTAAAGATTACAGTTTAGAATTCAATTAACAGTTCTATACAAAACTTGACCAAACTATTGTGCATATATTTACACATTTTCTTTCCATTAATATACAAACTCCTATATACAGGCATACCCCGCTTTACATACCCGTGCCTCCTCTGTTCGCGAGTGAACAGTAAATGGAAGGTTCTATTCTCGCCATGAGCAGCTCAGTTCAGTGTCATTGGGGCAAGAACTTTTCACACCTTCTCACATGGCACAGGTTAATCATCTCAAATTTATAATGCCTACTCCTAGGGGTGTGTGTATTTATTTTTTTTTCCTGCCCCTACATTGTCCATATTCTGCAATCGGTGCCATCCAGTGAAAGGGTTTACCCTGCCATTTGCTATAACTATGACTTAGCAGCTTAGATGCATTAGCCACAATTCTGAGGATTCAAAGTTAAACCATAAATGCTTAAAGTGATAGATCTGTTTCTAAGCAAAGTGCAACTAAGCTGCTAATACAAATTGGCAGAAAATGGCCCAGTGGGCAGGTTTATTTTACTTTCCTCCCAGTTTAAGGTTGTCAGATGAGTAAAACATTAAAGAGAAATGGTACAATCTGGAAATAGGTTAGTTTTTTTTGTTTTGTTTTTTAAACTGTTGTTTTAACTGAATAAAAGCCCACTGGAAATTTGCAGTATAGTTATGCCTGTAAATGACTAGTGCAATGCAGTACATACATTGGGAAGTGAAAAAAGGTATTGCTTCACTTTAAGTACATTTTCGTTTTACATACATGCTCTGGTCCCATTGTGTACTTAAAAGGGGGGTATGCCTGTAATGACCTACCTAGTATTGAAGGACAAACACGTATGCTGTCTATGCGTTTTTTGGTTTTTTTTTTTTTTTTGGTTTTTTTTTTTAAATCCTCTCATTTATATTTTCATTATCCTTGTACTCCAGTTTTTTATAATCATGACAACTTAACTTATTTTTCAATCCTCTCCTCACTTTTTTAATTTTTTTTTTAATCGTAAATACAATATTGTTCCTGTACCACTTTATATTCTGTGTTTGCCATACTTAATCCAGAACTTTTCAGAAAATTGTTGGCTTCATGACAAATTTCTCTAGAATCTAGGAGCCAGGACCAAATTTGTTCATCAGAATGCGTCAGAATTTTTTTTTTTATATTTTTTTTTTTCCCCAACCATAGCCCATACAATCATATCCTAACATCGCATAAGAATGTTCTATAAACCCCCCGCATTCAGTGCCTTATCTTGGCAGGCTTTCTTGTATGCTAAGCCACCACCGTTGGGGGCTTGTCTCAATACAATCCATTCTTGGCTTCCCTGAAGTATCTTCTTACCACCAGAATTGGCTAGTAAACTGGTTCATGGATTGCAGCATAAAACTTGCAAGCAAAGGTTAAAGGATCTTAACATGTATAGCTTGGAGGAAAGACGAGACAGAGGGATATGATAGAAACATTTAAATACATAAAGGGAATCAACACTGTAAAGGAGGAGACTATATTTAAAAGAAGAAAAACAAACCACAACAAGAGTACATAGTCTTAAATTAGAGGGACAAAGGTTTAAAAATATCAGGAAGTATTACTTTACTGAGAGGGAAGTGGATGCATGGAATAGCCTTCCAGCTGAAGTGGTAGAGGTTAACACAGTAAAGGAGTTTAAGCATGCGTGGGATAGGCATAAGGCTATCCTAACCATAAGATACGGCCAGGGACTAATGAAAGTATTTAGAAAATTGGGCAGACTAGATGGGCCAAATGGTTCTTATCTGTCGTCACATTCTATGTTTCGATGTTTCCTGTTACTCTGAGCTGATCTGGAAGTACGATCTAAATCGTCAGTCACAGCTTGAGTATTTTATCAGAAATTTCTTGGTTTGCAGTTCACTGCAACTATTGTAAAACCCTCTTTATTTCAATCCAATATTCTGCAGTTCAGACCCTAAATAACTAATGTTCGGTCGCTTTCCAAATGCTCAACATGCCTTGTGACTGTGTATGTACATCTAATTTTAGTCTAGAACAAGCTGGCTGATTTTTGCAAACTTTTGGTTTACAAGCTTTTATAAGAAGGTTACAAAGGAATTGTATCCTTTGCCACTATCCTCGAAAACTCCTAATGTGTTTTAAGATAATGACCCACCTGCTTCTCTAATAAACCGTCCTAAAGCTAAAATGTCATAGACCTCATTGAAATCTTTTAATGCCCCTGCATGCATCTGTCTAGCCTATTTTTTTTCCTTCTGCTGTCACATACTGCATGAATTCACAGGGAATAGGGCATTAGCAGCTGTTGGCAGAGCTACACCAGAAGTTTCTTACACATTTATATTTATATCTTGTGTGCGATTGGGGAAACTTGGAGCAATAGAAATTTATTTTTATTCCTCTAATGCAGCATTTTAAATGCTCCTGAGAAAATCTACTGGTTTATTAGAAAGCTGTGCTCAAAGGCAGGGGTTCTAAAGCTAGCCCTTGTTGTCCTTGTCTGTCCATTTTTTTTTTTTTTATTTTTTTTTTTTTGAGATTGTTCTGTACCAATGAATGTTCTATATACCTACATCTCCTGTGTTGTCAGATCTAAGATGGTCTTTATCTATTAAATTCTGTATTTACAAAGCAGCTCTGACCTGTTTTATTATGGCATTCCAAAATATATCCAGTTAGCTGACCTTTGAGATAGGTTACACCAGAAGTAATGGTGATAATGGCTTTTGTGGTGTTTTTTTTTTTTTTTTCCACAGTTGAAAAGAGCCTCTCTTATATCTGTTTTTGTTGATTTAAAAAAAAAAATTGACGCACTTCCAATTTTGCAACTAACCTAAAAAAAATAAAATAAAAAAAATCTATCTTGACCCCAGAATGGCAGTCTGTTATACTCTGATCGACCCACAAATTTAAAAATTATATTCCTGATTTTATGTTTTGCAAGTGTTCATTCAATTGCTGTTTTAAACATCTGTAGAGACTTTGATAAAGCCACCTGTTTATGAATAGATTTCCAGACATTGGTTTTTGTTGGCCTTGAATATATTTGTTTGATTCTATTATAACCCTCCGGCACCATTCTTTTACAATCAATATATTTTATATGACTGACTTAACTAAAAAGTTAATAGTTTAACACTTTTAATATGTGTCTACATTACACAATCAATACTTTAGGTTTTATCAGCATTTATAACCATACCTGAAAGAGGTTTGTTAGGGGGGCGGAGTTTGGCCACCATCTTAAATGGCCACCACCTAGGGAAGCTCCTAAGACTTGGGGACGACTTTGTTTAATTTTTTTTCAAACTAAAATCAACTTTTTAATGTATTATATATTTGTTTAAGAAATCCTGCTCAACATGCAGAAACAAAGAAGCATGGAGAAAACTGTTCCTGCAGCAAAAAGGATCGATAAAACTACAGTGGGAGTGAGTAAAGGCATGCCAGCCCACTCACATTCCCCGTCCCATTCTGTAGTCCCGCGGCTTATTTCGCCACAAATCTTAATTGGTTGCAGCGGAGAAACAGTCACCCTCCTCCCATTCCCTCTCGCATACTCGTTCATGTGCGGCTGCGACCTGCTCGCAGCGATCTGAGAGCGGTGGGATCGCAGCCGCAACTACCGCGATCTCAGGAGGGTCTGGCAATTGCTCCGAGCTAATCATATGTGTATTTAGCTCCCGCGAGCGCAGCAAAGGAGGATCAAAGCTGCTCGCGGCTTACATGCAAAGCAGCCCGGTCCCTAGCCTATAAAGGAGACTGGGCTGAGGATGAGGGGGTGGGTGGCGGGAGGTCCCGATCCCCGTCGTGGTTCTCTGCCTCACGGCAGTCAGACTTGACTGGAAGGGCCTTTGCCACTCGTTCCCCTCACACATCTAGTGTTAAAGGGGCAGCAGAGAGCCCTGCTGAACATGAAATGGAGGAAGAATTTTATGTCTCCCAAACTTCATTTTAACATAAGGTCAGCAACACTGCCACCACTAGGATGGATGACAGCACTGCCCCAGCTCCAGCCATAACCAAGATGACCACCAATACAGCACAGACCACCAATGTCACAACCAAGATGGCAACTGTTTCATCCAAGACAACTTATACTGGATTCAAGGCCATGACTTACAACCCTAATATGCCATTGGAAATGGCCGAGGATATACCACCATTGGCTGGTTTGATTATTCAACTAATACAAGATCTGCGTGTGGACTTATCAAAATCTTTTTTTTAAGGTCATTTTTTGTTTTTAACATGTACGGGATTTTGGAGAACATAGGTCAATGCACGGAGGACGTTGAACATAGAATGTCTGCACAAGAATCTTATTTAGAACTGGTAAAAACTGTAAAGGAGCTTCAAAAACAGTTTAACCAGCAGGCAAAAAGAATAGCAGATTCTGAGGACAGGAGCAGGCGCAACAACGTTAGAATCAGGGGGATCCCTGACACTGTAGATACTTTGGAATTATTGCACTATTTCCAAACCATGGTCAAAACAATTCTACCAGAGGCTACTAATTTGGATTAATTAGTAGACCGCATCCATAGACTACCTAAATCTAACAAGGCACTTGCAGCGGCAGCAAAGGACACCATAGCAAGACTCCACTTTTTCCACATAAAAGTAGTACTTTTGGGTACCATACGCACATCAGGTCTTCCTGATGAATACAAAAACATTAAGATCTTTCAGGACTTCTCAGCATACACAATGAGACATCGTAGGGAATTCCAGCACATTACAACGGAACTGAGGCAAAGAGGGATACGCTACAGATGGGGATTCCCTTAAAAGTGCTTTTTAATATGGATGGTCGAAATTTCACGATTACCACTCCTGGTAGCAAGGCAAATGATACTTGATAACTGCAGGTCTTGGCTTACAAGCTTCCAGATTTTCTTTTCATAACGTACTGGACGTACTTCCTCTACTGTTAAAGAATTTGTTTTCATATTTCTAATTTCCTCACTTTTTGCTTTTCTACCCTGTGCCAACTTGGTCACATTACTTTGATGTTTCTGCAAAATGGTATTACTTTTATCCTAACATTGGGATAGGTTAATGCATCCGGAAACTCTCTTTTGAATTTTCTCAGTACCACTGCAGTTTGCAGGAATTTTTTTTCCTTTTGTTTATCCTGCCCTAACGCTTATCTAATTCAGCAGAGATCCCAGGATTGGAAGAACTTGTTTTATTTATTATGTTTTATTTATTATTATGTTTTATTTATTATTAATTTATATATATATATATATATATATATATATATATATATATATATATAATGATTTTCTTAATTTAATTGTAATATTTTAGTTTTGATCGAAGCATACATTGACCCCCTGGTCTCAGGTAGTTTTTCCTCCCACCAACCCTAAGATGGAGAAATATTTATTCTCCCTCATGGCCCTATTTTTACATACGGTTATTTTCTCTCCCCGTATAGGGGAATTTACCCAAGTTTATCACCCCCCATTCTTTATTTTCTATTCCATCCACCTTCTTATACACTGTAAACAATTTAAGAAGTTACCAGGTTCTGCTTTAAATGCTTTAGCAAACTCACTCTTGTTTAAACCAATATTTGTTGTTACGATTGTTGGATCTCATAATTCTCCTCTTGGGACGTGGGCCTTCAGCCTCCCACATTTCCATACACTCTCCTTTTAATGGCTGTGTACTTTGATTTGAGTCATGGTCATTAAACTCATGTCATTTAATGTGAGGGGCCTGAACACCGCTCACAAGAGGCGATTATTGTTCAAAGAAGTAAAATCCAACAAATTGGATATTGTATGTATTCAAGAAACTCATCTTAAGGAAGGAAAAGAATACAAATTAATGACACGGTTATTCCCATCCCAATTTCATTGCACTTACAAATCTAAGTCTAGAGGTACGTCTATATTTTCTAGTAGGAAGGTGGCCAACTCTACAGAAAAGATACTGACGGATGATGACGGGAGATACATACTGTGGATTGGTAAAGTTAACAATGTTTTATATACAATTGTTAATGTGTATTTCCCCAACACAGGTCAGCTAACTTTTTTTTAGGAAAATAATGGAATTGGTGACTGAGAACATGAAAGGGACTTTAGGGATGTGTGGAGAAATGGACTTCCTTATGGACAGCGACTTAGATAATGCAAGGGAAAATTTAGACACACCCCATACGAGAGACTGTGACAGACTAGCTGTGAAATGCTCGAAATATATGGTTGAATGCGTACTATGTGATCCATGGAGATTATAGCATGAGAATGAGAGAGACTTTACTTACTACTCCGTATCCAAGAACATGTATTCCAGGCTGAACAGGTTCCTGATACAGGGCAATCTCATATCACACATCTCAAGATCTGATATTTTCGATATCAATTGGTCTGACCATGCTCCCATAACTTTGCATATAGATGAAACGGTTTCTACCTCACCCAACAGACAGTGGAGACTGAGTGATTATTTGTTAGACGATCCTGAAAATAGATTGCTCGCTGAAGGGGTACTAAACGGCTATTTTTTGGAAAACGTTTCACATGAGGTTCCTGGTGAGGTGACATGGAATGGGCACAAGGCTGTGATGAGGGGTCGTTTCATTTCTAGGGCATCTCACTTGAAGAACAATAATAGCAATTTAAGAAATTTGGAAAAAGAACTGTACAACTTAAACCAGGCTAATAAATTTGGCCCATCTTCCTCCCTATCAGCAATGATAAGGGAGATCAAATCAAAAACACATAAAATAAATATGTATAGAACTACTTTTTTTTTCTTTTTCTTTTTATTGAAATTTTTTTTTTCATTTTATCATACATATGACAAAATAGTGAAATTTACATACAAGACAAAGACAAGTGTGACAATAACAAACATATAATTTACATTATTACAACTATTCTGATCTTAAATATAAGGTAATTCCCGAGCTAAACAGCTAAGGATATCTTAATAAAAGGATAATTTATCTTATAGAACTGTTGTCAAAATAAGAATAAATATGGGCTAAGGTCAGTCTAAACATCATGGAAAGAGAAATATCCCCGTAGTGAGATTTTCTATCGAAATCTATCAAAATCTAAGGAAAGAAAAAATACAAAGAAATAATTCATTTATTTTCCAGAATTCGAATCCAATTAATGTATTGGTCTTGTTTATTTATAAGAAGTATAGAGGAGACTGGTAAACAGTGGTGTATCCTGGTTTTGTGCTGCCCTAGGCAGGACAAAACTCAGGCACCCCCCCGCGCCACCACCACCCGCGCAACCGCCACCCAACCTCCCCCCCTGCTCCGCCTTCTAAATACACACACACACACACACATTCACTGACAGATACGCATTCACTAGCTAACAGAAACACACACTCACTAACAGGCAAACACACACTAACAGACAGACACACACACACTAACATACATACACTAACATTAACATACACACTAACATACACACACTAACACTAACATACACACTAACATACACACACACACACTAACAGACATCCACACTAACAGACACACACACACTAACATACATACACTAACATTAACATACACACTAACAGACACACACACTAACACTAACAGACACACTAACATACACACACTAACAGACATCCACATACACACACTAACATACACACTAACAGACATACACACACACACACTAACATACACACACTCACTAGTGTTTTTTTTTATTTTTTTATTTAACCCCCCCCCAGCCTCCTTACCTTTGGTAATGCTGGGGGGGGTTCTTCCTCTCCCTGGGGTCCAGTGGCTGCAGGGCGGGCGGGCGGGCGGCCACCGAGGGAGCTCTTCCCCTGAGCGCTCTGCTCAGCTCCCTCGCCAGCCGCCCGCCCGGGATGTCAGTGTCAGTTAGCCGCGAGGCTAACAAGACATTTGCCTTGGGCATTTGGGGGGCGGCGTTTTTTGCCGCCCCCTGAAAAATGCCGCCCAAGGCAAATGCCTTGTTTGCCTCGCGGCTAATACGTCCCTGCTGGTAAATCTTTTTCCATTTGGAGTTGGAATAGAACTTGATTAACAAGCTGACTCTTCAAGAAAGGAAGATGCGACTTCCATTGTCTTGCTATTATTATTTTTACTGCCAAGAAGCAATGGTTTACGAGGCATTTAGAAGAATTAGAAGAAAGTTTCCAGTTTAAATGTAACAGTGCTGTATCCGGGCCTTTTTTAATTGTAATATAAATAAACATTTAAGTATTTCAAAAGACCACTCCCAAAGATTTTTAACTAAACTACAATGCCACCATATATGAACAAGTGTTCCCTCTGGATAACCACAACGCCAGCAGTGAGCAATTTGACCTGAATACATCTTACTTAATTTATATGGAGTCAGATACCATTTATACATAACCTTATATTGACATTCAAGTAAATTCTGACAATTAATATATTTACGGGTATCTTTTAAGACGTACACCATTCCTGCTCAGTTATGTCAATATTTAGGATATTTTTCCATTTATCAAGTATCTTTAAGGGTTGTTGATCAAGGATGGATAGCAAGTTAGTAGCTTTTGAAAGACTTTTATTAACCTTAGTATATCTAAAGAAGGTTTGAATAAGAATATCAATTTTTGGTGACGTATTTAATAAGAACTTATTCAAGAAATTTTTAATTCTTAAATAAGAGAAAAGTTATTTGTTAGGGAGAAGGAATTTGGCTTGAATATCAGCAAAAGGTAAAATTTGGTCATCTTGGAGGATATCCCTAATCGTCCATTGAAATTTAGACCAATTATTTAAGGAAATATCCTCGATATTATCTTCTAAAACGATCAAATGGGATGACTTAATTATTTTGTCGGAGATTTTTTGTTTTATCATCTCCCAAGCACTGATAATTTGTGTCAAGATTAATGATTTACTACATAGAAATTCTATAGTTTTTTTGTTGTTTTTAAGCCATAAATACATTTCCAATCTATCTTTTCCAACTGCCTCGGATTCAATTATGTACCATGTGTCTGTTTTAAACGATTCAACCTGGAGTTTATATATGTGACCAATAATGTTGGCGTAATAACAATTTCTGATATTTGGGTAGTTTACACCTCCGTTTTGGGGTTTCCTAGAGAGAACTTTAGAACTTATTCTTGGTCTTGTCGTTTTCCAAATAAATTTTTGAAAACTAGATTGTATCATGGTTAACCAGATATCTGGAATTTGAAGAGTAATCATCCTAAATAGATACAACCATTTGGGCATAACATAAGCATTAATTATGTTAATCCTGCCGATCCAAGAGGATTCGGTCGAGCGCCATTCTTTTAATTTTATATTTGTATATTTTAGGAGATTCAATACATTTATTTCCATAATATCGTTAATTTGAGATGAAATTATCACGCCCAGATAGTTAAAAACATTATTAGACCATACAAAATCATAATTATCTCGCAGATCTTTTAAACTGTGGATGTCGACATTAGTAGTTACAGCAATTGATTTAGATATATTAAGTTTATAATTAGATACCTTAGAGTAACTTTTTATAGCAGATTCAACTTGGGGAAGAGAGGATTCTGGAGAAGAAAGTGTTAATAATATATCATCGGCATAAAGTGATATATTTCCTTTTGAATTCTTCATTAGAAAACCTCTGATATTCAAATTACTCCTAATATTAATTGCTAGGGGTTCTAAAGTTAAGATATAAAGAAGGGGGGATAGGGGACAACCATGGCGTGTGCCATTATGTAGACTAAACCAGTTTGATTGAATATTTACTCCTACAGTTCTAGCTATTGGTTCAGAGTAAAGTGCCAAAATGGCATCATGAATCCAGCCTGTGAATCCAAAGGAAGTCAGCACCCCGTCAAGGAAGCCCCAACTGACCCTGTCAAAGGCCTTTTCAGCATCCAACGACAGGGTCAGCAGTGGAATCCCCCGACGGAGTGCACCATCCAAAATGTTCACTATTCTTCTGGTACAAGTATCAGAAGATCTGCCTGGCAAAAAAACAACCTGATCAGAATGAACGACTCTCTCGACAAGTGATTTTAATCTACCTGTTAATATTGCTGCATATATTTTCATATCTGTATTAAAGAGATTGGTCTATAGTTCTTAACGTCTGTTGGATCTTTATTTGGTTTTAGTATTGGCAGGATACTGGCTTGTAGCAACTCCTTTGGCATTTTAGCTTTTTTGGCCATTTCATTAAAAAGAGCCGTTAAGGGGGCAGATATTTCTTTTTTCATTACTTTATAAAAGAGATTGCTAAATCCATGCGGTCCTGGAGTCTTATTTAATTCAAGTCTATCGATCTCTCTTTCCACCTCATTTATCGTAAACTCATAATTGAGTTGGGCTAACTCTTGATTGTTGATTTTTGGAATAGCGGTATTATCCAAATATTCTTTAATATCTTGACTATCTGATGATGTATCCAGATCATATAATTTATTGTAAAATTCATTGAATAATTGCCCGATTTTTTTTCCGGGGAGGAGTATGTAATTTGATTCTCAACCAATTTATTAAGCCTATTATTTGAGTTTTGCTTTTTTAATCTTTTAGTTAGAACTACTCTCATGGTGAGATGCCTCAAGAAATTGTTTTATTTAAAATGTAACAAGGCCACAACTCTCCTGGCGTCCAAACTCCCGCAGGTAAATGCCCAATCTAAAATTTCGTACTAAATGACCAGGGACAAAAAATATTTCACACGAATAAGATTAGTGACCAATTTGCAAAATATTATAGTGAACTTTACAATTTGGAATCTGATTTGAATCTCACCCAGCCGTCTAAGGTGACTATTAATAATTTTTTAGACAGGATTTCGCTGCCTCTGCTATCTTCTGATAATTTGGAAAAACTAGAGTGTGATATATCTGAAGTAGACCTAGCCGAGGCGATCAAGCTCATGCCGTCAGGAAAGGCTCCTGGACTTGATGGATTTACTATTTTATATTATAAGACCTTTGCAGAAACTTTAATTCCCCATATGTCCAAATTATTTAACTACTCTAAGTCCGGGGGGAAGATGCTGGGAGAGTCTTTGTCCGCACAGATTGTCACCTTGCCAAAACCAGGTAAAACTCCTGATAGATGCTCTAATTTTAGGCCCATATCCCTTATCAATAACAACATAAAAATGTATTCTAAGATACTAGCGAACCGCTTAACTAGTTTAATACCCTTACTGATTACAAATGACTAGGATGGATTCGTCTAGGGTAGGCAGGCACCTGACGGAACGAGATGGTTCATAAACTTGATTCAGCATATCAATTCAACAAAAACTCCTCCTCTGCTCCTTTCATTGGATGCAGAGAAGGCGTTCGACAGGGTACACTGGGGATATCTATGGAAGACATTGAGTAGATTTGATATTCCGCAATCTTTTATCACTGCGATTAAGGCACTATACTGCACCCACAGCTCACGTATGGGCCTCGGGTTTCCAATCCAGAACGTTTTCTCTAACTAATGGGACGTGTCAGGGTTGTCCCTTGTCTCCAATTCTCTTTGTTCTGGTGATGGAACCCCTGGCCGAATTGATTAGGACGACCTCAGAAATAGCAGGTATTCACATTAAGGGATCCACTCACAAAATAGGGCTATTTGCAGATGATTTCATACTAGCACTCAAAAACACAAAAGACTCTCTGGAATCTCTCAACACTATTCTACTCCAGTTTGGAGAAGTGTCATATTATAAATTAAATATTTCTAAGACCCAGGCCCTGCCTTTTCATTTGCAAAAGTCTGACATGGATGAATTAAAACTAACATATCCGTTCGATTGGAGGAAGGATTATTTGAAATATTTGGTTATTAACTTATGCAAACATTTACCTAATATGCATATTCATAACTTGAAGAGAGCATGGCCAGACCTACAAAGGGAGATGAAGAGATGGGGTGGTATGGAATTATCGTGGTTAGGAAGAATTGCCTCTAAAAAAATGTCGATCCTACCAAAAATACTGTATTATTTCAGAACTATCCCTTTATCTGTTCCAATGTCCTTCTTTAACAAAGTACATTCAATAATGCTTACATTTATCTGGAACAATAAACTCAGTAGAATTAAGCTTACATCCCTGCAGCACCAAAAAAAAAAACATGGGGGCATTGGTGTCCCAAATTTCAGGAAATACTATTTTGCTACTAATGCTGCAGTGGTTGTAAGCTTTAATAGCCAACAAAATATGCCGAGATGGAGGAATCCAGCATTCTCCCCTTTCAACTCAGGGAACTACCCTGGCTAAGCCCTGTAAGGAGACCTGGCGTATCTAAAATATTTCTGACTACTAAGACCACACTCAAGGCCTGGGATATAGTATTCAAAAACAACTGTCATTTGATAAAACTTTACAGAGCCATGCCAATTGAATCTTTAAAATATTACATCCCAACCTTAGACTTAACATTGCTTAACGGACACCAACTGCATCATATAGACAACTTCTTCCATTGAAACTCTATTCTGTCTTATGAAAGACTAAAATTTAAGCATAGTCTGCCGATCGAATGCAAGGTTGATTGTGAGTTAGTGATTGAGAAATTGAAAGAACTATACAAAATTCTAGAATTCGATAAAAATTACTAAGCACTAGCTATATCTCCATTAGAAAAGCTATTTTTAAATGACCGAAATAGGAAAGGCATATCTATCTGCTATATGTTACACAACGATAAACCAACAACCAAACTGAAACATGTTATCTTGGGAGACGGAGCTGGGTGCCCAATATAAGTTGGAAGAGTGGTTCAGTTTTTTTTTCAGCACTTAAGGGTTTATCTTTCTGCTCCAATCATCACAAAAATCATTTTAAAATTCTGTATACATGGTATCTAGCTCCGTCCAGACCGCACAATATGAATAATAGGTACAGCGATAGGTGTTGGAGAGACTGCGGAGGATTGGGCAATATGGCCCACATATGGTGGTATTTCCCAAGACTAACTAAATACTGGAAAATGATACATGACTTAATAGACCACTATAGTGCCAGGAAAACTTGTTTTCCTGGCACTATAGTGCCCTGAGGGTGCCCCCACCCGCCGGCCTCTGGAGAGAGAAAGGGGTTAAAATCTTACCTTTCTCCAGCGCCGGGCGGGGAGCTTTCCTCCTCCTCTCTTCCTTCCTAGCGACGTCATCGGCTGAATGCGCATGCGCAGCACGAACCGCGTGCATTCAGCCAGTTCATAGGAAAGCATTTACCATGCTTTCCTATGGACGCTGGCGTCTTCTCACTGTGATTTTCACAGTGAGAAGCACGCAAGCGCCTCTAGAGGCTGGTTTAACCCTCAGTGTAAACAAAGCAGTTTCTCTGAAACTGCTATGTTTATAAAAAAAAAAAAAAGGGTTAAACCTTGCTGGGCCAGGCACCCAGACCACTTCATTAAGCTGAAGTGGTCTGGTTGCTTATAGTGGTCCTTTAATTGTTAAAGTGAACAGTAACATAGACAGTTTCACATCTGAACTAGCTCTATTTAAAAAATTCCCTGAATCCATCAGTAGATTCGATAGGATTATAGCAGACCACATCCTGATAGCCGCCACCACATGTCTACCTAGATATTGGAAGTCTAAACATACACCCTCTATCAAGGAAGTACTGACACTAACACTATAAAACAAATCATACGAACGATCACATAGAAATAACACACACATATTTGCACAATTAAAATATCACTGGGATCAATGGGAAACCGATGTAAAAAAAACAAACATATAACCGGTCATAACTTGTAATGCAATGTTATTCAACTTAAGTGCCTTGTACATTAACATACTTACTGTTATAATGGATGGATACTCCCTTTTTTCTTCCCACTTCCCAGTTTTACCCTTCCTTTCTCTTCCCCAATATATTGTTCTTTATTATTTGAAAATTCTGCAAAATTTTTCAATAAAAATTCTCATCAAATCCCAGGTAGCCATGGCAACCAGGAAATTTGTCCTGGCACCTGGTATTTGTAAACCTGTTTAGCCCCTGAGGTGACTAGCTGCCTGAGAGCAGAGACGGGCAGTCGTTTCACGGAGGCTTGAGGGAGGCGGCCAGCCGGCTCATGGAGAGCTGTGAGAGGGAGGCAGGCGGCTGACAGAGGGGGTGGGGCAGCCGGTTTGTTTATTGCTGAGGGAGGCAGACCTCTGACTGAGGGGGCAACAGGGTAATGGAGAGCAGAGGGAGGCAGGCGGACGGATGACAATGCCGCGGCGAGCTGTAACCTCCCTGCTCTGCTCCCTCGCACAGCTTGTAGTGATGCCGTGAGCCGGGTTATGACATCACTCTGGCTCACCAAACAGTGCGCGAGAAGGAGCTGCGTAGGGAGAGGACAGCAGCCCCACTAGACCTCAGGGAAAGCCTATCCACCCCAGCTCTCCAAAAGTAAGGAGCCTGGGTGGATTTAAATAAAGTAATTACTTGTGTGTTTGTGTGTCTGTGAGTGTTTTTACTCACTTTTTTCCCCCCACACTGTGCTGATGACGCTGTGGCTGACCCCACCTCCTTGGCTGAGATTATCAATCTTGACTATCTCAGCCAATCAAATACTTCCCCATAGGAAAGCATTGGAAGACTATTGCGCATGCAAATCAAAATGCCACTGCACCAATTTAGAGGTGCATTGAATCAATGCATCCCTATAGAGAACATTAACGTAGATGCTGAACATTACTAAGCGGTAGTCATTTTGGTGACCATAGTGTCCCTTTAATATATTCATTCAGGTCAACAGCATACATGGTTTACTAAATGAAGAATTGCTGGGAATTCAAAGCAAAGTTCAAATTTAAGGTCAAAGCAGCCAAACTGGATTGGAGAATTTGTGCCAGTTCACTCATTTTGAACTTAAAATTTTAAATTCAAGTAGAATTCCTGGCAATTCTGGTACACAGAACAGAAACGGTTTAGTGGGCTGCCAGTACAGAACAAACAACTAAATGGGGATGGTTAGAGATCCTTAACCATCGGCATTGTGAAGCACTGACCCAGAAAGCGCCTCTGGAGGCCGTCTGAGTGACAGTTGCTAGAGGTGTTACCAGGCAGCAATGTAAACACTGCCTTTTTTTTCTGGAAAGTCGGTGTTTACATTGAAACGCGTTCAGGGACAGGATATAGACTTCAGAACAACTGCATTAAGCTGTAGTGGTTCTGGTGACTATAGTGTCCCTTTAAGAATTGTATTTTTGGAGTGGATTTCTCTGGCTCCTAACCTTTCTAACTGGCTCCTAGATTCCAAGCAAATTTGTCAAGCCCTGCTCTATAACACCAAGATACTGGTTGACCTATGTTATGCCAAGTAGTGAAACAATTAAGCTAAATTGGTGACTTGGGAACCTAACTAGAGAGGCTCTACCTATGATTTGGCCCGTTGGGTATGTTTGCCACCGACCATTGTGGTGGGGTGTTGGCCTCTCGGTGAGGTTTAAAGAGATTCAAAATAAGTTGGCAGTGACAGGTGAGGCCCTGGCTGCTTTTGCCAAGAGGGCAGAGATGGGAGACAGTAACTATGATTTAGCCCGAGGGGCGAATACCTCTGTAGTTGAGAATGGGAGTTGGCCTCGCGGGACCTCTAAATTATGACACGAGAAGCTGAAAATTACCTATGGCCACTTATGGTACCCTAACAGCCAGACCAAGCTAAAGATAAGTTCTGTAGAGCAAGTGGTTGTTGTAAGAAGGGAGGTAGTATCGTAAAACCAGTCACATACGTGGTGACTTAAAAACGTAAATGCAAAACAGCGTAAGAGGGTTAGAATAGGTGAATAGAAAGTGGAAGGCAAAAGAAAATGTTTACAGAGATACTTGATATACACTCTGTCTGGTGCAACTTATCACTTTTAACCCCAGAAATATGGTATTTACTCCTGTGTTTGTGTCTTGAGTTTTACGTATTGTTTTTATTGGTAAAGTTTGCAACATCTTTCTGTTCACCCTAACCAAATATGAATACAAATTGCAGTTACGCACAGCAGCAATCCCATCGTTTGTTTTTAAAACCAAAACGATAATTATAATAAAAGTTAATGATCTTTGCATATATTCTTTTTCTTCTCCTAATGGGTTTTATCTTAACTGTTTGCAACATCTGGTTCACCGGCAAACGTCTCTTTCATTTGGCATTAGCGCTATTAACACCAAATCGACTTGTCATCTTCAATAAAACCTCCTGCCATGTAGCGGTGAGGTTAGGAGTAGCTTTATATCTCCCATCTAATTACCTACTTATCAAGTCTGATTCCCAACGACAGAACTTTTCCACTTGCAGTTTTGTGTTTTTTCTCTTTCTATTTATGAGTCTCACATGTTCTGTGTATCCTTTCATCAATACACATTTATCAGCTTCAGAATATCATTTTTTATTTTTCCTTAAAACATTTGATCTTCCATTGCAGTTACTGTTTTAATATGTGTATATGTATATATGAAATATTTTGCATACTGCAATACTCTGGTATTTTGGCATCTTGTAATATATTTTATATATTTTTTTTTCGCTCTTTAAATTTTTACTTTCAATGAAATCTTACTTTTTCCTATTTCTTCAGCAGTTGACTCAATATTTCAGAAACACCCTCTCTTAGACCACTGCCCTATGATCTCCTTTGTCTTTGTCCTGTCCTTGCCTACCCCTTTATACATTTACATTTGTTTTCCCTTCACTTTTCTTTGCACTGCACTGTCTTATTGTTTCTCGTTTCTTTCACTATCCTAATATTTTGCTAATGCCGTGGAAATACAGGGAAGGAACCATGGTCATTTCTTAAAGGGACTCTAAAGTCACCAAAACAAAAACTGTATTCCTAACACTATAGTGTCCCTCGGCCTTGTCCCCCAAAGGTTTATTCACTTACCTTATTCCAGCGCTGAGGTTCGTTGGTGCTGGATCGAATGTCGTCTCCTGCGACATCAGCGATTGGCTTCTCTGTAGGTTATGCAAGACGCTAGGCATCCTCATGCAAAGCGTGAGGAATTCCACCGTCAGTTCACGGAGTAAAACACAGTAAAATGCAAAGAAGAGCATCGTGTTGCTGTCTGGGAGACTGTAAGGAGTGAAGGTGCACCAACAGTGGGCGTTATTGAAGTGTAACACCGACCTTTGTAAGGAGATCGCGGAAGGAAATGTAAGTGGTGGCAGGTTCCCTTAAAAAAAAAAAAAAATTTGGTTTGACAGGATCACAATGATAAACATTAATTCATATTACAATCTCATCAAATTGTTTTGCTGCAAACTGTGATGCCTATGTGAAGAGTGGAACATTGCATTTATGAATCTCATATAAACCCAGGCAAAGAAGAACATTTTTACTATTATTTACTTAGCATAACTTTCTTTTCCTGGAGCTTTCTATGGTAGCATTACAACTCGGTTGGTGGGACAACAAAGTGCAGTGGATAAGCATGTTTAATAAAAACAAAACTTTGATGTTGGCGGTGAGATTACTTACCAAACTGGGCAAAGAAATCTCATTAGTAGTAAGTGGATTGATTGTAGCCAGAAAGACATAAGGCTTACGTATTTTGAGGACACCATATGGCGGTTATCTTAGGATTTAAGATTTACACAGTTGATTCTTTGTAGATATGGAGAATACAGTGTTAAGCAGGTGTGGGAAAAAAAATAGATTCAGATGAACTACTTCATCCAAAGAAAAATATAAATTTATTTTGAAAATGATTTGGGAAAATCTATTTGGAAGTACACAAAGGGAACAAAGATTATCCAATTGGTCTACTGCAAAATATTGACATGATATATAGATAGTATGTTTAAGAACTCAGTGAAGGGTTGAAATAGGAAAGGTATTTAGCAGCAATAGATTGAATGTATGACACTCTAATCACCAGAACCACTATGTCTTAAAGAAACACTACAGGGTCAGGAATACATGGGACTCCATATTCACCTTTTGAGTCATTGATTGTATATTTATTATTGTATTTGATCATGTCCCTAAGGAAGTCCACTGAGGTAGTGCTGTTTTTTTTTTAAATTTTTGTTATATGTATGACAATTTGCACACAATAAATCACTTTGAAATTCTGTAGAGAGTCATCCATTTATTTTCCAACGCTGGACCTCACATACAGTAGAGAGAAAGTCAGGAAGGTGATAGTCCCCAGACTTATGCCAGAGAGGCACCCCGAGGCTAAAAATGTTTTAAATATTTCTGCGAGCGCAGATTTTATTGTATTATACTGTACTTGACTATGTGCTGTTTATTTATTCCTTTATAGATGCACAGCTGAATCCCAATATCGGGCACATATAAATTTATAGAATTTCCATTTGTATGAATGGAATACTGCAAACTCAGGCAGATCTTTGTTTGGTTTAGAAAGTAGAAAAGTCCTTAATTTGGTACCGTTATCTGTGATTGCAAGATTCAAGAATACCGAATTAGGGAGCTATTGCCTAAACAAAGCCGCTAAAGGTGGAGGGGGAGGCAGCGCCACAGGTGAAAAAAAACTGGTTTTAAACTATACAAGACACTACATAAGAGAGAATACATATAAGATGAAAAAAAAAAAAGAGTTCGAAATATAGATAATGAATAATAATCAGGAGTCCAAAAGAGTCTATGCCTGATTAATACAGCAAAAAGTCCAAATGAAACCCTGTATAAGAAGACAATCACAATCTTGTCAGGGGAAGTATTCCCCAGTAAGGAATGGGCATGGGATCAGTCTCAAAAATAAAAAAAGACAGCAAATTATGGTGTAGTATATCCCAACAGGTAAGAAGTACTATTTTTAAGAGGTCTATATGGTCCTACTCACGTTTTCCACAGCTATAAGACTAGCTCTAGTGTGGATGGCATACAGTGGTACAATCCCCACTTATAGATACGTGACGTTTTGTAGTAGATGGATATCTTGTTGGTATAAGGACCATATGAAATATAAATGAAAAAATAAAAGTGCTTATTGTATAAAAGCCAGAGGTGAAATAATAAAATACTAGGTGGTTACTCACATTTTATTGAGCAGGCAGACTGCTCAATGAATAAAGCTTGAGTGGTATAATCCCCACCAATAATTCTTTGGAGTAAACTTCTCACTAGAACAATAAAAATTCTGGTGCAAGGTCAAAATAAATAAATACATAAAAGATTAAAATGGCTGACTCACAAGTTGAAAGTGGCCAAAATATCTTTAATAAAATACAGCAATTAAAATACAACGTGTTTCGCCCCTTAGAGCTTTCTCAAGTGGATAATAACATGTACCTGACAACACTGGCTTTATATAGACCTCAGATTACTTTATTTTGGCGCCAAAATTACATCATGGTCTCATGACCACTTTTTTTTTTTTTTGAATAACTTTATTATAGAACATGTTTCAGCCATATTAGGGAGAGCAATGAAACATGTGTCAGCCATATTAGGGAGGGCAATGAAAAAAAGTGGAAGGAGGGAATGAATGAATAAAACATATATGTGACAAGTAGCAAGTGCAAATACTACTTAGACCATGGTTTTATTTAGCATACATTTTAAAATATGATAGTAGAAAATTATAATAAATATAAAAAGGTCACAATAAATTGCAAATGTCACAGAAAAATTTCAGAAAAGTATGATAAATAAAAAATAACAGAAAATAAAATAAAAGATACAAACTGTAAAAAGAAATTGAAAAAAATAATATAAAGAAACACAAAATATTACAGAAATTTCGAAATAAAGAGAAAAATGTGCAGGCAAAGGCAATAATAAATAGGGGTAAAAGGAGGATGTGTTGCATGATGTTTTTTATTGTAAAATTGTATACAAATAAATGCCTATACTTTTTTAAAACCATATATAAATATAGGGTAAGAATAAAGTAAAATAAAATAACATTAGTATACTTGTATCACATTATAAACAAAACAAAATATGCAAATTTATAAAAAGTTAAAAAGATCAAAATCAACGTTTAAACCTTCAGAGGCAAGCATTTTTAACAAGAACACCCAATATATTTCTTTCTGACCAAAAAGTTTTTTTTTTTTTTTTAAATCACCTCCCCTCCACGGTATTTTACATTTTTGAATTCCAAGACATTTTAGATGTTTGGGGTTTTTATCATATTTGATAAAGTGCTTTGAGACTGAGTGGTTAGGGTAACCTTCGATGATGTTCCGACAGTGCTCTGCCAGTCTAATTTTTAAGCATTTTTAATTGTGTTATTTTAATTGATGTATTTTATTAAAGGTATTTTGGCCACTTTCAACTTGTGAGTTAGCCATTGTACTCTTTTATTTATTTTTACCTGGCACCAGAGTTTTTATTGTTCCAGTGAGAAGTTTACTCCAAAGAATCCTCAGTGGGGATTATACCAATCATGCTTTATTTATTGAGCAGTCAGCCTGCTCAAAAAAAATGTGAGTAACCACCTAGTATTTTATTATTATTTCACATCTGGCTTTTATACAATAAGCACTACTATTGTTTCTTTTATATTTCATATGGTCCTTATACCAACATGATATCCATCTACTACATGACATCCACACTAGAGCTAGTTTTATAGCTCTGGAAAACGTGAGTAGGACCATATAGACCTCTTACAAAATAGTACTTCGTACCTGTTGGGATATACTGCACCATAATTTGCTGTCAGATAAGAACCATTCGGCCCATCTAGTCTGCCCAATTTTCTAAATACTTTCATTAGTCCGTGGCCTTATGCCTATCCCACTCATGCTTAAACCCCTTTCTGTGTTAACCTCTACCACTCCAGTTGGAAGGCTATTCCATGCATCTACTACCCTCTCAGTAAAGTAATACTTCCTGATATTTTTAAACCTTTGCCCCTCTAATTTAAGACTATGTCCTCTTATTGTGGTAGTTTTTCTTCTTTTAAATATAGTCTCCTCCTTTACTGTGTTGATTTCCTTTATAGGGTCGGTGAGGGAGCCCTATTTTTCAGGTGTGCTGCCTTATATTTATCTCTGTATGGTCCAGTATATTAGTGATGATCCTTTTTACCTATTTAAACACAGCAGCTGTCTGATTTGGTAGTGGTACCTTTAAATACAGATTGATAAACCCACATAGGAGTACCAATTTTACAAGAATGAGCTAATTAATTAAATCCTTCTTCGACTGTGGCATTCAGAATTTGGGAGGAATGTCCAAACAGGTTTATTTCTGTTAGAAATTTGATTCTTCCAAAAACGAATGCCCAAGTCTACTACTGTATATTACGATTTAACTTACGTTTCTGGTAGTTGTAATATAACTTCTAGAAATTAGGTCACTCAATCACAACTTATACCTCATCCAAAGGGCACCCTTGTGCAGAGTGGATAATTCAGCAACAGAACTTGAATTCGTTCAGAAGCACCAGACAGTGATAAGCACCCTAAATATAGCAAGGGGGCACGGTGCCAGTGCTCCAGGCAAATGGCAAATTCACGTAACGGTGGCCGACTGGCTGAAGTCACAGGATTGTCCCTTGGTTTTTTTTTTGTAAAGTTCTTTTTAATCAGTTAGGCTAATTAGAATCACAAGGACTAAGTACTTTAGTCTTATAACATCATTCTAGGGTGTTCTTATTCCCTACCCAATAGTGCTGGGTTAAAGCACAAATTTATCAATGCTGAATCTACCCATGACCCTTTAGTGCTGACATATTGATGCACCGAATACACAGGATATTGCAAGGCAGGGAATGGGATTTGGTTACAAGGGATTCCATAGGATTTAGAAGTTTGTTTTCCTTTTTTACAGGATGTTCCTTTACAGTTGTAGTTGACCAGGCTACTATGCTTCCCTCAAACTATCATCAGTGTGTCGGGGAGGGATGCAAGCAGACCTTTTTGTTTGTTTTTTAGTAAAATTCTCTTTATCCTATTCTATAAGGAACCATTCAGCTGTGCTCACTGCATTCTTGGATAACTATGTATTGAGACAGCACTTTCACATTCCACTTTTGAAGTATAGTTTTAGGCTGGAATCGACTTAAAATGATCAGTGTAGGCACCATAACCATAAAAGCCATTTATGAGCTAAGCACATCAAATGACTCACTCAAGCCAATGAATTACTTTAAAATAGAATGCAGATTTAATAAAATAAATAAAAAATAAATTTAAAAAACACTACATTATATTACAACATTTAGTTTTATTATGATCGTAAAATAAAGAAAAATATTTAACAAAGTGAAGTGGGGGGTCATTTGTTTTGATCAACATTTTGTCAGTTTTCTGATACGAAGGGAGGACCGTCCCACGTTAAAGGGACACTCTAGACACCAAACCTTTAGCTTAATGAAGTGATTTCGATGGGTAAAGCATGAACCTGGTTTGTCACTGCTCTATTCTCTGCAATTGTGGAGCGAAACCACTGTTTTTGTGGCCCTAACCATACCTACACCCTGCATGCGACACAGCCTCCTTACCTACATCCTGTAAGGAGAGATCTAAATTTGTACATTTCCTTCATGCACAGGGTGATTAATTTATGTCCTGCTCTGTTTGCCTGCTAGAGCCTAAATGAGCCCCTGTGTATGAATAAAGTTCTAGTAACAGAGCAGGAGATAAGAACCTCTAAAGTAAACACTCTGAGTCGTAAGATTGAAAATTGAATCATTTTGTGCATGGAGGTTGTATGATATCACAGAAAACAGTAACATTTTATCTACACATTGTACTAGTAGTTTTGCCAACAATGTATAAATGAGTGAGAGAAAAACCTTTCCCACATATCAAACAATTCTTGGCATACATTCTATGACAAAGAATTGGACATTAAGAGAAGAAATTACCTCCCACACGCAGTCCTCCTGCTCTCCAGCCATAGCAACCACAGTGTATGCACTGTGGTTGCTATGGTAACTCTCTAAAGCAGGCCCTGCTACAGGACATTACTCCATTCAAGGCGTGAGAAAGATACATAGAGTCAAAACATTTCACTTTGATGATAAACCACCTGGGTTTATTGCTAAAATAAG
This sequence comes from Pelobates cultripes, assembly GCA_933207985.1. NCBI lineage: Eukaryota > Metazoa > Chordata > Amphibia > Anura > Pelobatidae > Pelobates > Pelobates cultripes. The sequence continues at coordinate 82,235,565 of OW240924.1, forward strand.
ACCTTTATTTTTTATTTCCTTATTACAGGGACACCAAATTTTGGAATATGTTTTGGATTGCCTGCCACACACTATTTATTTAGTCAAATCAGCGTGTTGGTGTCACGGAGAAGGTTTGGCTTGCTTGGGGAAGTGTTCTCATACAGGGCAGCACCTCACTAATAAGATTGTGGCGGGAAGGCCAATATAAAGGATCCCTTTAACTCCTAAATGGCAGAGAATTAAGCAGTGAGACCACAGAGGCATGATCTATACACAAAATGGTTTCATTAGGCTAAATACGGTTTTGTGCTCAGAGGATCCTTTTAAGTACCCCACATCAACCGGGCCAGAAACTTATTATTATTAACTGGCGAATGTTGACACTGTCCTCCCCAGTGTTCCTAGCATTTTATATTTGGCTTTAATCCGATAAGAACACATGACGGAAATTTTCTGTCATGCTGGTCTATAACTTCTGAAGCTGTGTCCACAAGCGGTTAAAATATGACTGAGGTTTATATTGGTAATGCAGACGTGGAATAGACTAGCAAATGCCTAATTTACACCAGTCACTTTAAGGGCATATAAAGGTAAAGAAAAAAAAAAAAGCTTTGATCATCACAACATTTTTTTCAGCAGTAAACACATTTTAAATGCATTTTTCTAGTTGCCAAATAGAAAAACCTTTAATTGACATTTACGCTCATTTTAAAACAAGCATCTTGTTTAGTAACATCTCAGTAAAGAAACAGACACTTTGGGTAAAGCAGTTTTTATTGTATGCATTAAGAGGGAAAACTGCATCATGAGAAGTAAAAATGCTACTGCTGAAACATAAAAAATAATGGACAGGGCTCTTTTGCCTGTGTTTAAATTCACTGGGAATTTCAGGATTTTTTTAATACTTTTTTCTTATTTTAATTAAAAATGTGTTCCCCTCCAAGCACAAAAAAATAAAAATAAAATAATAATAATTAAAAAAATTTAAAAAATAGCTAAGTGCAATACATATTTGTACAATAGGATGAGGGAAAAAACAAACAAATTGATAACCAGGTACATTCATGTGAAAACAAATAAAAAACTTACAGGTTTAGAATAGACATAAAAAAAAAAAAAGGAAAGAATTTATATATATATATATATATATATATATATATATATATATATATATATATATATATATATATATATATATATATAAATTCACACATAATAAAAAAAACAAAAATACAAAATGGGGAACATTACATGTAATAGAAATTAAAACAAACAATATTCACTTCAACGCCGTTACATTAATTGGTCTTCATAATTTGGTAAAACACTTTTTTTTTATTTATTTTTTTTTTAACTATTTTGTTTACATGTAAAATGCTTAATTACATTATGCCATCTTGCTCTATAGCAAAAAAGCTACACATCTATTTTTGCAGTGATAGATAATATGTCTAAGGACTAAACAGAGCCCTTTGTGAAATGATGGTACACAATGTGGGTAAGCCTGGTCCAATATGCCTCTTATTTCCTCTATAAAAAAGGAAATTGTGATGAAGGAAATATTTAAGAAAATCTGCAGTACATGTGCAATTGCACTAGAGCATGCAATGTTGCATATTTTCATGGGCACAAACCCAACCCCCGTGTGTGACTTATGATAACTACATCAGTCTTTTAATATATCATTCAGCAAAAAGACCTAGTGAAAGGGGTGAAGCTGGCATAGATTATCATTTTTTTTAAATATCTGAAAATGAAATTATGTCTAGGTAATTCATCCTGATATAAAATCATTCTAACTAGATCAGGAACATCGTTATGTTATATTTCATCTTAGGTATATTAACAATAGGATATCTATTATATTTGTATTGTATCCATTTGTATTGTATTAATTGCTTCAGTTTCACTCCATATTAATCAGAACCATCTGGATGCATACTAAGTTAAATCACACTTGGGTCCAAGGGTGGGTATGATGTCCATTTAACTCATTTGGTCAGCAAAAAGGACATTATTTCAACTAAGCAGAAGTCTCTGCTGGTTCTTTTATCCGTTTAAAATGCTTTTAGATGCCCAAAAGCAAAATGGGAAGGAATCTTTTGTAATAAACTACTGTTATAAACTAATGCTTTTTGTTCTATTCACTGAACAGTGAGTTTAGAATTAAACAAATAAATATTTTAAGCCACAATGTTGGGTTAAAAATAAAATAAATAAATTTAAAAAAAAAAAACCTCCAACACACTTAACATTGGGAAAAAATATCTCCAACAGAATTTAATTTTTTTCTCTTTGCCAATTTAACCTTAATTTTGCAAGTTTTTTTTTTCTTTACATAAGGCAGCTCACTGTTTAATGAATATATTCAGAATGATTTAAAATAAAATATCCACCTCAATAAAAAAAAAAATTAATGCAACTTAAATTTTCTTTATACAGACGCCATCTTTGAGAATGTGAGCATAGAAGAAACATTTTAACAATTAAAACAGTCTAAAAAAATTGTACAAGGTTTGTGGACATTAAAATGGCTACTACAATTCTAAAACAATTGCATTTAAAAAAAAAAAATCTTGATTTTTGATTTGTGACTTAAATGACACAATACAGTAGGGTTGATTCACTAAATATTAATTGAAAAGCGCATCGTGAAACGTAGGCTAAAATAACCGATTTGGGAAACTTTCTTAATTCACCTAAGAGTATAGCTTGGCTACTTTAAGCTGCATTTTGCAATTCTGTTTTTAGTTCATCACCTTTTAAAATGTAGTGAATGAACTGAAATGTTTAACACTATTACACAGGCTACCAAATATTCATGAAATTTCTCTAATTAATAAATGCACAAACCCGAGATAAAATTTCCTTCTCAGCAGTTTGTATTCAAAACAGAATTGTATAATAGGACTATACCTTACACGAGGAAATAAATGCAGACTAATAAACTTACTGAATTTTCATAGATTGTGCTCAGAGATTCTATTTAAGTCTTAAAGCAACATCCCTGTCTACAGTTTTTTATACAATGTTTAAATAACAAAAAAAATAAATATTTTTTTTCTGGTTTTCCGCCAAGAACTTGCAAACATTTTTTTTTTATCTCTACATTCTAAGATATTAAAATGGTCCATTGAAGAAGCCATTCGATTCTCTACAAATATCAATGGAATATATGTACATTCCAATGTGTGCCTGATTGATACAGATATAACTATTCCGAAAGTGGGGTAAAAAAACAAAACAAAAAATAAACTACTGGGTCTTCAAAAAACAAAACAAAATTAAAACAAGTGCATAAAATCTTTTCAGACAGAAATGCAGCTTTAACTTACAATACATTATTCTACCCATTTTCAAAGTGTTTGTAGACACAATGCTGCGGTAAATTACAATTTAAACTTTGTAACATAAATAAAAAAAACACATGTCAATTATTTCATTTTGAATCTAATTTCTGAGCCTTTTTAAATTTTATATGCATTTTTAAACATCTGGGTTCCATTAAAAAAAAAAAAAATTAAAAAAAGGAAAAAAAAACAGTATTAACTACAATTTATGCTAAACACACGTAAAAGGACCCCCTACCAAAAAAAAATAAAAAAATAAAAATAAAATAAAAGCATGATAAAAGTGCATACTACTATTCACTGAGAGATGGATGTAGTGTTGCGTTTTGATTTTATTTTTCCCATCAGATAGTGAAAACTGCCTACAGCTGAATTTATGTTTCACCACTGGTAAACTTTATATGCCGATTCACGGATTTTTATTAATTTATTTGTTTACTGATTTGTTGTTTTAGACTCTAATGTAAAACATTGCAGTGTTAGAGAACTTGCTATGTTTACATTGGTTTATTGGCTATTTTAATAGAATATGGACTTGCTTGAAAATATTGGGCTTTTTAGAATGTCATTTGAAATTAGGAATACTTAATTTAGAGGCAGTTTTGTAAGCAAACCCAAATTTCATCAAGCAGACTACAAGCATTTCACTTTACTAAACCCGTCTAATCTGATATGTATTGTCTTTCTACAGCAAGATAAGAATTCTTGTTTGTTTATTTACCTCACTGAGGCTATTAATGCTTTTATTTCTTTTGTTGTTTTTTCCCATATAGTGACACATCACTGTTATAAAAAGTGACTTAAGTACTCAAAACACGTTCATTATTGCACTACTATACCTTTTAATATTTCCTAACTACATCCAATTGCCCACAGTTTGAATATTTAAATCTATTAAATAAATAAACGTCGGTGATGATGCAGTGACCAGGGTGCTGAAAATCTTTACCTTTATTTTCATTAATGATTCGTTCGTTCTTCATTTGTTCGCTTGACAGCTTGTGAGCACATTCTCGAAACAGACTGAGTGTAGTCATCCATCCCAATGTATCAGCATGTATTAATGTATGTAGGGAGATACATACATGTAACAATTTTAAGGATGGTCTAGACTTTTTTTTTGTTTGTTTTTTTGTTTTTGTTTTTCTTTGCAAACGTGAAATGTGAGAACTTGTTTTACATACAGACTTAAATTTTACAGACATTCTTTAACTCTTCCTTTCTGGTCATACAAACATAGTTTGTAATTCATAGGCTACAGAAGGTCCTGTACAAAGTCTGATGACATTAGTGCCCAAATATGAAGTCTGTGTTGCAATGGAAAAAGGAAAAAAAAAATTAAAAAGTAAAACAAAAAACAAAAAAAAAAGGAAAGGAAAGTTGTAGAACACACTAAGAATTCCCACTTGCAGAGTATGAAAACTGGGGGAAATGCGGCCTCCTCTCATTGTCAACAAATTCCAGGTTATCATCTGCAAAAATTAAAAAAGGGGGGGGGGGATAAGAAATTAGTTCTAGTCTTTAGATTTTTTTTTTTAGTTTAACCCCTTAAGGACACATGACGTGTGACATGTCATGATTCCCTTTTATTCCAGAAGTTTGGTCCTTAAGGGGTTAAATGCATCGTATAGCATATATAGATAATCTTAAAATAATGCAAAAACAATTAACTCCATGCTTGCTGTAATTTTGTTTAAATTATTTAATGAGTAAAACAATAGTAGCATTATTAGTACATACAGCTATTGTTTTAGAAGTAATGGAAAATTGTCATTTTCTCTTCCTGATTAAGACCATGGCAGCATTATGTTAGTTAAAGGGACACTATAAGCACCCAGACCATTTCCTCTCATTGAACTCTCTAATGTAAAACATTGCAGTGTTAGAGAACTTGCTATGTTTACATTGCATGGTTAAAACTCCCTCTAGTGGCCGTCTCTCAGACAGCCACTAGAGGCACCTCTTCGATTCACATATAGTTTAATTCTGTGAAACAATGCCGGACATGCTCATTCTTTGTAGCTTTGTTCAGGGTCTTGAAAATCCCCAAGTCAATGGCCTTGCATGCGCATCAGTGTGTCATAGGAGAAGGCTGAGAGCTGGAATCAATAAAGTGAGAAGTTTTTTTTTTATCTTTTATTTTCTGGGGGAGAGGGGTGTGGGCAGAGGAACACTATAGTGTTTGAAACACAGTTTTGTGTTTCTAACACTATAATGTTCCTTTAAAAATGAAAATGTTTGATCAGTTAAAAAAGCTTGCCTCCATACTTACTGTAATTATTATTTTTTAAATCAGGTTACCTCTCTTAATATATGAAATGTATCTATAAAGAAGTAATATATCAATTACAATAACTATCAGAGTCAATTGACTTTTGCCTCATTTTAGTAACAAATCAAAATAATTGTATATCATTTTGTTATATATTGGCTTTTTCTCCTGGGAGAAGAGCGAGCTCCAACCAAGCTGTACATGTGGAGCACACACTCCACACACAAATCTTGGACAAAATTATCACAGGTAGCCCAGCTGTTGATTCACATTTCTGGGGAGGAGGGGGGCAGTCTTGCAACTGCAAAAATGTATATTTTTTTGTAATGCTTAGAGTGACCAGTTAAAGGGACATGCTATTTTTTTTTTTTTAAACCAGTAAACACTTAAATATAAACTCACCAAAATAAAGCAAGAAAACTCTTGAAAAGTATGCAATAAATATTTATAGACTTACATTGAATTTGGACAGATTGCATTTTTGGGCACACCTCTGTGCTAGGGCGTTTTCAGTCCCCCCTCCCTCTCACAAACTCATCTCAGTTTCAGACCAGTCCACTAATTACTGAAACAAGTCATGATTTTGCAGTAGCAGGACAGAGGAACCCAACACCAAAGCCTGCTCTGCATGAATCACACTGATCAGACCCGCTCTCTTCTCTCTCTGTCAGAATGTTGCAAAGTGAAGAGATCTTCCAACTGCGCGTATAAATCTGTCCGGCATGCCCAATGCACTTTTCCAGCATCCCTAGGGATAAAACACTGATTGGTTAAATCAGTGTCTCCTCTGAAGTGGGTGTGGAAAGCATAAAAAGAAGCCGATAATCAAGAAAAAATGTTTACCCACTTTTTTCAGCCTGCATAGTGAGGCAATATTTTCATTCAAAAGTAAAGCTTTTGAATAAGACAGTTGTCTCAAAATGATGCATGTATCTTAGCTAGAGATAGTTAGCCAAGGCATGTGTGCAGTGAGCGCTTAGAGTACTGGTAGCAAAGGCCATCAGCAGCCAGTTCTGTGATTGTTTGTAATGTCTTTTTTCTTTAATGTTGGTTCTACAGAGTGCTATCTAATGAGCGGTGAAGCCACCATCGGTAGAGAGTACAGTTACTGTGCCATGTCTTCTATCCATGTTATTACAGCTTTCAATTAATAATTGTAATAGTTAAATTGTCTAATGTAGGTTTGAAATATTTAGAATTTATAAAAAAAAAAAATCCTCCTTCTTCTGACTGGGTGATCTGCAGCTAATATTCAGCATGTGTCCCCGTGTAGCATCTGGCCATGGTGGGATTACTACGGGGGAGGTATCTGAGCATGTGTCTGAGAAGTTCAGATTTTGTTATTCAGTGTGGGCAGTCAACATCTGAAGACTAGGTTTATCCCACTGAAACTTAATGCAACTGCTGACATTTAGGCTTTGCGGTTTTATTTTATTTTTTTTGTACAATGGCTTGAATTAAAGACTTGTGACTAAACCACTAGTAGACATCAGCTGTCTCGCTTAAGTGGCCAATAACGTAATTTAAATTAATTTACACCTATGTCTGTACAGAGACATAATATAATATTTTAATGAAATCTTAAAGTGGACTTGTTTTTTCAGATCTCCTCTGCAATCAGACAAGTATCTACTTGTATCTTATCATTTAACTTATTAAAATAACAGGTGAATATACACATACACTGACTATCTGTACACAGACATGCATTTGTGATGGTCAAACAGCTGACCACTATTAGCGTTCAAATAAAACCTGACCCTTGTCATACACTGATACCTGCACAGGCACACACACACACACACACACACCTAAAACATGTACGGTCATGTACATGAATCAACACACACAGGGTAAATATCCACAATGAACACACATCTGACTGAGAATTTTTCCAATTTGTCAACTTTGGAGTGAAATCTGAAAATTACTTTGAATTTCCTACAAATACACAGTCAGAATAAGCCAAGTATGGCAAAACGTGAAGGTCGTTCATACACAAAAATACTTTGGCTCCCAGAAATTCATGCATATCCTTACATACACCTATACATTTGCATTCACAGAGTATGGGACACCTGGGGGGACTGTGCATACAGAACACTGAACACACTGGAGCTACTAGTCAAATGAAATGAAACTTGGATTATATATAAAATCGCTATACATTTCACTTAGCTATAGCAATCTCATTGAGGATACAAATAAGGAAACAAGATACGAACTGATATAACAGAGTGCAATATGTTATAAATCTACTCATTTCCATTCTGTTCAGTATACGCTGATGCTCACAAATTTAATTGAAATGGCTTAATACATAAATAAAATTGTGTGGCTGAAATTAAAATCACTCTGCATAAGAGCACATGATACGTGGTTTCAGTTTACAAGTATTTGCATAAATCTGGATTTCTCTGTATCTCCCATTGAAAGTAATTTTGTTTTCTTTTGTAATTATTATTATTATTATTATTATCTTAAAAACTGTCCAGGTTCATAAACTTAAAGAGGCCCCCTTTAGGCACTTTAACTACCTCATTTCAGGTCATAGTGGGTGGAGTCTCCTGGTGCCATCCCTCCATTCAGTGTTAAACCTTTTCTATAGTTTAATATTAAAGGGATACTGTAGTGCCAGGAATACAAAGCTATATTCCTGGCACTACCGATCCCTCTGCCTCCCCCTCCTTCCTGCCTGGTAAATAAAGGGTTAAAACCCTTTACTTACCATATCCCAGCGCCGATGTCTCCAGCCTACCACAGCCCGAATTCTACCGGAGGTATGGCTAAAGCAGAGATTGCACTCTTTCTTCTAACCAAGAGTAGTTATCTGCGATGGTTTTCAGAGCATTAAGCTGACTTTTTCCATCTACTCATTAATCCAAAGAGCTGTGCACAGGGGACCCTCATGGTATTTAAGATGATAAAGGTTCCCAAACCACTTCATCTTAATGAAGCAATCTGGGTGCCTTGGCCCTGCGGTTTGGTAAAAGCATCAATGTTTTTATTGCAGGGTTAAACACAATGCTTGTGGCTGTTTTGCTGAGGTATAATGGTTATAATTGTAGTTTAAACCATTAAGAAAACAAAACAAAACAGTTTAACACTAAATGGAGGGGTGGTGCCAACAGACTCCAGGCACTATAACCACTTCAATGAGACATGTCTCTTTAAATGTCTACAACTCCTCTGCCCTTGCTTTGATCTTGGTATGGTGCGCCAGTGCTTCTCAATAAAGGCCTTGAGGATTATAATCAATAATTTGGGGAGTGTGCAACTGGGATTTTGATAAAACCAGTCCATGACAAAAAATGTCACTAGACTATTGTTAATGGACAGTACCATTTACCCACTAGCAGTAATTCCTTGCATTTTGCGACAGTCTATATAGAATACATACCTTGGTCCGGTGGTGTTATCGTGATCATCTGTGCTGTGAATTCTTCATCAAAATACCTTGTATCCGTCTCTGATGTAACTTGAGGTTTAAAAGGAGGAACAAGCTGAAACAATACAACAGCGCCATTAAGAAAACATCAGACACAATCTTCTAGAGGGCCAGTTTGGTTTATAGCCGAAGTCAAATTAAACCTTTTATACCAGAATTGAATCCTCATGTTTCAAAATGTCACCTTTATTAATCCTGTGTGATTAAGGTATTATCTAACTTGGAACAGCTCTTTAATCTTTTACAATCAGCAGTGAAGTTTTCACACATTTCAATGGTTTTCATTTTCCCCAATAGGCAGGGGGCAAACCATTGCCCTTTGCAGAATGGTTGTAGGAAACGCAAGAAGTGAGGGTGCATTAAAACAAGAGCTTTTAATGTATTTATTGCAACGTAGCGGTGTAGAGCCCTCCAGTCCTGTAAGGGTAATTAATGAAAGGAAATGCTGTTTTTTTTATAGATTGTTTTACATAAAGCAAAGTGGGGACAACCTTGGTTTATGTATAACCTTTCCAAAGAGCATTGAATATGCTGCAAGATGGCTTTTATCAGTGGGACAGAGGCCTGCATTTTATTCTCATGCATGTTCAAGATTACAAATTAGATATGGGGGCAACAGCAGTGATGGACTGGTGACAATTTCAGGCTGCCATGAGGTGCAACAAACAAGATATGAGGTGTGGTGCCAATTCTATGTTAAAATAAACAGCAGTCAGACTCCTTGAAGCTTCAGAGAAGGTCTTCTGATCTGCAGCTCCAGGTCACCATGCTTATGAATAACATTTGTTGACAATTTTTGTCCTTGTAACCCTTTTTTTGCACTTTGAATACATTGGTAGAGATGTATTGTGTCTCTGAAGCCTTTTCATCTACTTTACTGCATAATGTTGGTTTAAGTTGTTAAATCTGCCTTTTGTTATTTATTTTTTTCTTCGTGGCCGAATCGTTATTCTTTTTTTTTAATTTTTTTTTATATATGCAGTTTCTCTTGCGATCAATGTTTCCACTTTTTTATCAGACAAAAAAAAATTGGTGAAATTTATTATGAAACAAAACAAAACAAAAATACTCCTAATAAATACAATAATTTTTTTCTTCAGAACACTTTAATAAATATCTACCAATGTGTTTAAAATGCATATAAAAGTCAAACTATGGCTGCAGTGTCCCTTTAATTCCACAAACCTAGTACAATACAGACATGTAGATTATGGTTTTAATTATGCGCAACTCTCAGATATGTTTTGCTCATAATTGTGTTAAAGAATGAGGAACTAGCTGCAATCCTGATAGAATGACACTCCCCTAGAGTACACTATGAAAGCCATACCGGCTGAACTTCACACGGACACCAACTGTTCATTGACAAATAAGATCATATGGCACTGCCAACCTTTTACTCAACATGGAGCAATACATAGAGTAACATTTTAGCACGACGCTCACGGAACAAAAAGGCTTTCACATTACCTTCTTCTCGTATACATCTTGCCATTCGATTCCAGCAAAGAATTTATGTAGCATGATTTCTTTTGCATCATCCGGTCCACCCCCTAATCTACGTACATAGAGAAACACATATCGTACAAAATTATAACCATTTTCACTGCTATTAACTTACAATTATTAAACCTAGTATTGTGTATTTGTTATAAAAAAAAAAAAATCAGAAGATGCACTGTCTAGGATAGAAATAAATACTAGGCTTTGTATTTATGGATTACAAAATGAATAAGGTGATATTGCTCCTATCAGATGGAATTTTGGAGATCAGATGGGCGTCACAGTTACTGAATAAACATTATAGATTATTGCTGCGATCTATGGCAATATGCTAAATTACATGCAATACGGATTATACGGTGCCTCAAAAGTGTGAACACCTCTCACTGTGTAAAGAATGGCTATACGTATCAAACCAAGTTGGGACAGAAAAGTGAACAGAAACAAGAGATCAGGAGGCTTCTGTACAAATTAATTTACAATTCGGGGTTGAGCCAATTTACATGGGGTGCCAAAAGTCAGGAATTACAAAAATACATTTAACAAAACAACTTTAGCTTAATGAAGCAGTTTTGGTGTATAGATCATGCCCCTGAAAAAAAATATCAAAATTTAACATACTGTGTAATAATGGAAACTAAAAAAGATTAGATTTTTTTAGGAAAATTTGTAGGGAGGTTTTTGAGGGCAGATTTGGCTAGGGTGCATACATATGCAATAAATATGATCGATCATAGGCATGATGCTAAGAAGCTTTAATATTAATGCATTCACAGTGGTAGCAATGTAGGTAAAAATACACCAATTCCATAACGGTAATAATGATATTATATTAAATAGGATTCTCAGGATGTGCGGAGACTGACACAGGATAAAGAATAATAACTAAAAACACGAGATTAGATTTTATAGAGAATTAAATGTAATTTACATTACATTAACATACTTTTTATTTCCAAATTAATTGCTTTAGTATACACGTATTTACCTATATCTCATCAAATTGGTAAAAGGGGTGGTGTGATTGCATTGCAGCTACCTGACCTATTTAACGGGCTATATTGGTGGAGATCAAACTCAAGGTAAAAATGATTAACTTCCTAGACTTGCCAGATATATCAGGTCCAACAAAAACATTTACTCGTAGAGAGTTCCCGGATCCAATTAAGTTCAATAATTTTTCAAACTGTTACATAGTACATATAACCCAGACAAAATAGTTGGAAAAAAGTTAAATATTAAATTAGGGTCAACTATATTAATACAGCTATTGAGCAAATTTCTAATTTGATATTTTATTAGACTTCAGCAGATAACACAGCCAGTTAGGAGACATCTGATTGACGTTCCTCCTGTATTCTCTGTGTTTGAAGAGCCTTACCTCTGTTTAGGGTCTTTCTTCAGCAAACCTGAAAGCAAAGACTTTGCTTCTGGTAATAAAGTGCGTGGGAATCTAATCTCCTCCATAAGAATAAGTTCGAACAGTTTCTCGTGATCCTGATTGTAGAAGGGCAGTCGCCCACACATCATTTCATACATGACTACTCCCAAGCCCCACCAGTCCACCGCTCGGCCGTAGTCATTGTCTTCTAACACCTAAAAGACAAGTGCATCAAGTTCAAACTTTCATATAATCCTGACCCAAAGAGAAAAAAAACAAACACAAAACAAACAAACAGATTACTACTTCATTTTCCAAGAAAAATAAAAATAATCCCTCAACTCCTAAATAACACCTTAAATCAATAAACCATCTAGAATTTACAAACCTAAAAACATAGAATGTGATGGCAGATAACCATTCGGCCCATCTAGTCTGCCCAATTTTCTAAAATATTCTCATTAGTCCCTGGCCTTATCTTATAGTTAGGATAGCCTTATGCCTATCCCACGCATGCTTAAACTCCTTTACTGTGTTACCCTCTACCACTTCAGCTGGAAGGCTATTCCATGCATCCACTACCCTCTCAGTAAAGTAATACTTCCTGATATTATTTTTAAACCTTTGTCCCTCTAATTTAAGACTATGTCCTCTTGTTGTGGTAGTTTTTCTTCTTTTAAATATAGTCTCCTCCTTTACTGTGTTGATTCCCTTTATATATTTAAATGTTTCTATCATATCCCCCCTGTCTCGTCTTTCCTCCAAGCTATACATGTTAAGATCCTTTAACCTTTCCTGGTAAGTTTTATCCCGCAATCCATGAACCAGTTTAGTAGCCCTTCTCTGAACCCTCTCTAAGGTATCAATATCCTTCTGAAGATACGGTCTCCAGTACTGTGTACAATACTCCAAGTGAGGTCTCACCAGTGTTCTGTACAATGGCATGAGCACTTCCCTCTTTCTACTGCTAATACCTCTCCCTATACAACCAAGCATTCTGCTAGCATTTCCTGCTGCTCTATTACATTGTCTGCCAACCTTTAAAGGATCACTAGAGTGTCAGGAAAACAAAGCAGTTTTCCTGACACTATAGTGCCCTAAGGGTGCCCCCACCCTCAGCTCCCCAACCCCTTCAGCAGCTTACCTTAATCCAGCACCGTGCTCCCTCGGCGCTGGTGACCTCTCCCCCACCGACATCAGCTCCTGAGTGGAGCGGAATGGGCAAGCGCGGCAAGTGCCGCGCGCGCATTTAAACTGTCTATAGGAAAGCATTTCTCAATGCTTTCCTATGGGCGTTCTGCACGCTGGAATGCGAATTTCGCATACAGCATGGCAGATGCAATAAGAAAAAGAAGAAAAAAGGCTGCGCACACAGATAAAATTAAAAAAAATAAATAAATAAAAAAATTATTTTTAAATAAAATAAAGTCCAATTAGAAAGAAGGAAAAGTCCAATGTTATTGTCCTTACAGATAGTCTTTGCTGTTGACGTCTTCTACTTTGTAGTGAATCCACTTATATGAAAGATAAAAAGAGAGAGGGGGACAACCAATAGTGTAGTATGTAGAGTTCTAATATGGATGTGTAGAAATAATAATATAAAACTCACATTTATCAGAGCTAATGTCCTAGCTCTGGAATAAAGCGCATACGGCGGTTTGATCCCCGCTTATGGGATATAGATGGGTTCCTCTCTGTGATACGTGTCCAGTTTCTCGAAATAAAAGAGACAGCCAATAGTGCTCACTGTATAGCAATATTGATAAAATAATAAAAGAATGTACTTACAAAACCAGAGCAGACCAACTGCTCCGTGATGACAGCTTGGGTGGATTGATCCCCACCTTGGATTTCTTTAAATGCAGGAAACTTCCAGGGGTTTTCAGGTTTTTTTTTAAAACCAATAAAAATAATAATTAAAAAGCCAGGGTAAAAAGAGTATTATGTGTCTATAAAAAAAGATTATTGGCACAAACAAATGACCAAAAAATACTTTAATATATTTACAAACACAATAATTAAATATCCATAACGCGTTTCGTCTAAGACTTTATCAAATGGAATAACAGATGATACCTGGCTTGTAGGTGTTATATAGGAACATAACTCATTTGAATTTGGCGCCAAAAATTGGTCCGTCCAATCAGAAACAGAATCACATTTAAAACTTAAAATATGTTCAAAACTTAGTCAGTATATAATTTATAGTAATATAACTTGTTTCTAATGGTTAGAAATCAAAAACGAGGGTTGGAAAGTATAATTTAGAACATTTTAAAACAATCACGTGACATACGGCACTTCCGCATTTCGGAGGTTTTCGCCGCAATGCCTTATGGGAAATGTAGTTAAAAGTTAGCCGCGACCGGCGGCCGCATACAGAAGTAAAAAAAAACATAATCATACATAACCTAAGAAGATTTAGTGCCTTGGAGGCATTTTCATTGTAGAGCATAGATTTTAAGTTTTAAATAAAACAGGTAGGCAGGGGGGCACATAACTAATACATTACTTCCTCAAAATGGAGGTTTTTGCCCAAGTGCAACCTGGGAAATGTAGTTATCTTTAAAAATAAATAAATAAAAAATGAAGTATGGAAGTTTCACCATTGCAAATTAAAATAAAGGTATACAGAATAAGAACTTAATTTGTAAAATACTGGCAACATTAATACAATAAAAATAGATGTATAAAAAGGGATTGTATACATAAAAAGAATATATAAGCCATTCATATTATAGACAGCAATAAATAATACAAATATTATTTTACATAAAAGTCATAAAAAATTGTGTAGATCAAAGTCAGCATTAAGACCATGGGGTATAAGAGTCTGAAGTTTATACACCCATTCCATCTCGGTTTTTCCAAGCAGTTTTTTTATGTCACCTCCACGCCAAGAGGTAAAGCATTTTTTTATACCAATGCATTTTAATAGGCGTGGGTCCTTATTGTGCATAATAAAATGTTTGGATACTGTATGATTTAAGTATCCATTTTTAATATTTCTGCAATGTTCGCTTAGCCTTATCTTTAAGCACCTTGTGGTCATCCCCACATATTGGAGGCCACATGGGCACTCAAGCAGATAAATAACATTTTTCGTGTTGCAGCATATAAAATCATAGATATTGTACACTTGTTTTGTCTGATTGGACATAAAACTTGAGACTTTTGATGAAATAGAATGATCAGTAGTTTTGCATACAATACATTGTTTACATCTATAAAAACCCTTTGTCTGGGGAAAAAAAGACAGATTTTTGGGAGGAGATTTTTTAGTAAAATTAGTAGTTAAAATAGATTTAAAATTGGGTGCTCCTCTAAAAACAATATTTGGATGAACAGGTATAATAGAGCTAAGTATCTCATCATGTTTAAGTATATGCCAGTGTTTTCTTATTATTCGTTTAACATCTTTACTTTTATTATTAAAATTAAAAATAACTGGGAGTACTATTGGTTCATTGTTTTCTTTGTTTTTGTATGTTAAAAGTTCTTTTCGTTCCTTTTGTTTGACAGTATTTATAGTAGTGTTCAATTCTGATTCTGAATATTTTTTTTCCATGAATTTATTTTTTAAAAAATCCGCTTGTTCATTAAAATCTGTAAGTTCTGAGCAATTTCTCCGGAGGCGTAAAAACTGGCTTTTTGGAGCACTTTCAAGCCAGGGCTTATAATGGCAACTGGATCTGTCTATAGCCGTATTTACACATACTTTTTTAAAAAATGTTTTTGTTTGGACTTGTCCATTATTGATAAAAATATTAAGATCTAGAAAATTTATGGATTCTTTACTAAATTCGTGTGTAAGAATAATGCCCCTATTATTGGTATTTAAATGATTAATAAAATCAATAAGATGGTTCTCTTGTCCATCCCAAATAAAAAAGAGGTCATCTATGTATCGAAAATAAGAGACTAGGTTTGCCCGCCATTGGTGATTACCCCAGGGTTTTTATAGATGTAAACAATGTATTGTATGCAAAACTACTGATCATTCTATTTCATCAAAAGTCTCAAGTTTTATGTCCAATCAGACAAAACAAGTGTACAATATCTATGATTTTATATGCTGCAACACGAAAAATGTTATTTATCTGCTTGAGTGCCCATGTGGCCTCCAATATGTGGGGATGACCACAAGGTGCTTAAAGATAAGGCTAAGCGAACATTGCAGAAATATTAAAAATGGATACTTAAATCATACAGTATCCAAACATTTTATTATGCACAATAAGGACCCACGCCTATTAAAATGCATTGGTATAAAAAAAATGCTTTACCTCTTGGCGTGGAGGTGACATAAAAAAAACTGCTTGGAAAAACCGAGATGGAATGGGTGTATAAACTTCAGACTCTTATACCCCATGGTCTTAATGCTGACTTTGATCTACACAATTTATGACTTTTATGTTAAATAATATTTGTATTATTTATTGCTGTCTATAATATGAATGGCTTATATATTCTTTTTATGTATACAATCCCTTTTTATACATCTATTTTTATTGTATTAATGTTGCCAGTATTTTACAAATTAAGTTCTTATTCTGTATACCTTTATTTTAATTTGCAATGGTGAAACTTCCATACTTCATTTTTTATTTATTTATTTTTAAAGATAACTACATTTCCCAGGTTGCACTTGGGCAAAAACCTCCATTTTGAGGAAGTAATGTATTAGTTATGTGCCCCCCTGCCTACCTGTTTTATTTAAAACTTAAAATCTATGCTCTACAATGAAAATGCCTCCAAGGCACTAAATCTTCTTAGGTTATGTATGATTATGTTTTTTTTTACTTCTGTATGCGGCCGCCGGTCGCGGCTAACTTTTAACTACATTTCCCATAAGGCATTGCGGCGAAAACCTCCGAAATGCGGAAGTGCCGTATGTCACGTGATTGTTTTAAAATGTTCTAAATTATACTTTCCAACCCTCGTTTTTGATTTCTAACCATTAGAAACAAGTTATATTACTATAAATTATATACTGACTAAGTTTTGAACATATTTTAAGTTTTAAATGTGATTCTGTTTCTGATTGGACGGACCAATTTTTGGCGCCAAATTCAAATGAGTTATGTTCCTATATAACACCTACAAGCCAGGTATCATCTGTTATTCCATTTGATAAAGTCTTAGACGAAACGCGTTATGGATATTTAATTATTGTGTTTGTAAATATATTAAAGTATTTTTTGGTCATTTGTTTGTGCCAATAATCTTTTTTTATAGACACATAATACTCTTTTTACCCTGGCTTTTTAATTATTATTTTTATTGGTTTTTAAAAAAAACCTGAAAACCCCTGGAAGTTTCCTGCATTTAAAGAAATCCAAGGTGGGGATCAATCCACCCAAGCTGTCATCACGGAGCAGTTGGTCTGCTCTGGTTTTGTAAGTACATTCTTTTATTATTTTATCAATATTGCTATACAGTGAGCACTATTGGCTGTCTCTTTTATTTCGAGAAACTGGACACGTATCACAGAGAGGAACCCATCTATATCCCATAAGCGGGGATCAAACCGCCGTATGCGCTTTATTCCAGAGCTAGGACATTAGCTCTGATAAATGTGAGTTTTATATTATTATTTCTACACATCCATATTAGAACTCTACATACTACACTATTGGTTGTCCCCCTCTCTCTTTTTATCTTTCATATAAGTGGACTCACTACAAAGTAGAAGACGTCAACAGCAAAGACTATCTGTAAGGACAATAACATTGGACTTTTCCTTCTTTCTAATTGGACTTTATTTTATTTAAAAATAATTTTTTTATTTATTTATTTTTTTTAATTTTATCTGTGTGCGCAGCCTTTTTTCTTCTTTTTCTTATTTTATCCAAATTAAAGGGTTTGAGGGATCCCCTTTAAAAGGTTGCTGCCTATAAGTTATCTAGCGCTGTCTTTCTCTTTTTCCTTGTTAGCATGGCAGATGCGCCTCTAGCGCTGTCAGGAAGACAGCCACTAGAGGTTGGATTAACCCTGCTATTTAAACATAGCAGTTTCTCTGAATCTGCTATGTTTACATGTGAAGGGTTAGAACCTGAGGGACCTGGCACCCAGACCACTTCATTGAGCTGAAGTGGTCTGGGTGACTATAGTGTCCCTTTAAGTCATCTGAAATAATCACCCCATAATCCCCTCAGATGTTGAGGTTAGGACTTGATCAAATATTCTGTACTCTGCCCTTGGGTTTTTACGTCCAAGATGCATTATCTTGCATTTATCCACATTAAATGTCAGTTGCCACAACTCTGACCATTTTTCTAGTTTACCTAAATAATTTGTCATTTGGCTTATCCCTCCTGGAACATCAACCCTGTTACATATCTTAGTATCATCAGCAAAAAGACATACCTTACCATCAAGACCTTCTGCAATATCACTAATAAAAATATTAAAGAGAATGGGTCCAAGTACAGATCCCTGAGGTACCCCACTGGTGACAAGTCCAAGCTTCGAATATATTCCATTAACTACAACTCTCTGTTGCCTGTCACTCAGCCACTGCCTTACCCATTCAACAATATTTGAATCCAAACTTAAAGATTGCAGTTTATTGATAAGCCTTCTATGTGCAACAGTGTCAAAAGCCTTACTGAAATCTAGGTAAGCAATGTCTACTGCACCACCCTGATCTATAATTTTAGTTTCCCTATCAAAAAAATCAATAAGATTACCGTATTTTTCGCTCCATAAGACGCACTTTTTTCCCCCTCAAAAGTGAGGGGAAATGTCTGTGCGTCTTATGGAGCGAATGTGAAGATTTACTTACCTGTCTTGGAGCGTGGGCCGGCTTCACAGCGCGCTCCGCGGTCCAGGAACTTCTATTTCAGGTTCCGGTTTCCGGCGGGACTGAAAGGAAGTGCACACTAAGTGTGCACACTTCCTTTCAGTCCCGCCGGAAACCGGAACCTGAAATAGAAGTTCCTGGACCGCGGAGCGCACTGTGAAGCCGGCCCACGCTCCAAGACAGGTAAGTAATTATGGGACAATGGGAGGGGGAGACACTATGGGAGAAGGGGAGGGGGGGACACTATGGGAGGGAAAGTGCACTATGGGACAATGGGGGGGACACTATGGGATCAGAACACTAATGGACAAGGGGAGGAGGGGTTAAAGAACCCTATGGGACAGGGTAGGAGGGGTTAAAGAACACTATGGGACTGGGGAGGAGGGGTTAAAGAACTATGGGACAGGGTAGGAGGGGTGGGGACAGGGTAGGAGGGGTTAAAGAACACTATGGGACTGGGGAGGAGGGGTTAACAATCACTATGGGACAGAGGAAAGGGGGGTTAAAGATCATTATGGGACAGGGGAGAAAAAAAACATTCTGAACAAACTGTCCCATAGTAAGAAACACTATGGAACAGTTTGTTCAGAATATTTTTTTTTCTGGGTTTCCTCCTCTAAAAACTAGGTGCGTCTTATGGAGCGAAAAATACGGTAATTTGGCATGATCTCCCTGAAGTAAACAAACCAAAAAAACTCTCTATGCAAAGCTTAACAGTACTATTTTGTCCATCTTAATAAAAGTTACTGTATTATGGTCTGTATTAGTGCAGGTTTGTTCTGCAGTTTATTTAAAAGACATTTAAATGGACTTAATGGCAGTGAGGCGTAAAGAAAGAAACAAACATTGTTTTTAGTTAATAGCGCTATTATAGTAGACAGGTGCATTTGTATCAGACAAATAAAAAAAAACAAAATAGTTTTCTGTTCATTTCATCCAAAAACCTATAGTGACGAAATATTACTGAATGTCCAAGTGAACACATAAGCCACCTGCTGCTGTTCTGAGTGAATGAACGTCCCCCCGTTATGAGGATGTTGTGACTGCAACCGTTTGGATTCATCCATTTCCATTGAGATCAATGGTGGTCAGAAATTCATTTAGTAAAACAAAAAAACAAAAAATGTAAATTGAATTTCGGATGAACAGAATAGATATTCAAACAAATTTGAGACGAGACAAACATTTTTGGAACAAACGGAACCTTTTTTTCCGTGCACATCTCTATTTGATAGTTTGTGTCTTATTAAAGCTACAAACCTCCACAAGGTGGCGCCACAATAATTCATGAAAAATACAAATTACTAAAAAAATCCCAAAGGAGATGCATTATTGTTACCAACAAAATGTTATTTGAGAAAAAAAACTGAATCAGAAACCGAGAAACTGATGAAAATGTACAGTTATTGTTTACCCATAAACTAAATTACTGAAATTAAGACAGAGCATTTAACAGCCCACTGGGGAAGGGGAATTAAAGAAATGTTTGTTTTACTGTATTTGTGGTCAATATATATCCATGCGGTTTTGAGAAACATCCCTAGAAGACATTCAATAGTAATATTATACCACTGCTTCTTCTACAGGTGGAAGAAAAGGCGTCTCAAATATTAATAAACAGGACCCACACATTGGGAGACTTCCTGCCTCTTTAAAGACCTGTACCAGTCATTTAACATTGCTAGATACAGATGTTTATATCTTTAAAAATACAGAAGCTTCCTTTCTTTTCGATCAATGAATGAAAAGTTTGGTTCAGGCCCAGCGATTTAAGGGTTCTAAACCCTATGTAGTAATTCTACCCTTTCCTACAATAGGTAACCCTAGCTTAAATGATATTCTATATTTCTAAAACGGACAGGTGCTCACATGGGGGCTCTGCACTTTCAGAGTCTGCATATTTTGTAAAAACCTCAAAGGTTAAAGGCTTGCACATTGACCCATTACAAAAGTGGATGGAAAGTGGTCCATCGTGGGTGCCGCCATCTTTGGGGTTCTGTCTTTATTTCCTGATCCTTCATCTGCCAGGAGTCTACATCACTGCTGTACTCTCCCACAGGATGCAAATTAGAATATTTTTCAATGACATCCCAACTAAATTAATATTTAAAATAAAAATTAAAACAAAATTCCTCTTTATGAAATACTGAAAAGTGACAGAGCGACTTTAAAATTATACTGTAACTGAAAATTCCTTTTTAGAAATCCATTTAAATCAATTATATAATTAGATTATGATTTTCCTCAAAGCTTGGAAAAGTAAAACTGGAATTGCTAACCGAGGATCTGTCTGTGTGTCAGCGTGAAGGCAACCATTTTGGAATTGCATCTTTATTTATTTATTTACAAATAAAATATTTTACCAGGAAAGATACATTGAGATTTCTCTCGTTTTCAAGTATGTCCTGGGTAAAACACTACGCGTCAGTAACAGGTGATGTCATCAAGTGTCTGATTTGCCGCTTCTGAACATGCGCAGAGGGCCGGTGGAAATATTTTGCTTCCAATTTAAAAACTTTAAAAAACAAACAAATAAATACTAAAATATTTAAAAATTGGTCGACGTGAGGCACCGGCTACTCTAGACAAGGCTTAAACGCGCCTTCTCCTTTATATACGGGAGGACAAATCTTGTAGTGTCAAGCAAGTGCCACATCCCTGTTCCAGATAAATGGGATCTGATAACGTTAACAAGCTTCGCTTCCTACTTACCTCTCGTCTCGCTCTCTCTCTCTCTCTCTCCTGCTACTGTTCTCTGTTAATGTGAAGACTTTATATATTGCATATGGCAGTTTATATCTTCCCACATGTTCATGTTGTACTGCCAATCTCTGCTGATAAGGGTTTGAAAGCACTGTGGTCCATTAATTCTATTACAAGATTGTTAATGGCTCCTAAATCCACATTACTGTACTAAACATGGCTAATGATCACCGTTCTGTTAGTTATTGTTCTTTTAGCTCATCAATATATCTCTTCCAAAGAATCCCTTGATAGAGTTAAATAAATAAATAAGCAAATCAGGATCTGGCTGAATTACAAGTAGAAATTAATGGGGGAGAAAAGCAGCAAGTCTTATTTAATAAGCCAAGCCTTCTCCTCCCCCTGTTTTGTTTAGTGCAAAGTGCCTTTAAAATGAACTTTAACAGGGTGGAGGGGTGGAGGGGAGTCATAAGTCCTGCTGTAAAAATCCAGAAGCCGGCAGGTATTAGATTACCCTACACAGGTCTATTTACAGCATCTCCTGCAAGTATGATTCACACATAGCGACAGCTGGCTCTACAGCTGCCCCCATATATGTAGAAGACCAACACAGCTGCCTGCCTGCCAGGATTTTAGGAGCCAGCCTCATCCTTTATCAGAAAGACACAGTTCCTGCTCTGCAAGACAGATTATTTAACAACGCTGGCTTTGCATAAGAAATATAAAAAAAAAAAAAAAATTAAATTGGAAATGGAACACCGCCACTCTTAGAGAAACCTACTGCAGAATGTCATGGCTGCACTAAGTAACACACGCACCTGATTTTGGAAAGCAGACCAATTCAAAAGCACCAGCTCAGTGTGTAGAAATAAATACATGTTCCTGGGTTGTGCAGCAATCAAATGAGCTTAAAGTGACATTAAACACCAAACTTACTGAAGTGGTTCTGGTACTTAGATCCTGTCTATTTTTCAGTCAATGTACAATACAGACAGTTCTGAGAAACACAATTATTTTATTTTTTCCCCAAAATATTTTTACAAATATATTCAAGTCTCCTCTATGGTCAGCACAGAATTGGCAGAGTGCCTTAGGTCCCCAATGCGTCTCAGTGTTAAGCATTGGATTAGACAGAGATCAGCCAATAGGATGATTGGACAGAGAGTAGAGCAGCTGCAGCGAGGGGACTGTTGTGGCGCGGGACTACGTATAGGTTATAGCATTTTTTAATTTTGTTATTTAGAAAGTACAGGCTGAATTTAATACAATAAAACAAACAAAGGTTATACATAGATATATTTAAAGTGACGTGTGTTCCTTTAAATACAGATAAAGAAACATCTCACTGGTCTTATGTATGGAGCCTAATTAAATAACATACCGGCATTCATAAAAGCAGATAATTCACAGTACAGAAGAACAAAACACTTGGGAAATGTTCAATATTCTGGGCAGTTTGACTGGTTTCAGTGCTGCAGGGGACTGTGGTAGTAGTTGTAATATTTAGAATTGCTGAACAAACATCATCTGAACACAGTGACTTTAGGTGCGCACATATAATGTACGTTTACCGATTGTCAGGTGAAGTTATGTTGCTAGCACACATTGGCTCGTGGCCAGCTTCTCCGTAGTCACATTTTCTCTGGGTTCATTACCACAACTATGCAGTAGCACACTTAAACCATAAAACTGGGAAATGCGATGCCAAAATGGGTCATGGAAGTGGCAAACTGGAAGACCATCATACCGTGCGCAACAAAATGTATAGAAAGGAAAATAAATAGATGGATCCAATAGCCAACACTACTTGTAAACAAGAGCTAATCAATGTATTTAATTTATTCATGTGAATAAAACCAACATTTAACTTTTTTGGCTACTAAGATAGCAAACACCAATGCTAACTCCTTACCAGCGAACACAAAAGAACACACAACTTAAAAATCTATAAAATACATTTACAGGAAAAAGTAAACCCTGGGATCCATTAGGAAAGCGTAACATTATTATTTTATTATTTATATAGCGCCATCAGATTCTGTAGCGCTGTACAATGGGATGACAGCAGGTGTGTGCCTAATGGTCAAATATATGAGACCTCTTTTTGTTTTACCGTTGGTGTTTATGGTTTCAAGGACGCCCTGTATGTGGACCTTTAGTGGAAACGAACCCATATACCAGTCCGAAAACGCTAACCAGAACTGGAACTTGTGGTTTAGAGGTTTGGACAATTGCCTGCTGTCACTAGGTTTACCAGCTGTTTGTTTAAATACTGGTATACCAAGTTATATTTTGCTAGTTTGGTTCTTATTAAACCTGTGGCCAGTGCCCTGAGCCTGCGGCCAGCTACCGTGTTTAATTGGGCTGGGGTATTGGAGGGTAGATAGGCTACAGACCCAAACAGTCACATATATAGAAGAATATTAAAAATAAGTTGTTGTGCAATATTAAAAGATTAAATTCTGAACAATCATTTAAAAATTACAATTCGTCAATAGATAAGAACAAAAGACAAACTCTTTTCACAGTAGAGCTCAGAATGATGGGTGTTCTGCACCGATATAAAATTGATAACTAACCATGCAATGATTTTAATTTTCAAATAAAACTTCATATAAAAGATTGGCCAAACCCAGCACACACTGCAGAAGCATAGCTAACGCAGAAAACCAGTTCTTATTTGGGTTTCCTGGCCAGCAAATATATTTATCAATGTTACCTGAAAGGGCAATTAAACATTGAGCAAGCAGTGCCCATTACAGTCCAATAAACAGACATCCTGTTTATCTGAGCAAATTCCTTGAGCTACCTTTATGATAGCTTAGAACGATATACAAAAATGCTTATACTTCTCAAAAACTTGCAAAATAAAAGATCAGAAAACCATTTTTTCCCCACTTTGTTTAATTAAATATACACCAAAGATGCAGATTTAAGAAAGAAAAAATATATATATTAAAGTATATATGTATATATTTCTTTACTCTCAAGACATCTCACCATTTAGCGAATACATCCATTAGTAAAAC
Organism: Pelobates cultripes; assembly: GCA_933207985.1. Classification (NCBI taxonomy): domain Eukaryota; kingdom Metazoa; phylum Chordata; class Amphibia; order Anura; family Pelobatidae; genus Pelobates; species Pelobates cultripes. The sequence continues at coordinate 82,260,038 of OW240924.1, forward strand.
GCAAACACTCCGTTTATCTGGGCCACCCAAAATGCATTCCGGTATTTGTGAATAGCCTTGCAATTTGCCTTGGATGTTAAATATTCCAGATTGGAATCAAGGTAGGTCAGGTTTTGCGTTTTTGGGGTTGTGTAAGCTTTATTACGAGATGCTTGCCACCGCAGACGATCTTCTGCACCAAAGTCATATGCTAAAATCGGCTGACCATCAATCCACAAAGAACAGTATCCGACAGCTGTGCTACGGAATTTACAAGAGACAGCACAACAGCTGTACCCACTATAATCATGGATACATCAAAGCTGACAGAATCGCAGAACTGCAGCTCGCGCAACAGATTCCGTCCAGGACAAAATAAAATAAAAACAAATCGACTAACAACTGCAACAACATGCTGGTAATGTGAATCAAGCACTGGCAATGTGTAAAGTTTAAAGACGTGTGTGTTACAGTTCAGACATCTGTACTTGCCCTCACCTTCAGAAAAGACGATATTCTATAGAAGATATCTAAGGGTAAACTGTGTATTATTGGATAACAATGCCACAGAGGGGTTCTGGACACGTCATAATAAACACAAGAACAAAGGTTGAATGATTTACGCACGTCTCGAACCCACAGCTTATATTTCCTGATATATGATGCACCATTATCTTGTTTTAAACGACATTTGAAGTGTTCCAGCTAGAGTTTCCTTTAATCTAGGCCAGCACTGAGATAAACATGTTCTGGTCTGCCTTAGATTATTAAGTGATCTTGCATAGCAAGACCACTTAATGTTATTTCACATATATATTCTTATTCTTATTATAGCCAAATTTGCCACCCTAACTCCTCCCACAGTTTTTACACTACATAGACAAAAATTTACCAAAACGTGCAGATTGTTCCCGATCGGATTGCTATTACTTTGTGGAACGTTTCGCCGAATGGTTCACGGAATATCGTCGTTCTTGTGGCGCAATTTGTCCCATAGGAATGAATGGCAAAGCTAGAGTGGGAGCTGGCAAAAGCTGAAAAATCAGGACATGATTTCTAAACTGCCACCACTCCCTTATTTTCATGCCCACCTACACAAATCTTATATCAAAACATTCAGCTATCCCTGCTGCCACTAAACATGTCAACGGCTAAGCCATAGTCCTGATAGTTTTCACAATATAATCATTTGTTTGCAACTAACACCGTCCATTGACATTCATTGAAACTTCACTCTACAAAGCTCAAATTTGAAGTGCAGTTTCTAAACTGCGACTGTGCCTTCATTTTTAATACTTCAGAGACATACTATGCATCAACATGTAGGTCTGGGTCTTGTGATTCTCACAATATAAAGCTCTTCACTGTAGGATTTATAGTTTTTAAAATACGACCGTTTGAAGATGGCAACCACCAAAATACTCTGACCTGTGCCAGGCTGCAGCAGCAAGTGATGTCATAGACAGGGCCTTTTGACAACCTGCTTATGTTTTTATAAATGTATGGTTTAATGTAACTGTGCAACAACGTTGCAATTAAATGTGCTATATAAATGATAACAGTTATTCCGCCCACTCCAGTTGTAGACTACTGGTGGAGGCAAGAACACTTCACACAATTTCCCCAGAAATTGTAGCTTTTCTAGTTCAGAGTTACACTCCCAGGCAGGTGCTGCCTCCTCCATTAATTCAGTCCATCTCAACATGCCAAAACACATTTCCGGGAGGTGGTCACCTAATTTCAGGTAGGCAGCTTCACAAACTACTCTGTAGGAGAACTTTACACACATAGTGAGAGAGTGACAAAGCGTGCATCCTGATTGGGGTCTCTATGAAAAATCAGGAAGCACACTGTGCCAATCTCTCACTAAGTCTGTCACTCTGTTTCTCCAGAGCCAAGTGTCTACCTGGAGTGACAGGGGCGAATCCAGAGCCAAATCTCAGGAATGGGCTGTAATGGGGTGATAGAGGCTGTAATTTAGGAGTTCTAATGGAGAGACAGGGGCTTTAGTGTGGGGTATGAGTTATAAATGGGGGGGTTAGGAAATGAAGTAGGGGATAAGGGCTGTATTAGGCGGGATAAGGGCTTAAGAAGGTGGATTGCTTCACTTGGGGAAATGGGCTGTAGTGTGGGCATTATGGACTGTAATCAGGGAATGGGGTGCAAAAGAGGAATTAGGGGCCATAGTGGTTAGATAGGATGAAAAAGGGGAGTTAGGGGCTGTAGTCGGGAATATGGGCTGCAAATGGAGGGAATAGAGGCTGTAGTGGAAGGGATAGATGCTGTAATGGGAAGGATAGTGACTGTAGTAGAGGAGTTCGGGGTGCAATGGGGGGGGCTGAGTTGGGTGCAGGGGCTGCATTTTAGGGGGGGGGCTGAGGCTTTAGTGGGAGTTACTTAGAGTCTCATTAGTAATTCCACTGTCGGCCTTCTCCCTCCTTAGGCGCTCCCTGCAATTACAGTGCGGTTCCCTTATGGAGCCGCACTGTAAAATTCCAGATTTTTTTTTTTTAATTTAGCGCAAGAGAGTTCTTGCCCTAAAAGGCTAGATTTTCTGGGATATTATATAGACTCACTGGGCGCCAGGGAGCCGCAGTTAAAATGCGGGAGATTCATGGAACACCCGTGAGAGTTAGGATGTCTACTGGTGTGTCATGTGTCAAGAGAGGAGCTGGGGAGACAGGATCTCAATGTTTCTGTCACCTCATCTCCACTCTTCTAATCTCATTTTCGGGAAAAGGCTGCAATAAAACGGTGACAGCTGCAAATAACACCTGCTACTTGGAAGTGTGACTCCCTGTAATCTGAGGCAGACTGGGACATGTCCCGATTCTACCCTGAGATTAACAATCCCTGCACTGTGTCCGTTAAAGAGAATGATGCAAAAATGACATCACCTGATATCATCATCTGCCCATCATGGTATTACAAACAAACACTCTTACTGGCTAAAGAATCTTCAAAGTTCTTGTGACAGAATCTTCATCGCCCGCAAAAAAAAAAAAAAGGAAAAAAAACAAGAAGGATTTTTGCCATACTTAGCCATTTTTGGTTTCCCAAATGAATAGAAAAATAAACACGAATCAAAGTCTCTGAAAAACAGCACTCCAGAACCAGTAACACTTCAGGTTTTATTACAAGCCCAAAACAAACAGAGCCATGTCATCTCCTAGACCCTTGTTGATGGTCCACATTTGCGGATATTCGGACTCGATTAGTAGTAATGCATTACTCTAGAGCAGCATCGTTTGTATTTTCTGTGTTTAAGGCTGCCTGACCCCGGTACTAGCAGTCTTCACCAAGACCTTCCTGTACACTTGGCATTGCCACTATCTATCTGTACACTTGATAGCAGTTATCATCTACTCCGTAACTTAAAATTCCATTTATTAAAAAGGTTAGAAAACAAGAAACACAGGCATATTTGGCACACAAAAAAAAACACAAAAAAAACAACAACAAAAAACCACTTACCTCGGGAGCAAGGTATTCTGGTGTGCCACAAAACGTTTTCATGGTTGCCCCATCTTTTATCCCTTCTTTACAGAGTCCAAAATCTGTTATTTTTATATGTCCATCTTTGTCCAGCATGAGATTTTCCAACTAGGGGGTAATTGGAAGAGGATTTTTTTTTTTAGATAACTGATTATTTATAGCATACAATAAAAAAAAAAAATAAGTGCTGTTCGCCAAGTGGTTAGTGCCAACATTTGCACTCCAAACACCTAATTTAAACAGATGCATGACCCCCCACACATCTATCGTACATCTGTTGGCTGTGCAGAACCTCACATAACCCATTTAGCAGAAGCAAAAGTGTTATTTTTGTATTATTTTTTTCACAGATGCATAAGTCACATTACATAAAATCAGAAGATTAAAAAAAAAAAAACAGAACGAAAGTTATAGTATGTTATAGGTTACAGAAGCATTTCCACTGCATTTTATTACAGATACGGCTTTGTCCCATTCTGTTTTGCAAACAGTCAGACACTAAGCACAAAATATTGGCCGCAGATCCTGTAGCAGTTGCCAAGAAAAAAATAAAATGAATAAAAAAAGGACAGCCTTAAAGTGGAAATGTCAATTTCATATTGAATAATCACCTAGAATGTTAAACCTTTTCCTTGTGATGCTCCATTTTTCTTTTAATAAGGTTTTTAAAAGACTTCACTAATGGCCTCTAGTTCAGCCAGGGCACACTATGCATTAGAAGAGTTATATTGTTTTTGTGTCGCCCACATACCATGTTCAATGCCAGAGAAAGGCAGTGCTTATAACAGCGAATGGAAAATGGATCGACTCAGATACAGTATTTTTAGACCTCCAATAATTTAAAGCAGTGGTGCCCAAAAGGTAGATCCACATTTGTTTTAAAAACAGCAGCTTCCATGATGCTTTGCCATTCTTAAGACATGCAAAGCATCAAGGGAGATGTAGTTCTTCAATATCTGGGGATCTACCTTTAGGGGCCCTTGATGTAAAGAAAACAATATCACATTTATTTTTAAACACAACCCTAATGTTTTTCAGAAATAAATATTTGGTGGAATAACCCTGATTCATTCACACGATTCACAGGTCTTGGCATGATCTCCAATGGTCTTTACCATTGCTGTTGGGTGACTTTATGCCACTGTTGGCACAAAAATACAAATTGTTTGACTTTCTTTTAAGGCTTGTGACCATCCATCTTCCTCTGAATCACATTCCAGAGGTTTTCAATTTGGTTCAGGTCTGGAGATTTAGCGAACTATGACTGGGTCTTGATCGAATGGTCCTTCAACCACACCTTGATTAACTTAGTTCTACTGCACAGAGCATTGTCCTGCTGGAAAAAAAATGATCCTCAGAGTTGAGAAACATTGTCAGAGCAGAAGAATGTAATCTTGTACATGGCTTGATTCATGAATCTTTCACAAACATAAATCTGCCCAATTCCAGCCTTGCTAAAGCTCCGCCAGATTATCACCAATCCTCCACCATATTTCACAGTGCGTGCGAGACACTGACTTGTAGGCTTATTCAGGTCTCCATCTAACCATTAGAGGACCATTAAATAATAAGATCACCAGGCACATACAAGCTCTTCAGAAGAGACTTTACAATGGAATAGGCAATGTTTTCACTCACAAGAGCTTTTCTCAAGCTTGCAAAAAGCTTTTGTGAGCCGAAAAGTTGCATGTTCCACTCTAAATAAAGTCTACATCTTCGGAAGAGCACATGTGTACTCATATTTATTTCTTATTTTGTAATGTATTAAAGGTTTAGTAGTTTCCCTTTTCTGAGTGGCATCATAGTGTTCATCCAACTTCCTGATTGGTGAGCGGTGTTCCTACTTTAGATTCTTGTAATCATTAGATGACCTGTTTTGGCAAAGTTGAAAACTGGACTCTGAAAAGCTGATCTTACTCTAGTCCTCCACATCGCAAACATCAGCCTGGCTCTATTTTGCTTCTCTTTGATGAAAAGCTTTTTTTTAGCTTCAGACCTGTACCTAGGTGAATGTTTTGAACTGTCCTCGCAGTCCACTTTACCTTAAAAAAGGCAAATGGTAGCTGAGGTAATCTGATGTCGTCCTACACTTGTTGTGTCACATTGGCAGTTATCTTGGTCAATTGAGAGTAGCTTTCAGCCTCTGCCCATCTGTGACTTTGTTGACCTTGTTCTTATGAATTTGAAATTTTTCTTTGAAATTTTAAGGATGGAAGCAACCTTGTGCTCACTTGATCCCTCTGCCAGTAAAGCCAGATTCTAACCTTTTTCCTCACTCAAAACCATCGTTTTAGCATGTGTGGTATGGTCAACATTTTTTAGTCCAATTATTTTTGAGGTTGTCCTGTTTTTGCCATCCAACTTGTCCTAATGCAAGAGGTTGCTGGCCTCTGTAGTGGGTTGTATACTTCCTCATTATATAGGATTTTGTTTAAGTTATCACCTAATCAGTATCTCATTATGTTGACTGGCTGCCATGCATGTAGAGATGCGGATTTAAGAATTTAAGAAAAATTGGAGTGTTCTTCCAGAGTTGTACACCTGCCTGCCTTAAAACGTCATAGATTCGAAGTTCATTTGAGCAGGCCCTTCTTTACCTCTAAATATGCCCTTCTAATAATTGTACAGCTCTGCTGAATATGCTGGCATTATATAAATGCTAATTATTATAACATTCAAAAATAACAATTGACTCTTAGCTATAACGATAACTGGGATGGAATCTTGTTTTGCTAAACAGGCAATAAAGACTTAAAAAAAAAAAAAAATCCAAGTGTCTCAGATAATGATTTGTAGTAATGTGTATTTTTTTTTAGCAGTGTTTCACATGTAAATTCTGCTCTTCAGTCCTTCCAGTGAAATTTAATCTAAAGCTTAATTTATTAAATTCGCAATCGAGAAAAATGAACTTAAAGGAGCACTATAGGGTCAGAAACACATACATATATAAAACCACCATCTAGCCACCCTGGGCCCCTCATGCCTCTGGTGACTATAGTGTCCCTTTAAACATGCATAAACAGACTTTTAATACATCTTAGCAGATATATTCATACACCCCTTCAATAGATCTCAAATCCACCTTTATTATTTATTATGACAGCATGTAGGCAATTAGAAAGAGCAGTAATAGTAAGAACCTGAAAATGATAAATTGGCACTTCACAGGGTAACTGGTACATTCTGCAAAGGTTCCGCCTGGACAGGATCTGTGACCTGTCCCAACAATGGTCCTAAACCTGCATGATATGATTGGCTGCAATGAAAACTACCTGTATTTAATGCCATTATACAAAGTTACATACTCTACTACAAGGTACATAGAACCTGCAGCTATATTCTCAGACAGGATTATTTTTAGAGAAAGATGAAGCATGTTGGTATCCAGCTGTCACACATGGAGCAAGATTTGCAATATGGAAATATACGTAGAACGTTGGAATGCAAGAGACCTTTTTAAAGGACCAGATGCAACCTATGGTGAGAACACTGATCCCTCACAGTGTTCCCCTATTTTAGGAGTATATGGGTCCCATATACCGCTAGAAGAATTCATAATTAGTCTCACAAGCACTGAAGGATGAAGTCCAGAGCCTACTATGCAGTTTTAAACTGCTGGCAAGTATGTAGATTAAGAGATATAAGTACCTGGAGATTGTTCCATGCAGATTTCATCAACACACAAGTTTTACCTACCTAAGACATAGTATAAAGCCCATGAAGGTCACATTAACAGCATACCAAATAACTTAATTTATACTATATTGGATAGTGATTTAACTAGCACCATGTATCAATGAAATGGTATGTTCTTTAACCCCTTAAGGACACATGACATGTGTGATTCCCTTTTATTCCAGAAGCCACTATAGTGCCAGGAAAACATACTCTTTTTCCTGGTGCCCCCACCCTCAGGGTTCCCCTCCCGCCGGGCTGGATGGAGAGGAAGGGGTTAAACTTACCTCTTTCTCCAGCGCCGGGCGGGGAGCTCTCCTCCTCCTCTCCTCCTCTTCGGCTGAATGTGCGTGCGCGGCTCTTCAGCCAGTCTCATAGGAAAGCATTTACAATGCTTTCCTATGGACACTGGCATCTTCTCACTGTGAAAATGACAGTGAGAAGCACGCAAGCGCCTCTAGTGGCTGTCAAGAGACAGCCACTAGAGGCTGGATTAACCCGAATATAAACATAGCAGTTTTTCTGAAACTGCTATGTTTATAGAAAAAAGGGTTAACCCTAGCTGGACCATTAAGCTGAAGTGGTCTGGGTGCCTATAGTGGTCCTTTAAGGGGTGTTAAAATGATGAGTGTAATGACACTTTAAGAAATCAAACCAAAGGAACACGTTCAAAATTAGAGTCCATTTCCTTCTTTTCTGGGGACAATTCTAAAATGTGTAAAAGAAGGATTTAAATATTATCTGCTCCACGTTTTACCCCTTGTAACGGAGCTCCTTGTACTCCGACTGAGTACCCTCCGTTGATGGATGCTCCTAGCACTTCCTGAGGACTCCCAAGCACTGCAGCAGACACCACAACCACCGCAGACTCCGCAACCGCCGTATCTTGACTGGAGTCTCGCCGTCTTCCTTCCACCCTGGATCACCTTCTGTCCTCCAGGACTGTGTGGGAAAGAACTCTTCCTGCCACCCTGTATGAACCTCCAGCATCCAGGACTGTGTGGTGAAGACCCCTCCTCCAAGGAGAGCGTGTCAGGAACAAGCTCTTAAAAGAGCTAAGTGACTCAAGCTCAGGGGAGCATGCAGAGCATAGCAATCCCCAGTGTGATTATAACAGCTCCCTCCAATAACGAGACAAGGCTACATTTAGAGGGATCAAGAAGAACTGTCAAAACCTTTATTTCCCTTGGGACCAGCCAATACAGTCACCACAATAACATTGTTGTGAAACCTCAATAAAATCACAAACAGTCAAACCATATCAAGAAACACACAGTGACTTATCACAACACAATGGCACATTTTAAAGGGGTGGGGGGAGACAATATTTAACAGTAAATATCTCACCTGCCTGCAGAATTAGCAATATGCAAATCTACCCGAATATGCAAATGAACCAGTCTTGCAATTCAGGTAGTGCATATTGCTGTTGCTACCAACAGAGGGCACTAGACCAGCTCCATAGCCAAACCCACCTAGTTGGTAGCAAACCTCAGCAATACAAGAGAGCAGGCAATACATTACACAGTACACACACACACACTATAAACAATTACATTACACACACCCTGCACCTATAATGGGTACAGGGTGACTAAAACATAAGATAAATAAAGCAGCCTACATAAATAGTCTGTCTGAAGGTAGACTAGGGGCTTTAAAGCCAGATACATGAAAGAGTCATAGTCACAGGGGGGGAGACTGGCAAGTAGGCCTCTCCAGGACCAAGTGGCGAAGGACACTTCGTCATACCCCTCTATTGGAGGGGGTTCCTAACTTGCCATTATGTAGGAGAGAAGGTGCCACTAATTAGGAACAGGACTGTATCTTTTTCAGATCTTACCTTTAGGTCTCTGTAAACTACATTTTTCTCTGAATGAAGGTAATCTAATGCAGACACTATTTCTGCCCCATAAAACCGGGCCCGATCTTCAGAAAATATTCGTTCTCTTGATAGATGGAAGAATAGCTAAAACCAAGAAAGGAATTTTAAAGACAATTTTGTTTTTTAATTTTCTTGTTTACCAAATTTCTGTAACCACAAACTAACACCCGTTGCTGCCATTTAGAAAATTAAGGCCACAGTTTATTCTACAGGATAACATTGTCTAACAGACTGATCATTTGAAAAACTTTTCAAATGATTTATCTGCACAAGCCCTTTTTAAAATCATGGGGAACTGCTGTAGATAAATCATTTGAAAGTATTCCTAATAGATTGTGATCATTTGAAAAGCTCATCAAAAAATTCAAATAAGGCCTAAATTAAGTAAATTCTGTAATATGTAAATATCCATTATCAAAAATTACATCATTACCATACTGGAACATTCTAATTGTTTACTTCATAACCAATATGATATCCCTTGTGTACGTCTTCTAGTTGGTATAACCATCGTTCTGCTTGACTGAAGCAATGCATTTTAAAGTAATTTTAAATCATTCAAAAATGAACCTGAGGCACAGGACCAAGACTACTTTATGTACTGCACCATTTCCCACCCGCTATCTACAACCCCTAATTTCAGAGTTACAATTTCACATAACCCCTGAGGAGTTTTAAAAGACCCCATATACATGCAGAATATCACTTTCTCAAAATAAGAGTGGCATAAGCTAATCAATGTACTTGTGTACTACCAGGTACTTGAGCCATATTGAGCTACATTAAAAAAAAATACAATTAAACATCTTGTCCCTTCAGATGGTCGTTTGGCATCTATAAGATAAAGATATACCAATTCTTGGACTATTGCAACTGGCACTGGACATGAAATACCTTTTAACCCCCAGATCCCTACACCAAGCACTGTTGTGTATTATTTAATTACATAAAACAAAACAAAACAAAAAAAACGGTATACTCCACGAACGAGCAATAATATAGAGAGGGGAAGAAGGTAACAACTTAAATGTGGAACAAAAAAAAACGCGAAAAAAATATAAAGATCCTTAATTTAATTATATTTATTGTACAGAAACCATACGTAAGAGATTGGAACTTTCCTTTGCCCACAAATGTCCAGATTGCCCCATCAGACAAAAAAACAAATACACATCTGCTATATGTTACATGCACAAAGCTCTTTAAAGTAGGAATGAACACAAACAAAGAACCATAGTTACATAGATAGAGAAACCTGACTCACAGTGTGCTTTGCACAGACCTCAGTGATCGATTACCTGACCAACAAGTAGCCTTCCTGCATTACATCCACCTGTCAAGCCAAATATGACTTGGTGGCACTTCAAGGACAGAATTTCATCTACACATTATGCTGGCCAAACCATTTGTTTATTTGACTGCTACACCATGTACGTAATGGTAGACACTACAAATATGGCATCGATGGGTGCAGCAGTATGGAACGTTCAGAGATGTAAATCCATCCCCCCACCCCCCAGCACAATATATAGATGAAATCGATACCTGCCAAATTGTTACTTTGTCATGAACACATTTTCTGGATGACTTGTTCGTGTCAAGCAAAATCCAAAAGTGAAAGGACATTCTCAACATTTGCAGATCATTAGTGAAAGCAAAATCAACTTAAGAGGCGATTGTGTCATTAAGGGCTAAGAAAAACATAAACAAAGTCTGTACTTGAAACAAGGAAAGAATATCGCCAAATGACCAATTCACACTAGTGTACAATGACATCAGACATTGACAGAGCGACACCCTGCAGCAAAGTCAAGGGAATATGACTTTCATTGTACTAATTCTAGGGTCTTTAGAAAAATGTATACAAATGAAGAGGAGACTTTTTTTGTTTTGGAGATACAGACAGACAGACACAAACACACACTCTAGGCCAGCCCTATTAAGATCCTATGAACAAGAAAGTAGGTGGATGACTTTAGAAGCTGGTGTTTAGGTCATCGGCATGTTTACTATTACTAATGGACCTTGTGACTAAGAAGCATACAAATTAACAGTTTTTTTTTTCTTTTAGGAATTCAATCTTAAATGGTTACTTCTAAAAAAAAATATATATATATATTTAAAAAAAAAAGACTTTTCATTACACTGGTTTTAATTAGAGTAACCCATGCTGTACTGGTCAGCCCTCCCCCCCAAAAAGTAATTCCACAGCAGAGTCCAAGTTCTCCTCTCAACCCGATCCTCCTCGGCTTAAATCACTTCCCCTCAATGGGAAGGAAGGCCATGGATGGCATGGAGTTCCAAATCATCGCAAAAAGTTGCATGTGCAGACTCCAGGCACCATGACCACTTCAAAACAGTGAAGTAGTTTATGGTACTTGAAATAAGTCTTTCAGAAGGTAACAGTATTTTGATCCAAAGGGGAAGAAGAAAAGAAAATATTGAAGAATTATTTACCTCTCCGCCATTTGCATACTCCATAACAAAGCATAACCGATCATGTGTCTGGAAGGAATATTTTAATGCCTGAAATAAGATAAAATTAAAAAGTTCATTATCCGGGGAGATTTATTTGTTACAGTTTATTTGCTCACGATTTCATATTATTATTATTATTATTATATTTATAGAGCGCCGTCAAATTCCGCAGCGCTTTACAATGGGTGGACGAACAGACATGTAGTTGTAACCAGACAAGTTGGACACACGGGAACAGAGGGGTTGAGGGCCCTGCTCAATGAGCTTACATGCTAGAGGGAGTGGGGTAAAATGACACAAAAAGGTAAGGATAGTATTAGACTAGTGACAGTTGCAGACGAGGAATCAGTCAGGAGCTATTAACAGAGTGGAGACTGGGTGAGCATTTAACGGAGAAGGGAAGCAAATTCCATAGGAACAGTGCAACTCTTGAGAAATCTTGAAGGCAAGCATCAGAGGTGGGAGTACGGACAGAAGATAGACGTAAGTCTTCAGCAGATCATATTGTAAAAGATTATGGAAACTAATGTATATTTCACATTTACTTATTCTTTCGAACACGACTGTTTTGAGAATTCTTGAAACCAGCAAAACCTTAATGTTTTTAGGACACCAATCCATTGGACTTCCAGTTTAATTGTTACTCATTGTTCTCCTCCAAAGCTACAGGAATCCATTTGTACCCACAAAGCAACGGAGTAGACCAACCTTTAAAAACTGAGCTTTTTTTATTTTATAGAGCATTTGTTGCAAAACGGAACATTCTTTGATTTAAATAAAGAAATAAGAGCTCACGCATACCCTACAACAAATATATATTAGCACTTACAGTTAAGAAAGGATGCCTAGAGTTCTGTAAGACGCGGTTTTCAGTAAGAGTGTGTGCTACTTCGTCCTGGAATAGAACAAAAAGTAAAATGTGAGATCTAAGCATCGGTATTATCAAATGAGTTTATATTTTTGCAAATTAAAGGGACACTATAGTCACCTGAACAACTTTAGCTTAATGAAGCAGTTTTGGTGTATAGAACATGCCCCTGCAGCCTCACTGCTCAATCCTCTGCCATTTAGGAGATAAATCCCTTTGTTTATGAACCCTAGTCACACCTCCCTCCATGTGACTTGCACAGCCTTCCATAAACACTTCCTGTAAAGAGAGCCCTATTTAGGCTTTCTTTATTGCAAGTTCTGTTTAATTAAGATTTTCTTATCCCCTGCTATGTAAATAGCTTGCTAGATCCTGCAAGAGCCTCCTGTATGTTATTAAAGTTCAATTTAGAGATTGAGATACAATTATTTAAGGTAAATTACATCTGTTTGAAAGTGAAACCAGTTTTTTTTTCATACAGGCTCTGTCAATCATAGCCAAGGGAGGTGTGGCTAGGGCTACATAAACAGAAACAAAGTGATTTCACTCCTAAATGACAGTGAATTGAGCAGTGAAATTGCAGGGGAATGATCTATACAATAAAACTACTTTATTTAGCTAAAGTAATTTAGGTGACTATAGTGTTCCTTTAATAAAAGAATCATAATGTTCACCCTATATTCAATCTTGTAATAATTTGGTGCCTAGACTGTCAGCCTCTAAGAGAGCACTTAGTTTAATTTTCTATATTCGCTCAATGAATCAAGGTACTATAGTTCATTAGACATAGACATCATTTTAGGTCTTTCATATCTTTAACTCTATTTATCACCATTTAAGCATGATACACAGAACATACAATTCTACAGATGGGCTATTGCCTTGATGATTCAAAGTTATAATTCTATGCTTTTTGAACTGTGCCTCATATTGCGTTTGCAATAAATTGGAATTTCCATAAAATGTGTTTGGTAAATCCAAAGTAATGAGGTACTTATTAAATGAAAAACGGACATAATTTTTTTATTGCTTCAAATAAAAGATCACATCTATTACAGTCTCGATGTACATTATTTTGTAATGCATACATATAAGTCAATAACTCATTCCAAGGCATGCCTTAGCTTACTTTTGCTTTATGGGGGCGGCCATCTTAAGATGGCTGCCAAGAAGATAAGCTAGGAGATGAAGAGAGTTAATATCTTAGATATAGTTATAAAACACACAACAAGCTTATATGACAAGTAATCTTATTCTCAGTAATAACAAAATGATGAAAGGTACTTAGCCATTCAGGTCAGATCTTCAAATAAAATACAAAGCATTAGCTCACTCCTAAACTCTAAGTTCAGCTTAGCGACCTGATAATCAAGTATAATATATAATATTATGTAAAACTCAGTCCTTAGAATTTTCCCATCATAAGCTTTTCCAATAGACTGGACAAGGGAACGCCGTTACTGTAAAGAATTTAATGTGAGCAGTTGCCTAACACCTGACAAATGTTCTGTTTGTGTTCCACCCATTGGAGGCCCTCTGAAAATTGAATGGCGACTCCATTTTTAAGTCCAGTTAATGGCTAGGGAGCCTATTCTACACGTTTGTATTTTACTTTTTTTTTTTTTTTTACAAGGAAATGAACTCTTAACGTATTGATATATATTTACCAAACTCACCTTTGCAACAATAACTTCTTTTTTTAAAATTTTCATAGCATAATATCTTCCGGTTGCTTTTTCTTTTACTAAAATTACTTTTCCAAATGTGCCTTTTCCCAAAAGTTTCAAATATTCAAATTCATTCATAGTCTGTTAAAAAAAAAAAAGCCACAATGAAAAAAATATACCAAAAAACTAAAATATTTAACGTTTTTATAATTTGATACAGCTTTGCATCCTTCAGAATGGTGCAGTCAGGTAGCATACTGTTTAAATAGCACTACAACAAACTTTATACAAACCTCGAGACATTGAGAAATAAGGAAAGATGACGTATATTGCACGTAACATAGTTACTGGTAATTAGGAAAACATTCGGAGTCAAATAACAAAATAAGTCAAATAAGAAAATACAAAATAAAACCACAAAAAAACACAACAAAAAAACAGCAGTTGTACTCTCGCAAAGAAGAAAAATATGTATTTGGGGGAAAAAAGTCATATTTATAGTTGTTGCAAAAGATAAAAATATTTAAAAAATAAATAAATGTAATTCTACCACTGATCTCTCTCACTTCTTATAGGAAGAAACCAAGTCAATTGTCTCTATCCCAGAATTGTACATTATCTCTGATTTCTACAATGATCATGAAAATTTATCCAACACTTACCATAAAGCTCTTTTCCTGACTATTACCCAAGACAGCATTTGCAATTGAGCTAGCTCCTCCCCTCATAGCCGATACAGGAAAACTGACCAATTCTTTAAAAATGTTTCCTTGCCATGTGGCTTGCAGTCTTTGTCCCAAAGCTCCAGAGACCCCAAATTGTCAGAAAAGCGATAAAGGTGTGAGAAGTGCATGCTGCCATGGATAATAGCCTGGAAAAGAAATTACAATAAGTATGTATACATGTTTCTTATTCCAGGCTAATTAAGTTAGATAAATGGGTCAATACCCAAGCTCTATGGTATGAATACTACATACACCAAAGTGTAAACAGAACATTTTACACACTGGGGTGGGGGAGTTCGTTATGGGCCTTCTGCCTGAACTAATCATTAGTTGCCTTCACATCCGAATTATAATGACACTCAAAAGTATAGAACAAAGACCATATCAGATCTGTTAGCCACAGTAGCCCAGGAAGTAGAAAAATATTTTCAAGAGGGCTTTTAAGACTTCTGGAAGCTAGACTAGTGGTTCTCGATATAATCTGGAAATTGCTGTTTCAGTTCACCTCTGGAGTGCAAATATGGAAACAATTTCACCTCAATGATGTCCACAAGGTCTTGCAAAGAGCTGACCGAATTATGGGTTTGGAGCGAAAACAAAAATGTACAACAAGCAGAACGTCCAGCTGCATGTCAGGGCATAATGTCCCTTAAATTTAAAGCCCCCCAAGTAGAAAGCAGGTGTCTAACAGCTGATCCAAGTCTTGCCCAAAATGCTGGTCAAGACCAGAAAATGCACATCTTGAGAGTTTCCACTCAAACATATTTTTCTTCTGTTTCACTGTTAAGAAAAAACAGCTGGTCTGAACCCAAGGCATTATTGACTGTAACATCCTTCAGTAGGAAGAGTTACACTTTGTGCTGTCCTAGTGGGTGACAACCTGTGCAGTGCTTTCTGATCATATTCTGATTAGAGACTTACTAGTGGAACAATCTGATATGAATGACATGGAGACCATATTGGGCCCTGTGGATTTACTGATGCAATCAGAATGATGTTCTAATAATGAAATAAGGGTAGTCCATGTGTTTTCAAATGGATGATTAATGTGACTAGGACATTTAAAAACTTATCTAGGTAAGCGGTACAGAGGACAAACAGAATGTCTAAACAACTGCAGGTGGAAAAAGTCAAGGGCAAACCTTAAATATCTGCGGCAAGCTTAAGCCATAGTAATAAGGAAATAAGCAACGCTAAGTTTGGAAGATTTCATGAAATAATTTTATCTAATATCAGGAGAGTTGCAGCAGAGCCACTTGGGTCCAGATGACCAAATGGAGCCACAAATGGTGGAACGACTCTTTCCACTACACAAGTAGAGGCTCCTTGACTTTTTCTTACCAAGACAAAAAAAAAGTTTCCGATCCTTTTCAGTTATTGTTTTTGATCAAGAGTCAGATCTTTGTGTGCTCTTTTTGTCTGAAAGTATCCATTAAACAGGGTGTTAAAGGAATAAAAATTGATGAACACTTAACTAATGCTCAAAGTGTTGCTAAGCAGCAAATTCACTCCAACTTCACTCCAAGGGTAGTTTAACAAGGCCATTGTTGTGGAATTATTTTTTATTTATTTTTTAAAATCTTATACAGAGAAGCTTTTCAAAAGAAGCATGAATCAATCTCCAGACACCATAGAGTACCTTTCAACGAAGACCTTCAGAAACCTTTATCAATATCTACTTCTATTTTGCAATTCCACATCTTTATAGACCTTGAAACTGCAGTCGGAGCTAAAGCTGGATGACATCCAATCACTATGGCGGAGATGACTTTGGATAAAGTAAAATTAATTTTCATTTTTCGTGGGCGCCTTCAAATAGGAAGATTTTATGGAAGAGAGATCTTCATTTTCATAGCTGAAATAGGTATGGCCACCTTGAGTAAAGGAGATCATAACCGCAGCTTGTGGCTTATGACAACACTAGCTACAACTGGTCCAACTCTATCCTTACTCCACTTGGCCTTAGTAAGGAGATTGTGCATGGAGAAGATGATTATGGCGGGTTCCCTAATGCAAAAAAGATTGCTTATATTGGTGGAGACATATGCATGGTTAGCAAGGAGATCAAAGGTAAAGGCCATCCACACTTCCCAAGGGCATCTTTTTATAATGACAACCCCCCTATTCTGCAATCTCAGAATGAATAGAGGAATTGTGTTTGTAAAGTAAATTACATTGAATAAATTCTTTGTTCTGGATTATAGTAACTAACTCCATACACTGCATGGAAAGTCTCATTGAGAAATGAATAACAGTAACCATGTCATAGAATAACAGTAACCATGTCATGTAAAAGGCTACAAATCTGCATGCACATTAATTCTCTATCTGAAAGATATTGCAGTTTAGGGATTGGCTGGAGAATCTCGCTCATTTCCTGGTTTCAGTGACAGATCAGGTGGATCAGGTCCCTACAGAGGGCCATTTAAAGATTTCCTTATATACGTTAAGAGGGTTGAAGCACCAGGATTAAACTTTAATTGTATTATGCAGTGCCAAATATACAATTTTAGATGGTGTTTGTCATAGGAACCATAATCTACACATTGATATCTTAGATTTGTAGTCTATGTTCATTATTTTTTTTTATATCTACACTAAACCATTTCTTAGAACATTGAATTAAGGTATTAATAATGAAAACACTAGTATTAACGGCAATTCGGCAAATTATCGTGTACAATGAATATATAGCTATTTAAAGTGGGCCGGCATGCACACTAGTATAGAGTACTGAATCAAAGGAAAAGGATATTACACATAATGACTTATTTGATAAAACTAAATGAATGAAAATGTCATAATCAAAGATTTGGAGTACTTTTTAACAATCCAGAATTTAAATATAAACAATTGCTTGGGTCCCTTTAGAAAGACGTGTTAAGGACATAAAAATTCCACAACCAAATTATCCAGACATGTATCTGCAGGTTCATTATCTATTGTATATATATATATAAAAAGAAAAGAAAAAGACAAAAAAAAACAAACAAAAAAAAACACACACTAGACAATTCGGGCCAGGACTGGGCAACTGGGACTCTCCAACTGTTAGACTACAACAGCAGCTGTTGTAATCCTCCAGTCATTGTTTGGCTAGAACAGCTGGCTTACTTTGGGGGGTGTTTGTAGTCAAATTACAGATGGGGTCATGCAGTTACCCAGCCTTTGAATGGTCCAAAATGTGTAACACTGATATAGCAACAAATGCCTTAGCCAGAGAGACAAACATTTTATTCAAGTAGCCAATAGTTTATTTACAATTGTAGCCAGAATACTGAAGCTCCCTTTCAATGAGCTTATACACGGTACAGAGAGGCGATAAGGCTTTTAAAAAGATTTTTGCAACATCAGAAATATTATTATTATTAACATGTGCAGAACACCGCGTGTATCCTCCAAAATAATTAGAGAGACAAAACCTTCTAATTGCAGAAGACTCAAAATTTGTTATAAATCTTCCCAAAGCCTCCAAAAAGTCAACTCCAGATGGCATCCCAGTAAGATATTCTTGAAAATATAAGCATAAAAATGATATTGCATGGCATATGGTAACTGAAGGCTTTGCGAGGCAAACCTCATTCTGAAGAAATGCTTTTGGTCTAATTTGTCAAATAAGGGATCTTCAGATTTCTAGTTAGCCACGAGAAGAAAAAAAAATATAAAAATATAAACAACAAAGTAAAAAAAAAAAGAGTACAAATAAATAAATAAACTTTCTAAATGGGGGTAGGGGATGTTCTACAATCTCATCTACAAACCCCCCTCACCCAAAAAATAAGAAAAAAAAAGGAAAGAAAACAGCTTTTTCTATAGACTTCTACAAAAACAGTGATAGTTGACCTTTGACATGCCAGCTGTTATGGACTACATTTCGCCCAACAGCTGGAGTGCTAAAAAAAGCCAACCACTGCTCTAAGGTACATGTCCATATTCACATTCACCAATGGCAAGATGCAAACACAAACATGCGATACATATTAACATGTGCGCGTGTATGGATGCTGAACTTGTAGAGATCTTTTTTTACAGTGTATAAACAATATAGTTTATTAATAAAAAAAAGGGCATCAAAAGCATAGCACAAAAAAAAAACCTAAAAATTAAAATAAACTCTAAAATTTAAACACATCACACCCACAGTAGGACCAGCAATGGTTAGTATTCGTCTTGTCAGTTACCTCTTCAAAGGACACCAAGTACCAAAACCACTACATTTGAACATAGTGGTGTTGGTGAATGGATGCTGTCCCTTTTATTTGGACAAATGTAAAAAAACAGCAGTTTCTGGAAAAAAAAGAAAAATGCTTACGCTTGATCAAAAACAAGCTTCTATGCTTCTACATTGTCACATGGCTGTGGGGTTCATACAACAGTGCTTTTTCATTTATTTAAAGGGACACTGCACTGCCCAAATACCAAAAATAAATAACTAAAATACAGTTTAGAAGATATGCTGCCAATGAAAACATGGATTTAATATTTTTTCTATTGAAGTACATTAAAAAAAAAATCTTGCAAAAGCTGCAGATCTTGTCTGCTGTTTTTGCAAGCCCTTCCCTTCTAACCCAGCCCAGATTTTCTGTGTCTGTCCAATCACAGACTTCCCACTGCACCTCAATGAGAAGTCTTTGCAACGCAGGTGCTCTGAGCAATTGCCGCCTATTGAGTTCAGCTCCATTTAGCTAACCAAACCAGGAAGTTACAGGATATTCTGTCTGATTAACAGCCATGAGGTGTAACACGGTCAATTGATAAAAGAGTCAATTTCTATTGAAATCTGCACTTTTCGTAAAAATTTTTTTAAAGTGCTGAAACTTTTCAGCATCCTGAAGTGCTCTAGCAATCTGGAGTGTCCCTTTAAATAAAGTCATGCTCATTCTATTGAATGTACACTCCCGTATCTGTAGCCTTACTACAGGAAATAAGCCTATGGAACGAAGTACTGAAACCAGGTTCTGGGGAGCCTACAGCTACACATATTTCCCAACACGTCTGTCTCTTGTGCTGGAGGCAGTAGACAAGAGAAATGGTGAAATTGAGCAAGCAATTTTTGTTCGTTTTGAAATTTCTGCAAAAATCTAAAACATGCATCGGGCAGCACGAACAAAAGTTAAAATTTTTTGTACATAATATCAGAAGCATTCTTGTGTTTAGGAGCAGCGAGTATCCATTTATGTAGGTAGCTTTTGAGAGATTATAGACATAAATTTAAATTCCATAGATAATTGAAAATTATAAAGTCTAAAACAGTATAAATAAAAAAATAATTAAAAAAGGACGAAAAAACAACAACTCTACACATACATTGTAAAAACAATCAGAAGAGGTGCACGGCCAGTTTAATAACAATAGCACAGTAAAGATCATTATGGTGGAGTATAATATAATTTTACTTATTTTATCCTGCTCTGATGGAATTAAAACCTGCATCGAGGTGTGACAGTGTCTTCATTTATATCTCTCTCTGTATAATTGCCCTGGGAGCCTGCAGACACATACACAAGCCAACTTGCTACATTCGGGTCAATACACAGCTTGCATAAAATTATTTTTAAAAAGTGAATTTTTTTTGCATCCATCATGGTTATTCAAAATAGCCGAACTGAAAAAAGTCCCTAAGTCAGCCATGCTTTCATTACGCCTACTCTGACCTTAAATGTAAAAAAGAACTTTGAAATCTTGCTTTAGTAAATATTCTGACAGGGTTATTCACTATAGTGTGAATTTAACGTGAAATAAAAAATGTAGGTCAATATAGCCGAATTAGAAAATTTCTCCAGTTCTCAAATTCTTTTTTCAGCTTGGCTAGTTGGTCCTGAAACTCGATATTCACTTTGAGTTCCCGGCAATTCTCATTTTACTGAATAATCCGGTGAATATCTGGCTTTTTTTTCTGTGGTTTGTTAAGCCGTGATTCGCCACCAATCAATAACTAGTGGAGGGCTGGGAAGTGAATTCTATATATAGTTATATGCATTGTATATTAGCTAAGTTGGTATCTTGATAAAAGGCACAGTGTATGGAGTTGGTACCCACACCGACAGTAGTTAGTGGGTGTGTGTTTGCATTTTATATCCATTTTTGCCAACTTAATAAAATCAAATACAAGAAGATGACATACAGCAACACACATCATTTGTATGGTATTTAAACTTACTACTTTGTGTTTTGGTTTAGAAAGAGAGACTTCCATTTCTTCTGCTCCAGAATTATCACTCGGCGAACCCGATCTAAATTCCATCATTTCTTCTTCCTGCTTCTTAAGGCTGTCTGCTACGGCTTGAATGGCTTTTGTCCATTCTTCCCTGAAATAACCAGAGAATGATAAGAAAAAAAAATGGAACCACATAATTGTTATTACTACACGGTAAGATATGTTGTTATTCACAGACACGCTGCTTCCAGTACAAATTATGAAAACATTGCTAAAGTGTGTTAACGTTTCCTTAACAGAAACTGAATTCCTAGGAACTAAGCATCAAACGTGTTACAGGTTTGTGTGTGACCATGAGGGGAAGCCTTTTCTTTGTTTGACAAAATCCAAATTATATAAACATGCAAAAGCAACTCACAGGAGGGAACTGTCCCAAAATAATTACTTTTTTTCAATGGACCTCTCAACTAAAATAAAATGCACAAATGCCATAACCCTGGGAGTTGTTGAGGTTCAAAGTGGAGTGCCAGGCAGTTGGGAGGCTCAAGGGTCATATAAATATTAAATAAAGGACATTTAGATCTCTTAAAATTCCTGTGGCAGAATCTCCACCTTTGCTGCTGACCTCACACAGACAAAAACCTGCAGGCCAACGGCCCAGCAAAGTTTGCTTCTCTATAAGGAACATTCAATTGGCCATCACAGAAGAAACTTTTATAGACCTACATAGAACTTGGCACAGGGACATAGGTATGCATTCAAAATGCTACTCTGTTCCTTTAAGGCCCTTTTGGCCTAAGTACAGAGATTTGAAGCTATTAATATTTTTATTTTTTTTGCAAATTAGTTAATACCAGAAAAGGTGAGCTAAACTGCCATGGTGATCCTCCACTATCTTCTCTCTATTGTAATCCAGAAGACTAATTGAGTTGTTCTTTAACAAGTACTAGGCAGCAATTTCATATATAATTCTCAAAAGCAATTTTAGTTCTCTCTTATTTGTCTATTAACCCCTTAAGGACACAACTTCTGGAATAGAAGGGAATCACGACAAAATATTTCCGCCATGCGTCCTTAAGGAATTAATCCAAACCCCTGTATTTCATTCAGACAAAGTCTTCCCCTCTTATAATGAAGGTAAAAGTTTTTATCCTCTTTACATCTCTGCTCCAGAGGTTATTCAGAAGCACCCCAGCAACTACAACCCTAACATCTTCTCAAGGAAGGGGGTTGCTATTATCCCTTAAGCCGGAGCAGATTCCAGCTCGGTAAATTGTGAGCATCATGTGATAACAATCATTCAAGATGCATCTATGATTTAAATGCACTGCACTACTTTACTGTAAAATATCATCTACACAGTCTACCATAAGTGATTTCTATATATTTTATAACTATATATTCTTTCCAAATTATTAAATATGTGGTCAGGGCAAATTGCCACTTTGTTCACTTGCGTAGAAGTTTAGGAACCCTGCTTTTATTATACCTGTCCGTTCCTGCAATTCTATCACATTCAAGTACTTTCAATTTGCCACTACGGTTTACATTTGCAAAACACACCATGAGTTCTTGCAAGTCTATCCAAAGAAGAAATGTCTTTATACTCGTCTAGACATTTAATAAGAGAGAAAATAGATGTCAACTGTGATTTCGAACATAAAAAGCCTGCATCTTTGCTATACCCATTCATTTCAATCTGCCTCATGACAAGCTGACATTCTTCTGCTTAAAATTACTCAGCCAGCAGAACAGAAAACAGCACCAACAAAACTTCCCAAGGCAGGTCTTTTAAAGGACCAGTATGAGATCATGGCTGCTTCTATTCTCTAGCTTGTCTGTGGTGGAATATCTATTCGAAATCTTGACTTGTGCTTTGAGACTGACCATGACAACACAATAAGGGGGGGCAGGCTCTTTCTTCTTCAGAAAGAAGGTACTTCAGAACAGCTGGTTTAAGGGGACAGCATCGACAGTACTACATATGCCCAGACGTCTTCTTAGCAATTGCTAAATATGAATGAAACATACCGCTCCTCCGGAGAATCCACATGAAACGTTCTTTCAATTACTGTGGTCCATTGGAGACATCGGATGATAAATGTGTTCGCTTTTGGTCGTTCTGTCTTCATCAGCTGACATTCTATCACATATGAGGGGGAAAGAAGGATGGATCATAAGCGTCTTGAAACAAATGATTTGTCTTTATTTTACCCGGCACAAAAGTAATCAGCTGAAAAATTTGCAAAAGTGCATTTTTCTTTTTTAAAGACAGACAATTATGTTTATTGATGATCAAGGCTCTATTAAACAGAAGCACAAAAATCTGGAAGTTCAGATTGCCTTTTTTTAAGTGATTTTTTTTTTTCCCTTCTTCAAGTTCCAACAAATAATTTTTCCTTGCAAGTCATATAAATAAAACTTGACCCTTTTGCACACTATATTAGTATTGTTAATAATGTAGCAGGAAATTACCCACAGGCTGTTCTCTCTCTGACTAGCAAATGTTAGAGCACTAGTTTGTTCAGCAATGTTCATTTTAACAAATGATATAGGAGCATCCCTTTAAAAAAGAGTTTGTGAAGTTTGACAGCAGAAACATAAAAAGGAAGGTGTTGAACGGGCTACTACCAGTACAGATAGGGGGTGGAGAGAGTGGACTGCTAATATACACAACCCCCCATTTACTCACTGACCCCTCATTCACTTCCTGAATGTCTATTGACCTCCAATGCAAAGGTGGCTCTGCGTCCACACACTCCTTCAAATAACTCCAAACGCGGATATTTAGGTGCTGCTTAAAGATTAAAGGATCCAATAAAATAAAAAAATGAAAAAAAGCGTGATATACAAATGTTGAAGCACATATTATGAGACAATATGATCACCTTGGGTTTCAGAAGACAGCTATAAACTACTGGATCTTTAATATACATCCTCACAACATCTAATTACACACACTGGGATTGAAGCACTCATTTTATCCTGCGGACTTGTATCTACTTTATCAGTTCTCTACAATTATTGGGTTTGTTACACTTGTAGAAAAACCAAGTCATACATAGATCCCTAAATAAATCATATATAGCGCTTGCAGGACCTCTCGCGGGTGGCTCCTCTCCTATGGAATAGCTTGCCTACTGCCATCAGACTCTCCCCTAGTCTTCAATCATTTAAGAAGGGCCTTAAAACCCATCTCTTCAGGAAAGCGTATGGGCTCCCAGAGTAATCTCTACCTTAAATACCTGTCTCCTGCTCTCTCCTATGGGACAGTGCTTTGCTCTCTCCTCCATGTTTCTAATACCCCACCTCCTATAGTCTGTAAGCTCGTTTGAGCAGGGTCCTCTTCAACCTATTGTTCCTGTAAGTTTTCTTGTAATTGTCCTATTTATTGTTACATCCCCCCTCTCATAATATTGTAAAGCGCTACGGAATCTGTTGGCGCTATATAAATGGCAATAATAATAATAATAATAATATACACAAATACAGGAGCCATACAGATTTGAGTGTATATATATGTATACATTTTATTTCAAATGGAATGGCCCCTATATCAGATTATATATGTATATTACCTCAATACGTTCCTGTATTAGATCATTTAAAATGACAGTTTTTAGCATTTTTAACATTTTAGCAGAGAATATTAATTAATTTCAGTTTCGAATAGCTGTAATTATTGTGGAATCTTTTGTTGGTTTTTTTTAACTATAAAATGAAGTTAAAAACGACCCCAGTGAGAGTATCAGATTTACAAACTCTGGTCAGCTGGAATGCAATCGAGAGATACTCTGTTATTAGCTGCTGCGAAGAGTTTCTTTTTACTTCAAAGGGGATTCTGAGATGAAGCTGAAGGCACGGACCAGTTGAGAAGAAGTTCAAAGGGGAGGGGGTTCCTCTTTAAAAATCAGCTGCCGGTGGCAGCTCTCCAGGAAGTTTAGAGTGAACATTAGGCTAGATTTGGAACTGGGCTCACTGTGATGTTTTATCACGAGTAGCAATACTCGAGAAATACCACAGGGGGAGCTCTTGTGCCAAGCGAGCACTGTGTGATCAGAACCCTAGGTAACCTCTACTATTAATGGCCATTAGAGGAACATTTTCCAGTGGTAACATTGAGGTGTGTCCACTGATTAGGACAGTAAGTTTATTTCCCTAATTATGATACTGTAATAATTTTCTGAAACCAATTAGAATACAAAAATACTTAATGTACGCCAATTTACTATATTGCATTAGCTTTCATTTTGACCTAAGTTAGGGTTAAAAGTGCACTTTATGCACCATAACCACTACAGCTCATTGCTTAAGTGTTTTTTTTTGTGTGTGTGTGTTTTGTTTTGCTAAAATGTTTGAGCAGTCTCACAAAATCTAGGGCTATCTAGGTACAAAAAGCCTAGCTGCAACTCTGCAAATAAGGACGTTAATTGCTGCATTGTCTGTCCAACACTTTTAGGCATGGATAGGCTGGTGGGGCTGAGGATGATGGGAGGTCTGCAGCACTGTGTGTGGTGTAAGTGGGGGAGCAGACTGATGTGATACCAATGACAGCTGGTCTCCCTTCACATCACATTCACATTCATTTTGACACTGAACAATGGTCACTCCAGCTCTAGCATCATCGTGGCATCAATTTGATGCTGAGCAGCTACCCCTCCAGGAATGGCATCATTTTGGTGAACACTTGTACAAAATAAACTGCCCTCCTGCGTCTTTTTATCATAAGGTGTTTTAGTACCAATATGCAGACGCAACCAGCTGAGTCATTCAGACATCTACACATCCGTACATACTGGGATAGCAGGAATGGCCACAAATACCAGGCTTAAATAAACCTCCTTTGAGTTCAGTCTCATCACCCTATTGTGGTCTCCTTGTAAATCCCAACAGTACGTATCTTTTCAGTGTGTTTCTTTGGTAGAACAGCTCTGCTGGTTTGACGTCCCTGATCTCTGTACTCCTATATCCTGCCTAGCATTACATATTTATCGATCTATAGTCTGCCTGACCTTGTTTGTTTCCTGGACTTTGCGTATTATTTATGCCTACTATAGGCTCTGCGTTAAGTCCTGTCATCCTAAGGACCAGTAACGTGCTGTTTATACACACACACACACACACACATCTGGAGAACATTGCAATTTCATGAAACAATTTTCCTTTTTTGAATAAACAAATTTGGAATGATACGATTTTGATCAGTCTTAATTTTACCATCAAGTCAAAAGCATGTGGGATTGACAAAGCAGGGTTTCCAAAAAGTCTGTCTAATATACTCTATTAATACTCTTATTACTTGTGAAAAGACTGTTCATGATTTCACTTAGGGAGTAGTACAGGAAGTACAGAAATAAGGGGTGGGGGGTTACAACATTGAATCCTAAAAGCAGCTTCCAGTACAGGCAAGGAGAAGGGGAAACATTTATTTTTTAGGCATTAAGCCAGACTTGGAAAGGGAAAAAAATATCTGATGAGATCATCGCAACATGATTGACAAATAATGTTTTAAAAAGAACATCACATAAAATACAAAAAGTAACTTGCTTTAAACGAGATATTGGTTAAGCAGTAAAACACACAAAAAATTAAAAATTAAAAACACAAAAACAATCCTTGTACGAAAGAAAGAAAAAATATATATATATTTTGTTTAAAATATGAACAATATCACTGAAAATACGTACAATAAATATTTTCCTTTATTTAATCAGTGAACATCCGGCTAATAAACGAAACTCACCCTCACAGTACAAAATCTATTTGACACATGCTTTCCGAATGAATAAATAATGGGATTGTTTCCTACATGGCTGATATTGCAGCCAAAAAATAAAATGAAAAAAAGTTCA
Source organism: Pelobates cultripes (assembly GCA_933207985.1). Lineage (NCBI taxonomy): Eukaryota > Metazoa > Chordata > Amphibia > Anura > Pelobatidae > Pelobates > Pelobates cultripes. Next base: position 82,286,819 of record OW240924.1, read on the forward strand.
ACTTTAGTTTTCGGCATTCTGGATGACTGATATGCTACATAACGCAGATACATGCTTGAAATGAACAAACGTCTGGAGGAAAAAGAATAGAAGGAAAGCCCAAGAGGAAGGAGGCAAGTCTTAACAATGCAGTAATGGGAATAAGGTTTCTTATATGAGCAGCTACAATCTTCAGATACCTCAAACGTGTTCCGATGCCTGTGAGCTCAAACAGAATACTGAAACTGGGTTAACTTTCAGCTTCCCCGCCCCCCAAAAAAAATATAAAAACTGCACATCAGAACGGTAAGTCATCTTAATGTAAGAAAAAGGTTACAAAATGTTCTGTGTATACCTGAGCACCACAACAGTAAAACTCACGGGTATGTTTGTTTCAGTCAACGTTGTGTAAGCTCGTTTGAGCAGGGCCCTCTTCAACCTATCATTCCTGTAAGTTTTCTTGTAATGGTCCTATTTATAGTTAAATCCCCCCTCTCTTAATACTTAATCTGTTGGCGCTATATAAATGGCGATAATAATACTTTGGCCTTGCTTACCTTCCAACACTGAAGAGGTATGAAATTTAGGACAGGTGAGGATCAGGACCCATTTGCTTTCCTGGAGACATTGTGATTTAAAGTGGTCATATATTGCAACAAAAACAAAGAACATGGGCCTCGTCAGTGAGGTGTAGCAGATACCCCCTCTAGGCATAGTGAGCACGGGGTCCACATCTGGATTACCCTTTTAACTTTGTTTCCAGCACAAATGTGTTTGTAGTGACCACCAGGCTCACATGGTAACTAACCAAGGTTGCCCACTGCAGAGTGCTCTTGAAGGATGCAATGGAATAGCCTTTCATAGTCGCAACGACTTGAAATAACATGTTTGTACCAAGCTTTTTTGGTATTTTCCAATGATGTCCCTGGACACGAGACTCTAAATAAAACAAGAACTTGGGATGTTGGCAACTCAAAATTGGCACGGTTATGTCAGGTAGCTGGAAGATACGGCTTAGCCATTTATGAAATTATAATGTCATATATAACTATCATTGGTTAATGATATTTTCGAAAATGTTCCTAAAAAAGAGCCCAGAGTCCTGGAAACAAGACCAGTTACACCCCCCCTCTCTCATTAAATCAAGTGTTCCTGTCTGGAAAATAAATATTAGCAGTTTTAACTCACCATTTTTCCCACGCCGTCCCAGACTGGAAGCACCTGGGTCATCTCCATGCCTGATGATCTCAACGAATCCAATGCTTTCCCATAGGACAGCGTGGAGACGCTGAATGCCAGTGCTACAAACTGTGCAGCACTGGACTAGGAATACACCTCGTGTTACCATCTAAGCCACTGCCACTAAATGTTTTACTAGGCAACAATGTAAACACAGTCTTTTCTCTGAAAAGGCAGCATTTACAGTTCTTATCCTGCAGGGACAGACACTAGAACCACTAGCTTAGTATAGTGTCCATTTATGCTTCCCCATCCCCTTTAACCCATTTACGACCAGAGTTAAGCAAATTCTTTGTTGTACATGGGTTAAAGATTAGGCAATCACCTCACAGTCTCATCTTCTGTCAATGGAAGTAGACATCCAAAATAAAAACCCTGAATAAGAACAACAACAACAACAACTGCATCGAGGTCCACCAGAGAGTCCATGGTGGAAGAGCAGAAGCATTTACCTGCCTCAATAAGTCTCACGCTCACCAGCAATGTGAATGACTGAGTTTAGTTCTGGATGATCACAACACAGCACTTCGGAAACCTCATGAACGCTGCAGTCAGGCTAGCAGTGTTTATTCCAACGACTGACTTTATTGTAGTGTTTCTTCGGGTCTAAAGCCTCTAAGGGTTTTTTTAGCTACTAGCTGATAACTTTTTTTTCTCTTCATGAATTAGAAGCCATTGACAACGCTAATAGGAAGAAATCTAAGTAAGGGGCATTGCTTGAACCTGGGAAATGTCCAAACTTTCTCCAGAAATTATGTATTCCCCTTACTCCAAATAAAGACCTGGTCGGAAGTATTAGCACCCCAAGGACACAAATTTCACCCCACCCCATATGACCTATTTTGTCATGCTTCCAAGCCTGTAGGGAAGAGCAGGAGTGATGATGGCTGTTACAGACAAAACTCTATTTACCCTTAAAACACCATCTTATATTCCTGCAAGTTTGTGTAGGTCCACTTTACTATAGATGCAATCACTACACCAGGACTGATTCAGGTATTGAATGACATGGACTCTTGTAACCGAGGAAGGTAGGACCCAACATAAACTTATTTTGGTAACTAAGAGAAGCTCCTTTTTGCAGACCTTAGCCTCTCTCCACGAACTACTTCCAACACTAGTGGGATCTAAATAATATATCACTTTATCCGTCCCACTAGCACGCACCTGAAGATTTTCTCCGCGTATTGTATCTGTGGTAACAGTACTCTAGCTCACATCCTCTATTTCCCATTCTGTCCCGGTTATTGGCTATCTAGCATTTCTTTATTAGCCAAGTTGTCCAACTTTCGATAACGCAGATCTTGCTTTTTTATTTTTTTGCTTATACTTGATATTCCATAAACAAACTCCCTAGGCATCTGATCCTACGCTGTTTACTTTCCTAGTACCTTTCAAAAGGCTTAATGCAGTTTTATAATTGCATTTAATTATAACTTGTGGCTACTCATAACCTGCGTGTTAAAATCCTTAACAGTTTTGTGGAGACAGTGGTCCTTTAATGCCAAAATGGGCTTTTATTTCTTTATTTGCTTAATTGTGCCCTTTATGTCTACCTTTCATTGCATGGCATCACATATCGTTGCCTAATAAAATACAGAATTACAAATCGAAAAGTAATGGAAAGCAATAGGACAGCTGGGTCATGCACGATTCAGATCTGATGTAGGTTTTCTTAGGGACTTTCCAGGTCACATATATTAAACTTGAGAGACAAAATGTGGTCAGGTGAAGCCTTAGCAATCCATGTCATCGACATTAATCCCTGGACAAGGAGTCAGAGCAGTGGGTTGTAAGGACCATTGGAAAGTAGTGTGTAGTCTGCACCTGTAAACGAAACCACTGTGTAACCAGACATTGCAAGGACACAATAAAAGGAAATGAACCATGTTAAACCACATACATGGCTGGGGCTGCACAGTCGTAACTGGCTTTGAAAACACTGCATAAGGTGTGCATCTCCTAAAGTAGGAATTCAACGTGAATTTCATATTTAAGGCCAGAGTAGGCAAACTGAGAGCATTGCTGTCTTAGAGAAGGTTTCCAGTTTGGCTTTATTCACCTTAAACCTAAAATACACTTTGAATCCACCTTGAATTCTCACTTTAGTGAGTAAGCCCGTGTGTGATCTCAGAATGGAAGTTCAGAGTCTGCACAAGCTTCGCATTGAGCAAAGTACCTTTTGTAAAGAACAACACCCTGCGATGTCATAGGCCGTAACTCGACATTTCAATTTTCCAAATGTACTTAGACCATATAAAAATCAGCACTCACAAGAACAGATATTGTTATAACAACAGAAAGGCTACAAGGACCATGGCACATGTGCCTCGTGGTCCCAGGAAGGATATTCGGGCAATACATAACTGTAGTTATTGAATTAGCACTGTGGGGAGGTGTAGGGTATGTGTGTGTCTGTCTCGGTGTGTGTCTCTGTCTTGGTGTCTGTGTGTGTCTGTGTCGGTGTGTGTGTGTAAAAAAAATAAATAAAATAAAGTTCAAAAATATTGTTTGGCTTCAGCTTCCTTTAACCCAGTCATCTATTTAGTTTCAGCCAATATTTCATTGTTTTCCACTTCCTACAGACTCCAGGATTCCACAAGGAAACTTAATCAGAATTCAGCTTTGCCAATTATGACATAACCAGGCAGGCTACCAGCAATGTGGTGTAATGACTTTTACTGCAAAACAGTTTAAGATTCTTGGGTAGAAAATATAGATACAAAAGCACACTTGGGCACTTTTTTCCCCTCATTTAGGATGAGATATTATGAGATATGTAGTTGTGTTGTAGTAGCAGTCGATTATCCAAGATGTACAGGTTACAGTTTACAAAGAACAGAATGACCAACAGAAAAAATAAAAAATACAACAAGTATTCCTTTTAACAGTTGTGTCCAGTAATGGCAGTTCAGGCAACACATCACATCTTTAACCAAAAATCAAGCACATCCCACTTCTGCATTATCAATCAAAACTTATACCAGGTTTGGACAGTATTAACGAGTGTCATCTGATGGCTCGGAGTCAATGAACACTTTATAAACTGCGCATGAGTTGGTCTGATAAAGTAGAGCTTTATACTTCTGCATTATCAGACTATCTCGCACTGAAAGAACAGCAGGCTCCCAACACAGCATAGTAAGAGTCAAGCTGTTTGTAAACAGTTTGACAGATGAACAGCAGGGACTTTGGACAGCTTAACAACTACATCGCTCTGTAGAGGTTATGGTGCCTAGAGTGTTTCTTTAAATAGAACAAATTGTATAGAATCCTAAAGAATGGAGTTCTGGCCTGGACAGCAGAAAATGAATAAAAATGCATCAGTAAGATGCTTTGTCCTGACCAAAACACAGATTTCCCAAATCTGTTGATTCAACAAATGGAGTAGGTACACAAATATTGGGGATGACCTTCAAGTCAAAAAATAGAAGTTCACATTTTTACCAAGCCAGGCAAATCAGTAAAACCATGGAATGTCAAAATGAGAATGTAATGAGATATAAAGTCAAATATAAGATTACTTACTGGCTACAGAAAAATTGTTCAAAGGAGTTTCTAATTGATCAACATCTTGAGGACGTTCTTTGTACCCAATAAAAGTACCGTCAGACTTGAGAAGAAAGTAACGTGGCCTCCAGGTCTTTATGTACTCACCTAATGTAAAAAGAACATTAAAATTATCAATTAAAAGCGTACAACTTGCAAATGCATTATTATTATTATTTTGCTTTACTTACAACTGTTGGTTCACAATTTTTTTTTAAATTACATTTCTGTAGTACAATTTACAAAACATGATAAAATGCTGTACGAGTGGCGATTTAGCATTAGAGAAAAATCCCTGGTAATTTATGAATGAACCTGACCAGGACTTTGATGGGTTTCCCCATTAATCAATGTTTATTTACACCAGGGGTGCCCAAAAGATAGATCCCCAGATGTTGTACAATTACAACTCACGTGATACTTTATGTGCATTTTGAATGGTAAAGCATCATGGAAGCTGTAGTTTTAAAACATCTGGAGGTCTACCTTTTGCTTTAGAAGCAAGAAAAGTGGAGCTTGGAAACCACCTCACTGCCCTGACCATTTGGTAGCATGAAGCACAAGCCTTTTCCTTATAGAATACACCTTTATCCATATGTATATTGTGATCCTTGTCAGCAGGTAGCACGGTCCTCTAGGGCAAAAACATGCACAGTCTTTTAATGCAACTTCATTCCAGGCACTTTATTTGTAAGTTTACATATGAGGCAGCAGCAAATGAAAACATAAATATAACAGGTTTCCCTTTAAACAAAAACCTAGCTCGTCTGAGCACTGACTCACTTTGAATAACCCTCTCTATCAGGGTTAAACTAACAAAACATACTACACCAACCTTATTAGATAGCAACACTCTGCTAGCTAGCCTGTTGCTTTTCTTTCTCCACTCCCAGTGCTCCAAGCCAGCCTTGCCTTGACTGCTTTCCTTTCTGCACTCCCAGTGCTCCAAGCCAGCCTTGACTGCTTCCTCCAGCACTCCCAGTGCTCCAAGCCAGCCTTGACTGCTTCCTTTCTGCACTCCCAGTGCCTAGTCTCCTTGACTCTCTATCTGGAGAGAACAGCCTCTCTCCTACCTGCTTCCTGGGAGGAAGCCAGCAATTCCCTCTTCTTTACCTGCCTAGCAGGGAGGGGTTTATTCCCACTGCAACAGCTGATTAACTGCAGCTGAGCAGTGGGTTGGAGACGGTCCAAAAAACCCTGGCCTGGATCTACGTCTCCCCAGAAAACCACTAAACTGTGGAGTGGAGCATTGGCCCACCCTTCTCTCCAAATGCTCCACCCCAGGGGCCAATAACTAAACAAAGCTTTGTGTTGTGCAACACACAAACTACACGTACTTCCCCTGGGGTTAAAAGGCCTATCTGCCTTCACTTTATCACAATATCCTTTTTGGAAGAAAATAGCCGCTACACATATCCAGCGCCATGAGGGTTATAGAGCACGCAAATGACAAAGCGTAGGTAAAAATAGGCGATCTACACAAATTCTCCAACCCAGCAATATGGACATCTTGGCTATTTTTGCATTAGTTTTGCTATTCAGAATACAAAAAAAAAAAAACACAAACCAGAATTATATTAAATATTAATATATTTGAAATATTAATAAGTATTGCGTCCCTTTGTTTGACCTTCTGGTCTTATAACGTACGATTGGAAGATCAGTGATTTTCATACAAGGTGCCGTAAACTACTGGTTTTCCTCAGGCTACTTCTGCCACCATAGCCACGCTGTGCCAGGGGCGCCTTTGCACTCCTCCCCCCAACCAATTGTAAGTAGTCAAACTGTTTGGTTATAGTTTGTCTTCTTACTTGGGGTCTTCCAGGCACTGCCTGCTGCCTCTCTTCTGCCATAAGTAAAGCCAAAATTTCTTGTCGGGAGCTTTCATAAGCTCTCCTGAGTTAGCGCTGTAGTGTAGTGCTCAGTCATTGGCTGAGAATGTCAGCTGATCACACTCCTCCAATGAGCCCAGGCACCACCTGAGTTAGTTCAGTGAGGAGAGCTTGGGCCGCAGGGAGCGGAACCCAGCAGACCCCAGGTAGTCACACTGTAATGGTTATGGTACTTTTATTGCTCCTTCCTAGTAAGCCACAAGCACATCCACCAATGGATTAAATGCAGCTAATAAAATGGGTTTCCTTGTTGTTTTTTTTAATAAGTGTCAGCATTCGAAATTGAGATTCCCGCCTTGTAATTAAGTAAATTTTATCAAAAGCCAATAAGCCAATTTAGCTGGAATTATGTATATCTTTAGGACTTTGGCTATTTTGCCCTAAAAGATGGAAATCACTTTGAATTCCTGACAATTCACATTTTAATGAATGACCTTGACAAGAGATAGAGGAGACCGAGGTATGCGATATATCAAGCTTGAATGACTCTAGTTTTGCTTGATAAATACAGTCCTTAAAATACAAACTTTTTAGTAATGCAATGTGTACAATTAAGAAAACTTACAGAAGACGAGTACCAGAATAATGTCTAAAATGTAAACTTCATAATATAAAAGTATCTTGTGAAATGAGACCCCTCTCCCCCCCCCCATAACAATAAAAACCCCAAACCGCTCTCATACAGAGATAAATAATACATTTTAGGTTTTGCAACATCTGATCCTTAAACGCACAGCAAAATGTAAGATTCTGAGCAGATGTCCAATGTATTATTTCTACCATTGTCATTTTTCACAGTGACATATGGAGAACTTTTTCATTTCCATTTTGCAACGCAAGTACTTTATGCACAACTATAGGCAATTTAGTAATCTGCACAACAGATTTAATAGCAAAGAATGAAGACGCAGTTGGAATATTCCAGGGGAACAAAAATGATTCATTAAAGTAACGACAAAATCAAACAGTTTTTAACATAACTTGAAGTTGTCAATTGTTAAAATGTGTCCAGTATTTGTATGACGGCTGTGTGGCCCAAGATCTTTAAAGGAAATCTAGCATGCAAATGGTTCTGGCATTCTGGCCATATATTATTATCTAAAACACTTTAATGCAAGAGGCCATTGTAAGCAAACTTTCATTGCTCTTCGGTTATCGACAGAAGTGATCTGATCTCTATTCTTACTTGTGCAATTCACCACAAACACTCAAAGAGTAAACAGAGTTTAGTAGTAACCGATACAATTTGAAAAATTAAAATACAAATAAAAATATATGAAAAAATAAATACATTTTAATGTGAAAACTAATCATTTAACAAAAAAAGAAAATTATGAAAAGATGCAGGCAGAAAGTTATGGGTAGATTAATTTTGGTGGGCAAATACAAACATACGGTCAGCTAATCATACTTACTTCATAAACAAATACAATTTTCTACATTTAAAACTATGACTGCATTCCTTTAAATAAAGCTATCAATTTAGAATATTTAAAATAAAAGCTTAGAAGTATTATTGTCTCTGTGTATTTTGTAATGCATATATGCAAGTAAATATTTTTAATGCAATTCCTAACTTAAACTTCCACTATAGGGTCGGTTATCTTTGTGTCTTCATCAGAAGAACGGCTTATCCAATCAGAAACAAAATTTCAGGTAGTGAACTAGTGTGTGTTCATAGATTTTGAGTCCATGTGCAAGCAGTGGGCATCTCAAAAGTGCGCTCTAAAATCTTGTCTGCGTGAGAAGGGGAGCTTCCATCCAAAGGGTAAAGTACTAAAATGAGCAACACATAAAAACACTGCTATATAAGAATATATTGCAACAAATTTGGTCAATTTCTGTGGACACACATTCCATGACATTGTAGTTTGAACAATCAAGTTATCAAATTATACGAAGGCTCCCTCACTGAATTCTGTAAGTGAACTCAGGTTATTTAAGTCATTCGGTGGGCAAACTGCATACACACATTTGTACAGACAAAGGGGAGCACAGCGTCCCCTCGTAAAATTTAAGATAACTAGTGATATCAGACTTAAGAGAAATTGGGATGATCGTTGAACCATTTGCAAGAACCTCCAAACTGTAAATGAAACCTCCAAGAACCTTGTATGAGTGTTTCTTTCTATTCAACACTGCAGAGTCCGAGCTGTACAACTTCAGTCCTCCTATTGCATGACCAACATGCAGGGTCCCCACTTCCTCTCGAATTACACTACAACACACCATCATGTCCAATCCCGTTGCTGCAGTTGTATTGTCTTGTCTCTACGATGAAGATCCATTGTTGTTGGAAACTCATCTAAGGCTAGATGTCTGAGACGATTTTTGTTGAAAACCATTGCTGTTCATGCTACAATGTAATCAGTAAGAGTGAGGTCTACTGAGAAATGATATAAAGGATGAACTTGATGGATATGAGTGTTTAGTTCTTTTTTTTAGCCTTGTATCGTAACAATGCTTCTTTTACATTGTATGCTAAAGCCAGCTATTTCTTATTTAGACTGTGATGAAGGGACCTCCAAGACTAAAGTTTGTATGCATGTCTAATGTACTAACTACTCCTGTTAATTATACAGTGTCTTAATATACCGGGTTCAGTTGTTCAACAACCAGAAAAAATAGCAAATTAATAACATGTCTGTTTTGATGACCTCCAAGTCAAGGACTTGTTCAAAATATACAACCTTAATAGAAGGGATGACAAAGCTCTGATGAAAACATACCTCTAGTCTAGTTTAGAACCCAATGCAAACATGGCCTATGCAACTTTGCTGGGAACGTGCATTAAGCAGTGAATGCTGGTGACAGCAACAGATGGCCAGGTCAACTGCCCCACTCAACATAATGAAATTGAAAGCCTGCAGTTTGTCATTGCACTGCAAGTCTTAAGGCAAGATTAACAGTAGTGGTCTAGCTGGTGTTGGAGGAACAAAATGTTAAATAATGAGACAACGTTGTATTAGAAAACGCTGGGTAGATAACTAGTGCAGAGCCAGTTAGAACTATTTCAGGAATGCAACAGGCCAAAAAAATAAATTATATAAATAGGCTCTTTTATACAATCATTTTCAAGGGAAACATCTCTAAGTCTAAAACACAGAACGTATAAAAAAAAAATAAAAAAAAATAGCAAGATGATAAAAATTAGTAAAAGTGAATTTTTTGGTTGCTTTTGGTTTTCTGCATTAATTTTTTCTCATTATTTCTACAAGATGCAGTTGGCTTTAAAAACAAAACACAAAACAAAAAAAATGTCTTATTAAAATAAAATGCAAGCAATTTATATAGATATCTGAACAGATCTCGTGGAGGTACTCAAGCAATGATTTCATTGACTATTGCAGTCTGGAAAGTCTTATTTAAGGAGGGGGAAACGAACATCCAGAGAAAGAGTTTCACAATGGGCAGGACACAGATTAGTGATGAAAACATCTTAGAACAAGGGGACAAGTCTCTCTTTGTTACAGCTGATCCTATCCCCCCACCCAGTTATCTTTTAGCATCCTTCCTGTAGGAGTATCAAATTTAGACTGTTTTGTGTTACAATTTCTATACCCTCTGCCCCACGTTACACTCCACAGATTAAACGGCCAATCTATATGTTCATTTAGAAAAATAAAGAAAGAAGGGGGGGAAAAAAGAAAGGGGGGGGGGGGGAAGTGCCCAGAACTTTTACTTTCTTTTCGAAGTTTATGTAAAAAATCTCCAACTATTTCACATAAATTCTTCAACCACAAGGTTGAGCGCGAGTTGGTTTTTTTTGTTTGTTTTCTATCATTTCATATATTTATTGCAGGGTTATCAATAGATTGATTGTTTTAGCCCAACAAGTATAAAAAAGGCACAAGGGCAGTTCAACTTCAAAAATATGTTCCCTGATGTTTGCAGTACACAAAACACACCCTTTATGGTGGTGTGTCACATGAAGGGCTGAACTAATGCATCTTTGTTTTGTAGATGGTACGAGACTAGAGGGAGATCGGTGCCCTTTTGGCACATGAAAAGTTAATCCTACTGAGAATTTAACAAGAATGCATCCCCCCCCCCCAAACAATGGCTTCCTGAATCAGGAGCTGTCTGGCTCTGATAGACTGCCTAACACAAGAAACAGCTGCCACTCCCTGGGAACCTCACTGGGTAAGTGGAGTGTAATGAGCACACAGCACCCGCTCAACTAAATAATATCCATCTTTATTTACCAACTGCTTCATGCTAGTTGCAGCAGTAGGTCCTTTAACCCCAAGAGTGTCTGATTAGTGGGTGCCTTATTACAGTCCCCTCTGGCATCCAAAAGGGTTCAGGAAAAGGAAAAAAATGCAAAATCTAAGCAGATAAATACAATTAGTATTTAAGGAACAATTTAAAAGATTTTTTTTTTTTGGAACAGACAAAAATAAATAAATTTAAATATAGATAGATACACAGATGTGGTGTTTTTCTGGTTTGAGAGCCGTGAGAAAGATACTGTTGTAATGCACATCACAAAACATTCACAGGTTCATTTGATTATGGTAAAACGAGAAGCTTCAGAATTTGGAATTATGCACGGAGAAATTAAAATAATAATACTGGTATGATTATTTCTGTATTAAACATTCAGTTTAAAAGGTGCAAAATCATCACTAACTTAGAAATGAAAACAAAAACTCACAATGAATAGGAAGATATCCTTAAATGAACTGACATAATTTATGCGAATACACTGGTACTTCGGATTTTCCTGCTAACTTGTCAAAGCATTCCTCCCAAGTGTCCCTATTTAGGATGAACAGTCCCTATTTTGGGCTCCTATCCCTCTTTTCTATCCTAATGTCCCTCTTTTCTAGGAACTCTGTATTGCTGGTGTGTGCGAGTGTATAAAATTGGGGTGTCCATTTGAAATGCTGGGACACTATTTAATTTGTTCCATGAAGCAACAGAAAACTGTGGCCATTCAGCGGTCTTAAAAGAGATATTGCTTTTTTTATTTTACAAAGAATGTAGATTTTAAAAGTAATTGTCCCTTTCATAACTCAACCTTCTTACATCCCTGGGCTGTCAGACTTGTTACTTACCGGTTTGTTTCGCTCAGTGGAGCTAAACTAAAATGCATCTGCCACCAGGGATGTAGGTCTACCAGCCAAGACCGTTACCAAGACCAGGGGTCTAGCTGTAGCTTCAGCTGCCACAGCTTGGCTAACCTCCAGGAGGGCTTGTCAGACCAGTCAGGTATCGACCCGTCTGCCCATACTGCTTGTTCCAGGTAGGTATCAACCCCTCTGCCCGGGCTTTGTCTGCCTGTCAAGTATCGACCACCTTTTACCTGTCCTGCTTTCAACTACTGCCTTGACAAAGGCACTTGCAGCTCTCAGGCCTAGCTCTTTCTTAACATGTCCCAGGACCAGGGACTAGTGCAGCCAGCAGGCAGGTCCAAAGCTTCTGCTACTGAAATCACTGAGGACAAATCGTTCCCAATGGAACTGGCGCCCAATACTTTATTTTCACTGAGGACTAGCACCTATCCACATAACATTACATTTACGGTGACACACTCAATCCAATACTCATAACAAAATCATATGTGGAATTATACAGACACTCATACTACAATACAATATTTATAAAGGGGTGGGGAAGACAAAGACTAGCAAGAAATATGTTCCCTGCCTGCAGGAATTATAATATGCAAACCTACCTGAATATGCAAATTAGCTAGCCTTGCTATTCAGTTAATGCACATAATAGTTACAACCAACAGACAGACAGTGGATAATATTGTAAAGCGCTACGGAATCTGTTGGCACTATATAAATGGCAATAATAATAATACAAGATATTCCCCAAATTACATTACAACGCACATCCTGAACCGATAATGGGCACAGAGTACGTTAAACATAAAAGTCATCCAGGGATCTACATGAAGTGTCGGTCTCATGCTCCCGGTGATAGTTACTTTCTGCCTTGGAAAGACTTCTCATTGAGCTGCATTGGGAAATCTGTGATTGGACAGTCACAGAAAGTCTGGGTGGGGTTAGAAGGGGAGGATTTGCTAAGGCAGCAGACAAGAGATCTGCACCTCCAGCATGCCAATTGTAGATATATCCCTAATGAAAAAATGCATGCATGTTTTTATTTTATGAAAAAGCAGGTAATGCATTCAAAAATGTAAAAAGTAAATACTAAATTATAAAATATATGCTAATAATTTGAAACAGGAACTGCATACCACATCAACCTGTGCCCAGCAGGTACACTATAGGCACCAATACCCACTTCATCCCATTGAAGTGGCCTGGGTTCAGTGTGCCTGTCATTTTAGCCAGGTGCAGTTTTCTGTAGATAGCCACTAGACACACTTACTGTCCTTTTATGGAGTTTGACTTCGTGCAACGACGCTGGACATCATCACGCTTCACATGAGACTGTCCATCTTCAAATCCCCTGTAGGAAGGCATTGGGTCAATGCTTTCTTAAAGTAAACACGTGTGTATTAGGATCCCCCATCAGTTCATTTCGGAGGAATCAGATAAGTGTAAAAAGGGTTTTTATTTCTTGTCTGGGATGGTGGGGGGGAGGGGGGGTGAGGTGGGGACTCTATAGTTTAATATACAGTTTTGTATTTCTAATATTATAGTTTTCCATTAATTATCCCAATTACTTTCAATAATGAAAAAAAAAAAAAATGAATGAAACTACTGAGAAGCTTAGTGGCTGCTGCTGTTGGTTTTCTATTAGTTTGCAAAACATTTTTATTCCTTTATTTTTCATAAATAATGCTTCTCCAGACAGCACATTGTCACACAAGCTCCCTTCAAGAAAGTTATGAGATATTGCTCTAGACTGTAAGCTCGTTTGAGCAGGATCCTCTTCTACCCATTGTTCCTATATAATATATAAATGTCTAATTAATTGTTACATTTCCTATTTTATTAATATTGTAGAGCGCTATGGAATAAGTTTGCGCTATACAAAAAAAAAAAATATAATAATAATAATAATAATACTCATGCACACGCCTGTAAAACAGCTTAGAAAAGTCAGGGGAAGCCATGTTTATAAAGTGTGTGGAGTGGACATTTGGTTGCAGCAAGTTATAAAAATATTTGCTGCTACATTCGATAGATTGAAGGGTGAGGGAAATCTTTGCATCACAAACAAGCAACATTTGTTGTTCTGATGTTCGGACGATACATTTCAAGAAGAAAGAAAAAAAATACAAACATTACATGCGCACACACACACACTACACTTTTGTATACTGAGTTTTGTAAACAATACTTGAGAACAGGAAATCAAACGGAAATAAAGTATAGATTATTTTGAGAGAAAAATAAAGTGTAAGGTTTGAGTGTTTCTGAACATTTATATTAGCTCATTATTTATTTTTATTTATTTTTTTAACTTTAGAAAGAAAAAAAACAAAACAAAAGTATCAACATATTGGACAAAGGTAAAAAATGTGAGTTACAAAATGAAATCCATTCTACATGCACACAGAATATCCAATAAAGCATTACATTTCTGCAAAACAGTGAAAAGTAAACAAACAAAGCTCGAGATATCAGTTCCATTTGTATTTGGGAAATTTCAGAGAGAAAATGTCAACATATGTTTTCCTGAAGTTATTACCAATCGCCGCAGAGATAAATGTATTCTATTGCTAAAGAGAGAAGTCTACAGGGGCCACACTGAAAAGGTGCTTGATTGAATAATTCTCTATTGAACTTTACTTCGTGTTAAAGAGGAAAAAAAAATCCAGTTGTCAAACAAATGAGAGATTTTTGTATTACGGGATTTGGTTAGCTTGGGAAAAAATTTTATGCAAATGTATTTCCCAATATGCACACCAAGAGACAAGGACCTCTGGCCTGTTTGTCTATTCACAGCGGTGCAGAAGGGGGCCAGCTCTTTGTTATATTTTTTTCCCTGGACAATCTGTAGATGTGTTCTCAGCCTTTGCCTCCAGCATACAGCTGCGGACGCTTTGGCTGTGCCCTGAATCTCAATGAGCCGGCTTAGACTGCAGTCAAGGGGGCTTCCCAATGGGGAGGTCAAGCCTGAGTCAGCAGACTGTCTGCACCAGACTGACGCTCCACAGCTTAGCCCAGCTCTTTGCCTTTCACAGACCATATAAGGCAGTTCACTGTCACAACAAGCTTATTCAGTGCTAAGCAAATCCGCTCCCATTTTTTTATTCCAACTCATTTTCCATGCAGCTGGATGATCGTACATTACATCCCGGGGCCCTTGCAGCAGCATGCACGACAATGATTGACACTGCTGGCAACAGGTTAAGAAAAATGCTTCTGCATCAAGTAGCTCTCTGGCTATTCTACATTTGTACCGTTTCTCACGCTCAGACAAAGCTACAATATCCGGCACCTGCTTAATTATCATATCTTCTGAACAGGTTTTTTTCTTTTCTTAATGAGGCTGATGTTGGGCGCACACAGAACAATTTGTCAAAGGACGGAATGGGGAGGAGAAAAAAAAAGTATATAGTAAATTTAAAAACAAAAACAAACAAAAATAAAAAGTATAAATGCGCACAAAGAATGTTAGAAAAAACATAATACAGACATTTCATTTAAAAGGGACATTTATTTATAATTTTTTTTTTTTTTTTTTTGAAACCAGAAAGCTTTGAAAACGAATGACTTAAAAGCTGGGTAAACAAACTGCAATCACACAAGTAGCTGGATTTTTTTTTATTTTTTTAAAGAAAATAAGTAAAATTATGAAAAACTAAAATATAACAAAAACATATCAAATAATAGACCCATGTATTTTACAGAAAATTAGAACACACAATTATCTTTCTGCAACTAAATAAACACACACACACTTAAAAAAAAAAAAAAAAAAGCCACAGATAATGTAACTGCTAATTGTGGAGGAGAGGTACAGGAGTATATAAATAATTATAGTTTTAAGTTACAGGAAAACTGTTGCTGTGAAAAGCAACATGTTAATATTTGGGTACTTAATAAAACAAAATAAAATAAATAAACCATCACGTTACCATGCATTGATAGGCTACCTCTAAAAAAAAAAACCAAAACAACTGTTTGTTTTACAGGAGTGCATCACAGTACTTGTAGCTTGGCACCTGGGTGGCACTCAATTGAATATGTTACTGAATGTTTACATCCACGGATGTCACAGATACGCCGCCTAAAGGCGGCACACCAATGCTCAAATTTGTTTAAATTGCAGCTCATTGTGGCCTTGAGGTTTTAACCCTTCAACATGCAAAGGACTTTCACAATATAATAATAAAAAAAACAATTAATTTGGGGAGGGGGGGAGAATCAACACAAATGTTTATTTTAGCTGTTAATTTTCTGCTATATGTATATATTTTAATACAATGTTAAAAAAAAATCTGCACACCAGAGGTTGGTTACTGGTTTGCTAATTGAGGCTTGGTATAAGCAAACCAGTAACCAACCTCATGCTTATGATTTGCATTAACAATGAAACAGCTGTCCATGAGTGGTTCACCGGCTTTGCATCTTTTCCAAAGTTGTGTTTCAAAGCTGTTGTATACAGCAAACACAGACTCAAAGTAATCCATGTTTAAAATGGAACGAGGCAAAATTGTTATTGTTTGTTAAACTAATTTGCATATGCCCACCCAGAATCCTTTGAGGTAGTAACATCACTGCAGAGTTGTGATTCCTGTGGGAACAGCAAGTCTTATGGCTAGACTGGTGTGCAGATTTTTGTTTAACACTGTATTAGCTATCCACAGACTTCAAGTGGATGGGTTTTCAATCGCAATCTTTTCTCCACCATAACCTTTGTGGACAGATAAAAAAAAAAAAAAAATATATATATATATATATATATATATATATATATATATATATATATATATATATATATATAAATAATTATTCATTTTAAATGCCTACATATCACTCAGCAATAATATTGTAAAAAGGTACAATATACTGCCGAAAGGATCCCAGTTAAGCAACAATTTTGTTCTATTTGTTGACAAAGTAGCACTTTTTCTAAAACAAATTTTAAAATGAATTTAAAAAATAAATAAAAACATAAAATCACTTTATTGGATATTCTAACTTCCAGAAGCAGTCATCCACACATATATAGAAAGTCCAGTGCAGACTTTGCCAATGCCATCAATTATTGCGCAACATGAGTTTCGGGTCTTATATCATTGTGCTGACAAGAAACTAAAGTGTATTTAAATGAAATGCAGAGGCCATGAGAAACTTCTCAAAACACAGTTCTGACAAAGGCTGATCCGCCAAGACGTCCATTTTTCATGGTTCCCTCATTAGGTTAAATAGATTCGCCTTTTCTTTTTTTTTTTACTGCGATGCCTTTGTTCACTGTCTGCAGTCTCGCTGTGTACCAGGCGATGGTGTTTGAGGTGTTTAAAGCCTCTGGCCAAAGCTGGCTCTTTGAAAAATTCTGTCTACAGCTTTTTTTCCCCCAGAGATGCATCTTCAAAACGTTATATTCTACACTGGAAAGATGCACAGACACGCTATACAAACACACACTCCATAAAAACACTGGCGACTGTATCACAAATTCTGCTGTGTAGTTGTGACAATCAAAATCATGTCACACTTTTTAGGTGTGAAAGCCGTGTAATCCATGAAAATGACTTTGCAAGTAAACAAATTTTCATACATAAATTATGCTTCCCAGCCTTTAGAATGAAATACAGCTGTAAAAGCTAAATACTTTCACTGCTGGACCAGAAGTAGCGGTTTTGTAGTTGTAGAGTCCTACAAGATCTAGAAAGCCTCAATTGGTCACAACTCCAGGACACATATCTAAAATGAGCTGGAAGAGATGGAAGAACACAGGAAAGAAAATAGAAGTAACAGAATGGGGACCATTTGTTAAAAATGACTTCAAAACATTTGGCTAATAAGGAATTTTTAAAGTCATATGTTTAAAAATTGTACTAAGACCAACACGAAGACTAATTATACTAAGACCAGCGTTAACGGGCATGTCAAATATTCAATGAAAAAAAAAGGTCTATTTATATTTTGTTTTATTGAATCAACTGCATTTTCAATAAAAGGGATGTTCTGTGTAGGCTCTAAGTCTCTTGTTCTTTTTCTCTAAGTCCAGAAAAGGGAGAAAGGGGAGCAGAGCAGTTCTAGATAGGAGTCCACAACATTCTAGGTTTCTTGTGGTCGCCTGAGAGTCACATGATCCAGACTGGATCTGCAGTGTGCAGCAGGAAGCAGGCAACCTAGAGATTAAGATGTTCCAGACAGCACATCATATCTATGTAACAAGTGAATGGGTTGAAGATTCAGGTTTCGTGCCCAAGCTTCTACCTTTCCCAACTCAATGAAGCTAGATCAATATGTCGCGTTCATCACATGATTCATCGCAATGCCAAACTTAGTCATGACAGCTTGGCAAGCCACATACTGCTCGCGAATACACACCATCTTTTACGTTAATTACAAAAATAAGATAAAAATTGTAAAAGCCCAGCCATTTTCAGATACACAAGAACAAAGTAATAATCCGTAGCAGTTGTTCCCGACCCAGTCCTCAAGTACTCCCTACCAGTCCAGGATTAAATGATTACCTAGTTGTGTCTAAGGTATTTTTAGAATAATAAAAAATAGAAAAAACACTTTAGACACAGCAGGGTAATCCCTAAATCCTGGACTGGTAGGGGGTACTTGAGGACTGGGTTCTGAACCACTGATCTATAGAATATTTGATTGCTGCACAACTCTATTATATTGGACATTACCAGGGTGTGCTTAAAATTGTGTCAGGAAAGAAAATGAAAAATAGAAAGATTTATCGTCCCTGATGCCCCTTGACACTGGGCTGTTTTCTATGTCCGTATAAAACTGGCATTTCACGTCAATGACGTTGTATTTTTATAGGCTTGGTTTATTTTTATTTTGTGGTGTACAGATTCAAAAAGGGGCGAAAGTCTTGCCATGCCCCGTGAAGTAATCAATTTGAGAATGTCAGGTATTCCCACGACCGTGTGACTGAATGAAACCAGCGTGCAGAAGGCTGGCCTTTATCAAAGCTTAGTCAAGCCAGGCCTAACTTGCAGCTGTCTTCCACAACAAAGAATACAGATGAGAAACCTCTAAAGTGCAGTTTAAAAAGGATGGTGACCTTTAAAAAAATTGATGTTTTAATGTGGTTTTTATCTCAAAAATGCTTTTACACCCACCTCACCGTAATAGTGGGCCATCTGCATCTTGCCACTGCTCCACCAGGACAGTAAGACTATCAGGGTTTTAGCTGTTTTCTAATTAACATACATTCAAACAATTTGTCTCAGTGATCATGAAGCAAGCATTATCCAAAAATCTGTGTGTCCGATATCCTCAAGGACTGGCATTTGACATCCCCAGTATATTAGCACATTGGCCAGTAAGAGGTCCAAGGTTAATGGATTCAATGTCAATCACAACTATTATACAACGATCAGCATGTAATTAAAGAGCTAACTGTCCGATTGGTCATGTTGTAATGTGGTAAAACTTATTCTGAAATCCTGTGTGAAAGCAGCCCTCAAGAACTGTCCGATATCCCTGTCATACATCCGTATTTGCCATCAAGAGAGTCCATTAATGTCTCCAGAGGCAACCAGACTCTTTAGATATAATTTCATGGGAAGTGTCCTGAACGAATAAAATCCATATGAATGAACAATCTATTTACAATGATGAGCAAAACGTTCTGTTTAAAAAAACAGAAATTAATTGAGAAAAAAAGAAAAATGAGCCTCTAATATGAAAAAGGAAACAGACTGATAGCAGAAAAAAAGGGGGTGGGGATTGGAACCCCTAAACTGTGAACAACAAATTGGAAAAAAAAAAGAAAACAAAGGAAAAATCTACCAACAATGTATTCCTTAATGGAAGAGTATTTTAAAACTTAACTTTTAATCAATATCAAGACGATAATAAAATATATGCAAAAATAACAAACATTATAGTACACACACACTTTGCTGGAGAAACTGACGTTGTCAAAGACTGGGCCTGTGTATACTACAACAGTTAGATGAAAGGACATTAATTACAAGAAATCTCAGAGAGAATGATCCAGGACAACTTGTAAGCAAGAAAATGTAACATGACTCTCTCTCGATACCGACAGATATAGGGCTAATGTATTGTGTAAAGTTCAGTACTGATTTGTACAAAACAAATAAAAAATAAAAAACACAAAGACTATTTATCGATATGCTTAAACAATCTAAGACCTTAAGTGTTTGTACAAAGTTACAGAATTAATAACAATGCAGTAATGACTTATTTTTACACGGAAAGGTAAAAGTCTTTGTTGACATTTTATGTTGCACAGTTTGTACAGTATAGTTATATCCTTGTGCCATTTGGATTCTCCACTAGTTTGTTTTTGTCTACTTAGTTCACACTTTTGCTTGGTTTCAACCCCTCCCCCCACTAATATTATTTCAATTATAATGATACTCTTGAAAGGAAAGATACAAAGATCAAGGTCAGCTTTTTGGATGCATTCTTTGTGACTTATCTAGCAAAGAATGTATATTTCAACATGAGTAGAATGTGGACATGGTCAAATACTTTGTTTAGGAACACAGTGGCACACAGAAGACTTTCAAGTTATTAAGACGCCCAAAAATGTGCCAATAAAACGTTCTAGACACCACCCTGTGTCATCGGAAGATGGATCTATGGAATCACATTTCTGAAGATAAAATCTGCTGTGTCAAGTGGGTTGTAGACTAGGTAAACTTATTCAATAGTCCTGATCTGATGATCATATGCCCACTGTAGTTGCACCTTTCTGTTTTTATCGGACATTAGTGGAACTTCAAATATTACCCATAAAAGAACGCTACCCCAAATGACATTTCTTCGCTAAACCTCATGCATATCCGTTCATGACCATTCTCCTTTGCTAGCAGACATTGCCTCTGTTTGCAGACGCATTTCAAAATCATGAAAGTTGCACCATGAAATTCCTTACCTCGTTTAGGAACACTTTCTCGTAGTGTCCAGTTTAAGAAGTCTATACGAACTCATCTCTTTAGGATTGTACCTATCCACACTACACCTGCTCACCCATCAACTACATATGTTACATATGTTTAGAGAGCAGTGTCATATCTCCAAACCTTCCCATCAGTCTGGACATACTGTTTTTTTAAACCAAACTAATAAGATTGTTTCAAGACAATCAACAGTTTCACAGTTTGACATGTTAAGCATTTAAAGCACCCTTTCTGAACATCACTATTAAATGATATGTTATTTTAAAAAATTGGGGCCTGTCTGCTTGAACAAATTTGTCCCTTCCTCTCTCATCTCTCCAATAAACAAATGTAATGATTGACTAAAAATCAACTAAACTTGGTGCTTTAAGGAGAACGATCCATTGTATAAATATACAGGAAACCTTTCTTAAACTCATCCATAGATGGTACATGGTCCCTACGAAGATATGCAGATTTCCACCAAACTCCTCTGATACTTGTTGGCTCTGTAATAAGGAACGGGGCTCCCTTAAACATATCTAGTGGGATTGTACAAGTTTAGATACTCTTAAACTAGAGGTCTCTAAACTTCTTGAGGATTTGAAATTGAACTTTGTTTTATCTTCAGAAAGATTCTTGTTCCACCTTGACTTGCCAAAAATGGATAAACCATCCCAATATTTGATTATACACGTACTGATGGTAGTTAAATTATGTATGGCAAGAAAGTGGAAGCAGAATACACCTCCTTCTATAACAGAGATTAAATCCCAGATCCACTATCAAGGCCAAATGGAAAAAGCGGTTTATTTCAATAATAATGATATTGGTTCTTATAATAAAATATGGACAAAATGATCCAATTATTATAAAGAATAAGTTATCTCTGCTGTAGTAAATTAATGATTCTGGTATGACTACCCATATTTGACAAGTTACTATTAATTTTTCCAAAATGGCTCTAACAAACTATTTTATTAAAGAAGCAATATGTTTATCGCCCACCTATCCTGGATGGTTGACCTTACATTTGTAGGATGTTTGTTTATGTTTTTATGTTGTGAGTTTTTTTTATATCTGTGTTTAAAAATTTTGGGGAAATTTAAACCCTATGATAAGGAGTTCATCTTAAGTCCACAGATCCCAATGTTACAGAATATTTATTAGAATACAGGAAATCTTACATATATTGTGGTTTACAAATGTGGTTAGTTGGGAACTAAAAGATGCACTACCTATAGTTTTGTAATGTTTGTTTAATGTTGTCGAATTTGAAAATGACAAAAATTAACTTAAAAAAAAAAAAATCAACTAAAACTTATTTAACATGTGTGTTTTATATGCTGATATTTATCAGCCAATGTGTAGTTCAGTTATTTGCCGTGATGAGTGGCTGTACCATATAAACTAGCCAATCAGTGTCTATGTGTATATATTTAAAGGATAACGGTCACTTCCCAGGATTTTAAGCATCTTTACGTATCCCCTGTAGTTAAAGGACCACTATAGTGCCAGGAAAACAAACTCGTTTTCCTGGCACTATTGTGCCCGTCCCACTCCCGCCGGGCTGAAGTTAGAGGAAGGGGGCTAAACACTTTCCTTTCTCCAGCACCAGGCTCCCTCAGCGCTGGGGACACTCCTCCTCCTTCCGACGTCATCGGCTGAATGCGCATGCACAGCAAGAGCCGCGCGCGCATTCAGCCAGTCCATAGGAAAGCATTCTCAATACTTTCCTATGGACGCTGGCATCTTCTCACTGTGAAAATCACAGTGAGAAGCGCCTCTAGCGGCTGTCAATGAGACTGCCACTAGAGGCTGGATTAACCCATTTGTAAACATGGCACTTTCTCTGAAACTGCTATGTTTACAGCAGGCAGGGTTAATCCTAGATGGACCTGGCACCCAAACCTCTTCATTGAG
This sequence comes from Pelobates cultripes, assembly GCA_933207985.1. NCBI lineage: Eukaryota > Metazoa > Chordata > Amphibia > Anura > Pelobatidae > Pelobates > Pelobates cultripes. The sequence continues at coordinate 82,309,388 of OW240924.1, forward strand.
CTGAAGTGGTCTGGGTGCCTATAGTGGTCCTTTAACCCCTTAAGGACACATGACATGGGTGACATGTCATGATTCCCTTTTATTCCAGAAGTTTGGTCCATAAGGGGTTAACGGATACTAGTGTCACCAAAACAACATTGGCTTAATAAAGCAGTTTTGGTGTATAGATCATGCCCCTGCAGTCTCACTGCTTAATTATATGCCATTGAGGAGATAAATCACTTTGTTTATGCAGCCCTAGCCACACCTCCCTGCATGTGACTTACACAGTATTCCTAAACACGTCCTGTAAAGAGTCACCTAGTGTTTCCACTTCCTTTTTGCAAATTCTGTTTAATTTAGCATTTATTTTCTCTTGCTCTGTTAATAGCTTGCCAGACCCTGCAGGAGCCCTCTGTGTGTGATTACAGCTCAATTTACAGAGCAGATGATAAAAACCTTTAAAGTAAGTTAACATCTGAATGAAAATGATTTTTTTTTTCATGCAGGCTGTGTCAGTCACAGCCAGTGGAGATGTGGTCAGGGCTACATAAACAGAAACAAAAGTGATAAATGGCAGTGAATTAAGCAGTGATATTGCAGGGTCATGATCTTTAGACAAAAAAAAGGCTCCAATAATCTAATGTTTTGGTTAATATAGTATCTCATTAAGAAATCTATATTTTTTTGAGGTGTGAAAATATAATTAAATTAAATGTAGACGTTCGCACCTCTTTATCATAGCAGCTTGGCACTTCTATTTTGTCTGTCAATCATTTTCATAAGTGTGGTCCTTGGCCCATGGCAGTAAGCATGCAGAGAAAGAGAGAAATTAAACAATGTTTCAATTTCTTCTCCTCATTTGCAATGTATGTACTGGCTGTGCCTTGGTAGAACTGGATTATGTTGTAATTTGAGAAATCTTTAATAGATATGTAAAAGCTAATGGAGCGTCAAATGAAGAAAAAAAACAAACAAAAAAAACCAAACAAACAAAACCACAACTTCAACACAAGTTATAAGTTATTTTCAATGTGTAATCTCCAGTGATTTGACAGTTCCATTTTCATTATATTTTGTGCCACAAATTAATCTGAAATATTTAAGAATTTGATTTTCATTCAAAATAAATGTTACAAAAAAATACAATTTACCAATACGTGAATAAATCTTAAAAATAAGCCACTGTACAATTTCTACAACCAATGATTAAGTAATTTTGTTGCCCCAAATAAAAACGTTTGTATTGCTGGCGAACGAACATAAATGTTACATTCTCAGAATTAATAAAATGTTGTGCTATATTTGAACAAACAGGCATTTTTTTAAGCCTAGGGATTGCACTCTTTGAGACAGTCCCTAAAGCATTTTTTATTCCCAAAGCTCGATAAAAGCATTAGTGTTTAACAGGCTGCACAGAGCCAAAAACCGTGCCAAACATCCCAGTTGCAAAACAAGCTGTTTTTACACACCAAAGTAACCACACAGCAGGCCTGCAGAGACCGAAGACAGCTGACAGAGATGACTGTTGCTGTCCCTCCATTGTACGCACATCCATCCAAATACCAACATCTGCTGCGCTACAATTTACTTTTTACACAACATTTAGCAAAACTGTGTCTCTGAAAGCAACATCATTAAGGAACTATCAACAAATAAATCGCAAACTCCTGAATGACAATTGTAAAACAAAATGTAGTTTATCTTGCATATGTTGAGCTTTGCTTCAGAATCGAGGCAGCTCCCAGAACAATAAGGATTCTAAAAAGTAGTTTCCGTTTAATAGCAGTAAGGCTGGATCTCTATCAAACACGGTACTCATAGACTTAACCATAACAGTAAAAATTATTGCTGTGATGACATAGAGTTTAATCGAAAGGGAAAAACATATGTTTTAGTTCTTTTGTGAACGTATTATGGATAGCAATATTAAAGCATTCTATAAAAAACTGAAAACTCGTTCAAAATTTGGAAACATCAGGCAGAACATGACTTTTTGGCAGATTTTACTTGCGCGTTCTGCCCATTTAAAGCCTGCGCGTTTTAGATTTTATCTCACAGTTGTGTGTGGACAGACAGAGGCCCTCCTTTTCTCAGACGGGATAACAAAGTTTAATGAACAGTTATGCCCAGTAGTGTAGAATATTGACTGCTGGATACCAAAGAGTAATGGAAATGTCACTAAATGGCACTTAAATCAGGCAAAACTTTGTAGTCCAACAGCAAAAAAATAAATAAAAGAAAATGTTTTGGTAAATACATGCAATTTGTGCATCTTAGAATGCATCCAAAGTACATTTTGTAGATACGTTATAGCATACCCAACAAGTGTCCCATTCTTAAAGTAGGCGATGATTGCAATTGTAGCCAAACACACACAAAAAAAAAGGTTATCAAAAGGACTACAGCAAACTGCATACCAAGAACAAAGAATGTGGGCAAATATAGATTAACAAAAAGGGTAAACAAAGAAACATTTGTGAATTATTTCAAAATAACCAGAATGCCATAAAAAGTACACCCACAGCAAATTGATAGAGCATAGATCTAGAATTGTGCTATAAAGTGCATCATCTACACCCTGATAGACATGAAATCTTTCTAGGAAAAAGACTATGGATAGCAATGGCCTAATTATAGAATCTTTAAGAACATGGGAGCAAGGCTGCACACTGGAAACAGTACTCCACCAATATAAATCACGTGAGAATTGAGCGTTAAAGTAACACCAATATTGTTAAAACCACCATCTAGCCCACATGGTACCCTTGCCTACCTAAATATAGTAAAATCTTACTTATATTCAAGTCTGCAGCTGCTGCCTCTGATCTGTCTGCTTGGCTGACAGCATCAGAAGTGTTTCTCTGAGCCAATCACAATGCTTTCCAATAGGATTGGCTGAGGCTGTCAATGAGGCAGATCAAGGGCAGAGCCAGCACAAGTCAAACACAGACCTGGCCAATCAGCATCTCCTCATAGAGATACATTGAATAAATGCGTCTATTTGATTAACATTCAGTGTCTCAATGCAAAGGGAAGAGACACTGAATTTCAGTGCAGCACTGCCCCAGGAAGCACCTCTAGTAGCCATCTGAGAGTGGCCAGTGGAGGTATCACTAGGCTGTAATGTAAACATTTAATTTTTTTTCTGAAAAGACAGTGTTTACTGCAAAAAGCCTGAGAATGATTCTACTTACCAGAATAAATACAATAAACTGTAGTTGTTCTGGTGACTATAGTGTCCCTTTTAGTCATATGGATGCAGTGTGTATGATCACTGCAGCTGGGTGTCACTTAAAGTAACATCTTTGTATCATAACCACTACAGCCACCTGTAGTTAGCAAGAGTATTATTATTATTATTGCCATTTATATAGCACCAACAGATTCCGTAGCGCTTTACAATATTATGAGAGGGGATTTAACTATAAATAGTACAGCACTAACACAACTCCTGTTAATGCATCACTCATGAATCTCTTGGCAAATTAAGTGCTAGGAGCTGAAGAGGAACAGCAAGAAGACCTACTTTTCCCAGCATCCCAACCATGGACCCATCACTTTTGGAAGTTTTTGCAAAATATACAAATACGCCAAAAGTGGCGGATTCAGTATAGGAACAGTTTGAAAACTTACCTGGGGTCCACCAGTTGGAGGTCACCTGCTCTGGAGTCCAGGAAACTCCTGCAAGTTCCACTGAGCAAAGCCCCGCCATATAAGCTCAGCTCATTGGCTGAAATGATCAGCTACACCCTTTCAGCCAATGAGCTAAGCCCCGCACTTCCAAACTTCGTTCAGAGCTGCAGCTTTCAAAAAAAGAAAGCCACCTGCTCCTGGCAAACCCCAGGTAAGTGGTCAATATATTGTTAAATATCACTCCAGGCACCATCATCACTACTGTAGCCTATACTTAGGTACTCTGAGTTCTCCTTTAATTATTAGTGCCTGTAAAATTATAGGAACCCCACACCCCCAAACTATTATTCAATTTTACAAATATATATATATTTTTTAAATAAAAGTACTTATCAGTAAGCATACATTTTAAGCAAAACTAGTTGCGCTAGCATGCTGTATTGTTTAAAGTCTTATTTTGCATCTTTTTTGACAATACGGGGGGGAGGGAGGATGTTAAAGCAAGCATTGCTTACACAACAACATTTTACAAGTTAACTCGTGCTCCCAACTTGTAGTTTATGCGTGCAAGGAGAGAGGTGAAGCTGTACAGAGATAGCAAGCTCCAGCTACTATGATAAACACTTTCTTAGAAGTTGTTTGCAACAGATTCCTGGACTCTACCACATCGCCTCTGCTTAGAAATGAGAAGGAGAACAACATGGTTTATGACTAATGGTAAACCATAGAAAAGGGACAAAAACAATTTTACTTAAACAGGGCTCTTATTTTTAAACTTACAGTTATCAAATGCATATATTCTCTAAAACTTTCATCTCTAGGAATTGAGAGAAAAAAAAAATCCATTTCAGGATAGTTCTAGAAGTAAAACCAGGGGGTGTCCAGTTTTGGTTTTATTTTCTTATAAAGAGGCTGCGCTCAGTCAAAAGTTTGGAGAATGGAATATAAAGCAAAAAAAATATATATATATTTTAACCAAGACACACTGCCAATAAATGAATTTAAAATGCGGATGAAGTTGATATCTAAACTATAGACTGTAAGCTCATTTGAGCAGGTGCCTCCTTCAACCTACCACTCCTGTAATTGTCTTATTTATAGTTAAATCCCCTCCCCCCCCCCTTGTAATATTGTAAAGCGCTACGGAATCTGTTGGCGCTATATACATGGCAATAATTATAATGCTAACGCGAAAGAGGAACGTCTGCTATAGAGGAGCCTCAGGGACCCTCAGGTTTTGATCAAAACGCTCAAGAATCCGTTTAACCATGAAGGGACAGTGCCCACAGCTGAATGCCACTATAACTACAACAATGACAACATACAACAACTACAACAATGACACATAGTAGTTATGGTTCCTACACTGCACCTTTAAAAAGTCATTGGTGGGTGATAATTTAGAGATGCTGTCGCTGGGTTCCTTGGGAGATTTTAGGAAAGTTAAAATGTCATTACTCATTTTTGTATGGAAGCAAGCCATTTGTATTTATGTGCCTCCTTTATTTACATCAGTGGGAGTGGTGAGCAAGATTATGAACCGTTGAAGATTATTATATAGTCGCCTAGACTTTTTTCATAACTTGTGTTTTTATTTGGCTACCAACAAACACTAAAGAAATGTGTAAGAGGTACTGAGGAGTTATTTCTTTTCTGTTAGAGGAACTACTTATAATAAAGCAGAAGTCACATAAAATGTATTGAGAAAAAAAAAAAACCAAAAAAAAAAAACCAAAAAAAAAAAACCTGGATTTTAAAAAACCAAAACAATTTCGATATTCATTAGGGACCAGGAAAGCAGACTCCGCCCACAGCAATTTCTGCTACAAATTTACAACTTCCTCTCCTGCGAGCATATCCAATGCATGTATAATCCTCAATCTCAGGGTGACTAAATAGAAATGAATTATGAGCACAAAAACAATACAAGTATACATTCTTTTGTATCAGCTGGTGTCCAAGATAATAATATTGCTATTTTGCAAATTAACAAATACAATGTAGCCTTTTGTTAAATGCCAACACCATCACAATGTATTACATTTTACCCAAAACAGGAAATGACAACAATTACAGGAAACAAACACTATGGTGGTTTGAGTAATACAATGCAGTACACAGAATTGCGACCCTTTGAATGTGTCTTGTATGAGGTTTACAGCTAGCAATGCAAAAAGGAAGAAAACTCAGATAAAAAGAATTTCATTTTTATTAATTCAGAACGCCAAGGAAAGTCCCTCTTCAACCTATATTTATTGCTTCAAAGATCACACATTAGTTTTGCTCCATTATCACTTCTTTTGGGCTTGTGGTTTTGTCATTATAAATAAAACTGCAGATTCAGTTTGATAAAATATAACATATTGAGGCATTAGAATATACCTGAAAGCCATGTCACAGTTTTTAAAAGGAAGTCTACAAAGTTACAAAAGATCGGAGGCTGCATTATATGAACCTCACCTGGGGATTTTTAAGTCACTTGACCAGGATATGAATTATTGATGTATTCTAATTGGCTGAAAGCACCAAGTAGCCAGTCCGTTTTGAGGTCAAATTTCGATTGTCCCTTCACTTTATGGACAAAACGCAACAGTAAAAGGCATCGAAGGCCAGATTTTATACACATATAGGGGCTTGTCATTTCAAATATAGAAAAGATAATATACCCTAAAAGTAAATCTATTTCACTCCATAGAGAAAATCTGATGGGGTTTATTCAATAAACAGAACTAAACTGAAATAAAAACATTCAAACTCAAATAGCCAAGTTGTGATGAGGAGAATTGTGGATTTTTTTTTTGATTTTTTTTTAAACTTGCCTTTTTCTGACTGGAGTTTCTCAAATTAGTTTTTAATTCACTATAGTTCACCAGTTTGTATCAAAACATATTTGATTTACATCAGCAAAATTATGCATTTTATTACACGAACAGAGTTGCTGTAATAAAATGCATAATTTTGCTGATGTAAATTAAATATATTTTGGACATCACAAGTGAAATGTGGTGTCAGGACTGATCGTGCTCTTCCACTAGCCGTCCTGATGTCACATGGCACTTGAGCTGGCAAATCACAGGCTTCTCACAGAGAAACCCGTGATGGGACCGTTTCACCAGCTCAGAGCAAATGCAAACAATCTGAGCTGGCGAGTGTAGGGTAGAGTTTTTTTTTTTTAATGTAGGAAAGCAGCGCCTGAGTGGGAGACAGGTAAAAACCATCTTAAACTTGCAGGCATTACGTCAGCAAGAGGAAGAATTTTACATCTGTAACCAGCGCACGGACAACAGACTTAAACACTGCATCCATTGCAAAATACACACACTGCATCCACTATACAGACACACAATGCATTCACTACACACACAGCATGCAAAACACATCCACTGCATCCACTACACAGACACTGCATAACATAATGGATGTGGGCATGTTTTGCTTGGTGTGGTTTTGTTGGGCATGGGGGAGGCGGCATTTCATCCTTGACCCAGGCAGCACAATGCCTTGGGCTGGCCCTGCTTAAAATATGCACAGAATTGACTTTAGGCAGTCCAGCAAAGCATTCTTCGGTGCAACTAGTCTGTGGCAACACAATTTAAATTAACTCTACATGTTAAGTGTTTTAAGCAGATACATTGCACATCCAGACTTCTACCACTATGCCCACTTCAAAAAGCAGAAGTGGTCATGGTGGTTGGAGTAACACTTTAAGATAACTACAAAATACATCTTGTGTCAAATACAAAAATACAAGGACAAAACAAAAAAAAAAAAGCTCTATGTGTTTATATTATAAATCAGCAATTATGGAGAACTTACTGTGAATTAAGGCCACCATTATCAAGCTCTAAACATGAGATTCTTTGTATTCAGCTACTTTGGTCTAAAATTGCAATTCACCTGTAAAATTTTCAACAATTCCTGGTTTAATGAATACATTAAAAGGTGTGCAGAAGGTATCGGTTTAGGGCTGCACGAAGCACAGGTCTTTAAGTAAAGTGATTTCATTATCACAGTAACTTTTAATTTAAAAACATTTATTCTTCATTAAAAAAAAAAAGTTTTCACTTTAACCTATACATTTACACGTGAAATGTCAAGGTGATAATTGGGCAGCTTAGGTGGACGCATGCAGTGCAAACGGAGGTTATATCAGTTTTCAAAAAACTCAAATATTAGGGGAAATAATAGTTCTATTGAATGAGGAGCTACACAAAGTGATAGCAAATGATTGGCTCAAAAGTAGATTTTGCTTAGGGCCAATTCTTTGCACAGGCAAAGTTAACACCAACATTTGCTGTTGGGTGTGCCTACACATAATGCTGTACATATACTGAACTGTGGGAAAGAGGGGGTCATGAGAATGTTAAATTTAGACCACCATTAGGAGAAAGTTAAATTAATGCAAACTCTAACCTAGGCTGGTTTTAGTCAAAGCTCATATTCCCTCCCCAATTCTGTATAATTTTCGTTTTATTGAATCAACAGAATACAGTTGTCTGTTTGCCAAAATTTCCTCATCTCTTATCAGAGTAGCTGGTAATTACATGTAAAACATTTATTGTATACTTCCCCAGAAACCAAACTTATTTTTACACACAGAACCCAAAATCATACAAAGACTTCCTCTTGTTTACTACAAATGTTGCTGTTTTGGTTTTAAACCTCTTACGCTACGTTTTATTAGCTTTAATAATACAAAGTGGAGCGGCTTGTAAAGCTACTCCGATCGGCACTTAAAAACATTTCTACGGTTTTAATAAATCAACAGCACTTGTTTTAACACAATTTAAAAACTGGGGTTTAAAACAAGGCCTATTCAGGTCAGTTTGATTGTGTACATTAAAATGAACACTCCAAAGTGGAATACATCTTGAATGGAATGCAAATGATGTAAAATGCATGGTTTCGAAAAAAGACCTTCCCTGGATAAATAAAAACACAATTTGCTTGAATGTTGACTCCTCCCATTTGTCTCCAGCCTTTAGAAAGAAACGCACAACTGTACACATACCCAAGCATCATTTCTCATTTAAATGTATGTGGAATCCAGCAGTACATCACTAACTCAATGCGTTTCACAAATTGCTTGGTGTATGCAGCATTGAAGTATGATGATTACTATAAACCCCTGCAGCGTAGAGATTACCGATTACATCCAGGGTTCCAAAATAGGTCTAGTACAGGACCAGAATTGGTTCAGAGTGATCAACCACATCGTGGGTGAAAAACTACATAATGACAAAAGACTTGGAGCTGTGTGGTATAGAGAATAAAACTTGAATCCATGTAAATAGAAATCGGAACAAGCAGCCCATGAGTACAAGCAGTTATATTTATAGTAGGTTCCTTTGAAAAACAAAGGTCTCATATCTTTTGCATGCAATTTTCTCTCAACTTTTTTTTTTAAAACTATTTCAGCCACCAAAAAACAGCTAACACCTCTTACTCTTACTGGTTGAACACCCAATCACTTGACCATGTGACCAATCACTTGACCAGGTTTTGCAATGCAATAAATAGAACTGAATCACCTCAATGTGTTTGGCATGGAAACTATCGACTACCATAGCATTAATTGTTCTCCATTCTCTGTCAAATTGCTGGGGAATTGCCTCCAGCAAGAGGAATTCTGATAAAATGAGATATAGCTCATGACAAACTCTAGACCACAGGGTCCACAGCGATCTGTATCCAAAGATTTAAGAAGAGCGTATTCCAACTCTTAAAAATCCATAAAAACAACCTCGCATACTGAAATACAAGTGTCTCCTGCGTTTATCAACATGTCACAAGTTTCTTTACTCCCAGAGGGCGGTTTAGACCAGTAAAAGGCGGCACAATCTGGGTTTAATCCAGATTGTAATGAGACAAGCCAACACTGGCACAGCCCCATTCAGTGAACACTTAAAGAATAAATCGAATATCCTTTTATCCATAACATTTGTTCTATTTTTGCTATATCATTTGTTATGGCAAGTTAAATAGTCTTACAGCTCCGGGACTCTAATGCTAATGCACACACCTGACAAACTGGCAACCCAACTAGCAAGCACATCCAGCAAAATGCACCATAAGGCAGGTACACACTCCACATGCTCCTGGCACAGCCACCCACATGGCTCCAACAGTACATGAGCATGTAAGCCACTTGAGGACCGGCACCACAAATCTTAGCATACACTAGGCCCTGGAAACCGTGGCAACTTTAGCCTTTAGACAAAACTCGACACACACACACACACCCATAAAGCGATCTCACACTCATTTAACTATAGCCCTTCCACTTAGACATCACAACACTTAAGCTTCAGGACTATACTTATATCTATGCTCCTAATGTTGTACAAAATGCGCTTGAGGACTGTTGTCGGGGCACCACAAGCCTATGTGAAACAATCAAATATGCACAATAAAAATATAAAAAATAAAAAAATTATATATATATATATATATATATAGTCTTACAGCATTGTTACATTGATAATGTTCTCTATTCTTTAACTTTAACTTTAGTGTTTGGAGACTCAGCTGCTTATGAGTATATTTAAAAGGATTGCCGATGGGAATGCTGACATTTTAACGCATTGTATAAATAAAGTACAAACAAAAAAAATGGTCCTTCAGTGCACAGATTAGTGGCTCTGCCTCTAGTTGTCATCAGGTGATCAATTTATACTGCCATCAGTACATTTAGCACCTGGTCCACATATTGGTGAATTGGGATGCGTTTCCCTCTCAGCAGAGAGAGCACTGCGCATGTCTGGTCTGAGGCTTGGCTCCATCGAGAGAGCGCTGCGAATGTCTTGTCTGAGGCTTGGCTCCCTCACCTGGAAAGACAGAGAAAGCCAGTCCTATTGAAGGATTAAATCTATACTGGCAACCCAGAACGAAATGTTCTAGGTTGTCGGACAGGCCCAGGGGGCTGTTCTATAGCTGCAGCAATTATAACATTTCGGGTACCTAGACTGACCCCAGGTCCATAACCTATTAACAACAATTAGGCAGCTCTCCTTATTTAATGGAATAAAGCTTGCCGACCACAGATTCCTGAAAAATATTCATATGCATCCATTGCTTACACGCATCTTTCTGCCTATAGCTACCGGTCTGAACCCAAACAGGGTATGGCGATTAGCCAGTTAGACAGAACTTTGCACATGAAAAAGATTTTCCTACCACCAAAATGTAAACACGTCCAATGTCATAAAAATTAGAAAGAAAAATCCCCAAAACAAGTTCTTCTAGAATAAAGCATGAAAATGCTATGCATGAATCCTAACTTGTATGCTATTCTGTCTGCTAGTGAAAGACTGAAACATAAAATATCTTTGTTTAGCATTAAAATATTAGCAAATAAAAGCACAGTCACAACCAACAGGAGCCGGTATAATCACATTATTAAAAAATAATAACAAGAAACCAACTATAATAAACTACACTTTCATTACCGATTTGCAGATCTGTCAACAAACAAAAGGGAAAAAAAAAAATACCTTAGGAAGCAAAAATGTAGACACAGGCCATATTTAGACAATTCAGGAACTGATTCAAAACAGAAGCAGGAACCTCAAAGTTACAATAAAAACTAACTGGCCTAAATTCTAAAACGTAAGGGACCAATAGGATAGGTTATTATTATTATTATGATATTTATAGAGCGCCGTCAAATTCCGCAGCGCTTTACAATGGGTGGACGAACAGACATGTAGTTGTAACCAGACAAGTTGGACACACAAGAACAGAGGGGTTGAGGGCCCTGCTCAATGAGCTTACATGCTAGAGGGAGTGGGGTAAAATGACACAAAAAGGTAAGGATAGTATTAGACTAATAGTTGCAGAAGAGGAATCAGTCGGGAGCTATTAACAGTTTAATTGATACGCTTTTATGAAGAAGTGGGTTTTTAACTATTTTTTGAAGGAGTGGAGACTGGGTGAGTATCTAACGGAGGAGGGAAGCGAGTTCCACAGGAGCGGTGCAGCCCTCGAGAAATCTTGAAGGTGAGCATCAGAGGTGGGAGTACGGACAGAAGATAGACGTAAGTCTTCAGCAGATCGTAAGGGCCTAGACGGGGCATACTTGTGTATAAGGGAGGATAGATAGGTGGGAGCAGCATTATGTAGAGATTTGAAAGCAAGAACCAGAATTTTAAATTGAGCTCTATATTTTAGATTTATTTATTTTATATTTTATAGGAAGCCAATGTAGGGACTGTTTAAATGTGGTGTTTAGACCAGTAGAGCACAGATCATGCTAATACCTAGATCAGGGATTTGTGAACCCCCGAGGTGACCGGCTGCCTGAGCGCAGAGGCTGGCAGTCAGCTCATTAAAGGCTGATGGAAGGAGGCGGGTGGCTGAAAGCAGCAACGAGGGAGTGGGAATCTCCCTGCTCTGCTTCCTCGCCCACCCTCCAGTGATTCTAGGAGCCGGCTTATCATGTCACTCCGGCCCCCGGCTCACTAAACAGTGCTCTAGAGATGACAGCAGCCACACTGGACCCCAAAGGAAAGCCAATCCACTCCAGCTCTCCGGAAGGTAAGGAGGCTGGATGGATTTAAATTAAAAAGTAATAATTTGTGAGTGAGAGGGAGTGTTGCAGTATCAGTGTGTGTGTGTGTGTGTGTGTCACTCTCCATCAGCGATTGTGTGTATGTGTGTTTCTGTCAGTGAGTGTGTATGTTTAGATCACCTGCCCCCTGCCAGTCACATGGGAAAGGTGTTTTCACTCACCTCTTTTCCCATGACATGCTGGTGATGCTGCAACAGGCCCCACCTCCTTGGCTGTGATTATCAATCTTGACTATCTCAGCCAATCCAATGCTTCCCCATAGGAAGCCATCACTTGCCACCTCAACACACACACACACACACACACACACAATTCTTAGATTCACAAAATGTTTCTATTTTTAACAGTCATATAAGGTTTGCTGTGATGGTATGCACTATTTATAATTTTTTTTGTCCCTTTCAGATATCTTTGATTCCAAATAATATATATCTTAGCAAGAAAACTATCCCTACATTTGCCTGACTGTATGAAGCACTAGTTTGCTCCTTCAACCAGTCAGTGCCCCACTGTTTTGAGTACTAATAACAATATCAGTGCAATATCAGGGTGTGTTTTGAGATTAGCATTTTATTTTAGATTATACGCGCTTTTTTGAGTGATTAACTGTTTTATGCAGTTTATTAAGTTTTGAAATTAAAAGTTTGAAAAATGAGCACTCGCCCCGATTATTGGTGCTGTACACACTGTTCATACATACAGCACTGCTGAAAAAAATATGGAGTATGTATGTTGTTGTTAGATGCCAATCACACACCTGAAGCAACACGGCGCAGCAAGGTACCCAAACCACCGATGCAATAGAGGGAAGTTCCTTATTTATCTCCGCTTCTCTTTTTATTCCAGGAAACACTGGAACAGCAGTCAGAGTGGTGAAGGAACAACAAACTGTCAATTCTCTGGAAGTGACAGTTCCGATTTAACAATTTAACTAAAACTTTCAGCAAACCAAGTCTTAAAGGGACACTCCAAGCACCAAAACAACTTCATCTAAATTAAGCTGTTATGGTGATAGGAGGCCCCTGGAGACGCTCAAAGGGTTAAACCGTCAAAGTTGCCTCCAGCAGTGTTGTACACAGCCCCTGATGGCATCCGGCTTCTGAATTTTTCAGTTTCAGGAAGCTTAGAATGTCGCTAGGCAGGGGAGCCGCTGATTGGCTGAGAGCGGTCAGCGACGCATCATTCAAAAAACTGGCTTGAAAAGAAATGTACTTTTTCCAAGCCAGTTTAGTGAATGGGGAGTCACTGATTGGTCAAAAGCGTCAGCTGACTACTCTCAGTCAATCAGCTGAGAGTATAATTCAGAAGCCGGATGTCCGTCAGGCCGAATGGACATTGACACTGGAGTCAACTTTGGGGTTAAACCATTTGAGAATTGTTTAACTTTTTGAGGTGAGAGGGCCTGTAGGGGCCTTGGGGCACCATAACAACTTCATTTAGATGAAGCTGTTTTGGTGCCCAGTGTCCCTTTAAATGTAATCATGCGCAGCAGTATTTTTGGAGGAGAAACAGAAGATAGGCACCTTAAATCTTTTATGCCTTTATAACCTAAGATTAAGTGCTTTGTTGAACAAAACACATTAGGCTATTTTCCTGGGATATGCTTTTCATACTTTTTAAGACCATACTTTTTTCTGTTTTTAGACCATTTGAATAAAAGGTATGTTTTATACAACTATGGATTTCCATATACTTTGTACATGATTTTGAGTGTTAGCCGGCGTATCCATGGATTGTGTTTAGATTTTATGCCTCTCAACATTTCAAATGGACAAAGACGGACACTTTCATTTTAGGGGTGTGGACAGGACGTAGCTGTACCAAGAAATTCGAAGTGACAGTTTATTCTAGGAAAATGTAAATTTAGAACAAGATATAGTTATACACTCCGACACACCAACAATATGGAGCTCTTAGAAAAGAAGGACATTAGGAGAGAAAAGAGGGACAGAGGAATTTAAGCCAAAAATAGGGACTGTCTCTCCTAAATAGGGACACCTGGGAGGAATGAGATTTTTAGGAACCGTAATCAAGCATACAGAATAATAATATTTTACAATATTTCAAGTATTGCATTTAACAATTTGCGTTTTAAAAGCTCATTAACCGGTCTATTAGATGTTTCCACTCTACTGCAACACAAATTACTACAGTGTGGTACAGTTAAGGCGGATCCTACGAGTTTTCAAATAGATGTTGTTGTTCAATTGTGTAACTTAAAAAATGAGACAAAGGGATTTGAATAGGTGTCTTTTCCCCTTTTTTCCTTTTCTTGCTTCCCCTAAAATGTTCTCATAAATAGAAAACCCCAACCACTGACTCTCTGTGATTGAGGTTTTAAAATAGTATTTTCCCATGTACGAGAGGAGGTACACTGACCTACTAGGACTCAGGTAGTAGGTAAGGCATAAGTTAGACTCCCGAAGGGGATAGGGCAGGAAGACAAGCACATCCCTTAAAGGACCACTCTAGGCACCCAGACAACTTCAGCTTAATGAAGTGGTCTGGGTGCCAGTTCCAGCTAGGGTTAACCAATTTTTTTATAAACATAGCAGTTTCAGAGAAACTGCTATGTTTATTAATGGGTTAAGCCTTCCCCCTAATCCTCTAATGGCTGTCTCATTGACAGCCACTAGAGGCGCTTGCGTGCTTCTCACTGTGATTTTCACAGTGAGAACACGCAAGCGTCCATAGGAAAGCATTGATAATGCTTTCCTATGCGACCAGCTGAATGCGCGCGCAGCTCTTGCCGCGCGTGCGCATTCGGCCGACGGGGAGGATCGGAGGCGGAGAGGAGGAGGAGAGCTCTCCGCCCAGCGCTGGAAAAAGGTAAGTTTTTACCCCTTTCCCCCTTCCAGAGCCGGGCGGGAGGGGGACCCTGAGGGTGGGGGCACCCTCAGGCCACTATAGTGGTCCTTTAAGACACCTTCTTCTTATCGAGAAGCCACACTTGGCACCCTTCCTTCCTCCCCCCTCCCCACTCACTCTTCCTTCTCTGCGACCTCGACTCCTCGAGGTACTTTTACTATCTTCTCATTTCTTACACATTCTACTTCCGGAACATTATCTTCCGACTGTATAAAGAGGGAATATGTACGTGAGACAATAGCGACTCGTGAGCAAACGGACGATTTCATATTACGCTTAGACGTTTACCCTCCCTTTGGTTTTATTTTCTCTTTTCAAGTATAAGTACGTATGCTAACACAAGAGCAGTCGGTATGTATTACTTTTCATATTATGTGATATCTGATAACTGTTTTACATACTCTATAAAACCGGATGGGACATCTAAATACATGTAGAGAAGAGAAAAGTTGGAATGTACACTCAATCAGAGGTACCTAGCTAAAGGAGATAGGCGAACGAGACAGTGGTCCTACCACATGATTGCAACAACGCCTTGTACACAGTTTACATGCCTGTTTATACATAATCCTATCTTGCTGTAACTGCATTGTTTTACGATGTCATGTCTTGGAATAAACAAAGAATTATAATAAAAAAAAATAAAAAAATCGTATTTTCCATTATGGTAAACAGGAGAAAGAAAAAAAAAAAAAACCACACAAACACACACACACAAATGGGCATGTGTCTTACTGCAAAGATGAACATGCTAAAACAATGAATGAAAATGACTGTCAAATAGAAAATTCAATGCAATATACCGGTAGGTATTACACATTATTATTATTGGCATTTATATAGCGCCAACAGATTCCGTAGTGCTTTACAATATTATGATAGGGGGGATTTAACTATAAATAGGTAAGGTAGAGGTTACTCTGGGAGGCCATAAGCTTTCCTAGAGAGATGGGTTTTAAGGCATTTCTTAAAAGATGCAAGACTAGGGGAGAGTCTGATGGCGTTGGTCAGGCGATTCCATAGGAAGGGAGCCGCCCGCGAGAAGTCCTGCAAGCATGAGTTGGCCGTTCGGTGAGCAGCGGACAGGAGAAGGCCACGGGCAGAGCGGAGAGACCGATAAGGGGCATACCTATGGGTCTGTGAAGAGATATGAGGGGATAGAATTGTTCAGTGCTTTAAAGGTATGGGTTAGCACTTTGAATTGACTCCTATAGGACACCGGAAGCCAATGTAAGGACTGACAAAGGGGTGAAGTGTAAGAGGACCCACTAGAGAGGAAAATCAGTCTGGCGGCAGCATTCATTACAGACTGTAGCAGGGCAATATGGCTTTCGGGAAGACCAATTAGGAGAGGGTTACAATAATCCATGCAGGAAATTACTAGAGCATGGACAAGCTCCTTGGTAGCATTTTGCGTAATGCGGATGTGGGCTATGTTTTTAAGATGTAATCTACAGGATTTAATAATAAAAACAAAGTGGTAAACCGCGCCAGAATGATAGAACAATTAAAATATATACATACAGACATTCCTGTGGTATATGGATGTATATAACCCTCAAAGAGAAAAAATAAAAAACAATAATAGCGCAATATATCAAACGTATAAGTGTGTATTTAAACTTAATAGAGGACTAAGTCACACTTTGCAGAGCTACTCAGAGCTCTGCCGTACAGCGCCTGGACGGTACAATCCCCGTCTTTGGATATAGATGGTGGTATAATGCGGTATCCAATCCTCCACAGTGGTATATATAGAAAAGATAAAGGGTAAAATCCAATGGTATAGTATGTATAGTCTTTGAGGGTTATATACATCCATATACCACAGGACTGTCTGTATGTATATATTTTAATTGTTCTATCATTCTGGCGCGGTTTACCACTTTGTTTTATTATTGTGTCACTGCTAGCGGGTATTGGGAATTCCTGCCGGTTCACTGCTGCCCATATACAGTTTATTTAGTGAGCGCCTATTTCTTTCTTTTTTGCACAATCTACAGGATTTGGCAACATACTGGATGTGAGGCCAGAGTCAAGTATGACGCCAAAACATTAAAAGATAATGCATAGAAAAAGGTTAATTCAGAGTCCTGGTTTTGAAGCAAGTCTATGACCCACTTCAAGTGCCTTAATTAGAATCTAAGATGCTCCTGAGCCATCCCAACAAACTCTGGTCCTCTACTATCCACTATTCAGATACATACATTATTACCAAAATAAAAATTACATCCTTAGTTTATGCTTGGAACATCACTTTAAAAAAGTTGCAAAACTTGTGGAAGCAATTAAACAACTATTGAAAAGTATCTCATTTCATGATTCATCAACTTCAGAAAGCACCAACTCCAACCACTTCAGTGATTTGAAGCAGTAATAATGGTAGATCTGGACGTGCATGGATTTGTCAATTCTGTGCATACTTGACATTTGTTGCTAGCTTACACTGCACGTTGCCAATAGATGTTAAAATCTAGCTCTCTCCTCCCACCCTCCTCCCTCCATTGCAGGCTGTTTTTTCTTTTCTTAAAGGGACACTGTAAGCACCCAGACAACTTCAGCTCATTGAAGTGGTCTGGGTGCTGTGACCCATTTGCACTTAGTGCTGCAAAGTAAAATATTGCAGTTCCAGAGAAACTGCAATGTTTACATTGCATCTCTAAGTCTGCCCTCAGAGGGCTTCTGGAATCGAGACTGACCTCTGATCTGCATGAGGACCTCCAGTGTCAGATTTTCCTTGTAGGAAAGTATTGATCCTAATGCGAGTACTGCCATTGCCGCGCATGCGGCCATGAGCGTGGGCAGAGCATGTCCCAGCGACAAGAGGCATCGGCACTGGATTCAAGTAAGTGACTAAAGGGGTTTTAACCCTTCAGCCTCGCGGGAGGTAGGCTCCTTAGAAACCTATAGTGCCAGAAAAATGGCTTTGTTTTTATAGGATCCCTTTAACCCCTTAAGGACACATGACGTGTGACATGTCATGATTCCCTTTTATTCCAGAAGTTTGGTCCTTAAGCGGTTAAAGCAAAACAAAAAATAAATACTCCACCACCTCACTCTTTCCCACCCTCCCTCTCCTCGCCGGCCCAGAGCGTGCACATGCACTCTGAGTCAGCAATTGGATAGTGTGGACCTAGTGACATGTGGACAGGGCATGGAGGTTCGCCCAGCGATGGATTCCAGGTAAGTATTAATTTTCAGGTTTTATTTCAATTGGAGCTGGGGGCCTCCTCCACAGTACCCTAGAGGGTATTTGAAACAGAAAAGGTTCCCAGCCCCAAAGGCTTAAAAGTAACGCTAATATATGTTAGGCTTGCAAAAGTGAAGTCTGTGTATATAGCCTGGATACGAAAACAAACAATACTCAATATTGGAAGTGGTTTGTTTTTGGCACATCTACAAAGAAATTAAATCAAAAAATAATTTTCCGGAGAAGTGTGAAGAGATGCAAAACTATAACAATTAGTTTGGTTTGCAAGATTTCAAGTGATAACAGAAATGATCAAATTTTACCTCTGCACACGGCAGAATAAGAAGCAGTTCATTTCCGAAACAAAGCACACTGAATATTATAAATACATAGCTGCAAGAATGCTGGGGTAGTTGCTAAAGATGTGAGATTTTGTAATCCGAGCATTAGTCAAATTTTGTGGCACTTGCATATTTTTCACATTAAAACCTGACTTTAAACCTAGTACTGGGGGATCAACGGATGCACAATAATGTAAAGATTTCAGGTTTCTGAAGGGGATTACCATTTCTGAACCCTGTATTACCCCCTTGTGATTGTCTAAACATATAAAAGCTACCCACTGAGAAGGTGTGTTCCACATACCATGACCACAACTTCACAAGATGTGGTTATCTATTTTTGAAATGGGCCACTTTTTTTCTACTACTTGTAGAAAACTATTTTTGAATTGAAACTTTTTTTGTGGACCTCTCTAGACATAGTGAGGTAGATAACACCACCAATGATTGCTTCAGCTCCAAACGAAATAGTGCCACAAGGAAACTTAACATGTTCCTGCCACAAGGAAACTTAACATGTTAGTGTTGACCCTGCAGATCTACACACAATGCTGGCTTACGGCTACAGCTGGCTTACAGCTACTCAAACTTGATTCTTTTGGACTTCGCTCAGAAACCATACACCGTATGCTGGGACTTAACTACATGTACAATGGATCCTTGCTTTTCTGCCATTTGTCATGTACATTATATTTCCCATGAATATTTTTCCCTCTACATTGTGATGAGATAATATAAAAACAGATTTAAAAAAGCCACATGTCATTACAGCAATAGGGACACCAGCGTACCCCACATCCTGGGGACACAGCAGAGTACTTGGCACTGGAGATGTTGAAGACCAACTCATCACTCAAGTTGGAAAAGCATGCCTGAGAAGTTATGGGAGTATAAGGCCAGAACATCTAAGGTGCAGGAACCCCCAACCCCAAGTACCTATTAACCTTCCTATCAAACATTACTGAAACAATGCTCTACATGTTAAACGTGTTCTTAATGCATACAGCGTATGAGATCACCAATTTACACAGTTTTACAATAAGCCTCCTTAACCAGGGATTCTATAAAACTTACATTCAAGTTACAAGATAACTCCAGGATGAACTTCCTTTGTGTACAGACACAAAGGGATTGATGTATACACATGTATCAGGTGGGAGAAGGGAGGAAAAAATAAAACGTTTAAATCACAAGATTTTTTTTTTGTCATCTAAAAAGGAATTTCAATCCATCTAAACAGACTACATTACTTAAAATGGTCATGTTTTACATGTTTAAATTAGGTTTTAAATATGAAGGGCACAAAGGTTGATTTACATATTATTGTTCTGAAATCAATGCACGTAAGCAATATTTTACCTAACATTATCACCATCATTTATAGGGAGCCAATATAAAACATAAAGCAACAATAGACAGGATGAAAATATCACCAAATTGAAATTAGCCACCACGGAACACTACCAATACTTCCAGAGGAGGAGTTACACTCCTTAGGCGCTTTCATTAGCTCACCTCAGCCAGTACTTGCAGTTCAGAGCCAGCCCATTGGCTGAGTGTCAGCTGATCACTCTTAGCCAACGAGCTAAACCCTCCACCGCCAATCTTAGCCTAATGCAAAGTTCTTCCAGCTTTGAAGAGCTTTGCTTGTAGTGTTCCTGTAATTCTTCTTCCATGCCACCCATCCTCCCCCACCATGCAGCACTGGTAAAAATGTATTAAATTATTTATAAATGTATGTAATTATTATTTAGAATAGGTGTCTCCAATAAGAAAAAATATATATATACAAATATATTCGGGGCCAATACAAACCATTGTGTGTAAATCTATTCACAAACCGGACTTTACATAGGACACAAGGCCATGCGTTTAGACTGGAAGAAAGAAGATTTCGTCTAAGGCAAAGGAAAGGTTTTTTTACTGTAAGAACAATCAGGATGTGGAATTCTCTGCCTGAAGAAGTGGCTTTATCAGAGTCCATACAGATGTTCAAACAGCTACTAGATGCATACTTGCAAAAACAGACTATTCAAGGATATAATCTTTCAATGTAGGGTAATAACTGCTTGATCCAAGGATAAATCTGACTGACATTCTTGGGTCAAGAAGGAATTTTATTCCTAGCTTGTTGCAAAATTGTGCTTCTAACTGGGGTTTTTTGCCTTCTTTTGGATCAACAGCAAAAAACAAATGTGAGGAAGGCTGAACTTGATGGACGCAAGTCTCTTTTCAGCTATGTAACTATGTAAAAAAAAGGGGGGGGGAGGATTCTATGCCCCTAGTACATTTCTAAATATATAATCCTCTCATTATTCTACTATAGAATCAGAGATAGAGAAATGTGATAGATCAAGCCTTTAGATCTAATTCTATTTTCCACAAGTCACGAGTCCTTTCTCATGTCTTATCATAAACAACTGATTGCGATTGATGTATTAACACGCATCGCCTCATCACACCCCCCCCCCCCAAAAAGTAAATGTCAATGTTCTCTTTTGATGCACAATTTCTTTTGAGAGATATTTGTTGCATACAGATTCAATTTTATATTCTTTACGTTCATTTGTCTGTTAGTGTACATTTAATAATATTAAGAGAAAGTTAGTTGTAAGTTAATAAAAAAAAAAAACTAAAAAATTTAAGGAGGAAAAAAAAAGTTAAAATATTCCATTTGAACACCCAGCAGCTATCTAGCACATACATCTCAAGGTTTCAAGAATTGAAATTAAGTTATCTTTCAAATTCAATTAAAATAAAGAAATGTAGAAGAAGAAAAAAAAACAAAAACAAAAAAAACATTATCTATAGGAAACATTAACAGGCGTATGTACACTAAGCAAAAAAATACATAAGAAAAAAAAAAACTACATTTAAAAAATTTAAAAAAAACAAAAACTACACAAAAGTTAAAATAAAAGAAATAAAGCCTGCAAATCCTTTCAACAAAAGCATGTAAAAAGGTTTCCCAATGTCAGGTACTTTCCTGAATCTGAATGGAGCACATTGCTTAATAATGGTGTGTATTTGCCATCTGCCTGCAGTCTGCCCCGGGGGGCAGGGATCATGGGAAGAACAAGTCTAGCTCAACTTCCCCATCTCATTTCTGTGAATATTCTATGAAAAAGGACCCATGAAAACACACAAACCCACCGGAAGTCCTATACAGAATGAGCAAGAGGACATTGTGGGAAGGAAGGACAAAGATATAAAAACCAGATACAAATATGCAATGTTATTTCAGTTTGTTTGTTTAGAAAAAAAAAAAGAAGTTCCTATGATACACAGTCTCACTATATGTTGCAAAGTATACCTTAAGGATTATAAACGGATTCCTTCTCACACCCCAACTGAAAGGTTTTATTTTACAACACAAAGGGTCATTTGCAAGCCAGGAATCCAACTGACAAAACAAATACATTTAAAAAAAAACAAACAAAAAAAAAAACCCACTTATTTTTATTGATTTATTTTTCTAAATTTTGTTAACAAAAATAAATACATTTATTCATAATGCTGGATCACAGCGCCATTGGTACGGCTAGAAGGAAGTGTGCAATCTCTGCCATAGTCATTCATACCTCCTGTAGGGGTGGGCTTTGGGAAGACTGGTACCCTTATTTAGTGTTAAAATGCCTGCCAAATGGATTAACATTGAATGGTGGGACAGTGCTAGAGGACTCCAAACTCTATAACCAATTCAATGAAATGGTTATAGTGCCTACAGTGTCCCTTTAAGACCTGGCACTCGTACTCTAAAATGGGACAAACTTGGTGGCCCGATACGGACTGACTAGATGAGTGCAGTGCTCAAAGTGAATATTACAGACATCTCTGGGATTTAGCAAAGAAAGGTAACTATCACATTCAGCTAGGACCTGGTAGCATCACTGCATTTTTCATCAATGACAGAGACCTAATATGGTCTCTCTGCATCCCCCCCACCAGCCTGGACACACTGTAATTATTGATCAGTGCTCTGTGTGAAGCCCTGGAGAGGATGCAGGATCATATGTCAGTTTGTCACAATAACATCCAGGAGCAGAGAAAGGAGATACATCATCACATGTACCAATCACAGTGCAGAGAGCTCACAAACGGCCACAATGTATTTTCCAAAGTAGCACGCAACAGGATTACAAAACAAAGCAAAAGAGTTAGGTAGTTGTGTGGGGCGGGCAAAAATACCACAAACAGCTTGACGACTGTCCAGTGATATGTAAGCTATTTTAACTAATAAAAATGAAGGGAATCCGTTTGCATAATTTACAGTAAAGCCATAATGTGGCATGCGCACAACCAGCAACCATTCAGTTCTTTAGAGAAGCTGTGGGCATACAGAGTGATGATTTAAAATACACAATCTGTATTGTGCATTTACGGTCAGAGAGATCACAGGGAAATGCGTGCATGCATCTTGCTTCTCCCATTATTTGCATTAAGACACCAAGTATTAACAGGGATTGATGACTGATTTAAGGGACACTTTGGGATGGAGTAGACCCTCCACCACCTGTTAAATGATTTGCACATCTCATCTTTGAACCACCTGTTTTAAAAATAGTTCCATTTATGTTTTTCTTGAATAAAACTCAAAGAAGCCAAGCCGGCTACTCTTCGCACAGCAACGTATGAAATGAAACAGGCCTGAACACAATACATTTCATTCATGAAAAAGGAGGAATTGAGACATCCGTGGCCGACTTCTGTAACCACGTTGCATTCTCAGTTCATAGGAATAAAGCTAAGTGAGGCCTGATCTCTAGCTGACAGTACAATCAAAAACAGACCTAAACCTTCATTCACGGGAGCCACACGGCACTCCCCATTACTTTACTTGTAACTTCACTGATGAATAAGGTCATAGAGAGTCTTATACTTGTTGTTGCTGTAGCACCTGCTCTCATACACACGTACCAGAGAGGAATTCACCTCTAGGAAATATGAAGTATTCAGAATAATAAAAAAAAAACCAAAAAAAACAGCACAGTAGTCTAAACTACACATTACACTTACAGGAACACTACAAGAACAATGATCACTACAGTGTGCTCAAGTGGTTATGGTTCTAACAGTGCCCACATTTTTTTATCAGCCAAATAACCTTCAAGCTACAGCGAATAATCTTTGACTTTATTATCTTATTATGCAAAGATTAAAACACAATGACTACATTGGTGTTTACTGGTGCTTTCTGGGGCTTCTCTTTAAAAAGAACACTGCAGCGTTAGGAATATTTATATCTGTATTCCTAATGCTACAGCCTTGAGGACCCTTATGAACTGCAGGCCCTATAACCAGTTCAATAATACAAAGTTGTAAAAGTAACTACAGTGTCCTTTTAAATGGTTACTACAACCACCATGAATACTCTAGTCGTTTGAATGGTCATGGAGGTAGGAGAATGTATGTACAGTGTGAAACACTTGCAACAAAGTTTACTTAGTATGTGCAGTGTTTCATCTATGGTACATGTGGGTAGCCCAGAGCTCTGTTCCAGGCTAAATAATGTCAATTCTGTCGTCAGCGAGCACTGCACACTGGCAATGGACATACAGAGTCCATGACACCCTCCCCACTCACCCCCACTCCGCCCCGAGCCAGCTCTGATTGCTCAAATACAGTCTGGGCCGGCAAAATGGTCCAATCACAGGCTTTGCTATGAGAAACCGGTGACTGGACCACACAAGGCCCTGACTCATGTCAGGAGGGGGCGTGGAAGTCAGCTCTGGGTTGGAGTAACCTTTTAATGCAAAACTTTAAAGGACCACTCTAGGCACCCAGACCACTTCAGCTTAATGAGGTGGTCTGGGTGCCAGGTCCAAATAGGGTTAACCCATTTTTTCATAAACATAGCAGTTTCAGAGAAACTGCTATGTTTATGAATGGGTTAAACCTTCCCCTATTTCCTCTAGCGGCTGTCTCATTGACAGCCGCTAGAGGCGCTTGCGTGCTTCTCACTGTGATTTTCACAGTGAGAGCACGCCAGCGTCCATAGGAAAGCATTATGAATGCTTTCCTATGTGACCGGCTGAATGCGCGCGCAGCTCTTGCTGCGCGTGCGCATTCAGCCCAGGAGGAGGATCGGAGGAGGAGAGCTCCCCGCCCAGCGCTGGAAAAAGGTACGTTTAACCCCTTTCCCCTTTCCAGAGCCGGGCGGGAGGGGGTCCCTGAGGGTGGGGGCACCCTCAGGGCACTATAGTGCCAGGAAAACGAGTATGTTTTCCTGGCATTATAGTGGTCCTTTAAGAGAAGGCTTTCATAGATCACATGAAGCTAGAAATACAATGCATTTATTTTAGGCTAAGCATGAACAAAGTGGTCTATGAATTATTTAAAGAAACAAAAAAACATCAACATTTTATGTGAAAGGAATAAACATTTTGGATTCCTACCTCGTTTGTGCAGCCAGCCCTCTTTCACAATTGCTACTTCATTCATAATGACCGCAATGAGTGCTCAGCACCAGCACACAGACAGACGTGAGGGTAAAAAGCAAATTTTCTGTATTTTTTCCTTTCTTTCTAGAAAAAAAAACAAAGAGCAGTATAAGATATCATAGCACACAGGAGAAAGAAAGACACAAATCTTACAGTTCAAAAAAAAAAAAAGAATATAAATATAAATGGGCCACAAGTTTATACATTCTGCGGTCGTGAACATATTTAAACTATTTATACAATTTAAACAATTTTACACTCATTTGAGCAGGTCCTTCTTGACCTCCACTCTCTGTTATATGTAAATGACTTGTCAAATATCCCCATTTTATAATTGTAAAAACGCTGAGGCATATGTTGGCGCTATATAAATGACGATAATAATAATAATAGAACTAACAACAATACGTAAAACCTATCTCCACTTCACGGAGTCCTGCTCCAGTTGTCAAACAAGTTAAGAATTAAAGCACAGAAAAAACGTGAAGCCGAATAGTTTCACAATCTACTAACTATTGGCATTTTCCCACTTTGAGAATTATCACCCTCCTCTGAATGGAGACACTGGGCGTTCCGCATAGAGATGCAATGATTCAATGTGTCTCTACGAGGAGATGTTGATTAACACTGTGCAGCGTTTTACAGTGCATGCGCAATAGCCTCCCAATGCTTTCCCATAAGAAAGCATTGGATTGGCTGAGGTCGGCAAATTTCATCATTTCTGCCAGAGGTTTCCGACCGCTGCAGTGAGACTGGTGCGACACTGGAAAAAAGGTGAGTTTAAACACCTTTCCAAAGAGTCAAGGGAACACAGCTATCCCTTCCTAGCAATATATCTGTATATCTATCTCCTAACACCAGGGGCACCCAGTGGTACTTAAAACTACTAAACCCACTAGAACTGCCCAGTATGCTTATACCTATTATCTTTCACGGTTTGTCGATGCCTGGACTTCGCTAGCTATAATCTACAATTGACAGGGTAGCACTGCTTAAATTTCTATGCCTACTCTAGATAACCTATAAATACCAATATGGCAGAAAATACATGCATATCTTTAGTCTAATCTTTAATCATATAATTTTTCTAATCTTACTATCAGTCTGTATAGCCTGTTTGTATCCAAGCTTAATGTTGTTGATCCACTAACAGATCTACCTACGCTTGTCTATATTACAAAATTGTGCATATTTTCTCAATTACCCCAAATGTAATGCGTGATGATGTGCTTGGGGACTGCTGTTGGGGCACCCCAAGCTTGTCTGTATTATTCTTATGCACAGCAAAAGCACAAAATAAAAATAAAAATTAACTTTCATGGTGATTGCTCTACATTTAACAAGTCTACCAGTACTGCTCTTGAAAAACGCTATAGATCAAAACACAGGGTGATATTTCAGCATTTACTAAAAGAAGTCCAGATAGCACATATTCAATGAAGGCCCACCATGGCTCTTACATGTGGACCATGAAAACCAGGCCTGAATGCCAACTGAGCTTCACATGATCATGGACCCCAGGAACTACACTTCAGGCTAATCAAACAACTGAAACTGGTGGCCCAATATGGACAGCTAGATTTACACATTAGACATTCAGCTCAGATCATCTCCACGATGGGCTAGTATTAGTAATTACTAAAATGTCCTGAGCTAACACAGCCATGATTACCATACTATACTGAGCATTTCATTATGCAACTGTAATTAATATTTTAGCAAGCAACTCCTCTAGAACCTGGTTTCTCAACCTGTGTTACACGTACTCTGGGTGGTACGCGCACTAAAATCAGAGGATACACCAGGAGCCAGGGCCAATTTCTCACACTGCCACAGCCTCAGTCAAGAGAGGGACGGCATGGCCAATGTAGAGATCAAATATCTCCCTCAATGGTCATCCAATTCTTCTGCAGTGGGTCCTGCAAGGCTCTGTCCTGCACTCAGTGGCGTACACATGACCCATGGGGCCCCGGTGCGAAAATTGATCGGTGGGCCCCCCCCCCCCACGCTTACTCGGCGCTGGTCGGGGCCGCAACACATGGCGGCCCCGCGACCGCGGTATGCACACACACTTAAAGGACCACTACAGACACCCAGATCACATCATCTCAATAAAGTGGTCTGGGTGCCAGGTCCCTCTAGTTTTAACCCTGCAGCTGAAAACATAGCAGTTTCAGAGAAACGGCTATGTTTCACTGAGGGTTAATCCAGCCTCTGGTGGCTGTCTCATTGACAGTTGCGAGAGGAGCTTCTGCGATTCTCACTGTGAAAATCACAGTGAGAAGACACTGAACGTCCATAGGAAAGCATTGAGTAATGCTTTCCTATGGGCGGTTTAAATGCGCGCGCGCCTCTTGCCTCATGTGCATTCGGAGCTGAGAGGCGGAGGGATCCCCAGCGCCAAGGGAGTCCAACGCTGGAGAAAGGTAAATGCTGAAGACACACACACACATTCTCACGAACAGACGCATACACGCTAGCTAACAGACACACACATTTACTGACATACATACACACTCACTTACAAAACATACACTTTCACTGACAAACACACACTCACTAACAGACATCAAACACACACAGTAACAGACACACACAGTAACACACTCACTAGCAGACACACTCACTGACACACACACAAACACACACTCACTGACACACACAAACTAACACACACACAAACACACACTAACACTAACACAAACACACACACACTAACACAAACACACACACACTAACACACACTAACACTAACACACACTAACACACACACACTAACACACACATACACTAACACACACATACACTAACACTAACATACACTAACACTAACATACACTAACACACACACACACATATACTAACACACAAACACATTTTCTTTTTTTTAATTTACTCCCCCCAGCCTCCTTACCTTTTGGAGTGCTGGGGGTATTCCCTGGGGTCCAGTGGTGCTGCTGGGCTCCTGGGCGGGTGGCCGGTCGGGCAGGCGCGCGCGCGAGGGAGCACTCAGTGCTTCCTCTTCAGCTCCCTCGCGTGCCGCGTAGGGATGCCGGCGCCGGAAGATGACATCATCTTCCGGCTCCGGTATCGGTGCGCGAGGGAGCTGAAGAGGAAGCACTGAGTGCTCCCTCGCGCGCCCGCCTTCCTGCCCGACCGGCCACCCGGTGTCAGCAGGGCCAGCCTCGGGGGGCCCTGGGGTGGTCGGCTCCTGGGCCCCTCAGGGGAAGAGGCTGGCCCTGTGGCTACATACCGGGTCGCAGGGGCAGCGACCCCTGCGACCCTGGTATGTACGCCACTGCCTGCACTGTATCAGAGCATAGCAGCAGGTTACCATGGGAACGCACTGATACATTTCCTGGCACCAGCTTGAAGGACCTGACTGCACCCCAAAGGGGGTGCAGACATGCAACTTCTCTTACCGACCCACCCAGACCACTTCAGCTCAATGAAGTGGTCTGGGTGCCAGGTCCATCTAGGGTTAACCCTGCAGCTGTAAACATAGCAGTTTCCGAGAAACTGCTAGGTTTCACTGAGGGTTAACCCAGCCTCTAGTGGGTGTCTTCCTGACAGCCGCTAGAGGCGCTTCCCACTGTGAAAATCACAGTGAAAAGATGCTGACGTCCACAGGAAAGCATGGAGAAATGCTTTCCTATGGGCGGTTTGAATGTGCGCGCGTCTCTTGCCACACGTGCGCATTCGGATCTGACGTCGGCAGCAAAAGGAGAGTTCCCCAGTGCAGAGGGAGCCCAGCGCTGGAGAAAGGTAAGTGGCTGAAGGGGTTTTAACCCCTTCAGCACAGCGGCAGGGGGACCTTGAGGGTCGGGGGGAGAAGGCCTAAAGACCCTATAGTGCCAGGAAAACAAGTTTGTTTTGCTGGCACTATAGTGTTCCTTTAAGGAGCAAAATTCTTTAAGTTTAGATATAATACTACTCCAAATATGCCTGGATTGCCCAATTAACTCTCAGCAGATAGTGGGATTGTATGACAAACAGACATAAAAGAAACACAAGGTACAAAAGTGTCTGCTTTCTCAAAAGATGACATTGTGTGTGTCAATTCGGACTGTGGTTAGTGCTATATGATTTTCATCAGAGACCTCAGACTGCATCACAGTAACCAACATGAGGGAAAACATGAAGAATGAGGGAAAGGGATGTCAGGGGCAAGGTGGAAATGCTGCAAAACATTGTTCCCTGCAACCATTAATGAGTTTTTAAGAAGTACAGCTAATTACTTAAAGGAACACAATAGTGTCAGGAATACGAATATGTGTTCCTGACACTGCAGTTTTCAAAGCGTTGTTTAGGTGTCTGGCTTTCCCTTGACTCTTTGGAAAGGTGTTTAAACTCCCCTTTTTTCCAGTGTCGCACCAGTCTCACTGCAGCTGTCGGAAACCTCTGTGGCGGAAATTATGAAATTTGCCGACCTCAGCAAATCCAATGCTTTCTTATGGGAAAGCATTGGGAGGCTATTGCGCATGCACTGTTAAATCACCATCTCCTCGTAAAGACACATTGAATCATTCCATCTCTATGCGGAACGTTCAGAGGATGGAGATCCTGAATATAGGTACTGCACACGGTGCAGAATTGACCCAGGAAGCACCTCTAATGGCAGTCTGAGTGACTGTCACTAGAGGTGTTACTAGCCAGCAATGTAAACACTGACGTTTCTTTGAAGAAATAAAAAAAATCAATGTTTACCAAAAAAAAGCCTTCAGGGACATGCTCTACACAGCAGAACAAAATGCATATATGTTTTGATCCTTTTACATTTGCAAATATTTCCTACAACAAACATTTCTATTTATGAAGAGCAACAACAGAGAATATAAAAAATAAAATAAAAAATATGACTGACATTACAAAAATGCTAGAGCTAACTTAAGTGCAGTCAGCTGTAAAAGAAAAATGGCTGCCCTTAAAAGCCACATATTTAAAAGACGAGACCACGCCATTTTAAAGAGGAGGTATTATAATAAACCAAACATGACTGCAATACAGAACTTACAGGGTCTTCTATACTACAACATATAAACACTGTAAGTAGAGCTTGGGAAGCCCCAAGTCAATATTAAAAAATGAATAATGAAAATGTAATGTCAAAAACATGTTTAGAGCCAAAATGCCAACACAGAACCAAATCACAGGACAAGGGACCTGGGATCCTGTACAAACAAACATTGTACAGTTATATCATTGAAAAGACTGTTGAAGTGATACATTGTAACATAACAAGAAAAACCAAGAATTATTCATTCAATTTGTGCAAATTATAAAGCATAAATAATGATGGATCTACGGCAAATACCATCACAAGCAAACTTTCCTGCCAATGCTACTGTTAGATTGTACCCTTATCATTTGCAGCCAGTGGCTTGCTGGGAATTACAGGAGTTGTAGTTCAATAAATAAGAGGCAGCTAAAGTCTACAACTTGACAGGTAAAAAAAAAACAAAAAAGGGGATTCCCTTAGCGTGGGAAGCACACAGATTATCTGATCACAGATTATGTGTGGATCAAATTTACTTAACTATCAACATCCGTCTTACCACGAACATGAGATCAGGTCACAAACTCGAACCCTGGCTTCTCTGAAAACTAGCATTTTACATAACGTTCTGTGGACATTCTCTAATATTATTACAACTTCCAACAATGACTCATTTTGCTTTAGGAATCCTTAACCCTTAAATGGCATTGACAGTCAAACTATTCACTTCCTGGAGTATTGTGATCATGTGGCTCACTTTGTCCATTGTACTAACAAGGATTTGATGTCATAACTGGAAGGGAGTTGGTTTATGTTATCTAAACCAGGGGTTCCCAATTAATTTGTCCCGTGAAACCCTTTGACATAATGTGCTAACGACGTGGAACCCACAAAAAAATGTGGGCGCTGTAGCGCAGATAGTAGTACTTAGGAGCAGGTGTGCCTTTTTGTGTACAGTTGGTGTTTGTATACAGGGGTCAAGTCCTGGGGAATAAAGTGTGGGAAACCCCCCCCCCCCCAAAAAAAAAACAATATACACTTGTATGCATATATAAATGCACGCGCACACATACACTCACATACATTCGTAGACACAGACACAGGCTTACATAAAGAGACACAAACTCATAGACAGACACACACAGAAACATGCAAATTCTTATTTTTTAAAATTTAAAAATGTCCACCCAGCCTCCCTACCTGGAGAGCTGCCATAGACCCGTTCCATGGGTCCAGTGGGGCTTCAGTGCGGCGGGCGCCTGTCTCCCGGTCAGACGCGGCGAGGGAGCTGTTTTCTCCCAGCTCTGCTCCCTCGCGCCGCACAGGCTCTCTACTGATGCCGGGAACCGGAATATGATGTCATATTCCGGCTCCCGGCATCAGCAAATGGCGCGCAAGGGAGCAGAGCTGGGAGAACACCGCTCCCTCGCCGCGTCTGACCGGGAGACAGGCGCCCGCCAGGGGGAGGTCCATCAGGTGGCCATTAGGCCACCTCTTGTGCCCCCCACGACAGGGAGAACACGGGGAGAACTTGGGGGCGGCATTTTTTGCCGCTCCTGAGTGCCTGCAGGAGCAACGGGAACGGCGTTCCTGCTGTAAAAAAAGTACAGGAATGCCGTTCCCATGTGTTTCTGCAGGACTCGAGCCCTGTTTGTATATAATGTTAGAGTTTTGATACAGGGATGTGTATGTATGTAATGTTTGCATTTGCGCGCATGGGTGCTTGGATGTAGTGTTCGCTTTTAAATGCGGATGTACATTTGTGTGTAGTATTAGTGTTTGAGTGAAGGATGTGTTTGTATATAAATTTGAATCCAGGAGTTTTTGCATGTAATGTTTGTGTTTGCAGGAGTGTGTTTGCATGTTGGTGTTTGATTGCTGGGATGTATGCACATATGATTGCTGTACGTATGCCACATACATACATACACAAACAAATTAACACACAGACACACATATAAAAACTTTGACACATACACATTAATATACACACTGACATATACACACAGACAAAGATACACACACACACCCCCAATACACAAACCTTGACACACACACACACAAACACATACACACTCTCACTGACAAGCGCACACACACTCACTCGCTGACAAACACACATACAAACTCCTTAACAGACACACAATTTTTTTTTTTTTTTTTTATTTCACTCCACCCAGCCTCCCTACCTTTGGGAGCGCTGTCATTGAGTCTATTTCCCTAGGGTCCAGTGGGGTTGCTGGGCTGAGTGCGTGGCGTGTAGTCCCTGGGTTCCAGTGGGACTGCTGGGTTAAATGGCTGGCGTGCAGGTGGCGCGGGAACAGTGATTTTCCTGCTCAGCTCTCTTGTGTGCCCCTTAGTGATGCAGACTCCAGCATCACTGTGGTGCGCACGAGGGAGCTGAGCAGGGGAGAGTGCTCCCTCGCTGCCCGCCTCAATTATCAGTGGCACCCGAGCAGGCTAAATCGCGGCGGCCATTTTGTTTGCTGAAATTACGGCGGAACCCCATTTGAGTTCCACAGAACACCAATTGGGAAACGCTGATCGAAACTAATGGTGGATTAAAAAAAAAAAAAATAATAATATTTTTTATTTTAATTCGGTTTTTCAAAACAGATTTAATATGTAGATGTGCCAGTGCCACTTGAAGAATGGCAATAATTCACCTGTTTTAAACTAGCATTATTACAGTTTTAGAGGATCACCCCAGGCATTGCAACAATTGCAGCCCACTGTAGTTGTTATGGTGCCAGATACACACTTGCGCTAACCAATGACAAGTAGTCAAACCGTTTTATTGTGGTTTGACAGTTTACCTGACTCCTACTGGGCACCAATTCCATATCCAGTCAGATGTCTCTATATAAATCATTTTAGAGTCATCTCAATGACTTTCCACCATACTCTTTGATGGAAAGTGCTCAGACATAGTGCTTTCCTGCTTAGTTCTGTAGAGCTAACTGGATTTCCTCAGGAGAACACTGGAAGGAGGGAATGTGGCATAGGGTGCCAATCGAAACAAGTTATCAAACCGTACGAAGAATAGTTTGAATACATACTGTATAAATTAGAAGGAAGAGTGTAATCTCTGCCTTAGCCATAACACCAGTGGCCAGGGAAACAGTGTTAAAGAGACACTTCACTGCACAAATAAAAAACAACAATGGTTTGTTAGATATACCCCCAATAAAACATGCATGCATTTAAAGAAACACTACATACCCCTAAATCACTTTAGCTTGCTAAAAAAAAAAAAATAATAATAATGTATGAAGAGTGTGTCCTCTTTTTCCAAAAATTGCAGATTTCGATAGAAATTGACACTTATAAATTAACCTGGTTACACCACCCTGGCTGTCAATCAGACACCCGGTCCTGTTACTTCCTGGTTTGGTTAGCTCAGTGGAGATAAACGCAAGAGGCAGCAACTACTCAGAGCACCAGCCTTGCAAAGACTTCTCATTGAGCTGCATTAGGAAGTCTGTGATAGGACGGCCACAGAAAATCTAGGTGGGGTTAGAAAAGGAGGGCTTGCAAAGGCTGCCGAAAAAAAAAAAAAACTGCACACACTTTTGACATGAAGCACTTCAGCAAGCTAAAGTGCTTTAGGTGTTTGGAGTATCCCTTTAAGCTGATCCAAAATAGTTTAACACTGAATGGAGGGACAATGCCAGAGGGCTCCAAGCCACTATAACCAATTCAATGAAATGGCTAC
The DNA here is from genome assembly GCA_933207985.1 of Pelobates cultripes. NCBI lineage: Eukaryota > Metazoa > Chordata > Amphibia > Anura > Pelobatidae > Pelobates > Pelobates cultripes. Next base: position 82,343,122 of record OW240924.1, read on the forward strand.
ACGGTCCCTTTAAATTAAATGTTTGCTCTGATCACTCAGTATTTGACAAACCGTTAACAGGGGGAAGCACACAGGCAGTACCCATACTCCAGCTTTGAGCGTTTTACATATACTGTGCTATTTGTCCCAAATATTTACATTTTTGCCTCTGTTAAAAAGATCAAGAGTTTGCCATTCAAACTGTCTATGTTCTTCAGCACTTGTGAATATTTAATCTATTCTATCCTTTTAACTAGTTTCTTCTCATAGTAGATAGGTTATTGCAGCAAACTTAATAACGGGACATCTCTACTTCTAGCAAAGTTTAAAGGGACATTGTATTCACTATAACCATTTCATCTGATTTGCTAATAATGCATGGAGTCCCCTGGCATTGTCCATTCATTCAGTGTTAAAACATTTTCAGTTTGAATAAGGATCCCTGGCCACCCACAGCCAAGTCCCCATTGGATGTATGACTAAGACAGATTACACTCTTCCTTCTAGCCATACTGATTCATACCAGCAATTGGCACTGTGATAGGCTGAATGAGGTCAGCTGACACTCCTGGCCAATCAGAGCCACCGACTAATGCTCTGGCTAATGCTTCCTTGTTAGCCCAAGCAGCATAGAGTGGATGGACTGTTGGATACTCTTGTTTAACATTAAACAATTTAAAAACGTTTATAAAACACTGAAAGGACAGCACCAGGGGCCTCTACACACTAACCAAAATGAAATGAAGCTATTACAGTGATTATAGTTACCCTTTAAATTAACTTATTTCAGTGGTGGTTAAAGGACCACTATAGTGCCAGGAAAACATACTCGTTTTCCTGGCTCTAGAGGGTCCTTGGGTCCCCCTCACCCTCAAAGTCCCACTCCCGCCGGGCTCTAGGGTGAGGAAGGGGTTAATCCCTTACCTTTTTTCCAGCGCCAGGCTCCCTCTGCGCTGGGGACTCTCCTCCTCCTTTCCCGTCATCGGCTGAATGCGCATGTGCGGCACGAGCTGCGCGTGCATTCAGCCAGTCTCATAGGAAAGCAATCTCAATGCTTTCCTATGGACGCTGGCGTCTTCTCACTGTGATTTTCACAGTGAGAAACGTGGAAGCGCCTCTAGCAGCTGTCAATGAGACAGCCACTAGAGGCTGGATTAATCCTAAAGTAAACATAGCAGTTTCTCTGAAACTGCTATGTTTACAGCAGGCAGGGTTAATCCTAGATGGACCTGGCACCCAGACCACTTCATTGAGCTGAAGTGGTCTGGGTGCCTAGAGTGGTCCTTTAAATCTGTTCTCAGAATCTGAAGTCTCCACTGGCCTACTTCACTTTGGGTTATCCTTACAGCATCATCAATCATGAATTGTCTATACCAGGGGTGCCCAAAAAGGGAGATCCGCAGATTTCGTAGAACTACAACTCCCATGATGCTTTTCCTTTAGAATGCCTTTCATGGAAGCTGTAGTTTTAAAACATCTCGGGATCTACCTTTTGAGCACCCCTGGTCTACACGATCATAATTTCACGGGGTAGGTAACCTTTGGCACTCCAGCTGTAGTGGACTACATATCCCATAATGCTAGAGAACCACGAAGCATATATCATGGGAAAACACAAATATATATGGGGCTCAAAAAGTCATTCTTAAAGATAAAAACTATCCTTTAGATCCAGAATATAGTTTTAAGCAGTTGCATATTAAATATGCTACATAGAACATGTATGACAGTTGGAACACCTGCAATTATGCATCATATTGTTACATTATGAATGAAACATTATGAATCTTACAGCTATTAAGTCAATACAAAATCAGAGAGTGCTCATTTCTATTATTATTCTGACCAAGTAAATACTTGAAGGATTAGTCACTCCTCACTTGACTACTCTCATTTTTTAGCCCTGGGGATCCAAAGAAGAAAAAAAAATTTAAAAAAAAACAACGTTTAAAAAGACATCACTTAAAAAATGTGATCTTGAGAAGCCATTAGTTGTTTAGAAAAAAAAATTAAAAGAAAATAAGACAATTATAAGGTTCTTTTTTTTTTCAAGAGAGAGAAAAAAAAACAATGAAAAAACACGCTCCTCATGCAAAAAGTGTCAAAGCAAAATAGGTCAACATTCAAATGTAATATTATTAAAGAATTAAGATTGGGATGTTGAAGTAGGAAAGCCACCACCCCAGTGTGAAATGCTGGGTTCCCCTAAGTTTGTTAAATGGAAACAAAATTCAATTACTTTATATTTTGGAAAAGTATTATGTAAAACTTTACAACAACAAATATATATATATATATATATTTATTGAGTGTTATTTAGTTATTTTTTTGGAGGTGCAGGGGGTCTAAATTTAGATTTAATTACTTTCATCCATTAACTATAGTAATTAAAGAATTGCTAGTAACAGCTCCTGTAAACAATATAATCTTATTTATTTTAACAACTTTATGAAAAGAAACATGAATAAAAATTATGCATGTATCTTTGACTAAAAGTAGTCTGTGAGTTGCCAGTCTAACATCACTTATCAATGTATAAACTATATATACACACACACACACACACACAAGGAGACAGAATAATTATGCAATATCCACAGGCAGCCTGTGAGTTAAATGCAGTGCAGGGTTGCCATGGGAACATGCCAAATATGAAGCACACACACTTTCCCTCTCCTGTTAATGGAACATTCTTTTTTCCAAGTAAACAGTGTTTTTTGATTCTTCTGCATTCCTAGAAGCCTGGGTACCAGGTGGTCTGTCTGCCTGCAGCTGGCATCCTAGATGCACAAACCAGGACAGGGCTCTGTCATACTGAGCCAAAGCAGCCACATTACAGTATGTGCGCAGGAAGTGGGCATTTCTTTTTTTTTTTTTTATAAAGGGGAGGGAGGGCTATAGTGGAGAAAGAAAAAAAAAAATCTGATGTAATAACATTTTAATCACTGAAATAATGGACTAATATTTAAATTAAAATCCCATTTATAGTCCCTTGAAGGAAAAAAAAAAAAAACACAAACAAGCTACATTGTATCCTACACATGAAGAATGCAGCAGTAATAAAATAATTCAGTCACACACACCAATCACACAGGATACATTGTATCACTGAAAGGAGGAGAATACCAGCTGGATAGAATATAGAGCATCTGTCCAGGTGTACCAATGCAAGAAGGCAAAATTATATATAAAAAAAAATAAAAAGCAAACACTGTCAATTCTGGTCAGCTTAGAATGGATCCAGCCCCAGCCCTTCCCTAGAAAGGATCAGTCTCTCTCTCATGTTTCAAGCAAACAACAGGGCTGGATACAATCCCTGCATTGCCCATAAAGCAGCAATGGCCACATACCATGCACATGCAGTGTGTGCAGGAGGTGTGCATGCATGTGCAGCTAGGATGGATTTCCTGCGCATTAGATGCAGTTTGCATGCTTCTCCCTGCAATGTACTAACAGAGCAGAGGGCCTTTCCTGGGATGGAGGGGAATGAAACACCCCCCTCCTGCCAAGTTTAGCACAATAGGGGGACCCCAGACAGATGTGTCTTGGATTATTAAGGTGTGCTATGGAAGGAGGCCCCCCTCCATCATGTCCAGAATAGGGTGTGGGTGCTGACACAGGGTGTGTGTGCCTCAGGAGGGGGGGTAGAGGATTGGGTGGGGGTGGTATGACTTACATGATTTCAAGAGGTAATAAGTGAGCTGAGCCTGGAAGGAGAGCAGTCACCGGGGCTTGGGGCCTACTGGTGGATTGCAGCCAGCTGAAGCCTAAACCATCACCGAGGGGAGCAAGAGAGGGAAGGGAGAGGAAAGAAGGAGGGAGGGGGGGAGCAGACAGAGAGGGGGAGAGGGTGGGAGGAGGAGGAGGAAGGAAGGATAGGGCTTGCTGCTTGTAGTACTGCTGCTGCTGTTTGCAGATTCAGCCCATTGATTGCATGGAGGGATGGGAGGTCCTGGCTGCTGTCACCCTGGGAGGTAGGTGCCCTTTGGATTCTGGATCTGGTCCCCCTGTATCAGCCCTGGGTCATCCTTCTTGCAGTGGGTCAGCTGAGCCTGGCTGGGTCTGGGTGTCTTCCTCCCCTGCACACACTGTGATCTGCCTTCTCTTCCTTTCCCCAGCCTCTCTCTCTCTGTGTGTGTGTGTGTGTGCCTTCCACCCTGCCTCTCACTGGATGACCACCGGGTCCTACCGCCCGCAGGCTTCCCTGCACAGCTCTGCTAGGAAACCCATCACAGCACAGCAAGGGAGGAGTCAGGGTCTGCCCAGCAGCCAGGTGAGAATTAACCCCTGCACTGCTGGAGAGAGCACAGAGACTGGCTCTGTTGTGCTAAAAACACACAGACCCACATGGGACTAACAGTGACATTTACCAATGCATTCATTTTATATTTACAGAGCTTTCATTTAACCTTTATCATACATACATTCATTTCATTATCACTTTCTCCATGCATTCATTTTATTTAAACTATGGCTTTTTTTGTTTGTTTTTTTACTTTTTTCTATGCACCTATATTACTTTTACCATGCATTTACTTTACCTTTGATTTATTTACTACAACAAAGAACAACATTCCACATTCCTGTATATGAGGTGACTGCACACACATTCCATGTGCACAGCATACAGCTACATGTATGAGGCACAAGCCAGGCTTTCACAGTTTCAGGTGTTAGATACATACTGTATGTATCTGTCATGTTAAATGGGGCTCTGTACCTTATCCAAATAGGATGGATTACTATATCTAGAAACAAAGGGGGTTTGTTGATGTCATTGGTTATTTTGTGAATGAGAACTGCTAATTGTATATTAATAAAGCCAAATTGCAATCATAAGAGAATTTGGGGGACTTTTTCTGGTTCGGCTAATTTACCTTTAATTTAATAAAACATTAAGTGAGCTGTTACTTTCAATGCTTCACAGTCCTATATTATTATTATTATTATTATTATTTATTATTTATATAGCGCCATCAAATTCCGTATAGAGAGGGATTATCCAATAAAGTGTGATTGTCAGGGATTCAAGGTGAATTCAAAGTGAATTTATTATAAATCAGGATACATCCATACGCAACTATGTTAGTATTACCAACAATCAAACTATCTGACCTCTGATCAATCGGGCTTTCGCCAGAATCACTCCACTACAACTGCCCTCTTAAAAGTTTGCAATGACATCCAAACTGGCATGGAACCAGGAGCCCTAACTGGAGCTATTTTCCTTGATTTTTGCCAAGGCCTCTGACACAGTAGACCACGACATTCTACTGCACAAACTCAAAAACTCAGGTATTGGTGATCGTTCGCTAAACTGGTTTCGATCGTATGTATCGGATCGCTTGCAATATGTGTCCATTTCTGACAGCGACTCCCTCCCTGGTGTTCCCCAAGGTTTCATTCTCGGCCCCCTACTATTTACATTATTTATAAATGATCTGCCTAATGTCTGCAAATCCTCAAATGTACACATGTACGCAGATGACACGGTAATCTATGCGAGCAATTCCGATCTACCACAGCTTGAGGCTGTGCTCCAAGACCAGTTTACAAAGGTAGAAAGGTAGAAAAGTGGATCGCAAAAAACAAACTCTTCCTAAACACTGACAAAACTGTCACAATGATCTTTGGAACAGTACCTAAATTACACAAATTACACAATTCCCACCTATCCATCAAAACAAATTCAAATGGCACACTGACCACAGTCCACTCTTTCAAATACTTGGATATGATGTTAGACCCCAATCTATCTTTTGGCCTCCACATAGAAAAACTTGCATCTTAACTTTATCCAAAACTAGATGCCCTGTACAGAAACAAATCCTGCCTAAACCCTACAGTAAAGGAAAAGATTGTACTGCAAATACTGATGCCAATCATTGATTATGGGGATGTAGTATATGCATCTGCACCGCAATCCCACATTAATAAACTCAACACATTGTATAACTCGTTCTGCCGATTTGTGCTACAATGTAATTACAGGACTCACCATTGTGACATACTTGATTATATATTTCCTGCCTGCTCTATGTTAAATATTGTATATATTGTGTATTAATATTGTTTTTGTATTTTACTTTACCCTAATTGTAACAATGCAATGATTTGTGGACCCAGGACATACTTGAAAACAAGGGAAATCTCAATGTATCTTTCCTGGTAAAATATTTTATAAATAAATAAATAGCTGACTTCCTGACTAATCACATTTTAATTAATAAACCTGCCAATAGGTCATCATTTAGGGCAAGTTGGAGACTCAAATTTGAGTGACATTGACAAAACTATAATTTTGTTTTTAAAGGGACTCTATAGTCACCCAGACCACTTCAGCTCAATTAAGTGGTCTGGGTGCCAGTACCCCAGGTTTTAACCCTTCAGATGTAAACATAGCAGTTTCAGAGAAACTGCTATGTGTACATTGCAGGGTTAATTCAGCCTCTAGTGGCTGTCTTCCTGACAGCCGCTAGAGGCGCATTTGCGACACTGGATGCGAAATTCGCACCCAGTGTGCAGAACGTCCACAGAGAAGCACTGAGAAATGCTTTACTATGGACTGTTTGAATGCGCATGTGCATTCTGCTCCACTCGGGAGCCGACGTCGGAGGTGGAGGAGAGATCACCAGCGCCAAGGAAGCCTGGCGCTGGATTAAGGTTTTAAACCCTTCAGCGCCAAGGGAGGTGGACCCTGAGGGGGGGGGAGGGGGGGGTCCCAAGGATGTTATTGTGTCAGGAAAACTAGTTTGTTTTCCTGACACTATAGTGATCCTTTAAATGTAATCATTTTTAATCACCTGAACCAAAACATTGTCTTTCCAGACTCTGAACTAGCCATTAAAATATAACCAGCCTGGTGGTTGTAGGGAGATATATTGATACACAAATAACCAGGGTTCACAGGACCTCTGTTAACTGGAAAGGTGTGGGAATCAGTTTGCTTACACCTGAGGTGCCCACAAGGCAGATCCCAGATGTCTTAAAACTACAGTTCCCATGATGTTTTGTCATTCTAAATGCATGCAAAGCATCATGGGAGTTGTAGTTCTACAGCATCTGGGATCTACCTTTTGGGCACACCAGGCTTACACTATGGTACCTAGGTTAAAGGGTTAATTATTCAAGAGGATTTGTTACTAATGCAGGAGATGTGATGGACCCTATTAACAAGGGGAAATGTTCACTATTGCTTGGGTTCTATTCCCACAACCAATAACAATGGGTAATGGGTGTGGGTAATGTAATGAAGCAGGGTAACTATAGTTTTGTTATCTCCGTGAGGTGAGGCCCTTTCTTTAGTGGTTATGGTACTGAGAATGCATCTTTAAGGATTTTGATTCTAGCTTTTTTTATTTTTATGGGGAGAAATGAAGATTGAACTAAGAATGGCCGTGCACTTAGCCAATGAGTGCAGCCCACAAATAGTCGGGCTCAGATAATCTAAATGGAGGTTCCTGGCAGGAGCTTTTGGTAGAAGGGAGGCAGTGACAAGCAACCAGTGTGACCCAAGTAAGTTGTCTAACCATTCTCAAAGAAACACTATAGGGTCAGGAATACAAACATGTATTACTGACCTATAGAGTTAAACAACCATTTTAGTTACAAAGTCTCCCCTTGCCCTCCGTAAATAAGTCTAAAACTTATCTTTTTTCCAGTGGTGCATGGGTCCACCTGTGCTAGCCCCTCCCCCACCCTGCCTCCATGACTGAGATCATCAGAACAGACGATCTCAGCCAAACCAATGCTTTCAACAATGCATCTCTGTGAGGAACATTCTGAAAGTTAGTGTTGCAAAATGTGCAGCACTGATGCAGGAAGCACCTCAAGTGGCCATCTGAGTGACTGCCACTGAAGGTTTCCCTAGGCAGTATTTTTTCTGAAAAGGCAGTGTTTACATTTAAATGCCAACAGGAACAGGCAGTAGACACCAGAACAACTACATTACATCATTTTATACACTTTCCTTACGTACTCTGGGAGGAGGCTAGGGCACTTGGAGTGTTCCTTTAAAAAGAAACACTAAGTCAATAACTAAATAAATCTATACAATGTACCCACAATTTTAGATTGTTAATTTCATGTCTCACAGGACTCTCATTCCCCTAGTCTTTACTTCTTCATGTTTTTTCAAACCAGAAAAAAGTTTAATTCATAAAAAATATGCTATTTGCATATTTGAGTTATAGATGTCAGGGGGCAGCATCTTAAAAGTTTATCTACCCATTATGCTATCCAATGTATATATTTATATGACATCTATTGACATCTGAGTGACAGGAACACACCCACATATACTGTAGTTGCTATGATTGTTTCTCTGGCAAGCGTGTTGCACGCTTTAGTAGAGGATTATAGGAATAGTATTCCTAAGTAGAACCAATAGCATAGGAGAGACAAGGTGTAAGATTCATGTAAAGTGACTGGAAAAAACTGTAAGCTATCCTGTGGGTGCTAAATCAAGTTCACCTTTTGATCTTTAATCAAGTCGAATATGCAGAGAAAAATATTTTTAAAAAAATATCCATATTTGTATATCTGCATATTATTTGTCTGCACTGCTTAGTGAATGTCTGAAAAACTTAATACATCACGTTGTAAAACAGAGTAAGCCGTTGCAAAATAATGAAAGTAAAACGAAAATGTACTTCCTTTTAACACTGTGCCTACTGGAAAAGTCCTTCAAACAATTGGCTTGATTTTATATTTTCGGATGAGCTTTTCAATTGATCAGTCGGCTAGAAAAACGTTTAAATTATCTACAAAAATTCCCATAGACTTAAACGGTGACGTATGTAGATAAACCGTTTAGAAAGTTTTTGGTAACAGATTGTGATCATTAAAAATAAATTTAAAAAAAATATTAAAAAAATGTGAAATCAAGGCTAATGTTTTTACTTTAGTAACGTACAGATTACCAGTGATAATACGCTATACAAAGAGCAATAAAAAAGTCTTATAGATTAACTCAACAGTGAGAAACTGAAAATGCAGGTGTAACAAACAGTTATTGAACCTGTTGGTGCATATCTATGTCAACAAGGAAATCCAGTATTAACAATTCAAAGGACGCTTGTAACAACCAAAGAAGATAAAAAGGCAGGGCTAACGTACTAATTCACATGGTAAAGAAAAACTTCCTGAACTCTGAGGGCACAGTTCAAATGGCTTTGAAAGTTCAGTAGAATATATCAGATAAGTTACGTGTCAAACAGGTAGTTATACAATGTAAACAGAAAGCAAAAACTGTGATACCTGGATAAGCCTTTACAATTGCATAACTTTAAAGGGACACTATAGTCACTAGAACAACTACAGCTTATTGTAGTGGTTCTGGTGTCTATAGCCTGTCACTGCACACTGAGCACTGTAAACGTTGCCATTTCAGAAAAGGCTGTGTTAACATGGCTGCCTAGTAACACCTCACAGTGTACAGCACTGGCGTTAAATGTCTCCACACTCTGCATCGAGGCGCTGCACATTCCCCAGTGATTTAAAGTGTCTCTAGTAGGAAATGCTGATTGCTGTAGCGCAGCATTTTGCTAGGCATGCGCAATAGCCTCCCAATGCTTTCCTATGGCATTGCATTAGGTGAGAGCATAGGAGTGCGCAGCCTATTGCATTAGGGTGTACACCCTAAAGCACAAACACACACCGCGTGTATATGTATGTATATATATATATATATATATATATATATACACACACACACATACATACACTGCTGTGTGTGTGTGCTGTGAGTGTGCTGTGTGAGGGTCTTGTGAGGGTGCTGTGTATGTAAGGGTGCTGTGTGTGAGGGTGCTGTTAGTGTGATGTGTGTGTAAGGGTGCTGTGTGTGTGTGAGAGAGGGTGTTTGTGTGTGTGTGTTTGTTAGGGTCCTGTTAGTGTGCTGTGTGAGGATGCTGTATGTGTGAGGGTGCCGTTTGTGTGATGTGTGTGAGGGTGCTCTGTGTGTGTGAGGGTGTTTGTGTGTGTGTGTGTTTGTTAGGGTCCTGTTAGTGTGCTGTGTGAGGATGCTGTGTGTGTGAGGGTGCTGTTTGTGTGATGTGTATGGGTGTTGTGTGTTTGTGAGGGTGCTGTTAGTGCTGTGTGTGAAGGTGCTGTTTGTGTGCTGTGTGTGTAAGGGTGTTGTGTGTGTGTATGTGAGGGTGCTGTTAGTGTGCTGTGTGTGAGGGTGCTGTGTGTTTGTAAGGGTGCTGTCTGTGTGTTTGTGAGGGTGCTGTTAGTGTACTGTGTGTGAGGGTGCTGTGTGTGTATAGGTGCTGTTTGTGTACTGTATGTGTGTGGGTGCTGTGTGTGTATGGGTGCTGTTTGTGTGAGGGTGCTGTATGTGTGTGTGCTGTATATTTGGAAGGATTGTGGGGGTGGAGGTGGGGGCAGATTAGTAAATATCCCCCCTCCCTTCTTACCTTATGTAGGGAGGGGAGATTCTTGCTGCTATGTACCATCCCTGGTGGTCCAGAGGAGAGTGAACTCTAGCCTGTGGGGATTGAGTTCACTCTCGCGAGATCTGAGACTTGCCGTGGCAACACTCAGCTCTCGCAAGAGGAACACGGCCGGTGAGGTAGATCTTTGATCTCCCCACCGGCCCATGGAGGCTTAGAGCAGAGCCGGCGCTCAAATAGCGCCGGCTCTGCATGAGCCAACAGGGGAGATCCTGAGATCTCCCCTGCCGCTCTCAATCCATAGGTGTATCGCGGGGATTAGGGTGTGCCCAGGCACACCTGGCACACCCCGTGCGCACACCTATGGGTGAGATCATCAAAATTGAGGACCTCAGCCTTGAAGGCGGAGCCAGACGCAGCAAGATCAGCGTGGCATGGAAGAAAAGGTTAGTAAAATTACCTTTTCAAAGTGGTCTGAGCTACCAATCAGAAAATGATCCTGATCATACATCTCTAATTGTATTAAAGGAGCACTATATGGTCAGAAACACAAACATGTATTCCTGACCCTATAGGGTTACAACCACCATCTAGCCACCCTGGTCCCCTCATGCCTCCCTAAATTAGTAAAATCTTTCTTTTACTCAAGTCTGCAGCTGCATAATTTGTCACTGTTTCCTTGGACCCGCCCACTGCCTGCTGACATCAGCAAAAGTGCTAGCCTAATCCAATCACAATGCTTCCCCATAGGATTGGCTGAGACTAACAAGGAGGCAGATCAGGGGCAGAACTAGCACAATTCAAACACAGCCCTGGCCAATCAGCATCTCCTCATAGAGTTGAATTAAATCAAGTTCAGTGTCTGCATGCAGAGGGAGGAGATACTGAATGTCTGGATGCATTTTAGGCAGCTATGACCCAGGAAGGATCTCTAGCAGTTATCCGAGGAGACAGTGTTTACAGCAAAAAGCCTGAAGGTGGTGATTCTACTCACCAGAACAAATTAAATAAGCTGTAGTTGTTCTGGTGACTATAGTGTCCCTTTAAATTATCTTTGATGCAAATATACATTTCTAATGTTAATTTGTTTATGTTTATTTCTAACTAGGTACGGAGCTCTGTTCTGACATGTCACGTTTGTATCATATGTTCCTCTTTCCATTAATGTTGAAAACCTCACCTTTGTCCTCAACGGATTACATTGTTGTAGAGGGAGAGTAATAAACGACTTTTATGACATTATGTGAAGTCCTTTGTTTGTGTCCACTTGTGTATTTCTGTCTATGTATATAGAAATGTTATAAATTATGTGCACCATCCCTATTTTAGTGAAAAAATAATCCCTCCACGATAAATTAGTTTGATACCCTTCTTCTACTTGCCTACATTTAAAAATAAAAATGCCATGGACACTTCTGGGGAGATATATCAGAGTGTTGCAAACCATGGTCAGGACTGACAAATCATAGGGCTGCGGGGCAAGAGAAGATCATGGGCCCCCCTTGTGCCCTCCAATGCACCCATGTAAGCCCTGCCCACATACATGCACCACCCACAAGCACTTCCTTGTGTTATTGAAAGGATTGTAATGTGGGAGTTAGGGGCTTTAGTGGGGGACTGGAGCTGTAGTGGAGGCTTAGGGGCTGTAGTGGGGTTGCATAGGGGTTGTAATTGGGGGATAAAATCTGTACTATGGGGAATGGGTGGCTAGGGTTTGTAATGTAGAGGATAGAGGCTGTAGTGTGGGGAAAGAGAATGTAGTGTGGGGGTTGAATGATTAAGTAGGGGCTGTAATGGGGTTAGTGGTTATAGGAGCTGTATTATGGGGATAGAGGCTGTAGTAGGGACACATGAGCTGTAGTTAGGAGTTAGGGGCTCTAGTGGAGAAACAATTTCAGTAGTCAGGGAATAAAAGCCGAAGTGGGCGGCTGAGTGCTGTAATTGTGGGGTTCTGACTGTAAAAAGTGAACTGGGTCTGTAGTGGTGGGGTATTTGCTGTAATGTGGCAATATGGGCTGCAGTGATGAGGAATAGGGACTGTAGTGGTGGGAAAGGGGCTTTATATTTGGGTTGAGTGCTGAATTGGTGTGGTTTGGGCTGTAATTTGGTAATAGGGGCTGTAGTGCTGGGGTAGGGGCTATAATTTTCAGAATATGGGCTGTAGTGGTGGGGTATGGGCTTTATATTGAGGTTGAGTTGCTGAATTGGTGGGGTAGGGGCTGTAATTTTAGAATAGGGGCTGTACTGGTGGGGTAGGGGCTTTAGTCGGAGTATAGGAGCTGTATTGGCCATGTAGGGGCTCTATGAGAAACCTGCAGCACTAGGGAGATTTGCACTGGAAAAAGGTAAGTAAAACTACATTTAAATCGATCCTTGATTGGTTATTTTGGAGGGATCCAATAGAATAATGTCAATAGGGCGTTATTCTATTTGACACTAGAAAGGTTTGAAGAAACCCCTTAAGTAGTCTGGCTATCTTTAAAATTTTACAAAAATTGATATTGCATCACCAAAGGATATTCTTTGGACAGTAAAAAAAAAAAAAGTTCACTTTACTTAAATACCTTTAATTGGAGTGTTAGAAAAGGGAGCTTAAGTTTAACTTCTCAAGAAAATTCTAATGATTTCTAATTAAAAATGTAATGAAAAAATATGTGACTACTTTGGGATAAGGGTACAGTACAGGTATGTTGGGAATATAATGAAAGGGGAATACATGAGAAGCTCCTATCATCAAGTACATTTTGATTGTTATTTTATAATGTAGAATAGTAAAACTAATATAATTTAACATTAAAGGGAAACTATAGTGTAGGAAAACATAATTGTTTTCCTGGCACTATAGCTTCCCAAAGTGCTTCCCTCCCTCGCACCCCCTTCCCTCGTGATGGTTCAGGCTCCGCTTTAGCTTCTCCCCTGCTGATGTTAGCCAGCATGGGGGGCCTAAAGCTCATGTGCGGCGAGTTCTGTACACGCAATAGGCTTCCGACATAGGAAAGCATTGTATAATGTTTTTCTATCAGATTTGGGTGACGCTGGATGTCCTCATGCATAGCGTGAGGATGTCCAGCGTCTGTTAGGCAACCAAAAGTCGCCGAACCACCCCGTAAGTCCCTCTAGTGGCTGTCTGGTAGACAGCCACTAGGGGTGGAGGTAACCCTGGCAGGTAATTATTGCAGTTTCTCAGAAATTGCAATAATTACCATTGCATGGCTAAGAGACCTGGGACACTGCATCCAGACCAGTTCAATGAGCTGAAGTGGTCTGGGTGCCTGTTTTGTCCCTTTCATCCTACATAGGCCTCAATTTAATAGTCTTAACAAATTATTCAATAGGTATTATAAAAGCTTTCCAAATGATTTATCTACAAAATTCCTATAGAATGTAATGGTGATTTCCATAGATAAAGCATTAGGAAAGTCTTACTAACATTGGCCTCTATTTAATATTTTTGGATAAGCTTCCAAATGGCTGAATATTTTTGAATCCACTTTTAAAATATTTTTTTCAACTATTAAATTATTTTAAAAGTTTATCCAGAAATATGAGATGCAAAATGAAGAAGAGTGACTATATAGAGAAAACAATCAAAACCACCACCCTACTTATCCAATCCTACCAATGAAGTCCATCACGAAGTGATGCAGTACTGTTCATCAATGTGTAAAACATGCTGCTGTGTGTGTCCATCACATAAAAAATAGTACACTCTATAGGCATAGCAACAAAATAAAAAAATATTAACACCATAAGTGTGAAACATGTGACACAATAACAGCGATACCAACAAGGGCATTAATACGATCTTAAATTTTAACACCAAGGTGGTGCTCACCCACAAGTGTTGGTGTGTCGCAAAACGTGGAGCTTTGTGTCCGTTTATAAATATAGATAATCAAGTAGTGTGAATATATGTGTAGAGAGCAAAAAAAAACTCAGACCGCAAAAACATCACAGATATCGCAATGATAAGAAATATAAGTCAGAAAGAGTGCCAAATGCTTGCCAAATTTAAAGCAACATACACGTAAACATGATCATAATATTATTATCATTTATAAAGCGCCAACAAATTCCGCAGCGCTGTACAATGGATGAACTAACATGTATGTATTTGTAACCAGATGAGCTGGACCCACAGGAACAGAGGGATTGAGGGCCCTGCTCAGTGAGGTTACATGTTAGAGGGAGTGGCGTATAGTGACACAGTAACAGAGGGATTGAGGGCCTGCTCAGTGAGGTTACATGTTAGAGGGAGTGGGGTATAGTGACACAGTAACAGAGGGATTGAGGACCTGCTCAGTGAGTTTACATGTTAGAGGGAGGGGGGTATAGTGACACAGTAACAGAGGGATTGAGGCCCTGCTCAGTGAGTTTACATGCTAGAGGGAGTGGGGTATAGTCACACAGTAACAGAGGGATTGAGGGCATGCTCAGTGAGTTTACATGCTAGAGGGAGTGGGGTATAGTGACACAGTAGTGATGTCGCGAACCCGAAATTTTCGGTTCGCGAACGGCGAACGCGAACTTCCGCAAATGTTCGCGAACCGGCGAACCGCCCGAAACGCCATTGACTTCAATGGGGGGGCGAATTTTAAAACACACAGGGACTCTTTCTGGCCACAATAGGGATGGAAAAGTTGTTTCAAGGGACTAACACCTGGACTGTGGCATGCCGGAGG